>CM053625.1:301753969-301846016 GCA_028646595.1 Phalanger gymnotis
TCTAGACTCTTTTTTTGATCATGGCTTTCAGGTTGTCCAATAATTTTTAAATTCTCTCTCCTGGATCTATTTTCCAGGTCAGTGGTTTTTCCAATGAGATATTTCACATTGTCTTCCACTTTTTCATTCCTTTGGTTCTGTTTCTTAATATCTTGATTTCTCAACAAGTCACTTGCTTCCACTTGCTCCAATCTAATTTTTAAGGTTGTATTTTCTTCAGTGGTCTTTTGGACCTCCTTTTCCATTTGGCTAATTCTGCCTTTCAAGGCATTCTTCTTATTGGCTTTTTGGAGCTCTTTTGCCATTTGAGTTAGTCTATTTTTTAAGGTGTTGTTTTCTTCAATTTTTTTTCATGGTTTTCTCGCATCATTCTCCTTTCTCTTCCCAGTTTTTCCTCTACTTCTCTAACTTGCTTTTCCAAATCCTTTTTGAGCTCTTCCATGGCCTGAGACCAGTTCATGTTTTCCTTGGAGACTTTTGACGTAGGCTCTTTGACTTTGATGACTTCTTCTGGCTACATGTTTTGGTCTTCTTTGTCACCAAAGAAGGTTTCCAAAGTCTGACACTGAATCTGGGTGCATTTTCGCTGCCTGCCCATGTTCCCAGACAATTTACTTGGCCCTTGAATTTTTCAGCAGGGTATGACTGCTTGTAAACTAAAGAGTTCTATGTTTCACACTTGGAGGAACGCTCCAGCTCTGCCTCACCAGCACTCCTCCTTCCCCAAGAACCCCCAACCCGGACTGGACTTAGATCTTCAGGGTATGACTGCTTGTAGTGTAAAGAGTACTTTGTCCTAAGTTTGAGGTGATGCACTGTTGATTTCAGAGCAATTTCTATACAGCCAGCTCTGCCATACCAGCATTCCTCTTTCCTCAAGAACTGCCAACCCAGACCTGACAAAAATCTTAAGCAGGCTCTGCACTCCTACTCTGATCCACCACTTAATTCCTCCCACCAGGTGGGCCTGGGTCTAGAAGCAACTGCAGCTATAGTTCTGAAGCTGCCCCACCTCCACTGCCACCAGGGTGGTGGCCAAACCACAAACTCCCTGTCCCCAGAAGCTTTTCCCACTAACCTTCTCTGTTGTCTTTGGTGTTTGTGGGTTGAGAAGTCTGGTGACTGCCACAGCTCACTGATTCAGGGTGCTAGGGCTTGTTCCGCCTGGCTCCTGGTGTGGTTGGTCCTGCCGCCGCTGGCGCTGGGCTCTGCTCCCCTCCGCTCCATGCGCGATAGACCTCATCCAGTGACTATCCTGGCTGTCCTGGGCTGGATCCCATTTTGTGGGTTCTGCAGTTCTAGAATTTGTTCAGGGCCATTTTTATAGGTTTTTGGAGGGACCTGGTAGGTCCCTGCTTTCCAGCCACCATCTTGGCTCCGCCCCTAGTCCAATAATTTTAAAATTATCCCTCCTAGATCTATTTTTCCAGGTCAGTTGTTTTTCCAATGAGTTATTTCACATTGGTATCTATCTTTTTTCATTCTTCTGGTTTTGTTTTATAATTTCTTCATTTCTCACACAGTCATTAGCTTCCATTTGCTCCATTCTAATTTTCAAGGAATTATTTTCTTCAGTGAGCTTTTGGATCTCCTTTTCCATTTGGCTAATTATGCTTTTTTAAGGCATTCTTCTCCTCATTGTCTTTGTGGACCTCTTTCGCTGTTTGAGTTAGTTTATTTTTAAGGTGTTATTTTCCTCCACGTTTCTTTGTGTCTCCTTTATCAAGCTGTTGACTCCTTTTTCATGGCTTTCTTGCATCACTCTCGTTTCTCTTCCCAATTTTTCCTTTACTTCTCTTACTCGATTTTTAAAATCCTTTTTGCACTCTTCCATGGCCTGAGAGCAATTAGTATTTTAGGGGGGCTTTGGATGTAGGAACATTGACTTTGTTTTCTTCTTCTAGTTTTGTGTTTGATCTTCCTCGTCACCAAAGTAAGATTCTGTAGTCTAATTTTTTCCCCACTGTTTTCTCATTTTCCCAGCCAATTACTTGACTTTTTAGCTCTTTGTTAAGTTAGGTCTCTGCTTCCAATGTGGTGGGTATACTATTCCAAGCTTCATGGGTTTCGTGTAGCTGTTTTCAGAGATATTTCTATGGAACTGTAAATTTTCAGTTTGTCGAAGATTGTATGATCAAAGGAGAGGTGTTTACTCATCTTCTTGTCTGTGAGTGACCACAAGGATGCTTCTATGCCTTGGAATTGTGAGAAGGATCCCCTCTCCACAGCCTCCAGGAGCTCTGCCATGCCAGCATTCCTCTTTGCACTAGGACAGCTACCCAGAACTGTGGCCCAGATCCAAGTAGGGCAAAGCAAGAGAATCCTGCCTCAGAGCCAGCAAAGAGATCCCTGCAATCCACTTCTGACCAGCCTCTGGATCCCCCCACCATCTATGGACTGAGAGCTCCAGAAGCAGCCACTGACACTGGTGCTGCCACTGCCTCCACCCTAGGGCTAGAGCTAGACCATGCGCCTCTCTCACCCAGGTCTGACAGGCCTTTTTTTACTGACCTTGTAAGTTGTCTTTGGCATTTGTGGGCTGATAAGTCTGGAAACCACCACAGACGCCAGGGATTCAGTCCCCTGAGACCTGCTCCACCTCATCTGTGCCAGCAGGGCCCATGTTGGACTGTTCTCTTCTTCCGACTGGTGCAACAGACATTTCCTGTCTACCTTCCAGGTTGTCTTGGGCTGGAAATTTGTCTCACTCTGTCATTTTGTGGATTCCACTGCTCTAGAATTTGTTTAGAGTCATTTTTACAGGTGTTTGGAGGTGTTTAGGGGAGAGCCCAAGCAAGTCCCTGCTTTTACTCCACAATCTTGGCTCTGCCCCAACACTTTGCTTTAAAGAAAACTTTAATGCCTGCCAGGAGAGGGAACAGGATGGCAGCCTGGACACTCTGTTTTCCTCAGAGAAAAGAGGCACTAGGCTCTAATTATATCTATTTGCTTTCTTAAATATCATTTAGGTATGTGATTTTCAGTGTAAGTTTAACTTCCGATCATTTAATTATTAAGGGGGAGATCTTCAAGCTTTATATCTAAGACGTGACTCTCTTACCACCAAATACCATATCAGCAATGAACGCACAAAGCTCTTAGCTAATAAACTCATTTATTCAAGTCAGCAGTAAAACAGAAATCAGACAAGGTATACAAAGAAGAATATAAAGCAGATGAGGGAGACTGAAGGGGCTCTCCCTTTGGGAGTGCAGTAATTCAGTTCATCTGAAAGAGTCCTAGATGTCATCCAAGAAGAAGTTCCCCAAAGTGTAGCAAGTTGGGGTGAGGGACATGGTAAAGGCTGCCAGTTCCTCTCATGTAGGCTTCTTACCAGAGTTTTTTCCTTTAGCAACTTGAAGTGGGATTGGCATCATCTATCCATCTTCTCTCTTGAAGTTGGAAGCCCGAGGCACCCAAAGTGACTTCAAAGTCCAAAGCAACCGAAAGCTTGAAGAGAAGTAGAGAGTTATCCTCTCCCACTCTTGCCAAGTATGCCAACACCACTGATCCAGGTTTGGGGAACTGATATGTACCAGTAAGAAGAGAGTCAGTAACAATGGGCTTGGGATTGGAGTTCGAACACATTACCAAAAAATCCAGATGACTGAATATAATTTCCACTTTTCGTTCAGGTGTGGTGAATAGCTGCGGGTGTGGGTATGTGCACTCACACAAGTGGTATGGGTGTGAGACTGAGAGAAAGAAGAGAAACTAAAGCTTGTAAGGGAAGTCAGAGGCTCTAAATCACGTTTGAATGAACCATCTTAGTTTCTCAGTGCTTTGGCACACATGTCTGTTAAGTGGGGATAATTATCTCAACCCACACAGAAGCCAAGGACCTAAGAGAGGTGTTTGTTTTATCTGGTTTTATAAGATGGCAGAGAGGGAATGAATAGCATTTATATAATGCCTGGTATGTTCCAGATACTGTACTAAAAATGTTCAACAGTATCTCATTGGATCCTCACAAAACCCGGCAAGGTAGGTACTATTACTATTCCCATTTTCCAGTTGAGAAAAGTGAACCAAATAGAGGGTTAAGTGACATACATGATTTGTACATATCTGAGGCTGGATTTAAACACAAATCTGCCTGACTCAAGGTCCAGTGCTTTATCTGCTGCACCATCAACTAACTGCCTTTCAAAAAGGTAGATACAGCAAGAAGGAATCACAGACATCATTCATCTAACCCCTCATTTTATAGCTGAGGAAACTGAGGTTCGAAAAGATTAGATGATCTTCCCAGTCCCTTACAAGTGGCAAGTGACAAATACATATTTGAACGCAGCTCCTCAAATTCCCAATTTGACCTAGAAAGTCGTCAGACTTCATTTTTGTGCTTTCTGTTATAGCTGGAAAGGACATTAGAGATAATCTGCTTCAACTTCACTTTACAAATCAGAAAATTCAGTCCCACAAAGGTGAAATAAATTCAGCAAGGTCACCTAGCTAGCTAGTGGCCGAGTGCAGGCTTGATTTCCCATTTCTAATAATATTTATTTGCCAATTTATTACACTATCTTACAAATTTATTGGAAAAATAAAAGGGAGAAAAGATGTGAAGGTGTTTGTAGTTTTGCATTATGCTTTTTTCCTCCAAACACATTGAATTTGTACTAACATGATCCCTGTGCTCTTTGGGCAGATTGCTCTGAGAAGTGCTTTTCCTTGACGTGCATTTAATTTTCCAAGTTTACTAGTTCTGCTTATGGTGTTATGAAAGAAGTAGATAAAAAGTAGCAATTAGCTTATTGCCCTGTAATGATTAAAAGGCTAACGTCCCCATAGGGATCCATCTGTCTGGTATCAAAACTTTTACAAGGAAACTTGTAAAGGAGCAAAGAAGAGCTGGGCTGAGTTAACTGACCTGAATTCTAATCCCAGCTCTGGTATTAACTCTTTGTCTGACTGTGACAGTTTCCTTTCTTTGGGCCTCTGTTAGTTTAGATGTAAAATTAGGGAATTAGATTAAATGATCCATAGTGTTTCTTCTAGTTTTGACATGCTACATTTTAAAGTCTCTATTAGTCTGAAGATGTGATATATATATATATATGTATATATTTGTATCTATGAATTTGTGTACGTATATGTATATAACATAGATGCATATATGTATATAAATATATATGTATAATATGCATGTAAATATATTATATATTTAGATTTAAATATTATGCTATTCCCAAATTCCTTCCATGCCATAACTCAACTTCTCTTTATTTTGGTATTCCATGTTTTCATATCTCTTTGTGCCCTAGATGTGGTGCTGACTGTAATCGCAACTACTGGGAGGCTGGCAGTTGGCTTGGCTTTGGTCACTCTAAGCTGCAGTGGACTAAACTAATCAATTGAATAGTTATATGCAACAGGTTGCCTAAGAAGGGTTGAACCAACCTAAACAAAATAATTTATTGCTTTGACATTCTTTATTCCAACACGCTTCATTCAAACTCTATATTCTAAAGACTCTTGAAACTCCAATATTCTATGATTCAGAAGTCAGAAGATCCAGGCTTTTGTTTAGCACCATAGACAGTCAGTCAGCTGACTGTTATTTACTAAGTTCTTATTATATACCAAACATAGTGACCATGCTCCCTCTACCTCTTGCTCTTGCCACAGAAAAACAACATAGATTTGGGGCAAGAAAGAGATCCTATGGGTAGCATTGCGTCTGAGGGCAATTTGTATTCTAGAAGAGTTGTCATTTTCTACAAGTCCAGAAACAAGATGCTGGTACACAACAGCTGGGTGAAAGAAGTATTGATGTTTGGGCATGGAAAACAAGGAAGAGATACAGCACTGGGAAAAGTTTTGACTAAGGTTTTATACAGAGGGAATATTCAATAGTATTGAATACAACATGAGCCCCACTTTAGATAATTATATGTGTTTTCATGGTAGAAGAAGAAGGGCTGGTTGGGCTGTATTCCTATAGCTCCAAGATGCTTGGAAACAAATGGGGCCATTCCCAACTCAAGGTCAGTGAGCCAGAAACCACCGTGTAGAGGAAATTCAATATTTACCTATATGGTAAATACCTCTGGTTTCTTCCACCTCAAAGATTCTATGATACTGAACTCTGTTCTAACTTCATTGTTCTAAAGTTTTTGTAATGCTAATGTTCTATGTTCAAACATACTGTGTTTTATAGGCCTTTGTGATTCTAATGTCTTTTGTTCCATACTCTTGCCATTCTATATTCTATGGTTCCTGCTGCCTCAAAGATCACCTACTTCCTTAAAGCACCTTGAATTTCTGGTATTTTGTGCTTAGGATATACTCTAAGTCCCCTTCCAAATTTCACAGGCTATGTTCTATATGATAAGGTAGATTTTAATTCTAAGGTTTAGATAGCATACTATTTTCTTACTTGTATATTTCTTTACTCCTTTAATTAAGAGAAAATCAATTATTTTTTGTGTTTTGTTTCTGTTGTTAGTCTTAGCTTCCAATTCCTGACACAAGGGAAATATCAAGCCCTTTATGGTAACCGTGTTCATAAGGTTTAGGAGTAGTGGGTAAGAGAAGGCAAAGCTGGGGACAAATGTCCTTTTCCTTCCATCGCCTTTATACATTCGACCAAACAACAATTAAATCTTGATGAAACACCTTTACTCCAAGAAATTGCATTGACAAGGAATCCAAACTACTAAGATAAGGCAATGTTATGGTATGCTTGCATTAACCTGAATAGACAAATTAGAAGAAACTAAGAGTATGAAGGGACCTCAGGCATCTAGTCCATCGTATACATGAAGCAGGAAACTCGTTTTAAAAATTATTGTTAATTTAGTTATTTTTAGTTTTCAACATTCACTTCCTTAAGATTTTGAGTTCTAAATTTTCTTCTCCTCCCTTTCCTCCCTCCTCCCCAAGATGGCATGCAATCTGCTATAGACTATACATATGCATTCATATTAAACATGTTTTCACATTAGCCATGTTGTAAAGAAGAAATAGAACCAATGAGAGTGACCATGAGGAAAAAGAAATAAACAAACAAACAAAAAAGAGAGAACAAATAGTATTCTTCAATCTGTAGTCAGACTCCATAGTTCTTTTTTGGATGTGGGTAGCATTTTCCATCCTTAGTCTTTTAGAATTGTCTTAGTTGTCTTACTTTGTTGAGAAGAGCTAAGGAAACTCTTTTAAAAACATAGTAATGCAATCTCAACTGGAACATCTCTAGGGAGATTATATTAGTTTGCTGTTTGTTTGTCTCACTCTCTCAAATCTCTCTCCAACCTAATTCATCTGTTACTGAGCTATCCTGTAGAAAATAGTATTGAAGTGGAGTTGGAGTGGGATCCAGACATCACTGTCCTCAAATGATGAAGACATTTAACCGGAAGATGAAGTTCACCTATTATTCTTGGTAGCAGGAAGGATTTTTAAAAAATGGATAATCCTTGGAGAAAGTCAGAATTTTGTTCAAAGTATGAAAGAAAAAAGGGGAAAAAAACCTTTCCTGATAGTGCTATCCAAAGCTAATTTTTATATAGCACTGACTTGTATGACAGGCATTGTTCCATGCATTTTGTAATTATTACTTCATTTAATCTTTACAACAACCCTTGAAGTACTGTTATTCCCATTTTAAAGATGAGGAAACTGAAGCAAAGAGAGGTTATATGACTTGCCCAGTATCAGAGGGATAGAAGTGTCTGAAATCAGATTTGAACTCAGGTTTTCCTGAACCCAGATGCAAAAATTTATCCATGGTACAAATGATTTTGAGTTTTACGAACTGTTTTTTTTTTCATAATAACCTTAAACATTAGTGTGTGCATATATTAGTAGCCCCATTTTACATATTAGGTAACTGAGGAGTAAGGAGGTTAACTGATTTAGTATCTTAGATTTAGAGGTAGAAGAGTCCTAAGAAATCATTTTTCCAACACTTACACTAAGGATAAGGAAACTGACATCCATAGCCAGCGATCAACAGTTAATGAGCATGTGAGGTAGAATTTATAATAACTAAATGTCTTTTCAACATGCCCAATAACCTTCCCTCTACTCCATAATACTCCTAATGATAAAATAAGACAGAATTTTTAACAAGTCAACTTGAAATTTACATCTACATGAGGTTTTTTTTTTTCCTTCCCTCATTTAAAGTGATTCCCTTGGGAAGAGGTGTTTATTGCAAGGAAACTGTCAGAGCTTACAAAGCATTTGGGCTCTTCTTTGGAAATGACCTTCACAACATCCTCCTTCTTTGAGGGTTGGTTACATTTTTAGATGTTGCCAGAAGTCACTGGCAGCCAAAATTGGTGAATATTCTAGGGTAGTGTGGGAGGAGGAGAAAGAATCACCTTTAGTGGCACTAATTTTAGTTAAAAAAGTATTGTTAATGAGAACAGTTTTTTCCATGCTTCCCTAGTAGGTTTCTTACTATTTTGTACTTACTTCAATATTTATAGACTTACTACCTTAAGGAAAATCACATAGGCTTTGAGCCAGCTATGAGGAAAAAAAGAGACTTCAGTGAGGGAGGACATCTGGAGGTGGTTACAATCATCTAGGCAAGAGATGAAGAGGTCTTGTATAAAAGTGGCAGCCTTAGTAGATAATAGATACAGGAGATGTTGGGGAGGTAGACACAGTAAGATTTGACAATTGATGGGACGTAGAGGTGAGTGAAAGTAAAGAGTCTGGAATAATCTTTAGATTGTAAAGCTTAAGGACTAGGATGGCGGTGTCTTCCATAAAGGTAAGGCAATTTGGAATAGGGGACGGTTTGGGGAAAATGATTAACTCAGTTTTCTACATGTTGAGTCTAATATGTATTCAGGGACAACTAATTTGAAATGTCCAATAGGCAATGACTGATGTTCAGAGGAGAGAGCAACACTGTATGTATAGATCTGGGAGTCTTCTACATTGAGTTGGCAATTAAACCCAGGGGAAGCTGATGAAACTACTAAGAGAGATGCTAGAGAGAGAAGATAATAAAGTCTAGAAGAGAAACTTGGGGATCTCACCCACAGCTAACAGACATGACTTGAGACAAAGAGTATACAATGAATTTATATACACTCAGTTGTTCAGTTTATATTCCAGTTGAATGATACGGCATGTAAAGAGATAAATATCCATGACAATCTAAGGAGGGGGGAAGAGAGCATTTGCAACTAAGGAAATCAGGAAAGTCTTCCCTAAGAGATAACAATGGAAATGGGCCCTGAATGAAGCTAAGAATTCTAAGAAATGGAGGTAAATGGGAGAATCCATTTCAAGCATGGGGGCAAAAATACAAAAGTGGAGGCAGGAGATGAGCAGAGCTGAGGAGTGGTCAAGAGGCTAGTAGGCCTGCTAGAAATGAGAAGCTCTTTCCTATAATGCTAGTTCCTTCCCTCTGAGATCACTTCCAATATACCCTGTACATTTCTTGCATGCACGTAGTTCTTCACGTGTTGTTGTTCTCAGTAGAATGTGAAGTCCTTGAAAGCAGGGGATACCTTGGCCCTTCTTTGTATCCACGGCACTTATTCTGGTATCTGGCACAAAATAAGTGCTTAATAAATGCTTGTTGATTTGATTTGAATATATAGTACATGAAGGGGAATCACATTATGTAATTCCCAGGGAATTACACACCAGGGAAGGTAGGCTACAATCAAATCATGCATGATTGTAAACACCAAGCTGAAAATGTTTCTTTCTTTTTTTTTAAATGAGCAATAGGGAAAACAATATTCTCCATATGTCAGTAGAGTTTATTATGTTGTTCTGAGTTCATGGTATAAGCTTGATTTGATCTGTTAGTGCTCCCAACACCAAACAAGGAGGATGAGAACACTTTCAGTAGGATTCATCAGTCAACTGGAAAAGGTGTGTAATCATGGTGATCAAAAAGCAACTTATTAATGTAGAAGATTCTGAATCACTAGAAGAAATATGTGTAGAAAAGTAATGGAGGGATCCTATCAGCTGAGCATGATTCAATGAACATCAACATCTAAGAGGAGAAAAGATTGCCTTTGCAATGTAACTCTTTAGGTATCACATTCCTCAATCTCTCTTCACCATGGATAGGTATTCTAGCCCTGTCCCTGCTACTACCACCACCATTTCCTACTCTGAATGCAAGGCAGAAGAGAGGTTCCTCTATACTGTACCATGGGAAGAAGAGATTTGGAGAATTGGGCTTAGTTGTAGACATACATTTCATAAAAGATATTGAAAACCTTGCGGGTCACCAGAGGAAAAGAAGCAGGATCAGGCTGTGGCTAGATCCCTACCCATATTCAAACCAATAAATATTTATTGAGTGCCTACTACATGACGGGCTCTGTACTAAGGGCTGGGGATACAAATTTTTAAAAAGACAGTTCCTGCCCTCAAAAAGCTTACAATCTAGTAGAGGGAGACAATATACAAAAGAAGGCAGGGAGGTGGAGGGCGAGGTAGGGAGAAAAGGGACAGGACAGCAGGGAGGACCAGGTATGGAGGAATCTTATTCCATGCATTTGGAATCAGACAAGACAGCAGATATAAAGTGGAGTGACCTGAAAATGCAAGTTTTGTACTCTATAAAGGAAGATATTGGGAGTAGTTTGGTATTCTGTCCTCCAGCCTTCTGAACACAGAGGAGAGGAGGGTGAAGGAGGTAGAATCAATCAAGGATTGACTTAGCAGATGGTGATGAGTTTAGAAGTGGTAAACCTATGCTGGGAGGGGTATCGTGTTCTATAGAGTTGAAGCCAAGCAGGGAAGCAGAGGCAAAGCATACATAAGGATCATTTATAAGAGGAGGAGATGGAAACCCTCTTCTTTGATGTCCCAGCTAAACTCCTGCCTTCCAGAAGAAGACTTTCCCTATTCCCGCATAAAAGTCTAGTGCTTTTCCCCTATTATGTTCATTTTATCTGGTATTAAGTCTATTTGTACATAATTGCTTGCATTTTGTCTTCCTCCTTTAAACAGAAAGCTCCTTGAGAGCAGGAATTATCTATTGCTTTTCTTTGTAGTTTTAGCACTTAACACAGTACCTGGCCCTTAGAGGCACATAATAAATGTTTATTGTTCAATCCGTCAATCAATGAATGACTAATTTCTAAATGAACTCCATTCTTACTCACTATGATTTCTAGCCATTAGTACTATTTGTGTCCTCCTAGGCCAAGCAGAAAGGCTTATATTCTCTTGTATATGACAATTCTTCAAATACTTGAAAACAATTAGCTTATCTACCAAAAGCCTGTTTTTCTTTCATCAAAATGTTTACAGTTCCATTAGCTGATCCTTGTACGGCCCAGTTTTAGTCCTCTCGTTATCCTTATTCTCCCTCCTCTGAGGAAATGGATGATTTAAAAAGAACAAAGTTGTGCTGGCATGGAGCCTTTATTGGTGAGGAGAGAAAATGGAGTCAAAAAGACCACACAGGAAGTTACAGATGTCAATTAAAGTGGTGGCAGTAAATAGAGATAAATACTGATGGGAATGAAATATTAATATTAAGAGATCTTGGTAATGTGTTGCTAGGAAGAGGGAAAACTCAAAAAAGAATTCATAGGTTTTTAATTCTGAATTATTAGTTAAAATGAGAAAGTCAGGAGGGGACCTTCTGTGTGTGCAGCAGGGGCAATAGATGGGCTAAGAAATGATGGCGAGATATCCACTTCGAAATATTCATCACTTCACATTGAAACTGTACATGATTTTATTGTGTCATTACATTGGGAGACACAAGAAACTATCTAGGGAGAAGGGTCAGGGCTACAGATATGAATCTAAGGATCATTCTCATAAAGGTGATGTTTATAGAATTACATATCTAGAGACTGAAAGGATATCAGAGACCATCTAGTGGTCTTTTCATTTTACAGATGATGAAAGCAAGACCTTGGGTGCTTAAGGGAATTGGCCAAGGTTACATAACTAGTCAGTCTCAGATCCTAGGTCCTCTGCCTCCAGAGGTCCTCTGATCTTCTCTGTACCAGACAGTCTTTTAATGTAGGGCTCCCAGGGGGTATGTATGATAAAGTATAGAAAACCAAAGAATGAACCTTTTGGAATGTTTGTATTTAGAGAGCATGAGGAAGAAGAAGAACCATGAACATGGAATATAGAACCAAAGCAGTATCAGGAGAATCTGGATGATGTGGCATCTAAAGGAAGAAAGAGGTTGTATCAGTAAGGTAAAATTCACGATATCAATGGTGACCATGAATATGCCTGTGTAGTTTGGAATTGCCAAATATAAGAGACTCTCTATGTAGAAGGCAGAAGAAGTAAAATATTTATTCAGATACCTGAGGATCAAGTCCCAAAACCAATAATTTCAATTTGACATAGCAACAATCGTATCCCAAAACCAGTAAATCCACTTCAATGTATGTGCTGGTAAGCAAAATGGGCTCCTTAGCACTTAGTTCAACAAGTGCCATGAAAGAGTTTGGCTTTTGTTTGCTTTGAGTAATTCGGCTATTTCATTGAATCTTACTAAGTGCTAAGCCCCAGGCCCAAACCCCTATTAGGTGTAAAACCAATGTGGGTGTGGATTGGCAACTAAGGTGGGGCCCAAGGTGAGGCTAACTCCAGGGAGGGCCTAGTTTACATGTCTGGGACAGCAGAGGCTCTTAGACCACGTGGGTTTAAGTCCAATTCTTTGTGATAATTTTAGGTCACATGGGTGAGTCGCATGTGTGACTCACCCCTGAGGCTGACAAAGATATAAAAAGCAGGGGTTGTCCTCTTCTTCCTTGGAGCTCTTTGCTGCAGCAGTGGTGGGCTGTGATTCTGGGCCAGCCCTTGTTCTGAGCTCCCAGGCTGAAGCTAGATGTTGGTAACTATGAATTGTATTGGGTCTGTCTGTTGATGTTTGTACTTTGTATTTTGCTCTGAAGTTCAGTGTGCTGGCTTTTTCCCCTGAACTAAGTGAATGATATTTGTGTGCTGAATTAAAGTAAGTTTGCCAACCCCTTCACCTTGCTTTCCTTATAAATTAGGCAGATCAAAAGAACCTGTGTTTTGGGGGCATGCTGGTAGCTTTCTGGGTGCTGGCTGTGGGTGGATCTTACACCCCCACAGCAGCTGCTAGCTAGATTGTGGAAACAATGTAACAGCAAGGAAATTAAAACACAATATCACAGCAAGGAGCCAAGCCATCCTGTAACCTTCCCTTCTGCTAGGGCCTTCCTGTAAATACTCACTCACAATTCCTAACTGTCTGCTTGCCTGGGTCCTTTCCTCCTAAAGTTCTGAAAGCCCTTGCAGTTCTCAGAGACCTTCTGGTTCTCTCTCTGTCTATCCTTCTCTTCCAGTTCTCCATCTTCTTTCCCAGTTCTCTATTCTAGAGCTTGGCACTTATTTAGCAAAACGATGTGGGCCTGCCTACAAACAAACCTCCCCTAATCAAGCTTCACTTAACTAGCTCCCTCAAGGCCTATTAAATGGGTGGGGGAAGACCTTTAATCACAATTAGTAGCACAGAGGTTCAAGAAGGGAAACAGAGAAATAGAGGGGAATGAAGACTAAGAGGTAAGTATTGAGTTTGGTGAAAGGGAATTAGTGGTAATTTCCAAAAAATTTCTATTGAGTGAAAGAGGAGAAAGCCAGAATAATATAAGAATAGGCACTGAAAAAGATGAATTAGTGAAAGTCTTTTTTCATTAAAAAAGATAGGTAGATAGATAAATATATATATATATGTAGGTAGATAAATAGATAGTTAGATAGGTAGATAGATAGATAGATAGATAGATAGATAGATAGATAGATAGATAGATAGATGGATAGATAGACGATACAGATATAGATATGGATATGGATAAAGGAAGTACCAGAAGCTGAAAGGATTTTTCCCCCAAACTATGGGATACTTTTGTGAAGATCTTCCTTTGATGCCTCCTTATGGCATGAAGGGTAGCCTGAAATCACAAAGGTTATTTCAGCCTAGTGCAGGTTTTTTAAAGTCCTGCCACACTGAGAAGATTTTGATTATAGGTCAGGTCTAGCAACAGACTGTGTGCCAGGCTAGCTGAACTCAGGGTGTCTCATCACCAGAGTCATCATCAACATAACAATTTTCTCTGTTCATAACTTGTCCATGGAGTGGTTGGGGATAAATATCAATGGGATGAATACTGACATCAGTGAAATTATGGATCTTTGAGATTTTGAAGTTTGGTGATACATGGTCATGTTTGGAAGAAAGCTAGTTTTGACATGCCAGGCAGTGAACACTTGGGAAGTACAGATTTCTATTAGACAGAATACTCAACTCCATCTATACTCTCATCACTATGAGTATTCCAACTAAGGGTGCAGATTGCAACTCATTCATGTTTACACATAATGTATGACTTTTGTCCATGTCTGTATGTAAATTTTTCATCAGGAATCTGTTCAAAGTCCTCTGGGAAACTTCCTTGAATTTTCTTTATACTGTAGAAACCACTAATGGAGCACCACAATGGATTAGGGCTGAAGTAAAGTAGAAAATGTTACCAGAGTTCTGAGAAACTGAAGCTGACAATAAGTAATGTAGGATTGCCATCTTAATATAATCCTTAATTACCTGACATGAGTGAGGTCTCTTGTTTTGTTTTGTTTTTTTTAACTCTTTTCCTGGACACTCATCTTTCAGATGAACTCTCTTTGGTTACCCCTGAAGGGGGAAGTGGAGTGGATTAACTAATGATTAGGGTCATGTTGAATTAAATGCTATTATTCTCCCTGTGTTCCAAGAACTGAATAGCACAGGTAACGGAATTCCCATTAGTGCAGACACCCTACCCTCTGAGAACTTAATGAAGATAAAGAACCCTTAAGGTAAGGTGAGGGAATGGGCTCGTGCTCTTTAAATGATAGCAGTGCTCTATCATTCCCAGGCTCTATGCTGTCCTCCCTGGTCCTCTGCTGGCACTAGGCAGGCATCAGCTTCCGGTCTGGACATCATTCCATCATCCTTATTAATAGTGGTGTCCTCGAGTGAGCCCTCTCAAGAACTGAACCACCCAAGGGTTTGCCCTCCTCTAGTTATAAATGAGTTCTGAATATATTTCAGTATGCAAAACATTCCTCTGCAGCCTGAGTCTCGGCTCCTGCTCCTTATTAGAGCAGGAAGAATTTGCCTTTTAATTACCTTTACCCCTGGTGTACCAAATCCGTGGAGATTACTACACTTAGTAAAATTTAATTAACTTGACAAAAGATCCTAATTGTTTTACTGCCACTGATCCTTTGTGAGCTAAAAATAATGCCCTTCAAATTAAGCAGCTACTGCCAAGCCTCCATTTTGATTGTCCTGTGGAAGAAAAAAAATCCAAATTAAACTTCATGGGAAGGTGTTTTTGATCCCAGAGCAAGCTTTTCTTTTTCAGAGATGGAAGTTTTCCATCAGCAAGGAGAGGGTGGCATGCAAAACACCCCCCCTTCACCTCCATTCAGATAAAATTCCTTGGAACAGGAATGTAGCTGAATTGATTTACTTAAACACACTGAAGAATCAACTTCCAATATATCTTATTTAGATCAATAACAAGGATGTAAATGTGGAAAAAGATGACTGTCTTGAAGCCAATCACAAAATAAAGAGGAATCCATAACAATTGCAGAATTTGGGCCAGCAAGCTCGAGGCCAAGTGAAAAGACCTCAGAGAGTGAATCAGAACGAGTAAGTAGTACTGGTATGTTATTCTTCTGAGTGACCGTGGAGAGGTTGCTTGCCCTCTCTGAGCTTCCACTTCCTCATCCATTAAATGATATTTTCTCAGGTCCCTTTAACTCTAATTCTATTGTTTAACTCTGTATGTGTTTATAGGTATATGTATGTATGTACATACACGTATGCATACATATATGTATATATACACATACATGTATACATACACATACATATGCACACATACGTGTACATACATACATGTGTGTGTATTCAACAATCCCTTGTAGCTATAAAATCCTACCCTCCAGCTTTGACTTTCCATCTTCCAAGGTTCCTATCAGTTCTGACACACTATGTTGTAACTCAGAGATATTTTCTTGGGCTTAGGAAACTGTCTGGAGAGTGGAACCAAATTTTTGTTACAGAGAAGCTGCTGAGCTTCATTGCTAAATGGAGGAGTTCCATATATCAATAAAATCGCTTTCCTCTTATTGCTATTTTGTTTTGTTTTTACATCACTTACATTTCCAAGAGTCCAGTATAGCTGAGATTTATCTCTTATAACAGAATAAAGAATGGGGGAAAAATAGTCAAGAAAAATCAACCAGAAGAAGGGGCGGAAAGTCTGCTATTATAAACTATGAGAAGATATTGGTTTATAAAAGATGAATTTTTCAAGTCAGGAAACAGTTTGTCATTATCAAAAGCACTACAAAGTTTTCAAAATTCAATTTCATCCACTCTCTTCTTCCTGTTCAGTTCTAGGCCAAGCTCATTGTCCATCTTCAGTGCTTATCTAAGATATACACATGGATAGGCCAACTCAATGGGATGACTATCTGGTTACATTCTTCATATCCCTCCCCCTAGCACTCCTCACCCTGCCCCCACATGGATAGCTAGGCATATCTCTCCTGAGTTGCCACTGAGAAAGCGCTATGTTCGAGGGCCAATGCAAACAGCTCAGTGCCATTGCTCAAATAGAACACAACAGCATCCCAAGAGGTCAATTGTTTGGCCAAGGCACCTCATGAAAAATAAATTAACAAAATGGATTTCAGTCCAATGAGAACTTTTTCAACTTCCACAAGTATTGAAGTTGCAGGAATTAAATCTGCCATAGTTTCTTGAAGAACTCTTGATTAAGTGACTAGAATCATTGCATCATCATTGAATGCCCATCATCCTGTATGCCATTGTCTTAACAAACCTTATTTCCCAATATCACCATTATTTCATTATCATGAAGCCCCATTGTGGCATCATTAGGTAGACAGATGAAATGGACATTATCATGCCAAGTGACCAGCTGTTGTTTCAGTACCTACAGTCAATGTGCAGAGCATAAGGGAGATGATAAAGATCTAAAAGGACTTAAAAGGTGTAGTGGGCAAAAGATAGATGGTGTGTGTCTGGAACATGGTGAAGAGTCAGGAACATGGTGAGGTCCAAACACCAGAAGCACAATTACAGTCTCAGGAGATCACATTACCATACAACCATTTATACTTCACAACATTTTCTGAGAATAGAGTGGCCAACTCCTGTAGATTTCTAAAGTGCATGCCTTGTCCAAGCATTGAAAATGCCCATCTTCCTTCTTTTCTTTGGTCTCCCATTCTATGCCTTCTAGGCATTTATTTTCATTTCTTTTGAGTAACCTGAAGTATTCTTTTGTTCACAATAAGTAATGTTTGTGTTTATATTCTTCCTCTTCAATGATTTGTTTTGCTCTTTCTTTTCTGTTTTACACTAGGGGCTAAAGGGTGAGGATGAAGGAGTCTCTTATCTTTTAGTTCACTTCATATGTCTTTTCTTTTCTATATCACCCCTGCTGCATAGAATCAAAGAATTCTAGATTCTCAGCTAGGAGATGCCTCCAAGGTCATGTAATCCAACCTCTGCCTAAGAAGAAAACCCTGGTATAAGATGCTTGACAAGTGGTCATCCTTTGAAGACCTTCACTGACAGAGAATTCACTCTCCATTGAGTCAGCTCATTATGTTTTGGAGCATCTTTAATGGTTAGTAAGTTTTTTTTTAATCTATCCATCTTCCACACAGCCCCATCATCACCCATCCTCATAGTTCCTCTGTCAATTTTTAATTTCTTACACTCCATTATAAGCTTTGATGACCCATCTACAACTTGCCACATTGAGGCCTTTTGAATCTAACGCCAGTATTCTCCTGAGGTGCTGCACTGCTCCCTGGGCCCTCATACACACAGAGAGTGCAACTGATGGGAGATTCTCTCAGATGTGCACAGCATGTACGCTGATGAATTTTGATGGTATCAGCCCTGCTGAATCTCATCATTTTCGAGCACTGAGGCCTCTAAAAATTTAATGAACTGCAGTCACAGAACGAAGACTCTTCCAAATGATTTGGTTCCACAAGTCAATTTTACAGCTCTGAAAATTTGGATGGCTGTGAACTTTAAAGTCTATTCTTCCTCCGTAGGTAGCCAGACCTTGCAGGTTATGTAGTTTTCCTCCCAATATCAAATACATTTTGAACCATGGGCAAAACTGAATAAAATATGCATCTTAATTCTTCATATAGCATCTACGTATTTCATATATTCATAGAATCATCAAAGCTCGGTTGGAAGAGACCTCAGAGGTCATCTACTCTCCCCTCTTCCTGAAGTATGAATCTTACTATAGCATTCCTGACGAGCTTCCTAGATTCATAGGACTATAGAATTTGAGTGACATTGTAGATCATAGAAAATCCACTCTTTTATTTTAGTGATGATGAAAGGAGTAACTTATACAACTTGTTCATGCAGGTAGTGGCAAAATTGTGATTCAGAGATGTTTTGAGTTCTAATCTAGTGTTCTTCATGTCATATTCCTTCATATTATGATTGCCCAGCCTCTATTTAAATACTCCCAGTGACAGGGAAGTCGCTACCTCAAAGGCCAATTAATTTCATTATTGGGCTGTAAATATTTTAGCACCCAAAGCATGGGAGGTTTCTTGTTCTTATTTCATCCTCTTGTGGGAACAGATCTCTAAGAAGGCTTATGATTTAGCAATAGTTTGTTCTTGGCACCACAGATCAGAAGGAGCGCAGAGAAGATGGAGAATGCCTGGAGAAAGTTGAATAGGATGGTGAGAGAACTAAGCACCATGTCATTGCAAGTTTATTTGTTTTAGAGTCCAAGGATGCCTAAGTCAAAAAATAGAACAATACCCCGAAAGTTGTCCTGGGACACACTGCCAACAATGTTGTGATCTTATTTAACATGCTCTGGGATATACTCTGAACTTTGTGTTGGGAATTATGGGAGAAACTAACTCCAAGACATATGGGAGGTGGTTTAACAGGTGAATTGTTGAGAAGGAAATTAGTGCTAGCATTCAGTACATAGGTCAGCATGTGTGCAAGTGAAACAGTGTATTCAGGAGCATCATTGTTTATAGGAAGTCAGGAGTTTAGAGTTCTAGCGAATATGTATGAGTACGTATGAGAGAATCACCACCAGTGGCTGCACCTTGATTATATCTTCTTTCTCTTGAATCTTCAGCTTCATTTTATCCACTGGTCCCTTCCCTATTTCCTTTAAGCATGTCCAAGTATCCCCTATAATAACTGGAGGACAAAAGGAAAGAATAAAAAGAAAAGCTTCATTAGACTCTACCACGTCCTCAGATTTTGTCCTCTTCTCTCTTTCTTAGCCAAATAACTTGAAAAACCTGTCTATCCCAAGAGTCTCCATTTTCTTTCTTCTCACTCATTCTTTAACCCTAATGAATCTGGCCTCTGACCTTGTCACTCAACTGAAATTGTTCCCTCCAAAGTCATCAATGATCCTTTTAATTTTAAATTTTGATGGTGTGTCATTGGTCCTTATCCTTCTCACCCTGCTTCACTTGACATTTTTGATCAATATCTCCCCCTATATTCTCTTTTCTTGGGTTTTTGTTGATGCTATGCTTTCCTAGGTCTCCTAACTCTGACCATTCCTCATCTTCTTTGCTGGTTGATTATCTATATTCCACCCACTTACTGTGCATATTCCCCAAGTTTCCATCCTACTTTCATCTCTTTCTCTATTTTTTTCTCTGTCTTGATAAGCTCAATGTCTCCCAAAGATTTAATTATCATCCCTCTGCAGATAACTCACAGATTTATGGATCCAGCCCCAAGCTCCATCTCAGCTTCTGTGTTGTACACCTATTGGATGTTCCAGGACTAATTCTTCCATTGTGAGCTCCTAGAGATCAGGCATGTATTCTTTATCTTTCTTTGAATCCCCATGGCTTTGAACAGTGTCTGGGGCATAGTTAGCACTTAACAAATGCCTGTTTGTCTTTGTTGGCACCGGATTTATGGGGCCTGCTTGCTTGTACTTATAAGCTCCATGCTTAGCACAGAGGCAGATACATAGTTAAGTGTTTAATGAATGTTCTATCAATCAATCTATTCTCTCTCTCTCTCTCTCTCTCTCTTTCTCTCTCTCTTTCTCTCTCTCTCTCTCTCTCTCTCTCTCTCTCTCACACACACACACACACACACACACACACACTTTTGGAGACAGAAGTTTTGAGAAGGGACATAATCACAGTCATCCAGGACTATCAGGTGGAAAAATGGTTAGATTTGTTCTGCTTAGCCTTGTATAGTGGATCAGCAAAAAGAGTGATGGATAGGAGATGTAGCAAGGCAAATGTCCATTCAATAAATGGGAAAAACAATTAGACCTATTCAAAAGTGGAATGTGGAGGGAGCTCCCATTACTACAAACTTTCAAGAGGGGGTTGGCTGAGCATTTTTTATCCTTGTTTTTAAAAAAGATGCTCAGTCAAGTATACACTGGACTAGATGGATTCTGCAGCCATTTCCTAATCAAAAGGTTTGTAATTGTTTGAAGGTAACTAACCACTTTAGGCATCAGTTTCCTCATTTGTAAAATGAGTAGTTTGCGCACCATTTTTTCTCTAAGGTCCTTTACAATTTATAATAAGTACAACATTTAAATGTCAGCAATTTAGTATTTGTCTTCTATTTCTTCGTTGTGTGATTTTTTGTTTTGCAGAAGAGGGGTAAATTTCTAAGCCTCAAATTTTTTATCTTCAAAGTGGGGAAAACACATTGTCTACATCAGATGGACCTTGAGATAGATAGATAGATTGATTGATAGAGATAGATACACACATATTCATCTATATTCATTCATACAAATGCATATATTGATGAGGTTTCGAGTTGGAAGAGCTGGTTCAGGTGTGAAAGAGTTCACTTGGACATTTTTCTCCTAACCAAGGTGACCTTTATTGGTGAAAAAGCAGTACGGGTCTCCTAGTAAGAGAGCTAAGTGAGATCCTGATATTTGGGGGAGTTATGCTTATATAGAGGTTTCAGAACAATGATGTAGTTTTAGAGGTTTTGTAGAGGTTAAAGATTAAAGAGAGGACAAGATGAGGGAGACAAAGGGAATTCTTTATGGTTTAAGGATTTAAGGACAGAGTAGGTAACCCTTTAAAGAAAAAAAATCAGAAAAAAGAGGAAGAAAACCTGTGGCTTCATATGTTTCATATGAAAATATAAAGATATGGTCAATAAACAAGGTGATCGAGAGTTGCTAATGCAATGAGGCATTAGATTTGATCATAGGAAACATTGAGCATTGGTGAGATAGAAGTGCAGAGCTAATGTGGAGCCAGAACACTCCTTTTTTCAAGATGAATAGAATTGGTATAAGGAGGTGTGTGTCTGCATGTATGTGAATAGACACGTGCATGCATGCACGTACAAGCATATATGTGCCTTGAATAGAGAAGGGAAGTAACATCATACATTAAGAAGATATATTAATGTGAAAAGATCCAGGAACTAGAAGGAAAAAAAGTGTGGTGGAGAGCTTTTGTGTGAAGATATATGGGAGTAGAAATAAAATCAATACTGTCACTGTAGTATACCACAGACCACCTGAACAGAAATAGGAAATAGATGAAAAATTTAGAAAACAGAATATAAGGCTAGCATAGAAACATGATATAGTGGGATTGGGGAACTTTAATTATCTGATAGATGTTGGAACATTCTCTCTCTCTCTCTCTCTCTCTCTCTCTCTTTCTCTCTCTCTCTCTCTCTCTCTCTCTCTCTCTCTTTCTCTCTCTCTCTCTCTCTCTCTCACTCTGTCTCTCTGTCTCTGTCTCTATCTCTGTGTCTCTGTCTCTCTCTCACTCCCTCTCCCCCTCTTTCTCATTATTTCCTTTCTCTGTCAACGTACCTCTATGTCTCTATATTTTTCTCCCTCTGACTATGTTTTTGGGGGTGTCTCTGTCTCTCTTTCTCTACCTTTGTGTTTCACTGTGTCTGTCTCTCTCTCCCCAAAATAAAGGGATGATCCTTTTTGTTTCTTTCTAAGTGATAATTTCATCCTCCAATACTTATACCAACTGACGATTGAGATTCTATTTGCCATCTGAGCCTCACCAGCAAGAGTTAAATCATTGAAGTACAATGGCAATAGCACTCCAACTGAAGTTGGAGGATCTGGGTGTGAATCTTACCTCTGAAGCATACCATGTGTGTGACCTTGGACAAATCATTTAACCTCCTCGGGTTTCAGTTTATTTATCTGTAAAATGAGGACATTGCACTCCATCTTAGACAACTTCTAGCCTTAAAATGTTGATGCTGTGATTGCTAGTATGGGGTACATGAGAGGGGAACAGGACCTCCCCCTCCCCCAAAGTAGATGTAGTCACAGAAAACAAGAAGTAGTTGACAAAGGTAATGAAATGTTAATTCATTAATAAGGTTCTGAAAGTCCAGTGGTGTCTTTATGGGTTAGGAATAACTCTCTCATTGAATTAAAGAAACTGTGGGCATTAGCAAAGCAAAATAATGTCTACAACTCTGATGACCCTTAAATAATTGACTTGCCAGCTATGAAACCAGTTTGTCAGTTTCAGCCAGAACTAGAGTGATTCCTCTGAGTCCTCTGAGTGAGAATCTCTACGAGGGAAGGAAGGTTGTCTCCTGTTTGCCCACCCCCTACATTGGCTATGAGGAGGAGTTATCAAATAGTAGGAGCAATGGCATCAACTAGGAAGCAGATATATCTTACAGGCAGACGTGGATGCAGAGAAGCAAGTCCCTTGAGTCCAGAAGAAGCTTTGGGGGGTAGAACTTCTAGCACTAGAAAAAAATAATTAAAATGTATATAATAATTTACAAATATTATCTCATTGGAACCTTACAACAACACTGTGTGGAAGATGCTATCATTGTCCCCACTTCATACGTGAAGAAATCGAGGTTTAGAGAAGTTAAATAACTTGCTCAGATTCACACAACTAGAACACGTCTGAGTCAGGATCTGACCTCAGTTCCGTCCTGACTCTCACTATGCTGCCTCAAGGTTTTGGACTCAAGAGAAGATTAATTCTGACAACTGAGAATTGAGATATAAAGAAGAGCAGAGGTTAGGATCTTAGCTAAGCAACCCACCCAGCAGGGATACTTTGGCCAGGGACAGTTTGTGAAGACTCCATAAGAAAGGACAGTGCTTTCAGGCTATTCAGTAGAGAGTCACTTTGACATCATGCGCTTCCATACATGTGGGCCTCACTATCATGGTACTATGTAGCTGTGGGAGAACAGACTCCAGGATTATGGGGGCTAAGGGGGTAATGGTTTTATAGTTCTTGTTTTTTATGCCATGTTAGTTAGTTTGCCTTTACTAAGAGTCCATCATGACCATTAATGGGAAGTGCCCTGTGTTGGCTTGTGAGCTGTAGCCGCCTTTGAAGAGAGTATCACAATTGTATCTTTCAAACCTCAAAGTAGCAACCACCCTTTACAGACCCAGTACACAATTTTGAGAGCAAATTGGAGAGTAACCCAGAGGGATACACTATGCTGAGGTGGAAATAATGGAACCTTGGGACAAAGTGAGTGCTTCACTTTATAATTTGTGATAAAGGAGAGAAAGGCTGACCATCCCTACTTCCTATCATCCTAACTCTCTGTCCTCCACTGTTCTCCTTCAGAAAGTCATCTTCAGTTGGTGCTTCCACTTCCTCTCCTCTCACTGCCTACTTCCCCTCTGTGGTCTGGCTTCAGACTTTATAATCAAACGTAACTGCTCTCTCCAAAGTTACCAGCCATCTCAGTTACCAGCTCTGAAGGTGTTTTCTCAGTCTTCATCCTTCTTGACTTAGATTCTGCCTTTGGCGCTGTCAATCACCTTCTCCTAGTGGATACTTTGTCCTGTCTATGTTTTTGTGACACTATTTTCTGCTGATTCTCCTCCTAGCAGTCTGATCACTTCAGTATCCTTCGCTAGTTCTTCTGATTGTGGATGTTCCCAGATGTTCTGTCTTGGGCTTGCTTCACTTTTTATTCTGTACTATCTCATTTGCTGATTTCATCAGTCCCTGTGGTTTCAATTATCTCTGTGCAGATGATACCCAGATCTACACAGGGTAAACCAAACACCTTAGTTCCGTTTTAACCTATTAAAGCATAAAATTTTAAATCTTAAAAAACTTAAAGCTTAAAATTTAATAAGATTTTTTGGTACCCTGCATAAACAGCCCCAGCCACTCATTTCCAACTTTTTCTTGGATAACTCAAAGCCCAAATGTCCAAAAAGAAATTCGTATTTTTTCCCCAAATCCTTCCCTCTCTCTGCTGAATTCCCCTGTCACTGTTGAGGACATCAAAATCTTCCTAGTCACCAGGTTTTCACGTTTGGTGCTATCTTCTACTCCTCTCTCTCATTCACCCCACCTATACAATCTGCTGTCAAATTCCGTCATTTCTGCCTTTAAACTATTTCTCACATTTGTCTTTTCCCCTTCGTTCATACAACCCTATATCAGTCAATCATCATCTCTTACACTGAGTAGTGTAATAAGCTCTTAATTGGCCTCTCATCTTCAGTTTTCTCCCTAATCCAATCTACCCACCATTTAGGTACCAACAGGATTTTTCTAGAGCAAAGATCTAACCATATCATTCCTATCCCTATCCCCCCCAGTCATTTCTTGTTATTTCCAGAATCAAATATAAAGTCGTCTAATTGTCAATTGAAGCCCTTTGTAACCTTCACTTCCCTCCCACCCCCAAAACTTTCCAGCCTTCTTATACCTTACTCCTGTCCATGAAGTTAACAATCTAGGTACATAGTTAACTAGCAGAACTGGCTTTTGAACCCTGGTTTCCTGACTCCAGGGTCAGTACTCATTCATTCCCTCCAAAGCAATGAAAGCCTAAGAACCCTCAGCCAACACAGACAGTTTCCCAGGTGTTGTAAGCTCTAAATTATACATTTTAATTCAACAAACATTCCCTAAGTGCTTACTGTATACAAAGCCCTGTGCCAAATGCAGGGTACATAAAATGGAAAAAAATAACAAAGTTCTTGCCCTCAAGAACCTTACAATCCAAAAGGACAGGTGTGATTTTTATACACAAATAAATGATACCAGGCAACAATGAGATAAAAAAGGAGCACTCCAGATAAGGTGAATTTAAAAAAAAATTGAGGAAGAAACTACTTTCAATTGAGAGGATCAGGGAAGACTTCATGGACGTGGTGACACCCAATCTCACCTTGAAAGGAAAAATAATAATTTGAGTGAAGATGTGACAGAAGTGAGCTCCAGACATACAAGAGAGCCTGGACAGTTGAATAGAAGAAGGATGGTGCAGGATGAGAACAAGCGATAGCGAACAGTATAGTTTGAACAGAACATAACATGCTGTGTGAATCGAAATTAGAAAGGAAGATAGGAGATAGATGGGGGATGGTCTTAAATACTAAGTTAAGGAATTTGCATACGATTTTGCAGGCAGAGGGGAACCAATGAAGGCTTTTCAGTAAGCTAGTGATGTGTGAACAGACAGGTACATTAAAATGCTATTTGGGCAACTATATGAAGAATGATTAAGGTGGAGAAAGTTCGAATAAATGGAGACCAAGAAGGAAGCCATCGCAGGTAACTTTGACATTTTTAAGTTATTAGATTGTTGGTATCTCTGGCACTTTGTGTTATAGAAGAGGTGAGAGCATAGTATATTATTTTAAACCCAATACACTCCATCTCTGAATTTGCCTGAGCGATGCTGGGTGGTGTAGGAGACTGCTCCTGTAAGCCAGACCCAAGAAGACGTGTTCATCAGCTGCTTTATCTTTGCGCTACATTGTGTTTGCTGCTAGGTGAGATACCAAAAAAATAGTAAGGATGGAAAGACAGGGGAAATAAAAGACATAGTCTCTGCCCTGGTAGAGCTGCACACAGATGAAGAGAATGGAGATTAAAATGGCCTAAAGGAAGAATAGAGAGCGCCATTTATTAGATAAGATTAGTAGAAGATCAGGCTTGGATTTTTGCAAGGAGTAGTATTTGAGCTAGAATAGTACCAGTGGTTAAGGTTCTCAAAAAACCAAAATGAGAAGAGAGTCAAACTGATAGAATAAAATGAGCAAAGGCACAATGCTTGGCAAATTCAGACTTTGGGCGGGGTAGGGGGAGAGAGTGTGAAGGAGAGATGGAGAGAGAGAGAAAGAGACAGACATAGACAGAGACAAAGAGAGAGAGAGAGAGAGAGAGAGAGAGAGAGAGAGAGAGAGAGAGAGAGAGGGAGAGAGGGAGAGAGAGAGAGAGAGAGAGAGACAGAAAGAGACAGAGAAAGGAGAGATAGACAGGGAGGGAGAGAGAGAGTCTCTCCCTTTCTATTCTTCCACAAAAATCATAGAATTTCAGAATCAGAGGAGAACTTAGGGGTCATTCCACACACCATTGCCATCTTGCTTATCTTGGAACACAGGTATAATGCCATCATTCCCATGATAATAATTTTCAAAGTTCTCCCATTCCTATTTAAGCAAAGTGTGAAATACATTAAGAGATGCAGAGGGAGAATAAAGTTTCAAAGAAATGCTGGAACCTGATTTGGAAGGAATGGGAGAGACTTGCTAGGATGCTATGATGGATAGAGTGCTAGGCCTGAAATCAGAGAGACTTGGATTCAAATCTGATGTTAGATACTTACTAGCTGTGTGACCCTAGGCAAATCAATTAACCTCTGTTTGCCTCAGTTTATTCACATGTAAAAATAGAGATGATAATAACACCTCCCTCTCAGGGTGATTTTGAAGATTAAAATGAGAAAATCATTATAAATATCACTTAGTATGATGCCTGGCTCACAATAAGTGCTATGTAAATGTTAGCTAATAATAATAATTGATAAAAATATTAATGCTTTAAAGTTTTCAAAGTACTATATATGTAAAACCTTCTAAAATAGAAGCTATTATTATTTCCATTACACAGATTTTATAACCTGAATTATTTGCTAATTTCCTAATTGAGGTGAGAGATTAAGTAATTTGTCCAGATTCACAGGGTGCCTAAGTGCCTAAATTGGGTTCTGAACTTAGGACCTCCTATCTCCAAGTCCAGCATTTTCTCCACTTATACCACTTCCTTATATAGAAACATTATTATTATCATGTTCAGTTTGGGTGGCCATATATTAGAAAGCACATTGACATGTTAGAGAATACCCTAAGGAAGGTGATAAGGGTAAGGATTTACTTTGATTCTATGACATCATGAAACAAAATTATAAGTTAATGGGCCTTTTGTTGTTTATTAGAGAGAAGATATTTGTATCAGGTAAAACAAGTCCAACTTCTCTTCCATATGATATCTTTCAATTATTTGAAGAAAATTATCCTATCTGCCCTACTCCCTGATGAACAATGTCAAGTGCAGATTTGTGAATGATAGACATTAGTTTTAAAGAAGTGAGTATGCAAAAGTAGAATGGATTCCCTTTTTTAATAGTGAATTGCTCATCTATCAACATCTTTTAATCAGTGAGGGGATGACCACTTGTTGAGAATGTTGTAGACAGAGTTCTTCTTTAGGCATAATTTGACTAGGTATATTCTAAGAAGTGAAGATTCTATGATCCCCTCAAGCGCTGGTAAAAACAGAGATGGATGTTAAATTTCCCTTGAAGGAGAAAATCCCTTTCTGTTCCAGTTTATTCATCAGAGCAAGAGATTCCCTAGTTTCCTTATCTTTTCAATGAAAATCCCAATAGTATTTGCACTAGACAGCCAATGGTTTGCCATTCTCTGTTCAGGTTTAAAGAAGCATTTCCCAAAGTATTACTAGAAGCTTCTATAATAGCTACTGGAAAGGAGATTATAGATTCTCGAAATTGGCAAGTGAGTGTTCAACAGACAGAATATTAATTTAAGAAAATTACAAGGATCAATAGGTCAAAGGTCATTGGAATAGACAACGTTTGTCATTTAAGGCTATTGCTAGCTCCTGACTAATGAGAAGTGAAAGGGTCCACTTGTCACTTCCCAGTGATAAATCCTCTGTGAACCCTTTTTATTGAACCTAAAGTCATGCAGGTCAATAACATCTATGATCCAGATTCCCTCATATGAAAAATGGCTACTGATGGAATGTATGGCTTTTTTTATCAAAAGAAACTTTTAATTGAGTTGATTGAATTAAGCACTTGACAAAAATCATAGATTCTTTGTTCTTCAGAATGAGGAAAGATCTTAGAGCAGAGGAATTCAGAAAATAGACCATTAGTAAGGGAATTCTAAAGATATAAAATTATCAATGTCAATTTTTATAACATGGACTATTAGAAAATAGAATTGAAGAGTTGCAAAAGAGTTTAGAGTATAGGATGCTAGAGCTCAAAGGTAAAGCTCAAGCGATAGCAAATGAACCATTTACTCTGTGTAGAACCTTATGCCAGTTGCTGGTGAAAATGCAAATTTTTAATAACCCATGTTTCTTGCCATCATGGAGAGTTTAGTCTAGTAGTAGGATAAGATATAAACACAGCTGGATTATATAGACATAAATACATAAATAAGCATATTCTGAAGAAGGAATTGGCAAACTACTCCAGAATTATTGCCAAGAAAACCCCAAACGTGGTCACGAAGAGTCTGACACAACTGAAAAATGACTGAACAACAACAAAGTATATTAGAAAAATAAGGAATAATGTTTGAAATCCAAGGAGAAATGTCATTATTAAATGAGAGCATCTAGAGAGATTTTCTGGAGAAGACAGTATTTGAGTTTGAATTAAAGGATAGCTAGGAATTCAAGTCATAAAGAGAAAAGACTTTCACGTGTATCTAGCATAGGGGCATTAGAACACAGGGAATGCTTAGGGATAAAAAGCAGCTTAGACTGAGTGGAGCAAGGAATACAACAAAATCAGTAATATGAGATAAAGCTAGGAAGTTAAGCTGTGTTCAGGTTGTACATAGACTTAAATGATATGCAAAGAATTTCAATTTTAGTCTGAAAGTAATAGAGAGCCACTGACTAATCTATACAGAGGAGTAATGTAACTAAATATGTGTATAAAAAAGTGGATTCTCACATTATGAAGTCTGAGTTGAAGTAGAGAGTATGGAAAGACTTAACTGGAGATTTTAATTATCCATATTGTAGTAATAAGGGTCTAGACTAGGGTAGAGGAAATACAAAGTATTACAGATATTATTGGGGATGCAGTTGACAGGATTTGGAGAAGAGGGGAAGGGGAGGAAAGAATGAAAGATAACCCCAAGGTTTCAAATATAGGAAACTAGAAGACAAGTGGTGTCATAGAACAACAGGTCAGAAAGAGGAGAAAGATTAGAAGGAAGGACATTTAACTTGCCTTGGTGCATCTTGAAGTTAAATACTCGTGACTTCTCGTGGTTGAGATGTTTCATCATTTAGATGTGGGTTTGGAGCCCAGAAGAAATGCTAGAACTAGGGGTGTAGTCTTTGCTGTCATCTACATAGAGGAAGTTGTAAGAATGAATGCTAATGCTGAGAATTTGGGGAGAGGAGCATAGAAAGATGGGAGAAACAGGCCAAGGGTAAGGAACATTCCTTGAGTAAACTCCACATTAAGGATTAAAAAAAGGTTCAAAAAAGAAAAAGGAGACTGAGAAGGAGCAGTAGGAGAGAGAAGAAGATAAGACAATGTTTTGCATGTATAAATTACTTTAGCACTTAGAAAATGCATTGTGGTATTATCTTATTGGATCCTCAGAATAAGACTGTGCAGTATGTAGTGCACACATTATCTCTATTTTACAGATACTTATAAAGGCCAAAAAGGATAAAGTAGCTCGAAGGTCCAAGGGAAGCTAGGTACCACTCTAGGTAGAGCACTGAGCCTGGAGTCAGAAAGAACTGAGCTCAAATCCAATCTCGGGTCATTTACAAGTTGTATGACCCTGATCAAGTCACTTTAATCTTATTTACCCCAGTTTATCTCATCTATAAAATGAGCTGGAGAAGGAAATGGTAAACCACGACATTATCTTTGCCAAGAAAACCCTAAATGGGCTCACAAAGAGTCAGATGTGACTTAAACGACTGAACAACGACAAACTAGCTCAAGGAAATAATTAATAATAATAAAAATAATAGCAGCTAGCATTTATATAGGCCCTACTATGGGCCAGGTACTGTGTTAAACACTTTACAGACTTTTTTCCCTTTTTATTTTATGCTCACAACAAACCTGGGAAGTAGGTGCTATTATTAACCTCCATTAACCCTCAGGAAACTGAGGCAAACAGATTACCTTGCAGATCGCTAGCTAGTAAATGTGTGAGGCCACATTTAAACTCAGATCTTCTTGACTCCAAGCCTCCATCTGCCTTCATTGCACTCCTAGCTGGTCACACACAGAGTGAATGGTAGAATTTACCGGGAAATTTCAGTCTTACGTACGTCATGGCTCTTTTGACAGTCTAGGTCCTTGTGGTACATGTAGATATTCTAGCTTTCCAATATACATATATATACATATATATGCATATATATGTGTGTGTATGTATGCATGTATATATATGTATGTATATGTGTATATGTACGTATATATACATATGTATGTATATGTACGTGTGTGTGTATTTTTACACCCTGATTACCATTTCACGTGATGCTCTCAGCTCCATGTCATATGTGCTCTTTTGCTAGGCACCTCATCCTTGTCTTCATCCAAGTGATTAATGAAAATGTTTAATAGCATAGGGCCAAAGGCAGTTCCTGAGGGCACTCCACAAGAGACTTCCCTCAAACTCATACAGACATTCCCTTCTAGTTTTGTCTCATCATCTAATCCAGGCTGGCAATAATATTAGCTAGCAGTTATTTCGTGTGCTAAGGTTAGCAAAGCTCTTTATGTATGTTATCCTTTTTCATCCTCACAACACCCCAGGAGCTATGATTATTTCCATTTTACAGATGAAAGAACTGAGGCAGAAGGAGGTAGAGTGACTTGCTCAAAGTCTAACAGCCTGAGGCAGGAATATGAATCAGATTTCCCTAATTCCAAGTCCACCACTTTATAAACTTCTTCTGCAGCCAGCTAATTTTGTCGATGCAGCCGCTGAGCAGGCCAGAGATAAAGTAACTCACCCGAGGACACAAAGTTAATAAATAATAAAGCTGAGATTTGAAAATGAGGTCTTTTGCCTCTATATCCAAGGCTCTTTCCCACTGTGCTATCATGTCTTACTCCTTCTAGCCTCTATTTGTTATCCCAAAATAGTTGCTTCAACAACCACCACTTCCTCTCTTCCAACAATGCTGAAAACTCTGACCCTCCTAGCAAGCTAATGAAGGTCATAGCTCATCTCCCCTCACTACTTTGCCCTCCCAGTGATCCTTCCTACATTTTTAAGATACTAAAATATTGCATGTCAAAGGGTTTTCTTTAAATAATAAATTTACCACAGCAAAATTGGAGCAGCCTTGAAGCACATTTCTTACTATGAACCTTGCCTTGATATATTATAACATTTAAATCAAGAAACTCTTGCACAAAGGACTTATCTGGATCTAAAATGAATAGAATCATCTGAAAAAGCAAAGGGAAATGGGAAAAGCAAGCTTTCCCCTGACCCTCAAGGCCCAGAGTTAGTACTCATCTTGTTCCTTTTATGAGACACCAAGCTCTGATCTAATGAAAATTTGCCTTTATGAGCTTTTGTTGCAAATAGAACACAAAAACATCTCAAAACCTGAAAGTTAAGGTGCTTGGACATGAGTATTCACACATGTGCTTTTTCATGGGACCAAAATGAGTTTTTAATATTTCAATAGCTCAATGAATTCTTTACAGTATTTGCTTCCTTCCATCTTTTTCATGTTTTCTACCTCTCTGTACCTTGGAGAAAATGACTCTTTGAGAATAATATTTCTCGTTTCTAGATTGTTTTGATGTTTACAAGTTACTTTGTTCACAACCACAATCAGACCCAATTTGCAATGAAGACAATGAGTCACAGAAGTAGGAAGAGATTTGCCTAAGGTACCCAAACAGGAGGTATCCAGACTCAGATCTTCCGGCTTCAAGTACAGTGTTCTTCCACGATAACACTGTCTTTGTTAGTTCCTGTGGCTTGAGATCATTCTTGATTCTACGTACAATGTTGTCATCAGAGGGTAGCTATACTCTGCATTGTTAAGCCTATACCCTGAGCCTTTCTAGCTAGTTAGAACCTGCTGAGAATGGATCTAGAACAGAATCAATCTTGAAACCCAAAGGTCACTCCCATGACATGTCGAGGCCTCAAGAGAGAATAAAGGTGGAAATAAACTTAGAGGCCATACACTAATCTCCTTTTACAGGTGAGGAAATTGATGCTCAGTAACATGAGGCGACCTACACATCATGTAGCTATGGATTCAAAATGAAGGCCAGGTTTATAAAGTCGAGGCTCTCTACCACACCCATGCCTAATGCTAAACATTTCCATTTTGCTTGGAACATAAATTAATGAAAGCACATGGATTTGGTGTCACTTATTAAATGTTGTGGGAATACCAGCAGGGATTCATTCTGCCCTAATTTATTGTAATGCATTAGCTGGGGGGAAAAAGCCTATTTGCAGCACTTTCCAGAGATCTGACCCCCTGTTCACCCCTGGTACTCAGCTGTTTAACATCTCAAATCCAGGGGTAGGTATTCAATAAAGTAATGAATAGCTCCCCATTTTTCTGATGCAGCACTTTCAAAGCCACCTTTACAATTTTATGTTAGACAATAATTGATTGGTTTAGTAAATTACATCTTAATTGAAAAATATAATGCCTAAAATGGTTTTAATTAGCATCAAACACAAGCATTTAGTAGCAATGCTAAAATGCCAAGGCCATAAGAAATTAAAAAAAAAAAATACACAGACTGAGGGAGTAATAGAATTTCAGAGCTGGAATTTCAGAATATAGAATATTAGCGGCAGATAGGACCTTGGAACACAATGTTAGAACATCAAACCAAAGAATGTCAGAGCTGGAAGTGACCTTACACCACAGAATGTTACTCCTGGAAAAAAGCCTTATACCACTATGTATGGGCATTTAGCAGATAAAGAATCAGAGGGCAAAGAGTGTTTTAGAATGTAGAACAAAGATTGTTAGTAAGCAGGAATCTTAGAGTTCATATTGTCCAACCCTCTCATTTTACAGATGAGGAAATTGAAACACAGAAACTGAATAAAATTCTATCTCAGATACCTATTGGATATGGGATCCTGGACAATTCACCTGACCTCTCAGCCTCAGTTTCCATATCTGAAAATGGGGTTAAAATATCACCTGTCTTAGAGGGTTGTTGCAAAGACCATATAAAATGGGTTGTTGTTATTTAGTCTTTTCAGTTTTGTCTGATGCTTTGTGAGCCTTTTGGGGTTTTTCTTGACAAAGATAGTGGAGTAGTTTTCCATTTTCTTCTTCAGTTCATTTTACAGATGAAGAAACTGAGGGAAACAGGATTAAGTGACTTGCCATGCGTCACAGTTAGTTAGTGTCTGAGATGGGATTTGAACTGGAGTCTTCCTGACTCCAGGCTTGGTGCTCTATTCAGTGAGCCACCTAGCTGCTGTAGTTAGAATATTTTGTAAATATATAAAGTGCTTTATAAGAGTCAGTTACTTTGATATTAGCTCCTGACATACACTTGGCAGTTAATAAATGTGTGTAGAATGATAATTATGGTGATGCTGATGAGTATAACAAAAAACTACTACTACTACCACTACTACTACTACTACTACTACTACTACTACTACTACTACTACTACTGGTACTTCTATTACTGCTCCTGCTGCTGTTACCACCACTACCACCACCACCACTACCCCTGCTACCACCATCACTACTACTACCATTACAAGTGCTACTCCTGCTACGACTACTACTAGCACTACTACTGTTCCATGCTATTCCTCTTTTGTCCTACTATTCAAGTTCTTCTGTCAAGTTAGTTACAAAGACCAGCACAGAATTGCTATCTCTTTACTCCCAGTCTAGTTCTCTTTTCTTCAAGATCTAGAGGTTTCTAGACCTCAGGCTCTAAATAGAGTCCAGTAATTTGATGGTTGGGAAAAATCTTGAGCAAAATAAAATAAATCACTTTTTACATTACGTAAATTTCATTACAGGGGGAAAATGGCTGATTTTCTCCTCAGTCATCATGGCCCATTGAAAATCTTTCATTCATTCATCCAGCTGCAGTTTCAAAAATAAGTCTTTTGGACAAGGCCTACTTTAATTTAGAATTCTGCGTTATTTATGAAGTTAGAAGAACATGCTTCAATGAGACTCTTATAATTTTTTTAATGAAAACCTATAAAAAGAATTGTTCTTCAAAGCGCAATGTCTCTAAACTTTTTGGTGATATTCATCATTAAGTGTTTAGCAACAAAATAATTTATTAATTTTTGGTAGATTTTGTACATTGAGACAAAAATTACTGGTAATATTTGTCTTCAGGGGACACTAATATTTGGGGGGAAATGGTCAAGACATCAAGTTTACTGCTTTTCTTCAATGGATTCTTTTCATGTATAGTGATAATCAACTTCCAATAAAGCCTTTCCTTTCAACAAGGGTGTTTTCAGTGTTTTTGTCTTCTGCCCTGATAACACCACATTTGTTCAATTTGGGGCCCAAATTTGAGGAAGGACATTGACAAGTTAGAACATATTCTGAAGACAGTGACCAGATGACATAAACCAATAGAAAGTAAGTCATGAGAAACACAATCAACCATGTTCTAGCCCATAGAACAGACTTAGGGCCAAACATGATTATCCTTATATTTGAATGGCCATCTTATGGAAGATATATTAAACTTGTATTAGTTTGTCCTGGAAGATAGAGACAGGACACATGAATAAAAACTATTGGAAGGCATTTTTTAACTAACATAATAAGAGCTATACAATAGAAAAGGCTGTCTCAGTGGATAGAGAGTTTCCCATAAGTAGAAGACTATACAGAATCATATCTATAGAGATGAAAGGGACCAAAAGAGTTCAAAGAAAAGTTGCATGTATACTTGCAGGGGATTTCTCTTTCAGATAACAGGTGGATGACATAACTTCTAAAGTCTCTTCAAAAGCTAACATTCTATAATTATGAAATTTATGGACTTATCAGTGACAGCTTGATTTAGTAGAAAGAACATTAGACTGGGTTAAAAGATCAGGATTCAAAGCTCTTCTCCAATATCTACCAGCTGTGTATCCATGAGCAATCATTTAACTTTTTGCACTTCAGTTTCTTCATTTGTAAAATGATGATAATATGCTTGGTCTTCATCATCTCCCAGGGCTTAGTTGAAGAAAAATCTATATAAACTCCAATGTAACATGGAAATGAGAGGTATTAATTAACACCAAACAATATGGTCTTCAGTGGGAGCCTTTGTGAGTCAGTAAGATGTTAAATTGCAAAATCATAAGTCTTAGGGAAAAAAATCATAGAACCCCCAACCTGTTTATAATCCATTTAACCAGCCAATTACACTGTTACCCTATAATGGCAGATTTTCCTGTGAATACATCTTAGCTCTTCAGTGCTCACGTTTATAATTTTCTTCCAATTTGCTACTGTTTCATAAAGTTTTGTCAATCATAAGCATTTTTAGGAGATTGAAATGGCAATTTAATGGTTTACTCTGAAGGAGACAAATAGAGGGAAAAAAACAGCTGCAACATTTAAAAACTGATGGGGAATTTCAGTGTAATAAAGGCACAGCCGAGCAATTAAAGTGAAGGAAGTTGCTCCCGGAATGTAATTTGAAATAGAGGGAAAAAGTTTCTCTAATTTGTAAATCTATTGAGGATTGTTTAAACACATTCCTTTTGATCAATAAAAATCATGGGGCTGTTTGCATTCTGTCTGAATGAACCAAAATGAGCATTCTAAAGTTGAACATAAACTCAATCAAAGGAAACCCAGAAACTTCTCTGTTAGAACAGTCAGTTGGTATTGTTTCTTTCAAAAATAGAATTCCAAGGGCAAGAGAAATCTGGAATCTTATAGTCATGGATGCATAGAATGTTATAGTGGAGAGGGACTCTGATTCAGATTGTTATGGCAAAGAGCCAAGAAGGATATAGCTGAGAGAGAGAGATGAGAATTAAGTTAGGGAAGGTAGAACTTTAAACAGTGAATAGCAGCATTGGCAGAGAACTTAGAACGTAAGGCTCGAAACAAAAAAAGAGAGGGAAGTCCCTCATCTTAAAAGAGTTAGCTAATGTTAGCTTCTAGTGTGAAAAGAGAAGACCAAACATCTAACTCAATCAATCAATCAATAAAAAATAAATTAAGCATCTGCTATGTTCCAGGCACTGTGCTAATCATCGTGAAGCCAGGAGACTGAGATGAGGAGAGAGGAAATTCCAACCTATAGGACAGCCTGTGAAAATGCCCAGTATCAGGAGCTAGAGTGTCTTGCGTGAGGAAGAGCAAGCAGGAGAGTATCAATGTGGGATTTCAGAATGTCCTTCCTCAGCCCCCCAGTAGGGGTGGGAAAAAAAGGCACAAGAATATTGGAAAGCTTTGAGGGGGTAGATTATGGAGAGCTTTGAACAACAAACAGAGGATTTCATACCTGATTCTGTAAGTAATAGGGAGCCACTGGAGTTCATTAAATAGAGAGATGGCGTGGTCAGACCAGTGCTTTAGAAAGCTCAATAAAACAGCTGAGATAAACTATAGTGGAGAGAGATTTGAGGCAGATTAACAAAACAGTAGTGTATTGTGATAGTCCAGGGGTGACTTGGTTATGGACTGCACCAGGGTGATAGAACTGTCAGTAGAGAGAAGGGGTCATATAGAAGAGATGCAATAAAAGTACAGCTGACAGTACTTAGCAACTTATTGGATATGGAGGTGAGTCTCTGTAAAGAGAAGGCTCATCTCATCATGTGAGATAAGAGTAAAGGAAAAGGTAGTGACAGAAGGCATCTTGGTAATGTGATATAAGGAGAAAAGGAGAAGGGGAGCGTCTTGGCAAATGGCTTCAATTTGTTTTTAGTAAAATATGAGGTGAAGTCCTCAGCCCAGAGTGATGGGATGGGGAGCCACAGAAGACTTGGAAAGGGATGAAAAAGTCTGGAATAGCCCCCGTGTTGAGGAAGTGAATGATTCAATCACAGGGAAATGATAACTTTGCCATGCTGTGGACCAGTTGAGATTAGGCAACATTATTTGTAGTAGATCCAGTGCATAGAGCATCGGACTTGGAGTCCAATTATTTGTATCTGAGTTACTCCATATATTCAAGCTGAGTTCAGGTAGTCAGTTGTCTGGAAATCTTTATCAGAGTGGATTAGATCCCCTTTCAGGTCCTTTCCAACCCCATGATTCTGTAGCTATTGGTTCTGGCACTTATAAAAAATGTTACAATTGGAGGGAGCCATACCCACTCCATGGCAGACCTGAATGAAGATGCATTATTAGAGCTCCATGAGCCATTACAGGTCATCTAATTGCATCTAGTCATTTTACAGACCAAGAAACTGAACCTCAGAAGACATCAGTGATTTTTTTAAACAAACTCACACAGAAAGTTAATCTTATAGTCTTATTCCGAGAATGGTTTTCTCACTTCATATTTTATGGTGACTGCCAAAAATCCCTGCAGATATCCATTGTTTTCCTTAAGTAGTTTCATCTGTATGATACATTCATGTATGTTGTCAAAACTGGAAGAGATTTCTCTATTCAAAAATTCCTATGAAGACAGGACTTATTTAGATATGCATATGAGTGCATTTATGGGTGTGTGTGTCGGGGGTGGAGGGAGATGTAGTTGGCAATTGTTCTGAATTTTCTAGTCTTAGAGAGATTCCTGAAGCAATCCTATATTTGAGTGATTCATTCAGGGTTATATATATCAAAATCAGAGCTTGGCCTTAAATCTTCCTGCCCTCAAAGCCAACTCTCCATCCACATCTTCCTGTTACTAAAATGCCCATGTGTATACACATTAGCACAGTTAATAGTATTTATCTGTCTATCTATCTATCCATCCTTGTTTTTGAGTTGTTCAACTCAAGGGTCATGTGATAGAGATGGTAATAAAATCTATGGAAGATGATGAGATGAACAACTGAAGTAGAATCGAGGGAGAAGGAAAGAAGACCCAGGTTAGAGCCCTGTGATTCACGTACAGTTAGAGGTTATGATCTGTATGTTAATCCAGCAAAGGAATGAGGAGTAGTCTGACATCTAGGAAGAGAATCAGGAGAGGGTGGTGTTCTGAAAACATAGAGAGAGAGGAAAGTATCAAGGAGAAGAAGGTTAATACTCTTTTAAAGGCAGCAGTAAGATCAAGGAAAAGGAGGATTGAGAAAAGGCCATTACATTTGGAAATTAAGAGATCCTTGGTAACTTTGGAGAGGGCGTTTTGGTGGAATGATGAGATCAGAAGCCAGATTGTAAGAAATTAAGATGAGAGCAAGATGAGAGCAAGAGAAGAGAAAATGGTGACATCTATTTTGTTTTTGGTTTTGATATATTTTGCGTATGTATTATATGATGCATGTACTATATGTATTATATGATGCATTTGGCCACAAAATGCAGAAGAGAAATAGAATGGTAATTAGTGGGTTGGAAGGATCAAGTGAACATGCTCTGAGGGAAGGAGAAACATGAGTATGTTTGTAGAAAATAGGAAAGGAGCTGGTAGACAAGAAGAGATTGAAAATAAGTGACGGAGCAGAGATGACAGAGCAGAGGAAATGGGATGGAGTGTGCTTTATTGTGCAGGTAGATGGGTGGGCCTTGGTTAGGAGTAAGGACACTTCTTCATGAGACAAGGGGTGAAGGAAGAGATAGAGGAGGTAGAGGTAGAAGGTATATGAGTGATATGAGATGAGGAAAAGGAGAGAAGGAACTCATTGAAAATGGCCTCAATTTTTTTTCTGAAAAATATGAGGCAAGGCTCTTAACTGAGAGATTTGGGGGAGGAAAAGCAAAGAGAGGCTTGAGGAGGGATGAAAATGTTTGGAAGAGCTGCTGTGTAGAGTGGTATAGGGAGTTAATAAAGCACGTAAAATAAGATTACCTAGCAGTGAGGTTCAAAGTGAGGTTGGGTAACATAAATTTGTAGAGCACCCAATAATAATATTTGCATGATTTTCTTTCACCTGTATATATTACCTCAAGTTTTTTAGTGAAGGAAGTAGACGGGAATCAACCAATGTTAAGTACACAATCTGTGATATCTCCAGAGGCCCAGGGACTCAAGAGAAGGGGACAGTATAGAGTTGAATTAGTTTACAATGAGTCAAGTTGAGAAAAAGAGGAGAAAGTAGCTAGTGTCAGGGAGATGGCCTGGGAGAAAATAGAGAGGTCAAAGATTTGGAGGTTGCAATGTGGATAAAGAGAAGAATTTGATAAGAGAAGGCAGTGGGAAAATTGGAAAACCAATGTGTACCTCAAAGGAGGGGAGATTAGTGAGTGATGGAGTGGGGAGGAGAAACTAGATATGGCAATGGGGAGTAAAGAGGATTCCAACTCCCCTTCCTCAACAAGTGGGCAGAAGGAAGGTACGGCCAGTACTGGAAAGGGTGGCCAGGGGGTCTTTGTCACTGTGGAGAGATGGGTTTCAGTGATTTCCAGAAGATGGAACAAATAGGAGGAGGAGGAGGAGGACGAGGAGGAGGAGGAGGTGGAGGAGGAGGGGAGGAGGAGATGATGATGATGATGATGATGATGATGATGATGATGATGATGATGATGATGATGTCACAGTTTAGAAAACTGAAGCAAGCAGCAATCGTGTGATTTATCAAAAGTTACACAGCTAGGGAATAAGGCCAGGTTTGAATTCAGGGCTTCCTGATACCAGGCCGAACTGTGACACCCTAGTTGCCTCGCACATGTATATACACATGCGTATGCATGTGTAACAATAATTTTGCTAGCAGCTATTGTGGTGGTGAAAGACTAACAACAAAAGCACACAGGAAGGCTATAAGCACAGGTTCTTTGATCTGCTTTTCTAAGCAAAGCAACTTTAAGAGGTTAACAATTTCAGTTTAATTAAACATACATATATCATTCACTTAGTTCAGGGGAAAAGCCAGCACCCTGAACTTCAGAGCAAATACAAACAGAAACTACAAACAGGTCAACAGACAGGCTTTGTCTCCTCACTCACACTCTTTCTATGAGTGTGTCCCCAAAGGCAAAATGCTAACCCCTGAGTTTATATATACTTCTTCAGGGTCAAAGGGCATCACAACCATGCAACTCAAAACTATGTGAATTAGGCTTTCTTGTTTCCTAAGCAGGTCAAAGACTCTTGATTCAATCAAAGAAACAAAAGACAACAAAAAATCCACTTTTCTTGCTATTACGTTTGAAAGGCAAAACTCATCAAAGGTTCTTGATTACCTCAGCATTCCAAAAGAGAAAATGTAAAAAAGTCCCACTCTGATTACCATAACAGCATGCAATGTATATATGTATATATGTATATATGTACATATAAGTACTTATTGTCTCTCCACCACCATTGTATTAGGATTTAAGCAACTTATTAAGTTTTTTGTGAGAGATTTTTTTTTCTTTATTTGTATTTGTTTCCCTGGTTTCTAGCAGTGCCTGAAACATAGGAGATTAAAGAAAAGCTCTTGATTTTTTTATTTATGCATATACATATACATTTATATACAGATGTATATACACATGCATATATGCACATACATACACACATGCAAATATACATACAATGTTTATATATATATGTATATATATACATATACACATACACAGACACACACAGACACACACATTCCTTCAATGAACTGCTTTTTTGATACACACACAATACATTCGGTTAATGAAGCTACTTTGACTAAACCCTAGAACTATAGGTGCTTTCAAAAATATCGGACTCATCAATTTGCAGAATCTCCAAGTTTAGAAGGCACCTGAGAGATCATCCATTCAAACAAAGAGCCTGGAATCCTACCAATAACAGCCTTGACAAGTAGCTGTCTGCTCTCTGTTTACAGACATCTAGTGACGGGGAAACTAACTACCTCCTGGGGCAAGCTATTTTCTTGTTGGATGGCACTAATGATCACGATGTTCTACCTATCTTTTTTTGTTTAGGTGGAAGGCTTTACTTGTGGATGCTTATTATAACACCCAGAGATTTCCTGAGTTGACACCAGCGTGTGATGTATCTCCAGTCCCCTGTGATTTACTAATATCTTTCTTTTACCTTCTCTATCCCCAGGTTACTGTTTGACAGACTCAGGAAAACATCCGTGCTGACTGATGTCGCTCTTCTGCTTAGTGGAAATAAACTGAAATAAACTCAAGACGAAGAGTATATGAGACACACACTTTTGAAGGACTAGAAGGCAGTAGAGCCAGCACTTGCTTCCCCTCCCCCCACCATGTGATTTGGGGATATTTCTGCTAAGCTAAACATCTATGCCATTTTGGAAAGTTTATGAAATAGCAGAATGTCTTGTCTGCTTTGCAGAATTTGTTGTTCTGATATACCAGCCCAATCTCCATAAATCTCAGAGCATCTGTTTTCTAACATATTCTTAGGGTTGATACATGTTATTACAATGATTAACTCATGGTGAGAGTGATTATTGCTCATTTCTTTGCAATTCTCTCACTCAACATGGTCTTGTAGAATGAGCCTTCAAGTTGGAGTTAGAAGACACAGTTTTGAGCCCAATTTGCACCATATTTAGTTAGAGCGCCAGGGTTTGAGACCTGACTTTGGCAGTTATTAGCTTTGTGTCCACAGGCAGCCATTCCTTTCTCTGATCCTTGTTTATAAAATTAGGGGGTTGATCTAGATGGCATAAAAAGCTGCCCCTAGCTCTATGATCTTCTGATTCCATGATACATCTTTCTGCTGTTAATCACCTGACATCTGTTGCTATGTGACTATGGGCAAGTTATACACAGACATCAGTAAGATCTTATATATGTAAATTGAGTCATTATTTCTTTTTCTATTAGATAAGGGGGTTGAACCAAATGAAGTTCCCTTCCAATTGTAACCATTCATGTTCAAGTTCTCTTCTAAATCTTAAATTATGTGGTATGTGTTCTTCCATGTCTAACATCTTAAGTTATAATATTTTGTGTTCTAAAGTCTCCTTCAGTTCTATCATTCAGTATTCTAATGTTTTCTCTCCTAAGATTCGTTCTCTCTCTAATGTTATATATTCAAGGTTTGTTCTAGTATATTCATTTACATGATAGACATGGCATGGCATGACATAACATGATATAACATAAAAATATAATGTAAGGTAATGTGGTATAATGTAATATAATATGATACATAACTAACACATTGCATAATTACACAGATATATACATACATACATAAACAGATGGCATATAGTAATTATAATCATATATGTATATGTGTGTATGTATGTATTTACACATACATTATCATGTATTAGTCTAATACATCAAGTTCTAATATTGTGTTACCAAATGTCCCTTTCTGTTTCCTACGAAACTTTGGAGCAAGGATAAGCTGGAGCCAACTCCTACCAGCTCATGAGTACTGATTGTTATATTTTCATTGGGAGGATTTGTACCATGGAAATTGGCAAATGCCGCAAAACATGGCATGATTCATTGTTTTGTTGATTATCTAAATTTAAGAGAGTGATGGAAAAATGTTAATGATGCACTTAAACTTAAAATGTGTCAAATGTAATTTTTTTTTTGCCTATAGCAGGTTGTTAAACACTTAGCAACACATCCCTGCTCATATCTTTAGACCAGAGATATTTGAAAGGAGCAGAGACATGTAATTCTACTCTGGTACCTATCTTGATGACTGGAACCAACAGAAAACCACCTTAGTAGTCCTGCTGCAGGTAATGGTGGAGACATTGCATTCAGCTCTCTTCCTTTCTAGAAAAGTGGGTCAGGATGAGATTGTTTTCTATCTATGGCACTAGAATTCACATCAATCTATGTGAACAAACTATATGAACCAACCTATCTTGCATATAAAATGAGAGGCTTGCACTAAATGATTTCTAAAGTTGCTGCTGTGTTGGTAAGCAAAATGGGCTCCTTAGCCCTTAGTTCAACAAGTGCTCTTGAAGAGTTTGGCTTTTGTTTGTTTTGAGTAATTCAGTGTATTTCACTGAGTCTTACTAAGTGCTAAGCCCCAGGCCCAAACCCCTATTAGGTGTAAATCCTATGTGGGTGTGGATTGGCAACTAAGGTGGGGCCCAAGGTGGGGATAACTCCAGGGAGGGCCTAGTTTACATGTCTGGGACGTCAGAGGCTCTTAGACCACGTGGGTTTAAGTTGCCTCTTTATGAAAATTTTAGGTCGCATGTGTGACTCACCCCTGACACTGAAAAAGATATGAAACCAGGGCTTGGCCTCCTCTTCTGTGGTGCTTATTCCTGCAGCAGTGCTGGCACATGTGACTCTGGGCCAGCCCTTGTTCTGACCTCCTGGGCTGAACCTAGATGTTAATAACTGTGAATCTGTTTTGGGTCTGTCTGTTGATGTTTGTACTTTGTAATTTGCTCTGAAGTGCAGTGTGCTGGCTTTTTCCCCTGAACTAAGTGAATGATATTTGTGTGCTGAATTAAAGCAAGCTTGCCAACCCTTTAACCTTGCTTTCCTTAGTTAAGCAGATCAAAAGAACCTGTGCTGTTGGAAGCTTTCTGGGTTCTGGCTGTGGGTGGATCTTACACCCCCACAGAAGCTGCTAGTCAGATTGTTGAAACAGCTGCTAATCTCAAAAATTCTAAAATTATATTTGTAAATTGATTGTTGAGCAACTGGTACCTGCATCTAGGCCCAGTGGGGATGCCCATGATCGCAAGCTAAAGTTTTGGTTTTGTTTTCCTTTCATATTTGTTCAGAAGGTTCAAAAGAACGTATCTGCTGTTGAAAATTATCACCTACAAGAAACAGGCAAGATAAGCAAGAGGACGAGATCAGAAAAAGATTTAATAGGAAGTAAGGTTTAAACATAATTAACTTAGAAGAAATAGAGTTTATTAAAGTATTTATTTTTTAAAAAATGCAAGCTAGTTTTCAAAAGAAGTTTCAAAGTTCATTACGATCAAATAGGTCCAATTGACTGGCTAGGAAACCATTATTTTTATGGAATTGAATCTTTCTCTCCCATTAGAAGAAAAACAGAAGCTCCTTTTTCCCTCCCTTCATTTTGCTATTTTGCTCAGCTTTCCCACCTGTAATCTATCAGCTCCTCCTTCATGCTCTCTCTCTTCCTGCTGCCTTGGTGAAGAGAGGAAATGCCTTAGAAGATCCTCTCAGATGTGCAATAACCAGCAAAGCCCGAAGCCGTATCTTGCTACTCTTAACTTTAATAGTGATGTAACTAACCCAGATCATGGCCCCACCTCACTTCTGGAATGCACAGACAGCCAAAGATGAATAGACTCTCTCTCCAGTGATTTCTATACTCCCAGACATGGCAGAGACATGACTAAATTGCTACAGTTAGAATCTAAGTGGGGGAAAATTCCCATGCACATCCTGATATTGCAGGAATGGAAATCTGATACAACCACAGATGGGGAAAACATCTTGAATGGTTGACCTGGTCCCCATGTGTTACAAGGGAAATTTATACTAATGATTCTCTTCTGGCTTAACCAGAAGAGGATGCCTGGTGATTACACACACATGTACATATATGCATATGTGTATAGAGATATTGTAAAAGCAGGTTTATATTTGCACATGCATATATATATTTATATACATACATGTATTCGTCATATATACACATGGGCATGTATATATAAAAAATCACACATATACTCTGCTGGTTATTACATATTTGAGAGTATCTTCTGAGCCATTTTCTCTTCCCAACATATATTTATATATGTAGATAAGGCAGCTCAAACCAGATGACTAGACTAGAATGCCTTACATCCTGGTATTTGAGGTCAATCTATTCCTAAATTTCTTTGCTGATTTGGCCATGTGACTGTTTTCTCATGCTCGTTAGCTTAGCATCAAAAATACAATCACTATTATATTAAATCTTCCATATTTTTAAAATATCTGCCACTATGTACCATCTCAGAAATTATACTATAGCTTCACCATTCCCCTTCCATTCCATCTGGGTTTTTTTTTTTGCAAAGATAACAGGATACAAGCTATTTTAATAATAGCCAATAAAGAGCATTTTTTTCATTTGCAAAAGACTTATTATAAAACATTTAGTATCTCATTTAATCCATATAATCACCCTGTCAAGGGGCTATTATTATATTCATTTTACAAATGAGGAAACTGATGCTAAGAGAGGTTAGGTAATTTGCACCAAAATGCAAGGGTATTAAGTGTGAGCACAGCATTCAAGTCCAAGTCTTGGATGAGGTTGGGGCTGCCTGAGCCATGCAATAGCCCCAGAGGCCATCAGAGGGCACACAAGGTCAGAGAGTGTGTGTCCCAGCTGGGTTACAATAACCCTGAGGGCAAGTGTAGAGAAACAAGGGACAAAGGAAAATGGGCTGGCCAAGTGGAAAACTGAAGGGTAAGGAGGGAGCCCAAAAGAGAAGGTGGTGTCCAGGCCATCTAAATTATAGGATCAAGCCCAACTGAATAAGTAAAACACAGACATTGAGACTAAACACTGGGAAACAGGAAATAGATATTAACACTAGTTGAATTTAAAGAGAGGCATGCAATTAGTCATGACTAAGAAAAAATTTCCCTTTGAGGGCAGCTAGGTGGAGCAGTGAGTAGAACATTGGCCCTGCAGTCAGGAGGACCTGAGTTCAAGTCCAGCCTCAGACACACTTACTAGCAGTGTGACCTTGGGCAAGTTGCTTAATCCCAATCGCCCTGCCTTACCCCCTCAAAAACATGAAAAAAAAAGAAAGAAAAAAATTTCCCACTGATAGGTCTTTTGTATTGGGGGCCATCTTTGAATGGTACAAGGAACAATGAGAGATACAAAATGGTAGCCATGTAATGTTATAGAGACACCCTCTTAAGCCAGTGGACTAGCTTGCATTTAAATACCAATTTAAATTTTGCAATGCGCTTTTAGTGTGATAGCTTCAGGAAATAAGTTGCATAGTTATTTCCCTTTCTATTTTACAGATGAGGAACCTGAGGACCAGAGAGGTGAAATACATGGCCAACTATAATTTCCATCACTTAGTAGTGAATATCAGAACAAGGAATCAAACCTAGATGTTCTGAAGATGCTTACATAGTTAATTGAGAGTAAGCATTTCCTAGTGTAGAATTTTCTCAGGAAGACCTAGATTTAGAACCACCTCAGAAACGTACTACTTGCGTGACCCTAGCAAGTCACTTAAGAGCTAGAAATTTTATAATGCCTTAAGGTTTGCAAAGCACGTTACATATGACGTTTCATGTATTCCTTACAACTGCCTTTCTGAGACAGACGCTATTCTTATCATCATCCCTATTTCATAAATGAGTCCATCAAGCTCCTTGAGCACAAAAACTGTTTTTTTTATCTTTCTTTGCATCTCTAGTCCTTGGCACAATGCCTGGAAAGCAGTAGGCACTTACTAAATTCTTGTTGACTGACCTTTTTGGAAGATGGGTACCATGTTTCATCTCTAGTCCTCTGGAGTCATGATTGGTCACTGTGTTGATCAAAGCCATCTTTCAAAGTTCTCTTTCTTTACTACACAAGAGGCATTTAAGTGACAAAACAATGCCTGGTTTATATGCCACCCTGAGGTTCATATAAACTAGATATTGAAAAAAAAAAATGTGTCTGTATATGGGCCAGCACAGTGTTTAAAAAACAGGAATAAAAAATAGCATTGGGAAAATGTATGATAGGAAGAGAAGATGGCCTTGTTATATGTTAAGAGGGAGAGAGAATAAGTAGAGGGCCAGGCTGCTTCATTGGTATACTCCTGATATCAGAAATCCTCTAGTACGTTGGGTAGAATTCTCATAATTAGTTTATGGAGGATATGGACCAAGAGTCACATAGGATGGTCAGGAATGGATGAGTTTGTGATGGACATCATTAGTATGAACATCCAGATGAGATGATGGATCCATGTGAGTAGTAATAGTTTGATATTTTAATCTCATCAATTTCTTTAAATATCTGAAAGGCAATGACATGAAAGAGATGTAAAACTTGAATGTGACCCTAGAGAGTGGAAATAGCAGCAAAGAAAGCAAATTACAGGGAGGTGGGATCACCATAAGGAATAACTTTCTAACAATTATATCTGCCTAGAAGTGAATAAAATGCCATGTGGGGTAGTGAATTCCCCATTACTATTTTTTTAATGCAATGGTACAACCATATGTTGGGCTCCATAACGTCCAAGTCATCTTCCAACTCAAAGTGTTTCTAAACCAATGCAGATGTTCTTCTTTTAGCACTATGCTCTCTTTCCATCTCTGGTCAGGGCCCACATGCTAAATTCTTTCAGTGCCATATAAAGTGCTTCCATTTTGCTGATGCATTAAAACACAACAGGAAAGTCTCTAAAGTGCTAGGGTTGATGGGTTGGGATGGAAGGATGCCCAGGATAAATAACCGTCTGCATTTGTGGGCAAGTTCTAAAGAGCTATTTCAATAACGCTGAAATGGATAACAATCAGCACATTTGACAGAGGGATTGGGAAGATACCTTCATTATGCATGTATGCGAGTATATGTATAGATCTCAAATGAATTAGAATCATAATGATGGTGCAACAGCTTCTGAAAAGGAAGATAGCACTACTCAATCTACAAATATTCCACAGTTACAGGAATCCTGGCCTTGCTTTTTTTTTTCCTTTATATATCCGAGATAAATAGACCTACTGTTGTTTGTGTTTAAAATACTTTCTACCAATTTTTACATATATACTTATGTGCGTGTGTATATATGTGTATGTAACAAATATATATTAAGTTTCCACTTACATATCTGTACACTTACTATTGTATTGTCTATCCTAAGGATTTGTTTACATCAAAAGACTCTGATCTATTATTCTATTATATGTGTACGTATATGCATATATATATGCATATATATATACCTGTAAGTGATATTAAAGCTAGAAGAAGCCTTGCAACATACAAGGTCATCTCTGCTCTTCTTCTTGTTTATGTGACCTTGAGCAAATTGTGTGACCTGAGCCTCATTTTTCTCATCTGAAAAATGAATCAGTTGAAAGTAATGCTCCGTTAAGCCCCTTTCTACTTTTAAATCCTATATGAAGAGCAAAAAAGGACATTAGAATGAAGAACGAAAAAAGATAGAAAATGAGAGCTGGAAGGGAGATGAGATTATTGAACATAGAATATAGACTATTACAGTTGGAAAGGACCTCAACATAGAAAAAAATAATATATGTGTGTGTGTATTATGTAGGTATGTATATGAATATACATATATATACATGCATATATGTACATATATAATAGAATAATAGAACAGAGTCTTTTGATGTAAACAAATCCTTAGGATACAATAATAAGAAGGGATCTTAGCACAAATAATGTTAGAGGTGGTTAGTGGAGCATGAATGTATTACTGGGCCCAGAGTCAGAAAGATCTGAATTCTATTCTGGCCTCAGATACTTAATAACTTCATAACCCTGGGCAAGTCACTTAACTTCTTTTTTGCCTTGGTTTCCTCAAATGTAAAATAGGAATAACCATAGCACCCACCTTGCAGGGTTGTTGTGAGAATCAAATGAGATAATATTTATAAAAAGTGCTAAGAGCACAGTGCCTGTCACATACTAGGTGTTAAATAAATGCTTATTCCCTTCCCTTCTCCCTTAGAGTCAGAGGATATTTTAAAATATTTGTTTAGAATTGGACCTCAATTAATGTTTGGGCATGATTGATTGATATGTAACCACATATATGTCTTAGAGGCAAGAATACAACCAATTTGCAGGAAAACAGTAGCCTCTCCTCCAGTTTTCTTTTATCGATGACCCTTTCTCACTTCCCATTCAATTGTACAGGAGATCAAAAGAATCTTGGGTTTGTGAAAACTGGGGGCCTGGAAGCCAAGGAGTCCTGGGAAGTTGCATCCTTTAAAGTGAAATTACCTGTGTACAATATAACAATTGGACATTAAGCAGGAAGTCATGAGGATTTTTTAACTTTAAGATATAATGAATCTTCCTATAGAGATCCTTATTCAGAGTGAGCATAAAGTCGAGGTTAAAAAATAGACATACATCTTCTGACTCTACTTAGCTGAGACTGGTTTATGTTCCAAATAGCTTGGAACATGAGACAAAGGATCTCCTTTTGAAGAGAGATTTTTTTTTTTATTGCAAAGAGCGTGAGAAGGGAAAAAACACAATTTGTGGGAGGAAAAGCCACAAAGGTTTTATTTTTATCATTGCCTCTGCCTTTCTAAAAGAATTATAAGAAGTCTCTTTGATCATAAAATTAAATAAGTATGGTAGAGTCCACTCTCCCACTTATGAAGACGAGGCGGCTCAACAGCTCAGGATTCCTGCTGATGCCAGAAACCAGAAGCAGAGAGAAGCTGTACAATGTCATTCATGACCACTGGAAATATGCTCGATAATGCTAAGAAGAAGCTCTGAGATGAGTGAAGTAACATCATTAATTATTCTGTACATACGACACCAGCAGGGTGCAATGTGGAATAGAAAATTATACTTTGGAAAGAATGCAGGCCACACGAAAGCAACAGGAAGGGGCGGCTAGATAGGTGGTGCAGTGAATAGAGCATTGGCCCTGGAGTCAGGAGGACTTGAGTTCAAATGTGACCTCACACACTCGACACATACTAGCTGTGTGACCTTGGGCAAGTGACTTAACTCCAAGTTAAGTCCCCCTCCAAAAAAAACAAAACAAAACAAATCTCCCCCCCGCAAAAAAAAACAACAGCAAGCACAGCCGGTGAGAACCTCATAAGGATCCTACCAGACGTCATCGGCAGTCCTCCAGCATCAGAGACATGGGTTGCAGCCCATAAGTGTGCTCTTGATATGGGCTTCCTATGTATGTGTTTATATCACAGCATATTCTCCACTTTGAGATCCCAGGGAGCAGTAGAAGAAAGAGGTGAACCAAATCAGGGCTTTGTAATGTGTTGCTCTTATGTGCCATTTATGTTTGAGAGGAAAGATCTGGGAGGATATATGGACACATAGTACTGAGAGGCTGAGAGGCTCTCCTATTGGGGTACAAGGATTATGGCCTCAGCCTTGCTTTCTACTTCCTCTAAATCTCAGCTTGGGAAGTAGATGCAGCTTCCAAGACTGTTAGTCCCAACCTTGGTCAGTGGCTAGTAATTATCTACTGACCCAGCTGGATGGTGTAGAAAAAATATTGTGTCTGAGCAAGGAAAGAACCTTGGAAGAGCTCTAGGAAGTAATTGAGCTTCATTTGGATAAATAAAAATCACCCCACAGGGATCATTAGAAGAATGAAGAAGTCAAATATAGGAGGGTACCAGGTGAAGAAATGGTTCCATCTATAACAAGGTGGTATGGGTTTTTATAAGGTTCTATTCTTTTCTTTTTTTTCTAGACAAGTCCAAACTTTATTTAAAACTGCATTTTAAGTTTAAAGTTACTGAACAAACCATAATGCAAAAATAAAAATACGCTTCTATTCTGGGGCAAGAAGATCGAAGGTTGTGGAGAGGGGAAGAAGCTGTAGGCTATACTGCTGAAACATGTACATGGATCCTTCTGTGAGTTCTAATTCTGAGATAATTGGATGATTCTCCACCAGGCAAGTTTTTATTCAAATTTCCTCAGGGTAGGAAAGGGGTTGTTCCTCCGGGTAGTGTCGGTGCCTTTCAGAGTGGTCAGGGGTTTCCAGTGTCCTGACAGTGAGGCTGCTTCACAGTGCCCACCTAGAAATGTAGCCTGGATGAGTGTGTTCCCATTGTATCAACTCACTGTGTACATATTTGGGTACGATTATACCTAAGGTTTATGGCGGAAATATTTTATTGATACTTCTTTTACTATGCTGTTTGTTTGGAATTAATCTCTGGCTGTCTAGCACAAATTCACGAGGTATGTTTTGGGAAGGATGAGTACCTAAATAGTACTGTGGACCTAGAGTAGCCTTGTCTGGGGTTCCCCCAGTAAAGCCAGGGGAAGAGACCCTCCCCCACATTAATTTAAGAGGCACAAATCACATATTATTATTATCGTTTTTATAAAGTTGCTTATTAAATGCTTTTACATACGAGATCACGCTTGATCCTCAAATTGACTCTGTGAGATGGGCTATACAAGTTCTGTTATCCAAATTTTATAAATGAAGAAACTGATGATCAGAGACCTTAAGGGATTTGTTCAAAGTAAGACAGCTGGCTAGTGGGTGAGCTGAGACCTGAACTTCGGCTTTCCCGCTCCAAGCTCTAGTATTCTGTTGAGCATTTTGACAAGCCTCAGATCATTCTGGCCTTTAGCCTTCCTGAGACCATGCTGAAAGGACTGTGCCATTTTAGATTCATCCCAGGGATGAATTTGTATTTTGGGAATTGGCAAATCCTACAATTCAGGTTTTGAATTATTATATTATTGACTGTCTACAGTTAAGAAAGAAATAGAGAAAATGTTTATGCTAAAAATGTGTCCTGATTTTTTTTTTCTGGAGAAACCACTGTTAAACATTTATTGGCAGATCTCTGATTCAGCTTCAGTGACTTGCTTTTTGTTTCCATCATTGTATCTGTCCTCTAGAGGTAGGTTGGTGGTATAAAGACACTTAAAAGGCATAGTGGAGAGTACATTGACTTGGAGTCAGAAAAAGCTGAGTTTAAATCCTGCCTTCTACTTGTATGTCCCTGGGTATGTCTCTTAACCTCTGTTTGTCTCGTATTCCTCATCTGTTCAATGGAAAATACAATAGCACTTACCTCACAGAGTTGTGGGTATCGGGTAAAATAGTATATGTAAAATCCTTTGTTCTTGTTGAGTCATTTTTAGTGGTTTCTGCCTCTTTGTGATCCCATTTGGAGTTTTCTTGGCAAAGATACTGGAATGGTTTTCCATTTCTTTCTCTAGCTCTTTTTACAGATGATGAAACTGAGACAAACAATGTTAGGTCTCCAGGGTCAAACAACTAGTAAGTGTCTGAGGCCAGATGTGAACTAAGGAAGATGAATCTTCCTGACTCCAGAAACAGTGATTTATCTACTGTGCCACTTACATGCCTTATGAAAGCATTTGAAAGCTTCAAAATGGAGTATAAATATTGGCTGTTATTTTAAATTTTGAATACTATGGAAGGTTGTTGTTTAACTACACTAGCTGTTATAATTGTTTCTCTTTTATTTCTTTCATTTCTCTACATTGGGATAATTTGTGATCACATTATTGGAAAGAGCCATCATGGCATTAGGACAGGGTCATTAGCCTTGTATTAAAAAGACTTGGATTTGAATTCTTCCTCTGTATTCTTTACCTATGCCATCTTGGGAATATCACTGAACCTGCTTATAACCCAATTTACTCATTTGCAAAATGAATACTTTAGATGATCTAGGTATGGTGTCCATTATAGCTCTAAGTAGCATAGGATGGAGTAGGGAAAAAGCCTTGGCATTCCATTTTTCTATTTTAGAGTAAAAAGAAATTCATTGACTTGTAGAATTTTATGACCCACATTTATGGAATTTTGGCCCTTTTGACTCTTCTGTTGTCAACAGAATATGAATTTTAGGCCAATGGTTGGCAGCCATTCAAAGGTACTAGGCCAAGGGGATAACTCTTGGTCTTGTGGATTACTAAATTTGGGAATACTGGCGATCAGGCCAGGGCGGGGGGAGGTTGGCAGATTATCAAATCTGTGTATCATTCCATCTTTTGCCTCTCTGCCTCCTTATTCCCATAGGAAAACTCTTCCCATCCTAGGAATCTACTTTTTCTTCAATTCTACTTTTAAAATTCTTATTTTCAAAAATTATCTCAGGGTCCTCCATCTCCTTAAGGCCTTTATCAATCTTCCCCACCCAATCCCCTCAATCATATGTTAATTTTTTTCAAGCCCTTTCATTACCTCCCAGTAGACTGTAAGCTTCTTGAGGGCAAAAACTGCCTCTGTATATCCAGTGCATAACACTTCTACATTGAAGTCACTTAGTAAATATTTATTTAATTGGATTAATTTGAAGCAGGTGGGAAGAGGAAAGGAGGGGGAAAGGTGTGCTCTAAATCCTGAAAGAAGAAGATAAGGGATTTTTTTTTTTAAGTTGGCATAGGGAGAATGGGAACTTCCAGTAACTCTTAGGATGAGAGGGAAGGAGAAAATTAGCATTTGCATAGTACCTACTTTGTGACAGGCACTGCACTGAGTGCTTTATAAATATTAGCTCATTTGATCTGTAGGAACAGGGATGTGACAACTAAAACTAGCCCAGAGGCCTCAGTTAAATCTGATTTCATAAAGCCTCAGAAAATTAGTTCATATTACAGAACCATGAACTCACATAAGACTTTCTTTACATCACCCTCAGTTATTTGCCATGTAATTTTTAATGGGGGGGAGAGGGCTATGCTACACAATGAGGGCCCAGAATTAGGAGCTCTCACATGGCTCTTTGGCCAGCCTGCTTCCGGAAATTTATGAGGAGGGGGAATGGAGGGGCCCAGCTCTTCCCTTCAGAGCACGTATAGGTATTTGGTGACTGCTTACCGTCAGCTTGCTGGTGGTGAGTAAAAGATCTTTTGGCTAGCTTCCATGTCAAAATTGAGAGAAGATACAAAAGGCCTCAGCGGAGGAACTCATTCTGTTTTTCCTTCTTGGTAGACTTACACCAAGTAAAAGGATGTCTCTCTCTTAGCTCCAAAGGACCAGTGCAGAGGTTCTTTTAACCACAGTGCCCAGACTGAGAGCTTGTGGAGTCCTAGGTAAGCTACTGTCTGAGATGAAATGCCTCCTTTTTAAATCTTTTTTTTTCCCCTTTAGTGTAAGGATTTGTGAGACTTTGAAAGGTCAAAGGAGCTGAGGCCCAGCGCTAAGAATCTATACTAGAAGCTGCCTACAGAGAAACCTGAAATGAAACCCTAAAGAAGCAACCCGGGTGATCAAGCCTAGGGGTGACTTAACAACACAGCTAAGAAATTGTTTCCTGCAATGAACGGAAGAGACTGTTCATCTGCTTTGCCACATTTGAAAGTGAACTTGATGGGGATAATAATGCTTTGTGGCAACTACTTAAAGTTTTAATTCATTCTTCTATGGACTGAGGTGGAAAAGTGGAGAGTGTGCCCCTAGTTCAGGAGGTTGTTTTTGCCCTTCTGTTTTTCTTATGTCTTCAGTTAATATTCCTTTGTAAATGTTAATTACCATTATGGATATTAGGAAGAACACACCAGAATCAAGGCCCATGCTGAAAACATTAGAGCAGATTTTGTTCTGTGAAGTTTGAATTCAGTCAAAGGGCCACACTTGAGGACCTAGAAACCCACATGTGGCCTTGAGGTCCCAGGTTCCCCATGCCCTATAGAGGAAACTCCATAGGGCCATAAGGATACCCCTCCAAACCTGCGGGAGATTTAGATAGCTTTGCTCTGGGGCCCTAACATGGTAATAAACCTGTGGATTGGAAGAGTAAGTTGAATCTCAATCTCTGTATAATACTGCATTTTATATTATAAATATTGCTATCTTATCTCCTTATTATTCTACAGGCATTATGAAGTCAGGAACTCTTGTTTAATTCCATCTACCTAAGTATAATGCCGATCATAGTAGGACCTTAATAAATGTTTATTAAGTGAATGAATGAATGATAATCATCAGAAAACATGCCATGCATTACTTCCTTGCAAGAGATCTTAAATCAAAACTGTTTTCTACGGTGAAAATATGATATAGTTGGAAAAAGCCCTAGAATTAGAGTGAGAAGTTAGGGTGCGAATCTTGGCCTTGCCCTTTGAGGTTCAGCTTAACTACCATATTCTACTTAACAACACTCTGCCCCGCCATTGCCTTGTATCCATTTTGTATGTAATTATATAAGTGAATATTGTCTCAGGCCCAGCTAGATCGTAGGCTCCTTTTCATTTTCAGTTTTGTCTTTGGATCTTCAGTTCCTAGCAGAATTCCTTCTTGAGCAACTGCTTGATGTATGACTGGACAACTCAGTTAAACTCTTGTTGCTCCTTTATAAAATGGGGTTAAGAAAAATTAAACTACCTACCTCTCAAAGCTCCTGCCCTTGGTCCAATTTTTTCAGGGGAATACTACTACAGGCGTTGCATATGACGCAGAGTTGTTGCAAAAAAAGGTGTTGCATAAACATGAAATATTTTATTATTATAGGAGCATTGTAGAGAGCATTCCATCTTGGGCACAGGAGACAATGGAGTTGTCTGTGCCTTGTGCTTAAACTCCCTTTCAATATTTTCCTAGGCTTCCAAACATAAATGTTTAATCCTCAGCATTGTCATCAATCAGACACACTGCTTCAGGAGAGATGTCCGGGGATAAAAGCTGCCTTGTATTTCAGGCTTCAGAACTGATGCACTCCTGATGCCCAGAAACCTTCTAAGGAGCTGATGTCAGGATGAGAGTTTTTGGCTAATAGCTCTCTGGGACATTCTGACACCTTTATGTGGATCAGAGACAGGAGAGACAGCCAGAGGTGGCCAGGGGGCGGGGCTTCTGAAGAGAAGAGGCCAAGGTTAGAAGCACTGGAGAATTCCAGAGAGGAACATTACACACTGAGTTTCCTTTGGGGCAGGCTGAGGGTCTGCAAAGATCAGGAAGAGAGCGAAAGATCACATTGTAGCCCTTAAAGCCAAAACAAGAAACTAGACAGGCTGTTAAAAGTGGAGGCCAAAGACAAGAGAAGCACTCCACAAAGAACAGAAACTGGGAGGCAGCCTCGCCTTTGGTTTACAGCTCAGATTTTCATGGTTCATTGAAAAGAATGGCTGCCATGCTATTCTCTCCACCCTTCCAGACACAGCAAAGCTCATACCCTTATCACTTTCAGTCAGGCTAATTTAGTGGCCTTGTCACTGGTCTCCCTGACTCCACTCTTTGTTCTTTGCAAGATATCCCACACCAACACTAATATGAATTTTCTTGATGCATAGATCTGACCACCTTAACTACCCTGATTAAAAACAAGCAAGCAAATCAAAAAAAACCTTTAAGTTATTGCTGTCATTCAATCAATAAATATTTATCAAGTGCTACTTTGTGCCAGGCATTGTGCTAAACCATGGGGATAAAAAAAAGGGACAAATATAGCCCTTGCCATCAAGGAACTCAATCTAATTGTAGAACAAGCAAAACAATCTGCACAAATAAGCTATATACTAAATAAATAAAAAAGGGGGGAAGGTGCTAGAATTGTGAGGGATTGGGAACTGTTTCCTATAGAATTGAGATTTCAGTTGCAAGGAAACCATTAGGCAGAGATGAGAAGAGAAAGCATTCCAGGCATGGAGGACATTGGAGAAAAAGTCCAGAGCTGAAAGATGGAGAGCCTTAGCCAATAAATAGAAAGGAGGCTAGTGTCACTTCAAAGAGTATGTAACAAGGAGTAAGGAGAAAGATGATTGGAAAGGAAGGAGGGGCCTAGGTTATGCAGGGCATTGAATGGCAAACAGCTATGAGATAAAGCAGAAGCAACTCAGCTGCCTTTTGGTCCTTTGTTATTTGGTTCCAACCTACATCGCCAACCTTAAAATAATAGCTTGCATTTACACAGTATCTAAAATTTTACAAAACATTTTGCAAATAGTATTTCATTATGTAATGTTAATGCAATGGGAAGATCTTTCTCATCCATTAACAAGCCTATGTGATCTGCTCGAGTCACATGGAAGCCTGAGCCAGATGAGTCTGAGTCAGGTGGAGGCTGTGGAGGGGAGAAGCTTGCTGAATGGGTGAAGCAGGAAGGGGTAGGGCAAGAAGGGTTGGAGCAGGAAGTTGGGGTGAGTTGGAGCTTGGAGAAAAAGGAGGCAGAGAAAGCAGAGCAGTCAGCATGAGTGAGAGAGGGAGTGACTTTGTTTAAGGGAGCTTGTTTATGGGGAGGCCTGATAGAGGGAAGGCTTAGGGATGGTGGTGCCCCCTACATTGGTAATGTGTATGGATTTCTTTGTTACTATGATGGATTTGGCTTTCTGGTGTTTGAATAGATGTTTTAGTTTTGTCTTCAATGAAGAGAGTCTCATATTCTGCCATTCAAACCTGGAAATATGCAGGCATATTCATAGCAGCTGCTGTGAGTATCGCATTGGCAATATACATTATCAAAACAACCTAGGGAGATGATTATATTAACCACGTGTTACCATACCCATGTTACAAGTGAGGAAAATGAAACACAAGGACATTTGTATATAACTGGAAATTCATAGATCTTTGCAATCTAGAGAAAACCTAGAGATCATTCAGCCCAACATCATTTTTTTCTTGGAGGAAACTGAGACCCAGAGCAAGAGAATATGATTCAGTGTAAATAGTAATAGCAAATAATGACTCATTTATACAGCAATTTAAGCCTTATAGAGCTCTGTACAGGTCATCTCATTTGATCTCACTACCTAGGAATTAGGTACTATTATTATCCCTGTTTTATATGAGGAGATGTACTGAAAGAGGTTACATGACTGGCCCTTCATCACAAAGCTAGTAAGTGTCTGAGGTAGGATTTGAACTCAGGGATTCCTGATTCAAAGTCCAACACTCTTATACCCACTGTAGCACATAACCTCACTGGATTTGGAGTCATAGAATCTGGATGAGATAAAATCCCCAAATTTTCCGCTTCAAACATTTGTTACTTTAGTAGTTGTTATTGAGTCATTTCAGTCATGTCTGACTCTCCATGACCCCATTCAGGGTTTTCTTTGCAAAGATCCTAGAGTGGTTTGCCATTTCCTTCTCCAACTTATTTGACAGATGAGGAAACTGAGGCAAAATGGGTAAATGACTTGTCCAAGGTCACACAGCTAATAGGTGTCTGAGGCCAGATTTGAACGCAAGTCCTGCAGACTCCACTGTGCCACCTAGCTGCTCCTTAGGCAAGTCACTTAACCCCACTGGCCTTCATTTTCTTTATCAAAGGAGAGGCTTAGACTATATAACCTCTAAATGCCCTTCAAACTTTAAATCAATGTCTATAAAGTGAATTACCAAAGCTGAATTAGTGATATTACAAGACCTAAAAACAGATCTCACAGTTCTGGTGCTCTTTCTGCTAACAATAAATGAACAAGTATTTATTAAGCACCTACTTGGTAACAGACATTATGCTTGGCAAAGAAAAATTGAATAATCCCTTCTTTCTAGAAGATTATGCTCTTTCAAAGGAAACAAATATACATATGTGGGTATGTGTGAATCATCCTCCAACTAGGACCCACATTCCCAGGACTACTTTGGTTTCTAATTATGACCTTATGGGCAACTACTGATATTAGCATACCTTTCAGGCCCCAACCAGTGTGCTTCCCATTAATAATCAGTCAGTAGACTTAATCAGTTTTTAGGAAAGCCATTTAGGAAAAAAAAAACAGAAAAAAATGGCATCCACCCAAAAAATGCCTGGTGAGTGATCCTTCAAAAATATATACAATGTCCATTAAAAAGGCTGACTCAAAATTAGAATGCAATGATAGAGAAGCACACATTAGCATACACAAGTGGCAAACAATAATTCACAACTTCTAGTAGTAAAGAGTCTAGAATTTCTTTCTCTTTATGTAGAGCCTTAATCCAGTTCCTCTTGGGTAAAGTATATTTTGGGGCTTCTAGGATCTGCTTCTTTCTTGAGTCTATTGTTGGTATTCCTTGTTGTCACAAGGGCATCATGCTCACTGAAGCCTCTTCTACCCTTGATCATTGTCTCTCCATATCGATATCTGTATTTGGATATGTGTCCCCTCTCTGTTCTTGGCTGGATGCATTGCCAGTGCCCTCACATGAATAACTAAACCAAAGAGATGGGAGTGGGAGAGCAGAGAAAGACCCTTCTCAACACTCTTGCAGGAATTTCCCTTGAAAATCACAGTGAGCATATATTGTTCAACTTTTGTATGGCTGGCTTGATGTTTTCACATAAAGTCTCCAAAGTCCTAAAATCATGACTGATCCTCTCAACATATCACAAGATGTTCTCTCTGGTCCAACAGCCTTCTCACTCTGGAGATACCTTTATCCCACAGCTCTCTCCTCTGATTAGTGAATCTCTGGAGGCTAGGATCACCATGGCAGAGGGTACCCATGCTATGCTTACTTTGCACATGGTTCCACTCTTCATTCAGTGGACTTGCCCCTCCTTGGATAGTCTCCACTGCCCTCTCCCCCTAAACTTTCCAGCCCCTTTTTATGTGGTATCTTCCCCAATCAAAATATAAGCTCCTTGATGATAAGGGCTATCTCTTTTGCTTGTATCTTTAATCCTGGATGCTAGAATATTGCCTGGTACATAGAAAACACCATTTCTTACACAGAACACACTGTATTCCTTGTAAAAAAAATAATTTTTGCAAAGTCACAGAGATGGGAAGTGAGTTGTCATGTGAGATAAAAATCAAGAAATCCAGTTTGGCCATAAATTAGAGCATGCAAAGCAGAATAATATATAAGAAGGCCAGAAAGTTGCATTATTCAGAGTAGTTTGTACCTGAGGAAACTCCTGGAGGTTATAGGGCTGAAGAACAATATGGTCAGATTTGGGTTTAAGAAATATTCTTTTGGCAGCCACATGGAGGATAGATTGGAGTGGGGAGAGAATGATGGCAGGGAATCCAATTAGGAGACTGTTACAATAGTGCAGGTGAGAGATGAGGAGGGCCTGAAGTGGTTGGGTGGGCATGTGAGTGGAAAGAAGAGGCCAGTTGTGAAAGATATTTTGCAACTAGTAATGACAATGCTTGGCTCTTTCCCAGGCAGCTTCTGCAGAGCAAACATATCAAACAGCTTCATCTCACCTTCAGGGACTACGGTAAGAACAATTTCAGGAGCGTAATGCTAATACTCACCCACTGAAATCTTCATGCACTTAGGACTTTAAAAGAGTCAGGCTTGCTTTTTTTTTCTTTAAGAAAGGTACATTATCCCACCAAAATGATTAAGGGGTATACAAAGCATGCATTGTACAAGCTTGAACTAATCCGTCAATGCCACTTTTGCTTCTTATTAACATGAGGCAAAGCTTACAACCAAAGAATGTGAGAGTTTGAAAGGACCTTGGAACAGATTGAAGAGAGTGGGAATTTGACGAACCAGATGAAATGAATACGCTTTCCTAGCGAGCTGTGATGGGAGCCATGCACTTTCACTAGGACAATGGAGGTTGTTTTGCCAGGAATACTGAGAGTCTTTGGCACTTACTAGTTATTATGATTTGAAGCATATGGTTTTAAAACTCTAATCCTCAGTCTCCCCATGTCCAAAATGGGCATAATTGTAATCGTTGTGAGGAAAGTGCTTTCTTTGTAAACATCTATAGAAATGTAAGTTATTATTTTTATATGAAATTTCTTTCTCCCTTTAAAATTCCCAATTTGGTAGTGTTATTGCTTAGCCATGGGATATTCTGTCTCTTTATTTCTGCCTCTTAAAGACCTCTAATCCTTTTCAAAACTTAGCTCAAGTCCTTATTCTTTAAGAGTCCTGAGGACACCGCCGTCCCCCTTAGTATATATTCCCTGCCCCCAGAAGAGAATTTTGTATAAATCTTATGTTTACTTGTCTGTCAACATATAACTTGCAGAGTAGAATGTAAGACCCTTGAGGGCAGAGACTATTTCACTTTATCATTTGTATTCCCAGCACTTACACGGTGCCTGGCACATGGTAGGTGCCTAATAAATGCTTACTGATTAATTGACAAATACCAAGTCAGTCACAATCTCACTCAGTCAGCCTTCTAGCTAATAACATAGCCGAATATATCAAAAGGGTTAGGGCGAGAGTCCTTGGCCATGAGACTACGTTTAACTTTGGCAACTTAGTATAATGAAAAGTGCATTTTATTTCTAAAGATCTGATTTCTACATCCAGTCCTGTAGCTGAATAGCTCTATGACCTTGGATATGTCACTTCCCTTTGTGTGTTTCTCTTCCTTCAGCTTTAAAGTGAGATGGTTGCATTGTACCAAGTGATCTCTACATTCCATTAAAAACTAAAATCCTATAATATTTAAGTTCCCTTCTAGTTTCTTATGTTCTCTGAGCCTCAGTTTCCCTTAACAGACTATAAAGGGGTAAGAATAAATAATTATACTTTGGACTCAATCCTACAGCCACTTACTAAGGAAGTAGAAATGTGGCTGGGGATATCAAGACAAAAATAAAACCATCCCTGTCTTTAAAGAGCTTAGAGTCTTCGAGCAGGATGCCACAGATATGTGGATCAGTGTAACTCTAAGCTACGCTGTGTTCTGGGAAATTTAAGTAGAGAATGGACATTATTGTTGGCAGGATCAGGGAAGGCTTTTCCAGCAGGTGATATTGAAAATGAATTTCAAAGAATAAGGATTCCGAGAGGCCCAGGGCAAAAAGGAGCACATTCTAAGAGTAAGAAAAGAGTGAGCAAAATCAGAGGGGCAGATAGGTGCCACGGTGGATAGAGTGCCGATCCTGGAGCCAGGAAGACCTGAGTTCAAATCCAGCCTCAGATACTTAGAATGACAAGTCATTTCACCCTATTTGCCTCAGTTTCCTCATCTGTAAAATAATCTGGAAGAGGAAATGACAAACTACTCTAGTATCTTTGCCAAGAAAACTCCAAATGGAGTCTTGAAATGTCATACACTACTGAAATAAACAAAGTCAGAGATAAGAGAGGGAACAGGAGGGTTTTTTTTTCTTTTTTGGGGGGGGTAATAGGCTTGTTATAACAATATACATTACATGAAGAGGAATAATATGAAATGAAGATGAAAAACCATGCTGGAGCCAATTTGACTTATAGAGGGCTTAAACCACCCAGGTAAGGAGTTTATATTTATCCTGAAGGCCATTGGGGTCCACTGGATATTTTTGAGCTTGAAATGGTCACCCCAAGTGCCTCAGAAAGTGAATTCTGGCCTCAGAGTGAAGGATGGATCAGAGAATGAAGAGACAGGGAGCACAGAGAACAGTTAGGATGCTATTGTGTTATTGCAGGTGAAGGGTGATGAGGGTCTGAACAAGGTAAGTGGTAATATGAGTGGGAAGAAGGGAATGGATATGATTTTTCCAAGGAAGAGCTGATAGGTTTTGGCAACTGAAATCAGAGATATGCAGAATAAAGAAGAAGGAAGAAACTAAAGATCTAAACATTGCTGAATGCAATTATGGTGGTGTGCTTAAAGGAAAGAAGGAGATTTTGAGAATAAATTGAATGATACTGTGCTCTTGAGTTCTCACCAGTGCTAACATTCTGTCTTAGCATTTTGTATTCCAAGGCCCTTTCTAGTGCTGAAATTCTGTGAGGCTTATCCTTTATTTCTAATTGAAAATGGCTTGTTCACAAGACACCTAACTTGTCCCAGAATGAGAAACTACCACAGAGCTCTGCTGTTGTGGCAGACCAGTGTTCTTCAAGGAGGAATCACCCCCTCTCCTATCTGACAGTACACTGACAGTATGCCCCCAGTATGCCCCAAAGACTCCACCTTTCTTTCCAGCCACAGGGACCCTGTTAGTCCTGTTAGTAATGACTTCAAGGATCCTAACTCACCTTTTTCTACTGAAAGAGGAAATTATCCCTCCTTGGGACTTCTCAAGGAACCTGAGTATTGTATCAGTGTGGGAGGAGTCCCAATCCCATAGGGATTGCCTGGAGCTCCCCTTAGGCTGCAGATTCATAGCAGCAGCTTCCTATGTACCATACATACATATCGCTGATAGGCTGCACATCAGAGACAGCCATACTTCACTGTGGGAAGAGTTACAATGATTAAAATAGGTGGAGGTCACATCTAGTCATATTACTATTTCAGAGCTGTTATGGGGCAAAGGGGGCGGGGAGTGTTTTTAAACCTTGAGGACAGAGAATGTGGAATAATGAAAGGAAGACTAGATGTGGAGTCAGGAAATAACCTGGCCCCTTCTTCCCTTTTGAGTCTTCTCTCCTCCAAATTCTCTACCATCCAGCAACATTGGCTTTCTTGCTATTTCTAGCACAGGACATTCGTTCCACATTCTGATATTTCACTGGTTGTGTCTCATCCTCAGACTGTTGTCCCTCCACACTTTCAACTCTGGGGCGTCTCTTGTTTCCTTTAAGACTCTAATCAAGTCTCATTTTCTACAGCAGGGCTCCTTTCACACTCTCCAACTTTTTCTTCACCCAATGCCTACTTTCTAAAAATACTTTCCCCTATTTTCTCTGTCACTCGCTGTCTGTCTCTCTCTGTCCCTCTCTCTGTCTTTGTCCTTGTCTCCTCTCTATCTTTCCCTCTCTCTCTGTCTCTGTCTCTCTCTTTCTCTCCGTCTCTCCCTCTGTCTCTATCTGTCTCTCTCCATGTTCGTCTCTCTGTCTGTCTCTGTCTATCCATCTGTCTCTGTTTCTCTCTGTCTGTCTCCCTATTTCTCTCTGTCTCTCTCTCTGTGTCTTAGTCTGTCTCTCTCAGTCTTCTTATCTGTCTCTCTCACCCCTCCTCACCTCCCACACCTCCACCCACACATACAAACACACACATGGACTTGTTTGCATATAGTCATTGAAATTCAGATCCCCTCTTTATTTGCTATCATAACTTGCTTCAGTTTCTTTATCTGTGAAAAGAGAGTACTAATGCTAACAGGATTTTGTGGGCAAAACCTTAGAGTGCTATAGAAATGGAAACCAGAATTATGATTGCCAAATAACCAAATGGCGTTCTCTTCAGCTGCAACCTTGGGGGAATCCAGGATCCGGAAAAGCGAGGCTTTGGGAAGAAAAAGGAGATTTGAATTGGAGCTCAGTTCCCCTTTACCATAAAGGAAAGAAACTTCACTGGAGCAGAGAAAAGGCGAAGGAGGGTTTCATATAATCCTCTCAGCAGAACTGAGATGAAAACCTGAGGCCAGCTTTACCTAGTGGGAAGACTACATGGAACACACGTAGAGTCTTGGCTTGTCTATTTACTAGCTAAGTGGCTTTGTGCATATCACTGCCACTGTCTGGGCATTGATTTCTTTATTTGCAAAATGATAACATTAGGCTATCTAGTGTAGAGGGTACAGGTACCATTTGACAAAGGCCATAGTATTAGAGGCTGTAGCATTTACCTGTCTGAACTTTGCCCTTCCAGACATATTGGATTGCTAGGTATTCAGAGCTGGGGAAATCTGTTTCCTACTGGCTTATCATCCCCACCTTGACCATCCCAGGGAAAACTGGTAATTATAGTAATAGTTATGGATCGTAAAATCCATAGTAGAATTGGAAGGGACCCAAAAGGTCATTATATGCAACTCCCCAATTTTACGGTTGACAACACTGAAACATAGAGAAGTTAAGTGATTTACCCAGGGTCACACAGTTAGTAAGTATCCAAGGGAACATTTGAACCCAAGTCTTTTTAACTTCAATTCCAATGGTCTAGGACAGAAGTATCTAACATGCAGCCCTGCAGGTTCTATTATGTCTACACTTTGGTATACAGTCTGAACCAGATTAAAAAATAATTGAGATATATTTAACAAAGTATCTTTTATTTGTTCTTATTCTCGAAGAGGAATAATGACATCGTGGATGATATCTTGACTTGGGCATGAATTGGATTTAAGTGAGGCCGTTTCACAAAGTCATGAGCTTCACTCTCTCTTCCAGAGTCATTGAGTCCAGTGGCAAGACAAAAGCCAGGACAACTGGCCACGGCCCAGGATACGGTAGATGACCTTGGTGTCTTTGATGTCTAACCAAGCTGCAAGGGCTCCATAATGCCTGTCAGTCATCTTCATGGTTGTTGGAACACATTGTTCTCATCTCCCTATTCTGCCACAGGAAGTCTTCACATTCTTGGAATAGACACTTCCTAACTCACTGATGGGGTTTGAGGCCTGTCAGTTACCCTCGACCTGCAGAGAACTACACATGCTATAGCTTCTTGGAGCTACTGGCGAGAGTTGAGTGTCAGGTGGACACCAAAGATGGATAAGCAGCCCTGAAAAGGGTTCGACAGGCCCTCACAATCAGAGGTGCTAATCCTCCCTGAACACCCCATGCACCTCAACAAAATAAATAAAAGTAGAATATATATTACGCTAACATGTGATTTTCTTGGTTGATATACAGCCCAGTTGTTTCTATTTGACAACACTGGTCTAGGCACTACACCCTTCTCCCTCTTTTGAAAGCCCAAGGGTAAAAGTGAAACGATATCCCATGTACAATATGAATAAGATATAGAATAGATTTCATATTCTGACAGAGATAACAGTGTTAAACCTGAAAGAATCACAGAGATCATTAACAGAACATTTTAAACAGGATTCAGCAAATGCATTTATATATAGATACAGCTGGCTGAGAGGGCAGCTGGGTGGCACAATAGATAGAATGCCAGGCCTGGAGTCAGGAAGATGAGTCTTCCTGAGGTCAAATTTGACCTCAGACACTTACCAGCTTGTGACCCTAAGCGAGTCACTTAACCCTGTTTGCCTCAGTTTCCTCATCTGTAAAATAAGCTGGAGAAGAAAATGGCAAACTACTACAGTGTTTCTGCCAAGAAAACCCCAAATGAGGTCATAAAGAATCAGACATGACTGAAAAAAAATGAGCGAACAACAAAACAGCCAGCTAGGAGACTGATGGTCGGGCCTCCTCAGAGCATAATGTACTTGTACAATATTCATTGGGTATTTTACATTTTACAGCTGTGCTGCTCCTCATCTGATCCAAAAATCAAATTTTTCTTTTCTTTCTGATGACCTTTCTTTTACTGAAGTTTACCTTGCCAATAGTCATTGTCACTCCAGTGGGTGCCACTGACACTCTATGCCCATGGACAATGTGCCAGCTGGTAGAAATTGTAGACCTTCATGCCTTCTGAAATTCACAAGGTCACTTGTAAAAGAATCAAATATCCAAAAGAGGCAGGGGCCACTAGAGACTCAGGTTCAAACTTGCCTCCTCACCTCTTTCTGCCGATATCATCTGCCACATGGAAGGGCATGAGATACCAGTGGGATCACCGTGACACTTGAAATAGTGAGAGGTAAGATTGCCCTTTGCCACTCTTTGTTGATCAACTCCAGGGCTGCATTTGAGAATACCAGCTAGAACCTGTTTTTGTTTTTTTCTTTTAAAAAGTCCAGCAAGTCCTCAAGTCAACTGGATCAGGGACCAGTCAGAGGTTTCTCACCAATGAGTCATATATGGCCCCTAAGGGTCTTTTCTAGTGGGTCAAGAGCAGGCCAGGCCGAGAATATCTGTGCTCCAAAGAATGACTCTTATGGGCCAATTCAACAATGTTCCAACTTCATGCTTTTTAGTACTCTTTCTAGCTTTTTTCTTAGGATTCTTCAAAATTCCTAAATAAGATGATTAAAATGTGTTCCAAGAAAGCAACACATTCCATCTTAAATGAAGCTAAAATCTGTTTCCCTGTAACCTCTATGTTGGTCCTAGTTGTCCCTTTTGTGAACAAGCAAATAATATTAATACTCTTTTTCTTTTACTTTTGTCTTATAATAATTTAGAAAATATCTCTAATGAGGAATTCTTTTTAACTTTTTTTTATTTTTTAAATATTTATTTTAACATTCTTTTTTTAAAAAAAATTACATTCCAAATTCTCTTCTGCTCTCCTTTGCCCCTCCCAATGAGAAGTCAAACAATACAATGTCAATTATACATGTAAAGCCATGCAAAACCCATTTTCATAGTAGCTATGTTGAAAAAGAAAAAAACAAGAAAAAGGAAGACATATAAAAAAAGTGAAAAAAAATTACACTTCACTCTGTACTCAGTGTTCAACAGTTCTTTCTCTGTAAGTGAACAGCATTTTTCATCATGAGTCTTTAATGCAATTATTGACTGTTTCTAAGATTCGTTCTTTAACCCACTCATTCTTTATGATTAGGTTATTTAGATTCCAATTAATTTTTAATCTATGCTTCCACAGCTCTTTACTGAATGTAATTTTTATTGCATTATGGTCTGGGAAAGGTACATTTAATATTTCTGCTTTTCTATATTTGTTTGTGAAGTTTTTAATCAGCTGGTAAATGGTCAGTTTTTGTGAAAGTGCCATATATAGATGGAAAAAAAAAGATATATCTCCTTTCTATTCCTATTCATTTTTTTCCAGATTTGTCATATCTAACTTTTCTAAAATTCTATTCATCTCCTTAAGTTTTTTTTAAATTTATGGTTAGATTTATCTAGCTCTGAGAGGGGAAAGTTAAGGTCCCCCACTACTATTGTTTTACTGTCTTTTTTTACTGTAACACATTTAATTTCTCCATTAAGAATTTGGATGCCAGGGCAGCTAGATGGCCCAGTGAGTAGAGCACTGGTCCTGGAGTCAGGAGGACCTCAGTTCAAATCCAGCCTCAGACACTTGACACATATACTTGCTGTGTGACCTTGGGCAAGTCACTTAACCCCAACTGCCCTGCCAAAAAGCAAAAAAAAAAAAAAATTTGGATGCCGTACCATTTGCTGCATATATATTTAGTACTGATATCATATCATTAACTATAGAGCATTTTAGCAAGATGTAGTTTCCCTAATTGTTTCTTTTAATTAGGTCTATTTTTCTATTACTTTGAGATCATGATTGATAACCCTGAACTTTTTCCTTCAGCAGAAGAATAATAGATTCTGCTCCAGCTCTGTATTTTAATTCTGTGTGTGTCTCTCTGTTTCAGGTATTTTTCTTGTAAACAACATATTGTTAAATTCTGATTTCTAACCCTTTCTGTCATCTGCTTCTGTTTCGTGGGTGATTTCATTCCATTCACATTCATAGTTATGATTTCTAATTATGTGTTTCCTTCCATCCTATTTTCTTCTGCTTTTCCTTTTGTCTCCATCTGTCTGTCTCTCTTTCTCTCTTATTCTGCCCCCTCTCAAAAGTCTGTTTAGTTTCTGACAACCCTTCCCTTAATCCACCCTCCTTTTTATATACCCCACTTTCTCTTATTCCCTTCCCCTCCTACTTCCCTGTTTGGTAGGATAGATTTGTTTACCCAATTGTGTGTATGTGTGTGTGTGGTGTGTGTGAGTGTGTGTGTGTGTGTTCTTCCCTTTTTGAATCAATTCAGATGAGAGTGCCCCCCCATTACTATTTCCCTTTCCACTGTAAAAGTTCTTCATTGCACACCCCTTTTATGTGAGATAATATTCCCTATTCTTTGTCTCCTTTCCATTTTCTCCCAAGGCATCCTCCTTTTTCACCCATCCGTTTTATCTGAGATCACCCCAACATAATTGACTCACTCCAGTGTCTTTTCTATGTAGAGTCCTTTTAACTGTCCTAATAATGATAAAGTTTGTAGGAGTTAACATGTATCATCTTCCTATATAAGAATGTAAATAGTTTAACCTATAGAGTGTCTTTTGATTTCTCTTTCATGTTTACCTTTTTATGCTTCTCTTGAGTCTTATGTGTAAATGTCAAATTTTCTATTCAGCTCTGATCTGTTCATCAGGTATGCTTGAAAGTCCTCTATCTCATTAAATATCCATTTTCCCCTAAAGGATTATATTCTATTTTGCTTGATAGTTTATTTTTGGTTGTAATCCTGGTTCCTTTACCTTCAGAAATATTCTATTCCAAGCTTTCCACTTTTTTAAATAGAAGCTGCTAATTCTTACATGATTCTGACTGTAGAATCATAGTATCTGAATGTTTTTTTTTCTGACTACTTGAAATATTTTTCTCCTTGAAGTGGAAGCTCTGAAATCTGGCTATAATATTTTTTGGAATTTTTATTTTGGGTTTCAAGAGGTGATCAGTGATTCTTTCTATTCCTATTTCACCCTCTTGGTCTAGGATATTGGGGCATGTTTCTTTATGATTTCTCGAAATATGATATCTAGGTTCTTTACTTATTATGGCTTTCTGACAGTCCGCTAATTCTAAAATTATCTTCCCTGTATCTATTTTCCGTGTCAATTTTTTTCCTCTGATTAGATATTTTACATTTTCTTCTACTTACTTTTCATTTTTTAAACTTTATTTTAGTGTTTCTTGATGTCTCGTGGACTCATTAGCTTCCACTTGCACAGTTCTAATTTTTAAGAAATTATATTCTTCAGTGAACTTTTGAACCTCTTTTTTTTCTTCCTATTTGGCCTGTTCTGCTTTTTAAAGTTTTATTTTCTTTAGTATTTTTGTGCCTCTTTTATCAAGATATTAATTGTCTTTTCATAACTTTCTTGTATCACTCTCAATTATTTTCCTAATTTTTTCTCCACCAGTCTTTCTTGATTAAAAAAGAAATAATAATTTTTTAAGCTCTTCCTGGAATTCTTGTTGGGTTTTTGTCCAATTCACATTTTTGAGGTTTTGCTTATGGCTGTTTTGTCATGATTTTCTTCTGAGTTTGTTTCGATCTTTCCTATCACCATAATAACTTATTTATAATCAAGTCCTTTTTTGTTTGTTTGCTCATTTTTCCAGCCTATTTCTTAACAGAACTTTATTTATTTGTTCCCAGGAGGAGAGTTAGAGGAGGCACTGTTCCAAACTTTAAGCTTTTTCACCATGCTGTTTTCAAAGCTGTATCTAGGGGTTTGGAAGTGTTTGGTGTTTCCAATGTAGTGTGATAAAGGAGAGCTGTGGTTACTGTTCTCCTGTTCTACACTCTGGTCCTTACCAAGAAAGTACCCCTGGCACTGATACAACTCCTTAGGCCTCTGCTCCCTGGGGACTGTAAGCTGTCTTTCTGCTTTGGAACTGTGAGCATAAGCAATGGAGTAGCCAAAGAAACATCCTGTCCTGCACCCAGTCCTAGCACAGTACTGGGTGTTCTGATCAGTTACCGAATCTCCTTATTGTCTCTAGTCTGAGAATTTCTGAAGGCTGAATGGTTAGTTGGCTCTGCTGTTGCAGCAATTGGTTCCAGGTATTATTTTAAAGTTGTTTAGAGGGGAATGTTGGGAGAGCGTGTCTATTTATTCCATCTTGGATCTTCTAGAGTAATAATGGTTTCTCAATTTGCTAATGCCTTTTCCTTAGTCTTCTTTTTTTCAAGCCAAATAGCCTCTATCCTTTTAACTGAAACTCAGATAACATGGTCTCCTATCTCCTCATTAACCTTGTCTGCTTCTTCTAAACACATTCCAACTCATTCCTGTGTTTAAAAAAAAACTGCAGCGATTGGAACTGCAGACAGTGTTTCAGATTTACAAAAGGATCGTACTCCTGTTCCAACTAACAGTACAACCTGTCTCCCCTCATGAGAATGCATGTGTAAACTGGTCCAGACAGTCATTAAACTGTGCACATAATTTATGTAATGAGAACAATATTACAAAGAAGAAGTAGAAGTAGAGGAAGAAGGAGGAAGAGGAGAAGCAGAAAGAAAAGAAGAATCTTGAGAAATTTGAATGAAGAAATAATCTATCACAACTCCATAGGCCTGATTATGAAACATAACCCACCCCTGACAGACAGGTCATGTGCTTAAGGTGCGAAATAGACAAACATTGTTGTCCTGTCCAAAAATCTTTAGTGTCCATTATTTGGGGAAAGGCAGAAGAAAGTATGGTATATAAGTAAAATAGAATATTATGTGATTAAAAGTGGTTAAAGTGATTGTTTAAGAGAATTCTGAAAAGACTAGTATGAAGTAAAGAGAGAGTGAAAGGAGCAGAACTGGAATTCTTTTTACAATAACAACATCCTACAAAACAAACAACTTTGAAAATCAAGTCAGCAAGCATTTATTAAGTACCTACGCTATGTTAAGCTCTAGAAAACGTAAGAACTCTTCTCAATGAAGTAACCAACATAATTCCAGAGTATCAGTCCTGAAAATTCTAACCATCTGCTGACAGAGAGGAAATGAGCTAAGTATGCAGAATGAAACACATTTTTGGACATACCCATGGTGATACTCTTTTTGGTTGACTATCCATATTTGTCACAAGGGTTTTGTTTTTGTCCCCTCTTCCCCTAAAGGGGGTGAAATGAAGAGAAAATAAATACTTGCTACTTGAAAAAAATAAAAATAAAATAAAATCTCTTTTAGGGAAAAGACTGGTTTTTTTTGTTTATTTTTGTGCCTGGAGTACTTAGCACAATGCCTGGCAAATAATAAGTCCTTGTTAATTGATTATTTTCCTATCCCTTTTATATTAGTTCTTCTTTTCTCCTTGCTTATGAAACTATGAAGGATGGATTTTGACTGGATATAGCTAAGAACAAACCTTTGACAAATTAGAGCTATCCAGAAAGCAGTGCTATTCTTCAGGAGCTAGTAAGTTCCTTGCTAGGTGATCATTATTAGGAACCCTACTGTATGTGGGGCTCTTCTACAGTCTTCAAGCGGAGGTGGCAGATGTCTTGTCAGTGATGGCATAGAGAGAATCATAGTTTTAGATTCTGAGGGAACCTTAAAGATCAGTTATACCAACTCCTTCAGAGACCCAGGGAGATTAAGTCATTTGCCAAGGTGACACATCTACTAAGTGGTAGGCCAAGGGATTTGAAACCTGGCCCTCTTGCTGCACATCTAAAATTATTTCTCCCACACCAAGGTAGAGTCTCAAACAGGTATGAGATGACCTCTGAGCACTCTACTAATCCAGACAATTTGCTCAATGAGCCTCATTTTTTCAGATGGGGAAACTGAAGCTTGCAAATATAAAATGCTTTCCCCGTGATAATACAGCTAGTAAGTTTTATGGCCAATAATAATAATAAAGTATTAAAGAAAAAAAAGATGTGTTGCTCCAAGTCCAACACTTTTCTGACCATTTCTCATTATTCCTGAGTTCCTATTCACTGGAGCTCTTCCATCAGAAATTGGATATCAGGGAATGTTGGCAAGAAGACATTTATTCAGAGTAGGTTAGGGGCAGACTCTTGCTGTGAGATGCTTCTGAGATTCTTTGTTTCTCCTGCTCAGCCTTGACTAAAATACCAAACTTGGTTTGAAGGGATTTAGTTCTCCAACTGTTTTAAATCCAAGGCTGGCCTAGGAGAAGCAAACTTCCTGAGGCTCCTAGCCATTTAAAAGCCCGAAAGTAAAAACCTCACCGGGGAGAAGAGGCTTTGAAATGAAGAGATAAGCTAATGAGGCTTAATTAGGTCAGCCTGAGTAGGCTGATTGCTATAATTAACACAACACTGCATGGGTCTAAGGGGGATTGTTCTATGAGGCGGTAGGTGAACTCCTTTGGGAGGGAGACCCGGTTTAAAACAGAAGACAGGGCATGTGGGAGGTGGGGAGCTCCAGAGATCTGAGGAGAGAATTGAACAGAGTGACTTTAAGAAGCTTAAGGAAAGGGGAGGTAGCCCACTCAAAGGAAGGCAGGGCCCTTGCACAGAGAAGAATGGGAGATTCATTCTGGTGACTCCCAAGGGGGCTGAATGCAGTTAGTGAATGCTAAGAGTTTTACTCCTACGGGAGACAGAAATCTTGGAATAGGCATTGTAAGTGGAGCTGATCTAGAGGAATCCTAGGTCTTAGAAATGGAAGAGCCCTTAGAAATCATCTAGCCCAAGTGCCTCATTTGAAAACTAGGAAATTATGTGATCTTTTTGGCACAGATTCTCTCTGCTTTGTTGCTCTTTTCCTGGAGCATATGCTCAACCTGTATAGGTGATCAATGCAGAACTAGGGATATCTAGTGGCTTTCAACGAGCCCATCTTTTAATGCTGTGCTCTTCCCTTCTGATCCTCAATCTAGGAAGGAAGGAAAGAAGGAAGGAAAAATTAAAAAAAAAGTAATTTACCAGTAATAGTTTAGTATTCTAATTAATAATTCAATAATTAATACTATTATTTAGCAAAATATTTAGTAACATATTATAGGCATATATTATGATTTAGTAATATACTATTACTATGTCCAGAGCAGGGGGCTGAGAATTAGGGATACAAATAGAAAAAAGCAAGGCAGTCATTCCAGGCAAGGAATTCACATTCTAATTGGAGAGACAATGCATTTAGGAGAGGTCAGCTGCAGGGCAGATGGAAAGGCCCCATTTGCCTTAGTATGTAACAGCTAGGCAGATGATAATGCCTCTGCTTTCATATTATTTCCACTGATAAAACCATAACCATTTCTGATGTTAATTCAGTTGTCAGGACTTTGGTATATTATATTGATGCTCCATCTCTTAGGTCTTAGAAAATGGAAATGATTTTCAATGTGCTTCTCCTCACCTCTATAAACTCCTTTAAGCTTACAGAGCAGCACAAATAAATGACCAGCTTTGACTACAGGTCTCTATGGGCACCCAGTGCATGCAAAAGCCCCTGGTGCCCTAATGAGCTGGAGAGCATGGCCCTAACTTCTTAAGAGGAAAAGAAATGATGCCATTATTTAAAGTGGTAATGTTAGTGAGGCATTAAAAAAATCTGCAAGTTCAGATACTATTATTTCTTTAAAATGTCAGCACATTGCCACTCTCAGAACCTAAGCACAGTAAAAATCTACCTTTCCTATGTCATTATCAAGAGAAAATAAGGCTTTATTTTGTTATCAAAAATGAATCATTGGAACTGAAAGATCCCCTGTTAGTTAGCTTAATTGCTTCCTTCAGCTTAGGACTATGTTTCAGGAAAGTAGAAAGAACTTCAGAATTTGACATAGTCCTTGATATAAAGTCATACAAATACAGACTACAAGAATGGGGTGGCTCCATAGAACATTGAATGTTGAACTGGAAGAGATCATAGATCAATGTTATGTAATGAAAAGAACCCTAACCTTAAAATCGTAAGAATTTGGGCTCAAAAATTGTTTCTGTCACTTAGTCCCTTTTTGATCATGGGCAAGTCATTGAAATCCAGTTTCTTCATCAATAAAATAAACAAATTAGGCTAGATACTTTTTTTATCTCCTTCCCTCGCTATCAGTGGCATGGTTTTCCTTAAATTGGAGAAACCATAGTTTAGAGCTAGAAGGGATGGATATTCAAATATAGCATGTTAGACTTGGGAGGGAACTTAGTAGAACTCCTTCATATTACTAGTGGGAAAACTAAAACATGCATAAGCCTGACTACTTTGTACAAGGACAAGCAATTGGCAATACTGATTTACTAACCTTATGTTTTAGAAGATAGGGTGGGGAATCCTAAGTATATTTGCAATGGGCTACTTCTGATGGCAAATGGATGACTTCTTGTATTGGTTAAATAGCAGAAGGAAACAAAGATACCAGTTTCAATCCCTATAGATATAAAACGTATCATAAGGTTTTCATGACCCAGTTGATGACTGACTCATTTAAAAAAAAAGTTATTTGTAAAATTACATTCTGATAACATGATCAAGATGATCCTTGACAACCCATAGGTCAATTTATCATCTTAGCTCTGCCCCTATTTCCCCATTAGGGTAAATAAAGTTCTGAGTCCTAATGTCTGTGATGCCACTTGTTAGCTATGTGACTTTTGGCAAGTAACTTCCTCAGATCCTATTTCCTCTCTAAAATGAGCACTTAGGTTTCCAGTGTCTCATCTGTTTCTGACATTCTATGTTCTATAGTCTAAGAAATCTTCTTGCTCTAATGGTTTTTGAATGACTGCACCTGGACTGATGATTAAATGTAGGCTGTTACAATACATGATTTGCATACTTATTTTGGTTGGCTCGTATGACTCACTCTCTAATATATCTATATCTATATCATATCTATATCTATATCTGTATCTCTATCTATATCTATATCTATCTATATCCATATCTCTATCTCTATATCTATAATTATATACATATCTATATCCATATCTAGTGCTTGTTCCTTCTACTGTCATAATATATCATGCTTTTAGTATCTGAGCATTAGCATTATGCCATTAAAATTGTTCTCACTTTAGCAACCAAAGGGGTAATGCAAGTGGTTGATTTATTGGTCAGCAGAGGGAATTTGATGGAAGAGAAAAACATTATGTCCGGGAGATCTGAAATCAAATACTTCTCTACAACTTAGTACTCCTCGAAACATTGTCTCATAAGTAACCTAATCTGACCTTTATTTTTCCCATCTGGAAAATGGGTATCATACATAGATCATAAAAACTAGAAGGAATCTTAGAGATCATTTAGTCTAACCAATCTCTTTCACTTTATACATAGGGATGCTGAGGCTTGGAGAAACTAGATGACTTTTCAAGGTCACACAGGTATTACCAAGGAATGGTATTTGAACCCAGGTCTTTTAACTAATACTAGCACCACCTATCGGAATGCGCTATTATGAGAAATGTAGCATTTAATCTCCAAGATGTTGCATAAATGTTAGCTAATTTAATTTGTCAGGCGACCAAGGAATCTGTTCAGGCAACAGGGAAAACAAGCAAAATATTAAAATATAGAGGTAAACAATTGGGTGTGGTGGTGGTTAGGACCAGTATCAAGTGGATAATTATGATAAAAATCAAGTAAATATTTAAGTGCCTACTTGGTAGGAGGGATCAGTACTAGGTATATAAAGACAGAATTTAAAACAGTCACTGCCTTCAAGGAGTTTACATTTTCCTAGGGCATTACAACATGTAAATAGATAATTATACATACAAGAATATGAAGAGAGAAAGAACATTAGCAGCTAAGGGGATCAGGAAAGGCTTTCATAAGATACAGAACATGAGCTGAAACTTCATGGGAACTAAGAACTCTATGAAGCAGAGATGGGGGAGAGAAGATTTCAGATATGGAGTATAGCTGGGGCAAAGGATTGAAAGAAGGAGATATAATGTTTTTTTTTCCAGAGTTGCAAGTAGCCCAGCTTGGCATGAAGGAAGTAAAGTAAAATAAAGAAATAGTATAGACGCTTGGCAAAGTTATAATGTAGAATCATTGAACTAAATTTCACAGGTAAAACAGAATGAACTTTCAAGAAATAGGTAGGCATTATCTGATATTGTCATAGCCCTTCTCTCACTTCCTTTCCTTCCCTCAATGTTTTTTAGTCCTAAAAGAGCTTTGGTTTCAGCCAGTTGTCAAATGATTTCTATTTTTGTCCTATACTCATAAGTAAGGTCCAAAGGACTTACCCTTTTAAAAGGAAATTCTCATTTTCATAGGGGATACTTCAAGACTGAAGAGCCTCCCAAGACCCAGAATAAAGAACCCACAATTGATATCTGCTAGATTGTAAACTCCTAGGCAAGTATTATATAAACTTTATATCTTCCTCAGTGTTTAGTACATAGTAGGTGCATAATTTGGAGGTGAATTGAAATAAATTTAATTTCAAGAACTACAATAGACAAGTGAGGGAGGTATTTTTGGATAGGGTGATCCTTTCTGGTTTCCTTCCAAATATAAGCTTAGAAACTCAGTGCTGTATTAGAGAGTAAGAGGCCATGAAGCAGTGGAATGATACCATTGGGAATTTTCCTTCCTTGTACCTCAAATCACACTTGATTAGAATTTCTCTTATTCATTTGCCATGTTTTACTAAAACCTAAGATCTGTGAGATTAGGAACCATGAAATAGTAGATCCCTCAGCAAAGAAACAATAAGCAAATATTAGGCCTTTACTGTGTGCTAGGAACTAGAGTAAGCCTTGGAGATACAGCTGAAGGCAAATGCACCACCTTGCTCTCTAGAAGCTCATGTTCTAATGGGAAATACAGCACACAAATAAGAACACACCTACAAGATACATGCAGAGTAGATGGAAGTTAATCTCAAAGGAAGGCACTAGCAGAAGGGAAAACTGAGGAAGGTTTCTTGCAAAAGGTGGGATTTAAGCTGAGTTTTGAAGAAAATTCTTTGGTCAAATGCAAGTAGCCATCTTCTCTGCAGTCTATAGTCTGAGAGTTGCCTATAGAGCTGGTGTGTTGAATGACTTGCCCATGTGGATGCTTGTCACAAAGCTTCTATGTGTCAAAGGCAGTACTTTAATTCACATCTGTTTTGGTTCTGAGGCCAATTCTCTAGCCATTATGCAATACTGCCTCTCTCTATGAGTTCAATGTATGGAATTTTGAAATCAGTTTATCTCCATAGATAGTAATAATTTGCCTGTGTGTCCTACTTTGCCATTGAATAATGGCTGAGTTAAATGGTGTTTTATAATTTGAATAGTGTTTTACATGTATTATCACATTTAAGACATTATTATATTAATATACTATATTATTGGGTATTAAGATAGCTATTCTTATCCCTGTTTTACACATGGGGAAACTGAGGCTCAGAGAAGTTGGGACTTGCCTATGTCCATAGAGCCAGTAAAGATCTGAGGTGGGATTGGAACTCAGGTCTGGCCAGCCTCCAAGGCTGGTGGCCTTTCTACTACAACATAGTAGCCTCTCTTTTTGTAATGCCTTATTTCTCATGAAAAAAGATAATGAGATAGTGCTATTAGAAATATTTTCACATGCCAAATAAAGGAACTGAGGCAAAGAGGGAAAAACTGATGTTTCTGGAGTCATATGGTTAGTGTGGGTCAGAGCTGGGCCTTGAACTTGATCTGTCAATGACAACCTGTAAGGTAAGTGGTGGCATCATTATATACGCTTGGGATCATTCAACTAGGGGGTAGCAGAAATGCGATGAAAACTCCAGTCTTCTGTTGCCACAGCCAGTGTTATTTCCATCTTACCACATGGGTTCTTTCTAAGGCTGGCAACCCTTAGATCTGGTCTTTCCCTGTGCTTAGATCTTGCAATAAGACCCCTGGAGGTGAGGGGAAAGTTGAAGGAAAGAGTCTGTGTCAGCAACAATCAACATCCAATAAGTATGAAATAATTATCTGACACCCGCTGATCATGCACTTTTCTGTGAGTCTGCAACCTCATTAAACATTGGAGTGAGCCTCCAACAAGGAAAGGTCAGCCTTGCCCTTCCAACTTCCCGAGAGCTTCAGGATGGGTTTCAGGCTTTAGTGTTCTATCGATTATTCGATTCCCACTTGGAGCTCAGAACTCTGTTTAGAATAGACTAAGTCCTGCCAATCAGAGTCCACTGGAAGAGCTATTTATTTTCAGTTAGATCTTATGCTCTTTCAAATATTCAGGTTGAGTCAGCTGTTATCTAATGGGAAAACACACACGCACATTGGATTGAGAGTCTGAGGATGGGTCTCAAATCCCATGTCAGACCCTTCCTATCTGAATGACCTTGTGCAAATCACTAAATCTCACTGCTCTCAGTCTCCACAATGTTAAAAGAAAGGATTGATTAGACTAAGTGGCCTCTGATATCCAGATCTAGATTTTTTTCCCTTGTTCCTGTGATCCAGATTGCCCAACGTAATAACCACTTGAATTTGGTGAGTTAGTTAACCTACCTTGGCCTCAGTTTTCACCGGCATAAAATGCAGGCCTTGGACTAAGTGAATACTAAGGTCCTTTTCAACCTTAAATCACATGAAAATAAGACTTACCTATTTTCAGTGTGGTGTGCAGCCCTCTCATATACTGAGGTTGAGGCTGCTGTAGCTTTCTTTATTTGCTTATGTGTTTGACCTCTCTGGATAGAATGTAAGTTCTTTGAGGGCAAAGGAAGCTTTGTTTTTGTTTTTGTCTCTCCCATGTCTAGAACAGTTCTTGAGAAATAATCCAATGGCTTTGAATAGAAAGAACAAAGGTCTAATTGAGAACGTGAGTGGCCTATCAAGGAAGGCTTTCTGGAAGAGGCAATTATTTGAATTGATTGTTAAAGAATGGATAGCACAAGAATGAATGGACGTGGAGTGGGGAGAAGAAGGGTGTTCCAGGCACAGTTTAAAAAAAAAGTGTGAACAATTCTCCAAGGAGCAAGACGTCATTCACTTTGTCTACACCATGGAGTGTGTAGAAGTAAATACCAAGAGATCAGGGTGAAAAATAGAGTGCAGCCAGATTGGGTAAGATTTATAACGCCATCTAAGAAGTTTGAGCTTGATTGAAGAGATGCTAGGCAGCCCCTGAAGATTTTGGATGAGTGGGGTGTTGTAACTGTATCTCTGCATCAGAAAAAGTATTCTGGTTGCAGATTCTCAGGCTCTTTGAGAGACTGAAGTCACCTTTAAGGTGAAAGGACATTCTAGTCCTTTGAAGGTGAAGCAGTTCACGGTAACCCAACCTAGTGGGACATTATCTCCTTCAGAGAGAAATGGAAGTTTAAAGATGAGATCCAAACCTATGAGTGTGGTGGGCTGTCATCACAAAGGGATCACAGAAGTTTGCATGAAGATGTGTTGGAGACAGTTCAAACCCACTGGAAAGAGAGCTAATCATTAAATGTTCAGTAGTATCCTTTACATAGTAGCAAATATTATACATCAGAGTTTGGTTTATTGCTTAAGAAAGTGATGGAGAAAATAATAATTATGCAGATTAAGCTTAAAAGTGTGTCCGGTTTCCTTATTTACCCCTTCAGAGACCTGATTGTTAAATTTTTACCAGAATACCTCTGGGTGTGCCTGTCAGCTCTAGCATACAGGAATATAACCAGACTGTCAGATGATACATACTTTGGATGTATCCCTCATGGGCCTAGATACAGTGGAAGGATGTGCCAAATAAACAATCTACAGAATCCCTGCTATGAAATAAACTTTTTTTTTAATGTCCATAGTTTGGGTGCCACATGCTTTAACTGTCCATCTCCTTAATTCTCAGAGGACAGGTTTTTAAACTTCTGGGAGACTCAGTTGTGAACTAGAAGGTTCAATGCATTCTTCCATTAATGGTCATAAAGAACAAATGTCTATGGCTTGATTAGTATCAGCAGTGAATGTTTGGAATGGCAAGGTTTAGAAACTGGACAAGCAAAATCATTGTCTCCCTTATGAGATATGATCAGTCAATGAACAAACAAACATTGCTCCAGGCACTGATTTAAGGACTAGGAATGCACAGAAAGTCAAGTGCAGGGTCCCTGCCCTCAGGTAGTTCATATTCTACTAGATGAGACAGTATATTAATAAATGTACATACATGATAAATACAATTCAAATGAAAGGTAATCTCAAAGAGAAAACACTAACATTGAAACTGTTAGGGCCTTTTGAGATTTTCTAGGTCAGAGGTTCTTTTTTTTTAGTATTTTTTTCAAATTTTAACATTTTTTTAAAATTTTGAATTCCAAATTATCTCCCTGCCTTTGTCTTCACCCCCTGAAATGGCAAGCAATTTGATATAGGCTATATATGTGCGATCATGCAAAACATATTTCCATATTAATATTCCATATTAATCATATTGTGAAAGAAAAAAAGACCAAAAAATGAAAAAACATAAAGTGAAATTGGTCAGGGGTTCTTAACCTTGTTTGCACCCTGGATCCCTTCCTAAGACTGGTGAGGCCAATGGACTCCCTTCCAAAATAAAAACAATTATGTTTTAAAAAAATTATCAAAGTTAAAAAAAATAAAAAGCAAGTTAACAGACTCCAGATTAAGAACCTCTAAACTAGGCCAAGCCTCTCATTTTATAGAGGGAGACTGAAGCCCAAAGATTTTAAGTTATTTGCAGATAGCTGGGCTTGGATTGGAATCTAGATCTTCGGTGCACAAATCCACTACTCTTTGTATATTATGCTACTTAAAGTCTGTAGAGAGATGTTGCTGTTTTTGGTCCAGTGTTAGCAAGTCAAATCCCATGCTAAGAAAGAAAGCTTGGGGGCCATAGAAGATAATGAATGGCCTCTGCTCTTCTAGATTAACCCAGGAAAGCCCAGACTGTGAAAGTCTTTGCCTTTAAGGTTAAGTGTAAAGAGAGCCCCAGATCTCCATTTTTGGATGTCTTCCCAGGTATGGAGCCTGTGAATCTGAAATGCAATCATATTTCTAACAAAATGCACTAAAATCAGGCTGGTCCCAGCTCCAGCAAAGATAATCAAGACAGCTATTTAAACATTCTCCTTCAACTATGTTAAACACCACTCTGTCCTGGTCACTTATCTGAATAATTTTCTTTTGTCCCTGCAGTTATTTCACCAAAAAGTTCCTGATTGACCATAACATTTTGTTGTTTTATTCTTCATTGTCTCCAGAAAGAGAGTCAAGGAAATATGACAGATAAATGCCATTGAAACATTGATTTTCTCTTCCCCTTGGATGACATTCCTCCTCTCTGACTTTTTGGGAGGTTCATTCCTCGACACATTTATGCATTTTTCCATTAGGAAACTTGATTGTCATTAATTGAAACAAAGGAATGGGGGAAAACTATTCAATGTAGATTCAGAGTTGTAGATTTCAAAGGCTACATAGAGCATTAAACATTAGAACAGAGAAGATAGAATGTCAGGGCTTGAAATTGTCTTTTGGTCTAGATTGAGTCATCTAGAAGGGAGAACAGCATGGTGAGTATTTAAAAATCTCTGTCTTCAGGATACTTAAGAATCAAAGAGCACTTAGTCATAGTAGACAGAGCACTGAGTCCTGTCAAATCTGACCTCAGATACTTACTAGCTGTGTGACCCTAGGCAAGTCACTTCACCCTGAAATGAGCTGGAGAAAGAAATGGCAAACCACTCCAGTGTCTTTGTCAAAAAACAACAACAACAACAACAACAAAATGGGGTCAGGGAAAGCTGGGCATTCCTGAAAACAACTGAACAAAAGGAATTATAAGGGTTCTTACAGACAATTTGGTTCAGCCGTCTTATTTTTGGAAACGGAGACCCATAGGGGTTGAAAGACTTACCAAGGATACAATAGTAGTAAAGAGACAGAGGTGATACTCAAAGTCAAGTCCTCAGAGCTTATGTTCTTTCTCAGCCTGCAATCACACTGTGGATGGCTATCCTCACTTTAGCATCTGACTCAGGAGTGAATTCCCCTATGAATCCTATCTTTTCTCTCTTGTCAGTTTTTCTCTTCTCTAACCAGATTAAAATGTCCTCTCCCTCTCCCTTGTCCCTTTTCCTCCCTCCTTCCTTCTCCGTCTCTCCGTTCCTCCCTCCCTCCTCTTTCCCTCTCCCTGTCTTTCTCCCTCTCCCTTCTCCCTTTTCCTCCCTCCTTCTTCCTCTCTCTTCCTTCCTCCCTCCTCTCTCCCTCTCTTTTCTTTCTCCATCTCCCTTTTCCCTTTTCCTGCCTCCCTCCTTCTCCCTCTCCCTCTCGTTCCCTCCCTCCCTTTCTCTCTCTCTCCCTTTCCCTTCTACTACCCTCCCCTCCTCTCCCTCCCCACCTCTGTTTTTTTAATTACTTTGTCTTGATCTCTCCTTTCAATTTGGGATATTCTCTTATTTGCATCATAGATATTTCTGTAAATACCTTTCTCCTCTATTAGATTGTAAATTCCTTGAGAACAAAATCCATATGTTTGAATTCTACCACCTAGGGCAATGTGCTGCACAAAATAGGTACTTAATAAAAGATTATTATTCCAGACTAAGTAGAATGTTAGAGCCAGATCGAAATGAGAACATAGAATGCAAGCTAGAAATGAAATTAATTGATCATAGTGATAATAATCATAGCTAGCATTTATATAGCATTGTAAGGTTTGCAAAACAATTTGTATATATTAATTCATTTACATATGTTAACTTTCAGGTTTGCAAAGCATTTTACATACCTTGGCAACTCTGTGAGATAGGTGCTACTATTCTCCCCATTTTGTAGATGAGGAAACAGGAACAGAAAGGTTCAGTGGGCCAAACGACTACTAAGTGTCTGAGGCAGACTTAGAGCTCAAACGTCTCTAATTCTAAGGCCCACCTTCTGTCCATTCAGAACCTAACTGCCTCATAATGTGGTCCATTACAGCTGGAAGCAATCTTAGACATCATTTAGGTAAGCCCACTCAAATTGCCAGTAAGAAATCAGAAACCTGCAGAGGAAAGATTATTTTCTCAAGATCACATGGCTCATTAGGATGAAGATTGGAATCTAGTTCTCCTAACACAGAGCTCACAATTTTTTTTTCATCACTGCAATCTTTTTCTAACTTTAAAAAAAAATTTCTTAGTATTATTTCTGCCTAAATCAGACCATCAAACACTTCATTTGGACTTCTTAGTCTTAGCCAATATCTTCTGTATTGGGGAAATGTCTAGGAACCAAAATACAGAAGAAACCAGATAGGGCCCAGAAGACAATACATAGTTGGAGAGATGAGATCTAATAGTTAGAGGGAGGAAGCATGATACAGCCTGAAGAGCCCTGGAACTGGAGCCGGAAGTCTGGGATTCCTGGCTCACTTAAATCACTAGTTAGCTGTGTGACCATGAACAATTCAGTTTGCATCTGTGATGCTTGGTTGCCTCAAATATAAAAGGGGGATACTAATATCTGCCCCATCTACCACAGTCAGTCAACTAGCTCTTATTAAGCAAGCACCTACTATGTGTCAGGCATTGTGGTAAACTGCACAGGATTATTGTGAAGAAAATGTTTTGTAAAATATAAAGTGTTATAGAAGTATGGAATAGTATTATGAGAGACCCCATTGAGAGTGCATTATTAAAAAAAATTTCAAATCAGAGCCTTTTGATTCTGAGAAACTGGCATACCTGAATAAGACATGAATAATTTAAAGCCTTTTGCAACCTGACTTCTTCCTATTGTTTCCAGTCATCTGACAATTTTTATTGTTGTTCAGTTGTATTTCAGTCATGTCTGACTCTTTGTGACCTCATTCGGGGTTTTCTTGGCAAACATCCTGGAGTGGTTTTCCACTTTCTTCTCCAGATCATTTTACAGATCAGGAAACTGAGGCAAATAGGGTTAAGGGATTTGCCCAGGGTCACAAAACTAGAGTCTGAAGCTAGATTTGAACTCCAGAAAAATGAGTTTTCCTGGATCCAGGCCTGACACTTTATCCACTATACCCCTCAGCTGCCCCATCTAACACTTTACTCACCCTCACTGACTTTATAATATAGTGACACTGTCCTCCTGGCTTTTTGTTCATCATAAAAGACATTTTGTTTCCTGACTTTCTGTCTTTTTATTGATTATTTCCAATGCTTGAAGAACACTCCCTCCTTATCTAGCCTCCTGCCTTCCTTCAAGACTTACCTTCAATCCCAGCTTCACAAGAAAGCCTTTCCCTAATGCATTCCATCCGAGATAGCCTCGCTTCTCTGTGTATATCCCATAGGTTTGTAGGTATTTACATGCTACCTCCCTCATGCAAATGCCTTCTGAGAATGAAGAGTCTCCTTTAGCTTTTCCTTACATCCCCAATGTTTAGCACAGAGCCTGGCCAGTATGAGGCATTTAAGGATTGTTGACTGACTGAACAGAATATTAGAAATCTGACTTCAGGCAATAATATATTTGTATATTGTAATGATGATCAGGAGGAGGATAACCAGCTTTTGTATAGTACTTTAAAGTTTGCAAACTGATTTATAAATGCTATCCTCACAACGCCTCTAAGAATAAGGGGCTATGATTATCCCCATTTTACAAATGAGGAAACTGAGGAAGAGAGAGCAAGTTAAGTGACTTGTCCAGGGTCATACAATGTGTGATCAGGTTTGAAATCATATCTTCTTGATTCCAATTCCACTCATCTATCCATATCCACCATGCACTGGCTTGCTACTCCACCAAGCTGCCCTTACTGTATAGCACAGGATAGTTGTCCCTGTTTCTTTCTCAGTATAGAATGATGGGCTACTCTTGGGAAGCAATGTCTTCTAACAATGAAGATCTCCATCTTCCCATCAGGTTCTGGTATGGTGTTATCTATGAAGTCAAATGACTTGCCCAGTAAATACCTTAGGTGAGGCTTGTAACCAGGCCCTCTGGACTCTGAGGATGACCTGTAAGTACCGTGCTTTACATATTCGATACATGCATAGAGTGCTTTAAATGTGACAAAGTGGTGATCTAATTTTGTCACTTCAACAAACTTTCATTAAGCACCTACTATTTATCAGGCACCAACTATTAATCACCCACTATTATCCTGACAACCGTGTGAGATAAGAAGAGTAAGTTATTCTTATTTTCCTAATGAGGAAAATGTGGCTTATTGAAATATTACTGGACTGAGGATACATAGCTAACAAGTTCTAGTATGAGTTGGGAAACTTCAGTTCTGAGGCCACATGTGGCCCTCTAGGTCCTCAAGTGTGACCCTTTGACTGAATCCAAACTTTGCAGAACAAATCCTTTTATTTGTTCTGTGAAGTTTGGATTCTGTCAATGGGTCATGCTTGAGGACCTAGAGGACCACATATGGCCTTGAGGCAGTGGGTTCCCCACCCCTGCAGAGGAACTCCAGCCCTGCCATCCCCTTGCCCAGAGAGGGCAAATGATTTACCCAAAATAACTCAGTTAATAGCTAATCTGTGATTTGAAGCCACTCTTTCCCTTCCCAATCAGTTATGCCTTTTGCTAACCCACCCTGAAACATGGTCCAGGTTAGCATGATAACATACATGTCGTCCACAATGCTTAATCTCTTAAAACCTTTCAATGCCCCCCCCCAAAAAATCACATGGTATGTTCTGTATAGACTCTGAGAGCAGCAGCAGTGAGCCTATAGAATTTAAAGTGCTCCTATTTAAGATTTAATGCTCAGGGACCCAGAGAGACATATAAAAATTGGCTAATAAGCAGTGGGATGCAGGCAGCTAGGGTTTCAAACAAACTGCATTAGGACTTTTCCTCCAGTTTTTCCTCTTGTGAAGCCCAGCAACAGTGAAAGAGGGCAATGATCCTGGCTATAAGTAATTTTCGTCTTTCAACTACTCAGGCCTTATGTCTCAATTTACTTAATGGACAGTCCTCTAAGTTATTAAAAGATTCATTTTGTATGCCTCTATTTCTCAGCTCAGACATCTTAACTGGAAAAAATAAAACTAAGGGATGAGTTCAGGGACAGGGATGGGGTTGGATGATTACCCTGCCGATGATGGATCAATCTCAGTAATTTCCAGAGTTTGAAAGCCAAAGTAACATTTGGTTTTAACAAAAAAACCATGAGCTGAAACTTAAAGCCTGATAATGACCTAACAATAATGGTAATAACAGCTAATAATAAAAGTAATAATAATGATTCGAATAGCTACCACATATACAGGACTTTAGCAAAGGCTTAACTTACCAACGTGACCACCAAAAGCCCGAGTCAATAGTGAGACATGGTGGTCTGAACTGCTGATTTTTTGTAAATGTCATTAAAAGGGGCAATGTGTCTAGAATGAGAGAGATGTAGCTCCCCTGTATCTTGACCTAAAGAGATACCACCTGGGGGATTATGTTCAGTAGGAAGTAATTCAACAGTTCTACAGTAGAACCCAACAATGGAGAGGGGTGAAACCTGAACATACGAAGATCACTTGAAAAGCTAAGGATGTTTATCCTGGAGAAGGGAAGAGTTGGGGAGAAACGGTGGATATGAACTTATATTTGTACTAAAGCTGCCCCATTCTTCCTTTAAATCTGTGCTTTTCTTGCCTTTCCAAAGGGGGAAAAATCAGGCTTTTATTTTATTTTATTTTTTTTTATTTTTTTTAGGCTTTTAATATATAAAGAAAGGATGATAGGATTTCAAATTAGAAAGTATCTTAGACATTATCTCTTTCAACTCTCTTCATTTTACATTTTACAAATAATATTTGTTAAGTACTTACCATGTTCCAAGAACTGTGCCAAACACTAGAGACACAAATACATGAAAGTAAGACTGTCTCTGCCCATGAAGAGCAAACAAATAAGCAAAGAATCACAAAATTTGAGAGTTGGAAAAGACTTTAATGGCCACCTAGTTATGAACAGAATCTCAAAATAATAAATTCACCTTTGCACAAATGGAATCCTATTGTACTTGTCAAGCAGTCATATGTGTGTTTGTACATATGTGTGTACAGATATAGATATCAATATCAATAGATAGATAGATAGAAGGATGGATGAATAGATAGATAGATAGATAGATAGATAGATAGATAGATAGATAGATTACATGTGGCAAGATTTTGCTTGGACAACTCCAAAGAGTGCTAACCTATCACAACTAAAGGAAACAAGTTCAATTTTCGGACATCTCTAATCGTTAAAAAGCTGTTCCTAACACCAAGTTTAAATGTGTCTTTTCAGCTTCTCCTCTTAGCTCCTGGTTCCTCCCTCTGGGGACAGTCAATATTAATCTACTTTCTCCTTCACATACTCATGTGAAGCCTACAGATTTTTGAAGATAGCAATCATTTTCCCCATGTATCTTCTTTTCTTCAGGCTAATCATCTCCAGTCCTTTCAACCCATCTTCAGTATCATAAAATCAAGGCCCTTCACCAACCTTCTTGCCCTCCTATGGAACCCTAGAGATATTAATGTCCTTCTTAAACCAAGATGCTTGGAACTGAAGAACTGAATACTCCAAATGATAACTGATACGTGCAGGGTACAATGGTCCTATCACCTATCTATTTCTCAAAGATAGACCCCATGTAATATAGCTCAATTTCACATTAGCTTCTCTGGCTGCTAAGTCATATTGCTGATTCATATAGAGTTTGAGACTCTTTCTTTCTTCCTTCCTTTTTCTTTCTTTCTTTCCTTCTTTCATTCATTTGTTCTTTCTTTCTTTCCATTTTCTTTCTTACTTTCCTTTTCTCCTTTCTTCTTTCCTTCCTTCTTCCCCTCCTTCTTTCCTTCCTTCCTTCCTTCCTTCCTTCCTTCCTTCCTTCCTTCCTTCCTTCCTTCCTTCCTTCCTTCCTTCCTTCCTTTCTTCCTTCCTTCCTTCCTTTCTAAAGATGTGTCTTACATCTTATATTGGAAAAGTTATTTTCTTCTATCCAAGTACAACACTTTACATGACTTCCTAATTAATTTCATCTTCTTAGAGTCAGCCTAGGCTTTGGCCTGTCAAGATCTTTTGGATCCTGACTCTGACATCTAGCGTGTTAGTTATTCCTTCCATCTTTGTGTCACTTGCAAATTTGATAAGCAACTATCTTCTATACCTTTATCCAAGTCATAGGTGCTAAGTTGCACAGGATTGAGCATAGATCCAAAGGGCATTCCACTGGAGATCTCTTGCCAGATTAACGTTGTAACGTTAACTAATAATCTAGCCCAACTAACTAGGTTTCTAAATCCATATGACTATTATCTAATCCATCCCTGCCTATAGTCTGCAGAAATTATTATGAGATACTTTTTAAAAAGCTCTGCTAAAATCTAGGTAAAGCATATCTGCAACTTTCCCTTCATCTATTAGTTTAGAAATCCTGTTCAAAAAAGGAATTTATATTAATTTGGCCCTTTATTAATGCATTTTACAGTCTAAAAGAGAAAACAACATACATAAGGGAATAGTGACCAAGGAAGAGAGTTATACACAAGGAAGTTAGAAGGACTGTGATTGGAGTCATAGGGTAATAGATGATGAAAATGTGGTTCAAGGAAGGTTTGACCAACGTCATGATACGCAGCAAATGGACTTGATATTGGTCTCTAAGTACGCAAAGGCCTGTGATAAGGGTAAAAGATTCATTTTAATCTGCATGGGTTGCAAAGGGCAGAACCAGGGCTTATGATTGCAAAGTATGGGAGGGCAGACCTCAGGTTTAGAGGAGGAGGAGCTCGTAAACAATTAGTACTGCTGAGCATAGCCCTTTTGGACAGCTCTTCATTCCTGGCCACTAGTGCCCAAGCAGAGGCCAGAGGAGCTTTTGTCATGGGTCTTAGAGACCCATGTCTCTCATGAATCTTAGAGATTCATGTGTCAGCTGTGTCCTGGACTGGATGACCTGTGAGGTCCCAACAAATTCTGAGAATCTCTGATTCTATGAATATCCCAAATTGACCCCTGCCACACAGACCTTTTTTTTTGTTGTTGTCATTACCTAGCAATGCCCAGTGAATGAGCCCAGAGTTGCCCGGGAGCTGCTGGCTTGGACCTTCATTTTCAGCTTAAGGAAAGAATTCCACTACCCTCTGACATAATTGAAAGACTCTAGTCGTAAGCAAATTCCTGTGAATAAGGCTTGGGAAATGGCCTCTCCTCGTCCTCTGCATGAATGCTCAATTAAGCTGATGGGAGAAAAGTGGACCTAAAATATGATTGAAATTGTTCACCTTGAAAGCAATCAGACCAAAATATGATTGTGCTTCACCTAACAAGAAGAGACAGGTAAAAGGAACTATTTTCTACCCTTGTTCATTATGGGCTCCTAGCCCATTCTCCCAGAAACAATGGACACAAGAAATTGAGGGAGGGGAGCTTGAAAAGAAACCTCAAAAAATAAAAGCCTGCTTCAATGCAAAATACCAGGAATCAGAGGAAGTTTTATATTGTTATTCTGATGGACATCTAGAAAACATATGGAGATTGTCCCATCTGACTTTTATTTCACAGATGAAGAAAATAAACCGTAGGAAAATAAATTTCCCAAGATTACCTAGGCAGTGTTTATAGAGTTAAGATTTGAATCCGGGACTTTGACTCTAAATCTAGTATACCAAGCTGCATTTTATCCTTCTAGAAGAAGGAAAGAAACAAGCATTTATTGAATGCTTAAGATGTGCCCCTCACTGGGTTAGCACTTGATTCAACAACCTGGCAGATAGGTTTTACAGTTGAGGGAACTGAGGCTGAAAGGCCATAAATGACTTGCCCAGAGCCATACACCTAGTAAGTGTCTGAGGCAAGATTTGAACTCAGGTCTTGCTGACTCCAGGCACAGCACTCTATCCACTATACCACATAGCTGACCTTAGGGAGTCATGGTGATGTGTCACATAAAGCATGGAACCAAAAGGCAAGAGATGTGAGATCTAGTCCTCAATTTTACCACTAATTAGCTGTATGACCTTGGACGAATCTCATCCACTTTACAGGCCTCAGTGTTCACCTCAGTGTCAAATGAGGTAGTCACAATATTTAACCTCTAAGGACTCTTTTGGGGAGCTAGGTAGCCCAGTGGGTAGAGCAAAGAGTCTGGACTCGGGAAGACTCATCTTCCCGAGTTCAGATCTGGCCTCAGGCACTGGCTGTGTGACCCTGGGTAAGTCATTTAATCCTGTTTGCCTCAGTTTCCTCCTCTTATAAATGAGCTGGGAAAGAAACCATTCCAGTACCTTCACCAAGAAAACCTCAGATAGGGTCACAAAGAGTTGGACGTGACTGAAACCACTGTACGACAACAACAGCAAAGCACCCTTCTTTCAGCTCTAAGATTCCAGGAACCTGTGCATAGATTGAATGAATATGCCTTTTTTTGAACCGACCAGAACTGAGATATCGAAAGCCATGTAAAACCAACTAAGATGCCAGAAGACTTTGTGTAAGTGGCATTAATAACTCAGATATGATTTCATCTGCCTTTGCGATAGTCGCAAAGATTAGAAGTAATTAGCCTGGGTTGAGCAAAGCTTTGCCGTGACCCTCCCACAAAAGACATATTACTTCCACACCATGATGACTACCATATCTGTGACTCAATTCTTTATCTTGTGGAGTTATGCAATTTAATTGTAACTGGGACCTCCATCTCTAAGATCCCAGAGTTTGACTTTACCTCCTGCTCTCCCTCATGATACTTTGAGATGCAAAGACAGGAAGCTTCCTCTCAGCGTAACATGGCCCTGCACCCCTGGTATGACTACCTAAAAATGGAATAGGCTGTATCCACAGGTGGTCAGTACCCCTTTCCCTAGTATTCTCTAAACAATGCATTGCAATATAATAAACATTTATCAAGTGCCTACTATGAGCCAGGTACTGTGCTGTGTTAGGGATACAAATAGGAAAAAGACAGTCCATGACCTCAAGGGGCTTACCATCAAAGGGAGGAAGACAACATGCAAAATGAAGCTGAAAAAGATGAGAGAGCAGAAGGCAGGCACATGATGATGGTAAAGTTGAAACCCAGCAATACACTTGATGGAAAATGGAGAGTTGGCTGAGCATCTGAGCTAGCTTTAAGGGAGGCCTTAAGAGGAATGTGTGTGTGTGTGTGTGTGTGCAGTGTGTGTGTGCACATGTGTGTGTGCACACATGTGTGCGTGTGTGCCTTCCAGTTCTCCAATAAGAAGGACAGAAATATATGAGGATACTAATGAAATGTGAGTACCAAAGCTAAAAAGATTTTCCTGGTGATGATCTTATCCTGGATAGGGGGCGTGGAGCGCAGCACATCATGAGGATGGAGTCAACACCAGGAAATCCAACTGATGTGAAATGTGACAACTTATTATAATAGGAATGTTGTACAGAGAATTCTTGTTCATGTAGTAGTTGATTTGAATAGCCAAGGAAGTCCTTTCCAACTAAGAAATTCTATCATTCTTTGTAATGAGGCTCTTTCCGTGAGTGGCAACTAGGGAACTAGACAGGAGAGAATGATGTAAGACTTAGGGTGGAGGTAGAATCGATTAGATCTGTCTGCTAAGGGATAAAGTAAGAGAGGGAAGAGTCAAAGATGATACCAAGCTTTTACACATAATAGGGTCATCTGGGCACTGCAAACAGAAATAGAAGAGACAGAAGGAGCAACAGTAGTTACATTAACAATGGTCCTCTTTAGTTGTGAAATATGAAGGAGGAAGAGGAGGAGGAGGAGGAAGAAGAGAAGAAGGAGAGAAGGAAAAAGAGGAGGAGAAGGAGGAGAAAGAGGAGGAGAAAGAGGAGAAGGAGGGAAATGAGGAGAAGGAGGGGAAGGAGAGGAGGAGGAGGAGGAGGAAGAAGAAGAAGAAGAAGAAGAAGAAGAAGAAGAGGAAGAAGAAGAAGAAGAAGAAGAAGAAGAAGAAGGAGAAGGAGAAGAAGGAGAAGAAGGAGGAGAAGAAAGAGAAGGAGAAGAAGAAGGAGAAGGAGAAGAAGGAGAAGAAGGAGAAGAAGAAGGAGAAGGAGAAGAAGAAGAAGAAGGAGAAGAAGAAGAAGAAGAAGGAGAAGAAGGAGAAGAAGAAGGAGAAGAAGAAGAAGGAGGAGAAGAAGAAGAATGAATGAAGAAGAAGAAGAAGAAGGAGAAGAAGAAAGAGAAGAAGAAGAAGGAGAAGAAGAAGGAGAAGAAGAAGAAGAAGAAGGAGAAGAAGAAGGAGAAGAAGAAGAAGAAGGAGAAGAAGAAGAAGAAGAAGGAGGAGAAGAAGAAGAAGGAGAAGGAGAAGAAGAAGAAGAAGGAGAAGAAGAAGAAGAA
>CM053625.1:301846116-301902415 GCA_028646595.1 Phalanger gymnotis
AAGAAGAAGAAGAAGGAGAAGGAGAAGAAGAAGGAGAAGGAGAAGGAGAAGAAGGAGAAGGAGAAGAAGAAGAAAGAGAAGGAGAAGAAGAAGAAGAAGGAGAAGAAGAAGAAGAAGGAGAAGAAGAAGAAGAAGGAGAAGGAGAAGAAGGAGGAGAAGAAGAAGAATGAATGAAGAAGAAGAAGAAGGAGAAGAAGAAAGAGAAGGAGAAGAAGAAGGAGAAGAAGAAGAAGAAGGAGGAGGAGAAGAAGAAGAATGAATGAAGAAGAAGAAGAAGAAGAAGGAGAAGAAGAAGAAGGAGAAGGAGAAGAAGAAGAAAGAGAAGAAGAAGGAGAAGAAGAAGAAGAAGGAGAAGAAGGAGAAGAAGAAGGAGAAGAAGAAGAAGAAGGAGAAGAAGGAGAAGAAGAAGAATGAATGAAGAAGAAGAATGAAGAAAGTATGTTCATTTGGGCTTGTCTAAAATCAAAGCATAAAGTCCTGTAATAATCATGCCCATTTCCAAATGTTTTGTGTTTAGCCATTTTCTCCATAATAGGCTCTTCTAATCATGCATATGGACTACACCCACCAGTGAATGGATACATAAGAAATATCTCACAATAATATCTGATTAGTGTCTGAAAATGGGAATGAGAAGGGGGGGGGGGAGAAAGAAGAATTTATCTATTCCCTGTAATCTGAGGCTTGAACAGAAATAACGCTGCCTAAACTAGAGCCTTGACTCTAGTATATGCTTGCTTATAAGGAACTAATCTTCACAAAGCTTTCCAGGATCAAGAAGCTCATTAGATTGGAACTGACTTCAGCTCCTTAATAGAATTCTCCATGTACTACTACTTCTGGCTCTCACATCTATAGCTTTGGCCCCAAGGAAAACTTGTCAGTAGAGACAAAGTGAGTATCTAATCTACTCTCACTCACCTCATTTTACAAATAGGATGGGCCATACAGGAAGAGTAACTGGATCAGGGTCATGAAATGAGTTCCTAGCAGAGTTAGAGCCTGAGATTCTCTGTGAGAGAACCTTTCACTAAAATGGCCATAACTCATGTTTATAGAATGCCTTATAGCTTTCAAAATACTTGCCTAACATTATATCCTTTAAACTTTCGAAACAACAACAACAAAGATGTATAATAGAGAACTGGAGACAGAAGATCTGGATGCAAATCCGTCCTCTGAAATTCATCAGCTCTGAGACCAGAGGGATGTCTTAAATCTGTTTGGCCTTCAGTTTTCTTCCTAGAGAATGAAGAAATTGGCCTAGATGAGGGTTTTGACCTTTTTTTCTCATGGGTGACTTTGCCAGCTTGGTGAAATCTAAGGCCTCCTTCTCAGAATAATGTTTTCAAATATTATTTGTAATCGAATCAAATGTGAAATTTATGTTAGATGTTATTGAAAATAAAGATTTATTTTCTTTTCCCCATTCAAGTTCATAAAACTCTAAAATCTATGCAAAGATCCCTTCCACAGACCCCAGGCTAATATCATGGACTAGATAATCTCTCGGGTCTCTCTTTCCTCAGAAAACTGTGGGTAATTAGTAAAGTCCCATGAAGTGGGTAGCGAATTTATTATTTCATGCTTAATGGTTGACAAAATTGAGGAGTAGAAAGATTAACTAAGCAGACTCAAGCCTAGGTCCCCAGACTCCAGCTCCCATTCCATATACCTTACTGCCCTTTTGATCATTTTGCGATTCTTAGGGGTAGTTTTCCTCTAGGGAGATGAGTCTCCTACTTCAATCAGAAGCTGCTTAGTTGATATGTATGTTTATGCTTGTCCTAAAATTAAATGTAAAACACTGGTAAAATTTTATTATACTGTTTATCAATTATTGTCCCAAACTACTTCAGATGATTTTACTTCTGGGAGATATTAGAATGATGAAACTACATTATTGATTCCCATTTCTTCTGACCAGGGCATTTCCAGTAATAAAACAGGCTAAAAGGTTCAATAAAATAAAAATACCTAATCATCATGAAATTTGTATTCAGACATATTCATTGCAGTTAAAAGATGGACAAGTCGTTATTAAATGTTCATACCGATGGAGCCTCTCTTCAAAGAAGGGCAGCAGGATGAGATGGAAAGAGCAATAGACAGAGATAGAACTCCCATTGTCTATAATGGTTATGTGTTCCTTGGGTGATTCACTTCCCTCCTTTCTATTATAGTTTTCTCAACTGTAAAATGAGAAAGTTGGTCAAAGATGCTTACTAAAGCTCCTTCCATCTCTTTCGACCATACCAAACTGTCTCTAGAATATTAGTTTGTTGTTGGAAGGCCTGAATTTGTGTTTTAATTCTCCCCTTTTGCAGCTGGGTGCCTTCAGGAAAATGATCTTACTACTCTGAATCATAGCTTTCTCATCTCTAGAGTGGGGACAGTCAAAAGCAGGCTAAGATAATCAATGAAACACATAAATAATCACAAAAAAGAAAAGAGCAGCACTTCAGTGTCATGACCCTTTAGAGCAGATGTGTCAAACACACTGACAGCAGTGCAGACTCACACTTTCAAGAGCCAGATTAAAACATAATTGGCAAAGGATTTGACAGAATAAATAAAAATACTATAGAACATAGATAATGTTAATATATGGTTTTCTAAGTCAACACGCAGCCTCCAGGGATCCTTATGGACAGGTGTTGGCCCCTGTTTTAATTTGAATTTGACATTCTGCTCTTGAGCAGAGGTCATCATCATAGTGGTTGTGGGGTGTGTGATTATCCAATTAGAGAGTAGGAAGAAGGGTTAAATCCCACCTTCCCTACAACCAACAACAGAATCATGCCTATCTTCACTCATTATGGATCAACACTTACCTCTTCTACTCCCTGTCTTCTCTGTACAAATTCCACCCCATCTGTGGGTGTACCCTCTGTACCACAGTTGGTGCCTCAGGGCAGTAATAACCTAATTGCTCTACCAGGTCACCCCCAGCAGCAGCTGTGCTTGTGCTATTGGGAATCAAACCCCATAAGCCATCTCCTAAAGCCCCAGTTCACCTCAATGTTATTGCATCAGTTGTCCCTTAAAGAGTGGTGTCTTTAATCAGGGTGGGTAAACAGAGAGTAAGAGTCCTAATTCTTTCTCTCCTTTTTGTTTTGGGCAGGACATAGTAGGCTATGTACAATGCCTGACACATAATAGGTGCTCAGTAAATATTTATTGACTAACTGCCAGGTTGGAAGTATGTATTCAAATTATCTGTCTATCTATCTATCTATCTATCTATCTATCTATCTATCTATCTATCTATCCATCCATCTATCTATCTATCTATCTACTCTATCTCTATTCATCGATTTGTTACTGATAGTGGTTTACACTAATGATAATAATAATAATTGGTGATGACTTCTCTAGGAGCAGTGTAGCAGCTACAAATGTGGCCTGTGCAAACTCTGTCTGCATGAGGCTACTAAACCCAACAGTTCTAAATAAAATTTGGATTTTGATTGAACCAAGAGCTGACTTTTGAGTCATATGTAGACTAATGAAAGGTTTGAATTGCTCTCCAGTAAAAGTCAATGTGATTAACATTAGTGCGGCATTACATAAACTGTATGGAATTTTGCGTTAGAAGATCTGGATTAGAATGATCAACTCCAAGACTTACTAGTTGTCTGAGCCTGGACAAATCCTTGCATCTCTCTGGGTTTTGGTTTTCTCATCTCCAGAAAGACCTTGGGGAGCTGTATGGTATAGTTAATGAGGTGATAGACTGAGTCAGTAAGGCTTCACTTCAAGCCTTGTCTCTGGTACTCATTAGGTCTTTGACAATGGATGTGTCAGTTAGATTCTCAAGCCTCCAAGGAAGGCTCTAAAGCCCTGTGTAATGGAATATTTGCTAATCTGAATTCTGGTATTCCACCTTAAAGGTCTGGATACAATTTTTGTTTATAAATGTGGACTTACTTTGCATATACAGCATCTAATAATTTCATGAATGGCTTCAATAGGCTGTAATGTCCTAGAGGACAGGAATTGCTTTATTTTTGCCCTTGTATTGCCAGGGCTTTGCATCTGATTGGTACTTACCAAATAGTTGATGAACTAGTAATAATAGACCACATGACCCACAAGGTTGTCATAAGGAATGGGTTTTACATGGCCTGGAACTCTGAAAATGTCATTTATTAATGGAACAGGCCCATGTACACAAAGTACAAAGAGCAGACTAGAACAAAATAAATTTGATCTAGGAGTCCAAATATTTGCAAATATCTTCTTGTAAGAAGAAACCCAAAGCTTTGATTATGCCATTGTTACGTTTTGTTTGTTTATTTTGTTTTGCTGTTGTTGTTGAAGAGTCCTGCCAGAGTGTGTAGAACTCTGGATCTGGAGTCAGAATGAGCCAAGATCAAATCCTACTTCAATTACTTATTAGCTAAGTTAGCCAGGGCAAGTCGTTTGACTCATCTCCCTCAGTTTTTTCCACTGTAAAATGGGGATGATAATAGCACCTGCCTCTACAGGGGTGCTCTGAGGATGTGGTGAGATAATGTATGTAAAATACTTTGCAAACCTTAAAGCACTATGTAAATGTTAGCTATTACTATTTGTTCATCGTTACTATGGAAATGAAATCCCTGATTTAGGGGACAAAATAATGAAGATGATTATAATCATCATGCCTCATATTGTATTTAGAGCTTTAAAGCTTCAACAGCAACTAAAATCAGCTTCTCATGCCTCATCATGTCATGCAGGGGTCTGGCAGTCCCAAAAACACCAGCAGAAGCTGATGAACTCTGAGAGGTCCCATCAACTGGAAAGGCTTTAACACGCTGTGTGTCTGTCAGCTAAAGACCAAAAAGCTAAGCGTGGAGAGGTTCTTTCCTGATCAGAGGCCTGTCCAACTTGGAATAATTGTGTGTGTGTGCATGTGTATGTGAATGTATATATATATGTATGTATGTATGTATGTATATATATATGTGTGTGTGTGTGTGTGTGTGCGTGCGCACGTGCATGTGTATATGTATATGTGTATGTGTGTATGTGTATGTATGTGTGTGTCTATGCATATGTGTATGCAAATGTGTATGCGTGCATGTGTATATGTATGCATGTGTGTGCATGTGTATGTGTATGCATACATGCATGTGAATGTTATGTGTATTGTGTATGTGAGTGTTTATGTGCTTGCATGTGTGTGCGTATGTATATGCATATGTGTATGTAAATGTGCATGTGCGTGTGCCTGTGTATGTGTGTGCGTGTATGCATATGTGTGTGTGCATATGTATGCAAATGTGTATTGTGTATGTGTATATTGTGTGTGAATATGAGTGTATGTGAATGGTTATGTGTGTATGTTAACGTGCATGTGTATGTATATGTGCACACATGTGTATGTGTATGCATATGTGTTTGCGAATGTGTATGAGTGTATGTGCATGTGTATGCACATGTGTATGTGTGCATGTGTATATGTATGCCGTGTATGTAAATGTGTATGCATGTGTATGTGTACGTATATGTGTATGTGTATCCACCTGTGTATGTGTGTATATATGTGTGTGCATGTGTATGCGAATGTATATGTGTGTATGTATACATCAATGTGTGTGCATATGTGTATGTGTACGTGTATGTCATTTGTATGTGAATGTGCATGTATATGTGTGCACATGTATGTATGTGTGCATTCATATGTGTATGCAAAAGTGTATTGTAAATTTATGTGTATGTATATGTGTGTGCATGTGTGTGAATGTGTATGGTATGTGCATGTGTATTTATGTGTATGCATCTGTGTATGTGCATGTGTATATATGTGTTTATGTACATGTATGTGTGTGCATGTGTATGTGCATGTGTATGCATATGTGTATGTGAATGCGTATGTGCATGCATGTATGTGTATGTTGTGTTGGGAAGCAAAATGGACTCCTTGGCACTTAGTTCAACAAGTGCCCTTGAAGACTTTGGCTTTTATTTGCTTTGAGTGATTCAGCTATTTCATTGAATCTTACTAAGTGCTAAGCCCCAGGCCCAAACCCCTATTAGGTGTAACATTAACATTATTATGTAACAGTAATTAAAGTGGGACATTTTGCTTTTCTTCTCTTAAGGGCCTTTAATGATTCTGGCTTTTGTTTGAATGGAGCAGATAAAGTAGGATCTTTTTGTCTTGGAGTATTTCTCAGCACTGAGACAAGTAGGAGTCATTGATTTGTATATGATGTGATCCTGGGGTTAGAGAACTTTCCCAGACCTAGCCTTGGTGAGGTCAAAGCCTTCAGGGCTCCAAACTGGATATAACTGAGGAGAGCTTGGCATTTGATTTTGGGGGCACACTCATGGAAGGAGTGTTGAGACTCTGGGCAAGCTGCAAACTGTCCCACAGCTTTGAAACCCAGATGTTGGTACTGGTAACTATGAATCGTATTGGGTCTGTCTGTTTGTAATTTGTTTAAGGGCTCTTGAGATGGTGTTGATGAGGGGACTCCGGGCAGCTGTAGCTAAGGGCCCTCCAGCTTGTAAACCCGGATGCTGAGACTTTGTTGAACTCTGGTAACTATGTATTGGGATTTGAAGCAGACAAGGTCTGCCTGTTGATGTTTGTAATTTGCTTGTATTTTGCTCCAAAGTTCAGGGTGCTGGCTTTTTCCTCTGAAGTACGTGAATGATATTTGTATGCTGAATTAAAGGAAGCTTGCCAACCCCTTCACCTTGCTCTCCTTATTAAGGCATATCAAAAGAACCTGGGCTTTCTGGCTGTCCGGCAGCTTCCTGGGTGCTGGCTGTGGGTGCATCTGGACCCCCACAGAAGCTGCTAGCCAGATTGTGGAAACATATGTATGCGTGTATGTGTATGTGTGTATGTGTATGTGTATATGTGCATGTGTATGCGAATATGTATGTGTGTATTGTGTGTGCATAGGTGTGTATGAGAATGTTTATGTGTATATGTGTATGCATAGGTGTATAGGAATGTATATGTGCATGTGCGCGTGCATGCATATGTGTATGTGTGTATGTGTATATGTATGTCATGTGTGTGAATGTGCATTTGTAAGTTCATGTGTGTATGTGTATGCATCTGTGCTTGTATATGTGTATGTGCATATGTGTGTATATATGTATGTGCATGTGTGTGCATATGTGTCTGTGTCTGTGTATGCGTATGTGTGTGTACAGTAATGGGTGTGTACATGTGTGCATGTATCTATATGTATATGTGAATGTATATATGTATGTGCATGTGACATGTATATACATGCACATGTGTATACACACAAACATAGACATATCCACATGCATTCATCTATGTGCACATATATGCACACATGTATACACACAGGTATACATATATGTACAGATATGTTTGCACACAAGTATATATGCATCTATACGTATGTGTAAGTATATGTATATGTATATGTATATGTATATGTATATGTATATGTATATGTATATGTATATGTATATGTATATGTATATGTATATGTGGGTATAGATGTGTATACATACACACATTTGATATAGAGTTGGACCATATCATCCCATGAATCCATCTGCTAAGAAATATGTGGTGTTGTAATTTATAGGTAGCACAATAGATAAAGTGCCAGGCTTGGAGTCAGAGAGACTCATCTTCCTGAGTTCAAATACGGCCTCAGATTCTTACTAGCTGTGCGACCCTGTTTGCCTCATTTTCCTCATCTGTTAAATGATCTGGAGGAGGAAATGGTAAACCACACCATTATCTTTGCCAAGAAAGTCCCAAATGTACCTATGAAGTGTCAGGGTCCAACTGAAACAAGTGAACAATAAAAATGTCCACCTAAGCAGTACGTGAGATTGAGCGCTAAGCTTAGTGTCAGGAATGCCTGACTCCATGTCCTACCCCAGCATATTACTAGCTATAAGACTCTGGCCAGGTCAGACCTAGAGTCAGGAATCCTCATCTGCCTGAGTTCAAATCTGGCTCCAGACACTTACTAGCTGTATGACCCTAGGCAAGTCACTTCACCATGTTTGCCACAGTTTCTTCATCTGTAAAATGAACTGGAGAAAGAAATGGCAAACCACTCTTGTATCTCTGCCAAGAAAACCCCAAATAAGTTCAGAAAGAGTCAGACACAACTAAGAAACAACTGAACCATAACAAATTTATGTCAGTGTAGGAAGTATCCACAACGATGAAGTTATAAATAGTCAAAGTATTGAAACACGGAAGATTATAACACACTTTATGTGTATCATCTCATTTTGTAAGATCATTGGATTAGGAGCAGGAAAGTGCTGTCAAGGTCACCTAATACACCTTTATCTTACCTGTAAGTAAACCAGGGGTAAAAGTTTAATCTCCTTACGCAAAGTGACAGACCCAGAGACAGAATAAGGATTGTAAACTAAATACTTGGAGTTTCATTGCATTCTCTTCTATTTTACACTGACTCTCAATTACATTTAACCACAGTGACTGAAGAAATTGTGACCAAGCAATGGACCAATCATATTGTTGTGTAGAATTAGCCAACATATCTACCTGCAAAATGGAGCCAATCCTCTGGATTACAGAGTCACAGGCAAGCTCTATTTTCAGATTCATAGACTGCTTGATGCTAGGAGAGGACCGTTTTACTGGATCATGGAGTGAATTAAAATGGAGTTTGAGGTAAGAGGTGAGTCTACAGAGGAAGGTTAGATATGGACTGTGGAGGATGCTGTATTCCAAGCTGGAAGCTTAAGTCAAACTGGACTGCTAACCCTAAGAAAAACATACCGGGCATTTGGCCAAGCCTGAGCCACTGCTTTTGTCCTTCCCTACATGTAGAATATATTCTCTACCTGTCTGTGACTGTTGAAATCTTTCCCTTTTCTGAAGGCTCAGATCAGATGCCACTTCTTACTAATCTCCTTGGCCAGAAGTGACTTCTTACATCTCTGAGCTCACCTAGCCCTTTGCCCTGGTATTAGGAATTCTACCATTGAAAAAATGTATGATTATTTACATAAATCTAATAACAGAGAATTTTCCTTGTTTATTCTTCTGTCTCCTGCGGCATTTATCACAAAGTCCTGCACGTAGTAGGCACTTAATAAATGTCCATTGAATGAGTCAAGAAACGAGCAGTGATATACCAAAAGATCTGATTTCATCAATATTGTGTATTTCCTCCACTGATGCAAACCATAACCTCTTGAGGCCTTGGATCATAAGTTCTAAAGAGTTTCTGTGGCCAAAGTCACTTAGCGTCAGGAATGCCTGGTGTCCAATCTTCTGCTCATATGCTTCTCCAATGATAGGCTGGTGCTCAGACAACAGACACTGACTTTCATCAGATCCGTACATGAAGCCGTTTAAGATTGTTATGGCCAGCTAGCTCCTCATTAGGTCATTTTCATGTTTTGATGAGGCTTTAGAGGAGGTAGTTTCATATCTGGATATGTTTATTTGATTTTTTTTATTTTTAAGCTATATTATAGCTAAAATGTAGTATCAAAAATGTGTGTGTGTATAATTGTACGATTCTGGGATGACAAAAACCTCTAACTACATCCCCTTTGACCAATCAGAAATCAATGTCTTGATTACATAGTGAAAAAGAAATGTCTATTACTGATGAGAATTCATTAGCAAAAAGTTATGGAAGGAAAAATGTACCAGGTCATAGGTTAAATGTTTTTATATACAACAATGCCTAGCTTAGGAAAGTTACTTATCTCAGCCCTTAGCTTCTGCATTACGTAAAGAAAGATGCAAAAAATTGCAAGAAAAAATACGATATATTTAACATGCACTTATCTCATTTGATCCTAAAAATAGTCCTATGAGGTAAGTAGATGTTAGAAATATTATTAGTCCCATTTTATAGCTGAGTAAACTGAGGATGAGAGCTTTGATTCCCATGGTTTTGAAGCTAATGAAATGTCAGGCGATGGGTGTCAAACTCATGAAGGTCTCTCTTGACTCCAGATCCCAAACTTTGTTCCAGTACATTATCCAGCCTCCTAAAGAGAATCATAAATTTATAAAGTTTTAGACCTAGAAGGAGCTTTAGATATTACCAATCTACAGGAAGAAAGAAAGAAAGAAAGAAAGAAAGAAAGAAAGAAAGAAAGAAAGAAAGAAAGAAAGAAAGAAAGAAAGAAAGAAAGAAAGAAAGAAAAAGAAAGAAAGGAAGGAAAGAAGGAAGGAAGGAAGGAAGGAAGAAAGAAAGAAAGAAAGAAAGAAAGAAAGAAAGAAAGAAAGAAAGAAAGAAAGAAAGAAAGAAAGAAAGAAAGAAAGAAAGAAAGAAAAGAAAGAAAGAAAGAAGGAAGGAAGGAAGGAAGGAAGGAAGGAGCGAACGAAGGATGGGAAGGAAGGAATGAGCAAAGGAAGGATGGGAAGGAGGGAAGGAGAAAAGAGAGAGGGAGGGAAGGAAGGCAGGAAGGCAGAAAGAAAGAAAGAAAGAAAGAAAGAAAGAAAGAAAGAAAGAAAGAAAGAGAAAGAAAGAGAAAGAGAAAGAAAGAAAGAAAAAGAAAAAAGAGAAGAAAAGAAGAAATACTGTTTGGAGTCAGAGGATCTGAGTTTGCATCCTTACTCCGATACTTACCTCCTCTTCCCCATGTAACCTTGGGCAAGTCACAACCCCTATAGTTATTTGCTTTGTCATTTGCAAAATGAGGGGGTTTGCTAGGTCAATAAACTACGACTTTTAGACTCTGTCTGTTTCAAGTACTATTGTAGGTGCACCAAATACCTTTATTTATATTTGTATTTATTTATAAATTATAATTATATATATATTTATAAATAAAAAATACTATCTTCTCATAAAGATCTTACAGTTTATTGGAAGAGACAATAAACACACATAAAATAAATACAGAGTTTTTTGGGGGATGGGTGAAAATCTTTAATGTCTCTTTTAGCTTGAAATTTCATTTCCTTGAAGCTTCCATTTTTTTTTGATCTAGAAACTGAATTTGCAACTACAGAAAGGCCTTTACCAAGGACAAAAAGCTAGCTTAGTGACCCTCTCTCCTCTTTTCTCAGTGTCCTTTCTACTAGATTGTGCAGTCTCTCACATGTAGTAGCCTGTTGTTGTTTTTTAAAATAAATTCTTTGCATTCATCATCATTTGCTTCAAGTTCCAGAAAAGGAGAATCTCCTGAAACTGAAGAGTTACTAAGAAAGAGAGAGGCATAATCCCTGACATTCATACCAGATAGAGATGTCGCAAATATGAAATGAGAAAATGTATGGCAGTTACACTTTCCAGAGTAGTTTTCCAAACACTCATACAATTTATTCTTCTTTGTTTTTAAAGTAACATAAGAAGCTTTGCTCCTCAGAGCTTCTGGAATACGGGAGCCATTATCTATTTTACTAAGAAATCATTTTGTAAGCTGCTAGAACTTACTAGGAAAAACATGCACATATATGCACTCAGACATCACTAATCACCTGGGAGTGGCTGATCAGAAAAAAAAAGTGAGCAGATAGTACATATTAGTGTAGTCATTGAAGGAAAGCATATTTTCCTCTTGCTGGCTCAGTGAGGTATACAGTAGTCATATTTTCATTCCCATTACAAAGATGAGGTAACATCACCTTAGAGAGATCAGGTAACTTCTCCAAAGTTAAGCAGCCTCAGAAATGGGTTTGAAACCAGGTTTCTTAATTCAAACTTCTTCCTCCACCCCTAGTATAATGGAAATTGAATGAATATGTAGTAGATGCCTGTTATGTGTGAGAAGCTGTGATAGCACCCCCCTGCATGCAAAAACAGAAACAAACCAACCTCTGACAATTAGCAGTTTATATTATACTTGGTGATTCAGCAGGTTCACAGATAGATAAATAACCAGTAATTTCAAAAGAGAAAGAGTACCATCAGGGCAGAGGGCAAGAGGAAATCCAGAAGTGCTAAAGTCAGTAGACAGTACCAGAATTATGCCTTTTTAAGGGAGCCAAGAATTTTAAGAGACATGACAAATAACTTGTGCAAAGTTATAAGGAGATAGAAGGTGATCTGTAAAGGTTGAGGAGTGAGAGGGATAAGTTAGCAGGCCAGTTTGACTAGAATATATAGCATATGAATGGAAACAATACAAAACTGATGGAAAGTTATAGGGAAGGCAAGTATCTGTAGGCATCAAATGCCCAGCTGAGGAGTTCATAAACTATCATAGAGACAACAGAGAGCCCCAGATGATTTTGGGGGAGAGAAATGTCATGGTCATGTCTGTACTTTGGAGAATATTAATTTAGCAGATGTTTGGGGCATAGATTAGAAAGAATAATTATCTGGAAATAAAGATACCAATTAGAAAGCTTGAGATGGTACAAGTGGGAGAACATGATGGACTGAACTCCATAAAGGGTAGTGGCTGTGTGACTAGAGAAAAGAGAAGGAAAGCAAGAAATGGGATAAAGGTAAATCTGACAAGATTTGATGCCTAACTGGATATGAGGGCTGAGAGAGAGGAAAAGTCGGGGATGATTCTGAAATTCTGAACATGGGTAATAAGGATAGTATCATCTTCTACAGAAGTGAGGAAAATTGTTCCACTTTAGAGTAGATGAATGTATGATTTCTATGGGACATCCAGGTAGATATATCTAGCAGACAGCTGGGGATATGACTATAGTTAGGAGACATATTAGAGTGGGATATACAGATTTGGGAGTGATCCATGGGTAGAGCAAAAATTGAGCATGTGGGACATGATAAGATCACTAAGACAGAGGGTGAAGACAGGGAAGAGAAGAGAATCCAGGACATGGATTTGGTGAACATTTGAAATTAGTGGTGAGATACAGATGACAATGGAGAGAGTAGATAGGTCAAATAAATAGAAAGAAAATCAGGACAGAACAGTATCAAAGAATCACAGGAGGAAATTATCAGAAGATGGATTAGTTGGCAGTCAGAAACTGCGGAAATGTCATTTTGAAGGAAGATTAATATTAATCTTAATTTAGCAATTAAGAAATAGTTTGTATTTTACAAGGACAGAGCAGTTAAGAAATAGCTGGCCTACATGAGAGCAATTGTAGTTGGTTAATGGAGTCAGCAGCCAGTTTGAAAAGAGTTCTGAGTAGAGGATGGGGAAAAGGATGCAGTAAATAGGAATGATTCTAAGAGCTTATGGAAAAAAAAAACTTGAGCATATTACAGGGGCAAACATGTTTCTGTCTGTCTATCTCTATCTGTCTCTCTATCTATCTATCTGTCCATCCATCCAACTATCTATTCATCTGTCCAACTATCTATCCATCCAACGATCTCTCCATCCAACGATCTATCCATCCATCTATCTATCTATCTATCTATCTATCTATCTATCTATCTATCTATCCAACTATCCATCTATCTAAGAAAGGCATGTTGGTGGACAGAAGAAAATGGACCAGTAGTTGTCAACTGTTTGAAAATAAGAGGAAAAAGAGGAATAACTGAAGAGTCAGGCTCCTGGAGGGGATGGGGTAGGATGGAAGAAAATATGAAGAGGAAAGGAATATGGACTGAAGAAGAACCACTTTTTCCTGAGAGACTCAAGGGAGGATAAAATGAGGTATTATAATGTTTTTTGAGGTATGGAATAAGACTAAGAGGGTTAATGACAGATGGCCTCAATTTTCTTGATAAAGTAAATGGTAAGGTCATCTTCCGAGAGAGAGGGTAGTGGAGACCTGAAATCGTTGAACACCTGTTTCGAGAAGTCAGTGAAAGAAGGGTAAAAAAGAATATTAAGTAAGAAGATCTAGACTCAGTCGAGAACAGATAACCTATAATGGACTTAGTCAACACAATTGTGTTTCATTCCAGGGGCATTCAAATAGGAGAGGTGAAGTTCCTTGGTGGGAATAATCTGGTTTCAGATTAGAGTGACTAGCAAGAAGCTTAAGGTGGGACAAATTCGAGGGTGGAGTATTGGGAATTGATTAATGGATTAAGTGAAGACAATGAAGGTAGTAAAGTGAAACCAAAGTAGACCGGGAGAGAAGAGATGATGAGAAAAATGTGGATCAAGATGAAGACAATGATGAGTTTTATGATGGAGGGAGAGGCTAGGATGAAACAATAGATTATGATCGCAGAGAAGGACATAAGAAATCTGAATCATTGACATAGCACATGCATGGGTGACCATGGGTGACACAACAAGGATCAGACCTTGGGTGACTAAAGTATAGGAAAGATGTAAATATTAGAAATTTAGGAGTTTAGTGACCTGGGAAGAGAGAGTTTTAGAAAAAAATATATACATATAGTTTGTAGTTAAAATATTTGACTCCCAGGATGACCATTTATTGGTTTCATAAGGCTTTAACTTTATGCTCCACCTTCCTCACCTGCAAAATGGGAATACTAGCATGTGCCAGACTATTTCTCAGCCTTTTTATAAGGAATATGCTTTAGAAATGGTGAAATGATTGATAGATGGGAGCTAGATTAGTACAAGACTGCAGGAATGATGAAGACACCCCATGCTCATTTACGTTCCATTCCCGAACCCATATGCCAAATGAAAAATGACAAATTAATTAGGGAAAGAAATTTTATTTCCAAGCTTCTAAGAGGGTTCTACAAACAACAGAGACTAAAACTAAAACCAAACTAAACAAAAACAACAAAAAAGTCCTCCAAACCCAACCATTTATAACTCTTAAGAAAGTAGTGGACAGTGTCCCTTTTTAAGTTGAACATAAACATGTAGAAAATGAAGTCATCCATTCTATCCCTAATACAGTTCCAATGGTGTCATTTGACATCAACCTTTACAATGGGATTACTTGTACTTGTGTTCTCATGTAAGTATGATTTCTGCATTTTTTTTTTTGCCTATTTCCATTGTTTCAAATTCAAGTGGAGAACTGTGCAAATCTAGCAAAATATTCTTTGGATTATTAAAAAATAGAAAAAAGAACCCAACTGGCAAATTTATGAAGCTTGACAAAAGACATAATCCTTTAGTAAAATGGAGGACTCTGAATTCACCCTGTCTGGGGACTTAGTTCCATTGACACCTCCTGCAAAACTTTGTTTTGAATACAAAGTGGTCAATGTGAACGAGGAGCTCATAGGAATGCTTCGAAAGTGATTATCTCTGTTTGTGACTCAATTTTGAACTAAAAGTAATTGAAAGGGAAGTTGTCCCAGCAAAGCATATAGAATGACATTATATAATTTAAAAAGAGAGAAAGAGAGAAAAAGAAAGAAAATATAAGCCTTGACTATAATCCTAGATAGGCCACTTGAACTGTTCCTGGTATGAAAAAAGAAAAACAATGTGCTATGTTGATGTTACCTTTCCCCTACTATTGCTAATTATAGAATCCTAACATCTCAGCATTGGCATGACTTTCGAGGTCATCTAGTGCGACCTCTTTCAAGCCAGCCTCACCACACACACACACTGGTTATTGCTCTATTTTTCATTTGGGATATAATCTAGGTCATCTCGTTGCAAATGAGAAGCATGACACCTATGGCACAGAGGTCATGAGAATAAGGATTATAGCATCTTCTCAAAGTGCCATACTTCTGTGTCCTTTCAAGCTCCATTTAAATCTTTCCTCTCTGATTCTCCAGAGCAGAAAAAGCATCAGCAAAGAGCTATATAGTCCAAGAAGATATATAATGTTTCAACAGACTCCAGACGTGTATACAGAGCTGAGTTGATACATTGAGCCTATCCCGGTCCCCTTCGCCCTTGCCCCATCTTGAAATAAAATATTAAAAAAAAGCCATAGATAGTTTCACTCAATTAAAAATGCTAAAAATAGCAAACGTGAAGGAAATAACTATCTTTCATTAAAAATTTAAATGCCTGGTTATTCTAAGATGAGGTCATTCTACAGCAGGAAAACAAAAATATCTTAAAATGCTAGAGTCATAATTATTATTCATATAAACGAATTGCCAGGTGGAACATCGTGAGGGGCTCTCTTAATCACATGGGGTAAGACTTAAGAATTCTCTGGTATATCAGAGAAGTTCATTCAAGACAATGAAGCCTCCACCACAAATGTGGGCGATTATGGGACCTCCGTTGCCTTATTATCACATAATCATGGAATTACTAAGAAAGAATATAAATGCACATTACATAACATATATTGTAAAATGAGAACCCACCCTCAGTTCCGAGCATCATCACTTTCTAGAATCTGTGCTCTGAGAGAAGCCAAATCTTCTACTGAGAGGGTACAAAATTATTCACACGACATTACAGAATCTTCTCGAAAAACATTTGTAAAATGTATTTGCTTTTTAAATAAACACTTAACAAGGCAACAGACAAATTTCCAACAGATAATAAATAGGGCTATTAAAAGGTCACAATTGTCCATTAGAACTATAAATGGGACATTAGAAACATGGGGCTCCTTTTAAATGCTTAAGAATTGAAAACAAGGATTAAAAAAAGAATCATTTTTTTATTTCAAAGGTTGCTTCTTATATTGAAGCACATATTAAAGCAACAGTACAATGTTCATAAAATATAAGTGTGATGCTGTAACATTTCTTACATGTCAGAATACTGAAATCTGTATGTATACTAAAATAAGAGCTTTAAAATTGTACAAATAGATACATTAAAAATGACATAGAAATAGGGCGCCTCCCACTGCAACAAGACAGAGTTATATCTGGCACGTATTAGTTTAAGATGAAAGTATAAGCAAAAAGATTTACAAGAATTAGCAGTAACAAGTTTGATGCTCAAGAGACAATAATTGTACATTGTATTGTACATACATCATATGGGTTTAAGCTGGCTGAATATTATATATTTCAAGTTTAAGAATGCACTACGTACAGAGTGTCCATAGTTTTAAGGCGAAATTACAGCTCAGAACTGTTGTCCTTTTTAATTTTGTGGAAGCTTCTTTGACTTAAAAGATTTAGATGTCCATAACACAGAAAAAAAAAATTCCTTCATTGTTAATTCCACTGTTAACATTTTCCTTCACTTAAATATTTTGCACGGCAAGTGGTTTCTCTTGAGTGAAGTCGATAACCAACTTCTATATTTGCCTTTTGGGAGAAAAGGTACTTCACAGTATTTACCACTGGGAGGTCCTCATTTTTATTAAAGTGATCCTCTCTGTAAAATGTTGCCATTCTAAATGAGCCTTTCCTTGATTTTAAAAAAATACCTGTTTACATTTCTTCTGGGGTCTTCAGAATATTGGACACAGTTCTTAAGGCCAAATTTGTATCTTTATTGTTAAGAATCATCATCGAAAGTGTCTTTGGAACCATACAAGTCTGCTAGTTTCTTAAAACGAGGTCCCCAGTTTTGTAGATAATCGTAGTCCAAATCAGAATCTGTTGTGGCCGACTCTAAGGAGCTGAGAGAGCCAGCCACTGAGCCCCGCCCTTCATAGCCATAGATCTGGATAGAGTCATAAGGGGGAGCCGTCGGGTCATTGTCAGCCTCCTGTATCCTTGTATTGATGAAATCGTCAACATCAACACTATTGGGAGCTGGTCGAAGCCCAGGTCTGGGCATATACTGGTACTCTGGCTTGATATCTTTACGGGGGATAAATCCATTAATCCCATCAGGATTTTGGAGGGTTGCAATATCAAAAGCCTCTGTATCTTCTTCTCCACCACCCTCGTCGTCATAGGTAATGATGTTTTCTCGCACATCTTCTTCCTCAAAGACAATTAGTGGTTCTTTCTTTTGCCTTCTCAGGGTCACAAATAATACGACAATAACTATAGAGAAAGATAAAGAAGTTGTGAAGCTAGAGTATGTTTTCATGTTCTCAATTTCCTTTTTATGTCTCCCACACATTTGTACCACTGAGTTTGAATTAAAGAGAGAAAGGTTAGGTTATGGGACATCTAGACTCTCTTTGTCATAAAACTTTAACTAACAATTCCAAAGAAATAGCTTCAAAGTTATCTTCCATCTACTCTGCATTTATCTTATTTGTTCTGATTTCTATGTGTTATGTCTCCTCATTAGAACGTAATCTCCTTGACGACAGAGACTGGTTTTGCTTCCTTTTGTTTTAATTGTATGCCCATTATGGGGCTGGAATATAATGTCTTTAATCAGTTGCTTGATTGACTATTTGATCTTCAGTTTAGAAGAAAGTCCATTATTCCTTTGTGACTAAGACCCTTCTAACTATTAGAAAGACCTTTCTTATGCTGTAGCACACCTGACAGTTTCCTTTTCTATAAGGTAAAGGGATTAGATGAAGAAGAGTCTGCTGAGATATCTTCCAATTTTAATTCTAGAAGTGCAAGAGGTGAATGGATGAAACATTGAGGTTCTATATTCTAACACCAAAAGGGGAAAGGCCATGTACTATAGTTGAATGGAAATTTGATAGAGTCAAAAACTTTGTGCTCAGTTCTTGTGTGTGACACATAAACTCTATGACCTCAGGTGAGTCACATATGATAGAGTGAATTCTCTATGCTTCGTCTTTCTCATGTGTGAAATGAAGACAGGGATACTTCCCTACTTATCTTTTGGTGCTGTAAGGAAGATGCTCTAAAAACCTCAAGGTTCTTTGTGAATGTTTGATATTTTAATTAACATTTTGAGTTCTAAGACCCCTTCTAGGTCTAACTCTAGATCTCCATGACCTTTTCAGGGAATTTCAGGTCATTTCTTTAAGAAAGAGAAAGTTAAGTCTGTCCCAAGGCAGCCCATTTCATTTTTGGGTACAGCATTGGTATGACTCTTTCCTTACTTATGATTGAAATCTTCCATTATGTAAGTTCCTTCCTACAGTGAAAGAGAACATGCTTAATCTTCCTCCACGTGATGGTCCTTGAAATACTTGAGGTCAGGAATCCTACCCCACTAAATCTTTTCTTTAGGCTAAACATCCACATTTCCTTTAATTATCTCTTTCATTATGTCATGATCTCTGACCCTTTCAGTTCCCTGGTTACCTTTCACCGGATAGGTTAAGGTACAGCAGGGCAGAGTTGGCTTAGCTCATATTAAACAACCTAAATATTTGAACCACCTGTACATTATGGCTGAAAGCCATGGATCTTAAAATTAATCTCCCATATCTAAGAATAAATCAGCTCAGACGCATAATGAAGGACATAGCTTACCCAGCAAAATCACAATGCAGGCCAAAATGGCGACTAAAGCCCCCGTGCTGAGTCCTGCATTGAGGACGTAGGCTTCAGCATTGCAGGACAGCAATGCTCCATTCACATCACATCCGCAGACCTTGATTGTCAGAGTATTGGTGCTGCTCATGGGAGGTATGCCCCCATCACTGATAACGATTGGTAGCAGGTATAGGTCTTGCTTCTGCCGGCTGAAACCACCGCGTTTGACATAAACACCAGCAGTGTTATCTGTGAAGAAAAAGCAAGCTTTCCATTTGATTGGGTCCCTTTGACTAGCAGACAGGATTCTTTAGCATTCAGGAAGAAAGATGGGAGGTCACTCTCCTCCTCATAGAGGTTAACTCCCCAAATCTTCCTCACTTGTTTCTTAATCTAAGTATCTAAGAATGACTGAGGCTGTTTGGCATACTAAGTTCGCAACACATTTTCTGATTCCCTGATGTCTGCCTCATCTATCAATGTCCTGTAGTAACCATCAATTAAAGGGTAATTCAAGTTCCAACTCCTCCAGAAAGCCTTCCTTGGTTCTCTAGTTAAAGCTCACATGGCACTTTCTTATGCTCTCCTCTTTTAGATTCTAGGAACGTTTAATGCCTTCCCCTCCATAACTCCCTTAGGACAAGAGGGCAAAGGGCTATTATCCTTCTAAATTTTGAATGACCCCCCCCCCACTCCCCATTCCCCATACAAGTATCTTCACAGAATCATGGAAGTCCAGAACTTGACGGGACCTCTGAGGAGATCCAATCCAACCCATGTGGGACAAAATGTCCCTCCTATAAAATACCTGACAACTGTCTAAATGGCCTTTCTTGAAAATTTCCAATGAGAGAGATCTTGCTACTTCCCCAGATGCCCCATTCTACTTTTAGATAGTGCTAATTGTTAGAGTTTCGGGGCGGGGGGTTATTTTGTTGTTGTTGTTTATTTTCCCTCATAGGAAGCCTGAATTTGACTCTCTGAAAGTTCCATTTTGCTCCAGACCCTGAACCCTATAGATGCTTAGAAAATATTTGTGGAATTGAATTAAACCTTAGTACAAACACATGAAATTGAATTTCCCTGAGCAGTTTAATTGGCAGTCCAACATCAACAATCCTGCTGTGTGAGGCCTTCAACTCATCTCAGACTCCTTAATTATTGAATGTAAAGTGTTGTCTAGTCCCACTCAAACAGACTTAACTTTCTCTTTCTTAAAGAAATGGCCTGAAATTCCCAGTTCAGAATAGTATTGGGCATATACTTGTACTAAGAAAAGCCAGGTATTTGTTATGAAGACCAATTCTTCACCCAAGACCTGTTCCATTGAATCCATGCTCCTATCCACATGGGTGTCTCTTCTTTGGTACAGGTTGGTCCATATTTTCTTATTCGCTGTGCTTTCTGTCCATTTCTTACACCCCAAACAAAGTCTTCATATTGACCTGGTATGCTGGAACCCTCGCTCATTCTGTTTCTTTTCATTATTAATATACCTCTGGGGCTAACTCTTAAGGGGGCAGCAACTTAAATCTGGTTAAAACCATGATTCTGTTTGTGGGATAGCTACCCAACAAGAAGAATTGAGTACTGGACCAAGAAACTCCTGGATTCTTGTCCTGGCTTGATCATTTAGAGCTGTGTGACCTTGCGCTACCCTCTTTACTCTTCTAGGCCTCACTTTTTCTCTTTCAGAGTGGTGACAATAATTTTTACACTACTTCTTTCATAGGGACGTTTTGAGGAAAGGGTTTTGTAAAAGCATCAGAGTCACTGTGGATGGAGGGTTGGACCTGGAATCAGGAAAACCTTAATTCAAATCTAACCTTAGATACTTAGTAGCTGTGTCCTCCCGAAGAAGCCCTTTAACCTATGTTTACCTCAGTCTCCTTATCTGTTAAATGGGGATAATAACAACTATGTTCCTGAGTGGTCATGTGAATCAAATGAGACAATAATTATTAAGTAGTTATCACAGTACCTGGCACAAAGTATCATTTAAATGTAAGTTATTATTATTATTATTATTAGTGAAGTGCTATAAAATGTGTTATTTTAATGCATTTTGTTGGTGCCTTTATTCTTCATTTCAATCATTTCTCTTTATTGAACTCTCTCATACAAAAAACAGAATTAATGAGGTAATATGTATATACACAATTATAAACAGCTTAACATAGCACCTGGAACGTAATAAGCACTATATAAATGTTAGCTATGTTTAATTAAGCAGAAACATACAATACAGAAATCTTATCTGCTAATGTATTTAATATTCTACCCAGGTAAACTCCCTTTCACTCCCTGCTTTTTCATGATGGACAGAGATGTTTTGCTATGTCTTTAAGTTGCTAATATTATATAATAAACTTGGAAGATAAATGTTTTCTTTTGCAGCTTCCTACGAAGGACCCCTGTTCAGCAAGTAGCATTAACTGTTCTGTTGGAAAGGCTTCCCATAAGTTCAAGGTGTCGATTCTTTCAGTTACAGTAACAATAGTACGTCCAATGCTATTTCACAATATATAGTAGCAACATGGTTTAAAGGGAAGAGAGCTGGGTTGGGACTTCAGAAGGTTGGATTCTGCTTCTGTTTCTGCTACATGTTCACTGTATGACCTCCTACAATTCGTTTCTCATCTCTGGGACTCATCATCCACATATGTAAAAATAACATATGACAGAAGGAGCACTAACCTGGCAGTTGCAAGACCCCAGGATTGCAATCCTGGCTTTCAAACTAATTAGTTGTATGGGACAAGTTCTTTAACCTCTCTTTACTTCACTTTCCTCATATATAAAATGGAGATAATTCACTTCCTACCTCACAGGGTGGCTATTTAATTAATTATTTTTAAAAGTGTTATCCTTGTCACTAACTCTTTGTATGATTTCATTTCTGTTGTCTTAATCTCTGTTTTCTTAAAAGGAAAAATAAATATGGCTCCATTTAATGGGCTATTCTATGACTAATAATTTTCTAAAAGGAATTTTAGTTTTTAATATATTAAATATACCAAAGAATTGAATGAAGCATATAAATATTAAAGAATATCAAAAATATAATAAGAACAATGGTTTGGTTTTCATTTATTTCTTCATTCATTGATTGGTTGACTAATTAATTCATTAAATCATTTATTCAGAGAATGACAAAATACCAGTGTTGGCAAGAAAATCAGAGGCTATGTAGTTCAACCTGGAATGGAATAAATACTTTCTCTACATCATCTTTAGACCATTTATGATGTCATTAATTTTATGTTGTAGACTACTAGGTGCTAGGCTGGTGGATATTCAATTACAAATAAGAGGGCATATACATTTAGTAAATGTCTACTATGTGTCAAGCACCATGCTGAACACTATAAATATTATCTTATTTGATGCTTACAGAAACCCTGGGAAATAAGTGCTTTTATTTTTTTTTTCCATTTTACAAGTGAAGCAGACAGAGGTTAAGTAACTTGCCAAGGGGTCACATAGCTACTAAATGCCTGAGGCTGAATTTCCACTCAGGTCTTCCTGACTCCAGGCCCAGCCCTCTTTGTGCTGTACAGCTGGCTCCCTACAAATAAAGTATAGTTGCTTTCCTTAAAGAGTTTTGGATTCTATTGCTATGACCAGTGACCGCACAGTTAACTTCAAGATATGAAATAGTTCTGAACAGGAAGTTCTGAAAGAAATAAATGCCTCTTATTAATAACCATGATAAATATTATTCTGTTGAGGGTTCTTTCTCAAATTTTTCCATATGGCTAAAAGTCATGGGATTGTAGTTCATATCTGGATAGTATTTTACAGCTACAAAACTCTTCAGAGTAAACCTTTTTTTTCTCATTGTAACCTTCCGCCAGCTAGGTCTCAAGGTTATTTTAAGAGCTGTCATTTCCATGTAATAAATGTGTGACTATTTCATTACTCTATTCAATGGGTGTTACTTTATTCCCATGCATCTTCCCTTCATTTCTTATGTGTAAATAATAATCATGGATGTGTCTGCACAGCCAGTTATTGCCCAGACTACCATCAAACCAAGTTGCGCCAATTTATAAATCCCCGTGGAAATCACATCTGTTAAAACTTGCTGGTATTGTATGTTTCCTTCAAATTGCATAACTTTATAGATTTTCAAATAATTTCAGAATCATACAAATCTACGTAAGGATAAAATTGTGCATATAGTATTTGGTTTACTGGAAGATGCATGAATAGATGGATATAGGATTGGATGAATTTGCCTCTCATTTTGAAGAGGAGGCAGGCGGCAAGTAGAAAAAGCACTGGATTTGGCATCAGAAGTCCTGGGTTTGTTTCCCTGTTCCGCTGTTTGTTATCTCTATCTCTGCGCAAGTTTTGAAATAATTATGATAATAACAATAATAATAATAAGAAGACAGAGGAGGAAGAAGAGAGGGAGGAAGAAGCGGTAAAAGTGGAGCAGGAGAACAAAAGGAAGAAGGAGGAAGACAAAGGGGAGAAGGAGGAGGACAAAGAGGAGGAAGAAGATGAGGAGGAGGAGGAGAGGAAGAGGAGGAAATTTAAATGATGCTTTAAGTTTAGCAAAGTGTTTTACATATGTTATCTTAGTTGATCCTCACAAAAAACCCTATGAGGTATTATCATTACCTCATTTTGCCAAAGAGGAACATAAGTCTGAAGGAGGATCTGTGACTGACCCAGGGTCACACCACTAGCAAGAGTGTGAGGCAGGATTAAAATTCAGATCTCCCTAATTTCAAATAAAACCTTTTATCCACTATTGTACCTATTCACTGTCCTACCATGATCCTCACTTCCTTCATCTGTGAGGAGATGTTCAATTATCATGGCATTTAACAAAATTATTTGTATATCACAAACTGTAAAACCTTCTGTAATCTTCATAGAAAGAAGAAGAGGAATCACCAGGAGTTTCCTTGCAAAGGCCAATACCAAAAACATATTTCAACATTTCACTTTAAAAATAATATCTCATTTGAGACACTCCGTCTCTCATCTCTAGGCATTTTCTCTGACTGTCCCCCATGCCTAGAATGCTTTTCCTCATGTCTGACTTGGTTTCCCTGGCTTCTTTCAATTCCCAGCTAAAATCCTATGTTCTAGAGGAAGCCCTTCCCAACCCCTCCTTTCTCCATTAAGTATTTCTGATCCATCCTGTATATATCTTATTTGTACATATTTATTTGCTTGCTGCTTCCCGTATTAGAATGTGAGCTCCTTGAAGGCAAGGACTGTCTTCTTCTTTTCTGTCTCCAGTACTTGGTAAGGTAACTGGCATAAAATAGGCACTGAAATCTTTATTGACTGACTGACAGAATGACACATAAATTTTGTGAATGTCACCAATGTAAGAATTTGTTTTATTTGATGATACATATTTGTTAGTTTTTTTTTCGTTTCTTAATGTGGGGGAGGAGATGGGAGGGAATAAAGATAAATGCTTATCATAGGAAAATATCAGTTATATATAGAATCTCAATGTTTAAGTCACAGAGAATAATAAACAGTTTGCAAATCCTGGGGCCAAAAAGCCAGAACATACTAGAGAGTGGTTCTTTCAGGATAAAAGGAAAGCCAAAAAAAACCCTAAACTAAATCTAAGTTTCTAAGTTGATTCCTTTTAGATATTCTGATATTATCAAATCATCAAATCAAACTTTTCCAAAATCATGAATTGCCTAATCGTTCATTATTTCTGGGCAAAGTTTCTCAATGTCTATTTAGAGTGTCTGTTATAATATATAGCTGTATGTTTTTTAAACCAACTACTCTATGGAAAAAAGCATATGACAATTTGAATAAGCCACACAGATAAAAAAAAAAGACCAGATTATGTGGTGGGACCTAGAAACATTGGGGATGATAGGAATTTGAGAAGTAGCATGGTGAAGGAAAAAGGGTGCTGGACTTGGAGTGAGAAGACTTGGGTTCAAATTCAAGCTATCTTGCTTACTAGCTATGCCACCATTTACAAGTTACTTAGTTTATTTCAGCTTTAGATTTCCTATATTTATATAGACAGTGATTTTTTACATATATTAATATTAGTCTTCGATATAAATCTGAGAGAAAGGGAAGGCATGTATTTCAAATCTACCGAGAGCTAAAGCAACGTCAGTTATGGAAACATCAAACAAAAGGTCCCCAACAAATGGCCCTTAACATTTCGCCAAAATAACAGTTCTATATTATAATCAGATCCCATCACAATGTCATAAAACCCCACTGATCCTGGATACAGATCAGATAGCTACCAACAACCTCAGCTCCTATTTCATGATACTAACTCCCCTAAGAGCCCCATAGCTTATTTTCCCACTTGTAACCCATTTCCTACTCTGAGGAGTAGAACTAACTATTCACTGTAATGCTGCTTCATCTAATACCGTGTTAGGAGAACTGATTAGCTAAGTTGGGTCCTTTGTGATGCTTCAGCATGGTTTAGAGGTGGACTCTGAGTCTTGAAAGACCATGCTAGCATAACACAAACCCTGGCAAGCCTTTTTAAAGGGAAGGGCTTTAATGATGGATATGGCAACGGACTGACTGTGTGACTGAGACATATTTAGCTAATCATGCTACGCTCATCACTAGACAGTAAAACATAAAGGTTGGATTGTTTTGTTGTCATAGCATCTGTTATTGACTATCACAAACCTTTGTTAAAGTATGATTGGCTTCTGAGCCATACTGGGGGAAAGAGTATCTCCTTCAGTAAAATCTGATCTCTATTCTTATAAACCACTGGTATAAAAATGGTCCTTTGGTATTCAACTTGGACACTTGGCATTTTCCTAAACCAATAGGCTACTATGAAGCAAATATACTCTATAAAATCCAGGTGCCCAAATCAACTACCAGAAAAGAAAATAGAATTCTATACCTGGTTATTCCCTCCTTTCCACTCAATTATTTTAATAGAAACTATGACCTTGAAAACCTGAGACATCTACATCTACATCTCTGCGTACATATCTGCCTTGGATTTCTGGATGATTCTCATTAATGACTTTCACTAAGCTGGTGATAGGATAAAAATGATTTTTTTCTAATATGGATGGGCAAGGACTCTAACTGTAACTTTAGGAGAGAAAAGAAAGAGCTAAAATTATCCTAGAGGAGAATAAACCTGCCAAAAGAATCCAGAAAGGGGTCTGTGCTCCACCCCACCACTGTGCTATATAAATCAACTTCTTAGAGAAAGGGCTAAAACATATTAAGGAGGGAAAAGTTTGAGGGTCATAGAATAGAGAGATATGTGTGGTTATTCATTCGAGGACAACTATTTCTGCATATGAGAACAGACGTCAGTTGATATCTTTTTTGTACCCTATTATGTCCTAGTGGTGCTCCCGAAGTCTAAAAGGCTATGCCAGTATAACACATGATTTAACAGCTTGTGTGAAGCTGCAAAATCTTGGAATGTCATGTGTGTCTTTTGTTTCAGTAGTAGCTTAGCTAAGAGGAGGAAAATTCATCACCAGAAGGTTAACGAATTGTTGTAAAGGATGGATGTGTGTTTTGGGGGTAGTAGTTAGGGGAGATTGCAATTAAGGAAGCTCTCATCTACTACCACTAATTCAGTGATGGATTTTGAACCTGATTTATTAGAGGATACATCCATATGCATGTGATAATAGATCTTTAGAACCAATGAAGAAAGAAGGAAGAAATGCCAATATCAGAGCTTAGCATGGGACTTGACAGTAAACACTTTACATTCTCCTCTTCATTTGTTCATTCATTTATTCTTTCACTCAAAAGAGGGAATTATAATTCAGGTTCAGATTGGAGGGTGAGTTGAGGGAGGTCTTTATTTTCAGTGGTCAATCTGATGACCCAAATATTCAATTGTAATTGGAAATTTTAATTTCCACACCAGCTAACCTCAACTGTCTTTACATGTTTGCTAGAGTGGGGAAATCTTTTCTAGGAACAAACCTTCAGTTCCAATATGGCAATCATCATATTTTACTATCTTTTCTGTAGAAGCTGGTTTGGCTATTTGTTGGGAACTGCTCATTCTTGCTATCATCATGAGTGTGCTAACACACTCATCTTTAAGGGAAGTATATTAATAAGGAAATATTATTCATTTTTCCTCTTATTTTCAGCCACATTTCACAGTACTCCTCTTCACATATGCCATGTTCCAGTTAAACTAGACTGCCATCTGATCTCTGCCCACTCTCAACTCTGTGTCTTTGTGGTTGTTGTTGTCATTCAGCCATTTCAGTCGTGTTTGACTCTTTGTGACACCATTTAAGGTTTGCTTAGCAAAGATACTAGAGCAGTTTGTCATTTCCTTCTCCAGATCATTTAACGGATGAAAGTACTGAGACAAACAGGGTGAAGTGACTTGCCCAGGGTCATACAACTATTAAGTGTCTGAGGCCAGATTTTAACTCAGGAAGATGAGTAGCCTTGACACTCCAGGTCTGGCACTCTATCTACTGTGCCACTTACCTGCCTCAGTATTTCTGTAGAGATTATTCCATATACAGTGGATTCTCTACCTTCTATCTGCTCCCTATCTCTTCTCTCAGTCTCCCTTTTGACATCCTTCTTCATTTTTGTATGCCCTCTGCCTTACACATTGAAGGAGTTCAATATTTGTTTGTTGATTTGAAATGAATATAGAATGTAGGAACTGGAAGGGATTTTAGAATTGATTTAATAGTTGGCTAGCTCTATATTTAATAAAAGTGAGCTTCAATCTATATGTCTATAATATATATAAAATATATCAATCTATCACTCTATAATAACAACAAAAACCACATACATTAGCATTTTATCTATGCGTTTTCCAGACACTCACTACCATTTAGTCTTAGAAGAGACTTTAGGTGGTTCTAAAAGTCAATCAACTGACTTATTTTATAGATGAAAAAATTAGGCTTCGTTAAGACAAATGACTTGCCTAAGGTTCCACAGTTAATGGTACAGCTTTCTCTAGAATCTATTTTGAGTCTCCTTTTCTAGTCTGAATAATCTTTCTTCTGATCATCTAGAACTGGAGAATTGTGCTTTCTTGAGCCATCAGTAGACTCATCAAGCTCGATGAAACTTTGAAGGATCATCTCACCTCTAATCCTCTCTTTAGTCTCTTAGCTAGTTCTATATCACCCATTGTAGAGGCTATTTTCCTCTTGGAGTTTTTCAGGCGCAAACAGAACAGTCCTAATTACTAAAAATTTCTTTCTTATGTCCCACCTGCATTTCAATGATATTTCCTCTTGTTCAGTCTCTTAAGGATATGATGAAAAGCTGACTATTATGCCCAAACAAAAGAGCTGATCATCATCCCAAAAATAAACAAATAGAAACATTTATATATTTGATAAGGGTGGGATACATTCCTCAAGAAATTTAGCCATTACCTAGTCCAAATTCTTCCTTTTACTGATGAACCTACTGAGTTCTGGAGAGTGATTTGTCTACAGAGATGAATGGCAGGTTAGTGGCAGAGCATGGGCCAGAAGCCAGGCCTTTTGACAATCAGTGTATGATCTCTTTCCATCTTTTTCTTCTCTAGTTGCCAATTTGTCTTCTCTTTTTCAGGCTAAATGATCCTTGTTCATTATCCTTTTCCTCATAGGACCTACGTTCTGTTCTCTTAATCATGTTTATCAGCCTACCTGTCACACTGCCTGCCACCTGTAGATCTCTCTAATTTCCTTCTATTGTTTTAAAGCTCGGCAACTGCACCATTCTGATATATCTGAATAATACAGAGATAAATGAGCTGATGCATATGATTTTTGATGTTAGGGCAAAGTGACACTTTATATTGAAACTCAGGTTCATAAAAGCCTTGCAGGCACTTGAGTATTATTTATTTAGCACGTACTTTGTGGAAGATAATGCATGTTACAGAAGGGGAGAGGAGAGGGAAGAATCAAATGTGGAATTTCAGATGTAGGAGTCATATTTTGGGAGAGACGAGATGGAGTGTTTCCAGAACAGCGTCTCCAAGATGGTGAGGCTATTATAAACCAATGGCATAGGATGATCAGTTGAAGGAAGAAACAATATTTAGTCTGGAGAGAAGTAGATTTAGCTTAGTCATGACTGTGGTCTTTAAGTACTCGTGGAGACGTCAAGTGGGAAAGGATTAGGACTGTTTCAAATAGGCCACAGTCCAGTCTAGGAACCATAATCATATACTAAAGATAGGAGGATTTTGGTTCAATGTTTGGAAGAATTTCCAAAAATTGAGCTTTGCAACAATGCATGTGGTTTATACCAAGTAGGAGGGTCCTCATGAATGGAGGTCTTCCAATAGATATCAGATGACCGTTCCTAAAGGAAAGCCATAAATAGTGCTCTTGGCATGGTGTCTGCTCTATAGTAATTAATAAATTAAGAGGCAGTGGGTTGGCACAGTGAATAGAGAAAAGGGCCTAGAGTCAGGAAGACCTGAGTTCAAATCTAGCCTCAGATACTTACTAGCTGTGTTACCTTGGACAGGTCACTTAAACTCTGTCTCAGTTTCCTCACATGTAAAATGGAGATAACCATACACCTTCCTCCAATGTTGCTGAGAGGATCAGATGAGATATTTTTAAGCACCTAACACAGTTCCTGGTACATAGTAGATGCTATATAAGTGATAGCTATTAATAAAGATTGTTGAAGGGTTGCCTAAGGTGGCCTTTGAGGCTTCTTCCAAAACTGAGATTCTTGGATTCTTTGCAGATTTCCCATCTATAAATGTGGTTATAAATGTACACACACACACACACACACACACACGTATATATATATATATATATATATGCACACAAGTATATATGCATGCAGAACGTATATATTGTTTTTGTTCAGTTGTTTTCAGTTGTGTCTTCCTCTTCATGACAACATTTGGGGTTTTCTTGGCAGGGATCCAAGAGTGGTTTGCTATTTCCTTCTCCAGCTCATTTTGCAGATAAGGAAACTGAGGCAAACAGGGTTAAGTGACTTTCTCAGGGTCACATAGCTAGTAATTGTCTGAGGCCATATTTGAACTCAGGAATATGAATCTTGCTGACTCTAGGCCTGATATTCTATATACTATGCCACCTAACTGTCCCGGAATTTATATGTATACATACATGTACACATGTATGTATATATACATATATATGTGTATATGGGTATATACACACAAGCACATATTTATACACACATACAAAATGGGGTGGATACAGGTATACATGTATGTCTACACATTCAGAATATATATGTATATGTGTGTGTGCATGATTGTATGTGTGTATACACACCTGCTCATAAATATCTCAGTTCCCAAAAGTGTGCCATCTCATTCCATTCTTCCAAGTCAATTACATTATTTCTAGGGTTAAGTCTGCCTTGCTTATTCAGTTACATGTGAGCATTTAGAGAAGATTTTGGCTGAGCCCATACAGCAGAATCAAGCTTACCATGATTAGACCACTTGGCAACTATCTTTTTTTCCCCCTAAATTGAGGACATCTTTTTTATGAGCAGCCTCAAATAGCATACTGAGATACTTCTGGTCTTCTGCTTGTATAATTTAAAGACAGACAAGATGGTCTTGCGAAAGTTTATTTTAATTGCTCCAATATGGACAAGGATGTGTTGGCAGATCAAAATGGCAGATGTCTTTTAATGTGCTCAATTTTAGCTTATGTAAATAATTATGCTTTCTTTCTGCCTCTAATTCATCTTTGTAAATTGTCCCTCACAGAACACACAGGTTTCCTGGGACACCCTGTAAACTGAGAAATGGCAAGTACTTTGAATGTGCTTTCAATCCAGAAACTAAGTCCATAAATTGGTGGGACTCCATTTATTTTTTTTCTGTCCTCCTATTGCTCCAGAATTTTTAGTGATTAGTCATTATTCACTGAATACAATTCAAACTCTACAGGCTGCCATTAATGATCTACAGTTTTGACTCGACTCTATCTTTTATAATTACCCTTCATATACCCAAGGGCCTTGACATTAAAAATTATAGACTACTGGTTCATTGGGGCCATATTTGAACCTTTTCTTTGAATCTACCTTTATTACTTCAACAGGTCATTTCTCCTCTTTTGGCCTCAGTTTCCTCATCAATAAAGTAAATCTAATCTTTGATTAGATTATCTCTAATGCCCCTTCCAGCTATAAGTACTATGATCCTTTGTCCTCTGGTCCATTATACCCGCTAGTTTTCAAATAAATCTCATGTTTTGTTTACCATATATATTCTTTTAAAAAAATTTTTGAGGTGGGGGGAAGGCAGGGCAATTGGGTTAAGTGACTTGCCCAAGGTCACATAGCTAGTAAGTATGTCAAGTGTCTGAGGCTGGATTTGAGCTCAGATTCTCCTGACTCTGGGGCCAGTGCTCTACTCACTGCACCACCTAGCTGGCCCCTACCATATATAGCCTTGTGGGAAAGTAGATGCCTACCAGAAAGAGAAGGGAGGTTTTGTTGTTTTTATTTGTCTTTTTCTGTTTTTATTGTTCATGGGATTGGTTATGAGACCTTGTTATTCACTTTACAGTATTGAATTAAACCCCTTTTATGTAAGATGACTTGTGAGCAGGAGTGCTTCCTTCTGGGGAACCAACTGCCACCCTTTAGGCACCTTTTTGGGGGCATGTTTTCAGGTGCCACCTGGGTAGGGAAGACGAGCAAAACAGTGAGCTCACGTTCGCTCTTGGGAAAGGTATCTGCTGATGTTCCTAGGTTTTACTGGTGTAAGGACAAATGAACCAGAAAGGAAAATGAACCATGATTTATGCATTACATGTCAGTAATGAGCCTATGACATATGTGTTAAAAGTGTCTTTGCCAAAACAAAGTTTTCTCCCATAATTAGTGAGTTTCACTTTTTTTGCAAACACTTTCTCATTCCATTTTCACAAAGTGAGACTGTCGTGATGACATGTTTTACAGTCTTATTTTCAGTAATTCTTCACAACTCTCTTTGAAGGTGGAGTTCAGGATGTTGTCTCTGATGATAAAAATGAATGGACTTTCAGCCATGGTGGAGAGGACCAGTGTCCCAATCAGGACTTAATCATAATTCCTAGTCTGAATTAACTCATAGAATGTAAGAGCTGGGAGGAGCTTTAAAGGCTATCTAGTCCAGTTTTCTTATTCTCCCATTTAAGATCAAGAAGATTAGGTGACTTGCTTAAGGTCATATAATAGTTAAAATATAAAGAGTGGAATTGACATCAAGAGAAGAATTAAACCTGAAGAATATTAAGGAAGAATAATAAGGAAGAATAAGGAAGAAAAAGAAGAATTTGCCTAATACCTTAAAAAAAAAAACAAACCAACGACTAAGGACCAGTCTTCTTTCTGACTTGCATAAAATATTGTAGCAGTTAAGAATTGGAAGATATCTGAGAACATGATAGTTTGAAAGTGGAATGAAGACTATTAAACGTAAGAGGAGCCTCTAGAATGTATGCAAGTTCTAGAACATTAGAGCTGGAAAGGAACTTAGAGCATGGTGTATTATAGTTAGAAGGGAGCATAAAACACAGAATGTTGGAGTGGAAGGGCCCTTAGACACCAACTACTCCAGCCCTATCAAATCCTTAAATGTCTTCTATCTTAAGGTCATCCCTGCCTTCATATTTCACCCTTTGCTGATTTGGATACTCAACCCAAAAGAATAACTTCTTAAAGTTCAAGTAATCTCTACTCTCAGGACGAGTGTCAGTGCAGTTCAGCAGAACGGATAGAGAAATGGAAGTCAGGAAACTCATTCAATAGCTATATGACTTTTTGAAAGAAGTCACTCATCCTCAGCCTCATTTTTCTCATCACTCAACTTGGATCTATTTATCACCAAGTGTTATGAGATCAATTGAGATAACAGGCATGAAAGACCCTTGACCAGTATAATGACTTTAAACATTCTGTTTGCCCTTCTTTGGACACATTCCAGCTTATTAATATCTTTCTTAAAAACATGAAGCCCATCAATGAAAAAAATTTTGTAGAAGTGAGCTGCTCAGGAGTTGAGGACATTAAGGGCATTGGTGCTTCTCTAATTCTGAATCCCTTCCTTCTATATCTGACACCTAAGGTCACATTACCTTTAGTTTTTTTAACCTGTTGTTTGCTGTTGACCTAGATTGAGCTCTTAGACTAATTTGCAGATCCACTGGGGAGATGAAGTATATTGCCCAAGGTGAAAAAGCAAATTCCTGCCTAGAACTCATGGTTCCTGATCTCAGAGTCAAGTTTGTTTCACTACAACACCCTGCCTCACTGTTCCCATAAACATATGTATCCTGCCTTCTTCTTCTTCTTCATCATCATCATCATCATCATCACCATCATGATCTTGTGCTTTATATGTTGTCTTGTTTGATCCTCAAAGGAAAAGCAAGGAAGGTGGGATTATTACCTGAATTTACAGGTGGGGAAACTGAGGCAGAAAGTTTGAGAGATTTGCCTACTTGGTATCCAAGGAAGGATTTGAATTCAATTCTTTCTGACACCAGACTCGGTACTCTACCCTTGTGTCACCCAGCTACATCTAGAGGATTACCATTTGGGGAGATGTCACAAAAGGCTTACATTTTTCAGAGAAATTATAACAGCAGGCAACTTGGTGTGATGGATCTCTCTGAAAGAGCGGAATTCGAGTTCTGATTTTTACATATATCAGTTTTGTGAACATGGATAAGTCACTTAGTTTCTCAATGTCTCAAATAACTCTCTAAGAGCAGAGCAGCTGCTGTCCTTCATCTGTGAAGGGAATTTCTAATCCTGGAGTTCCCCACACTGTGAAAATCAAAAGTCTGCACTCTTTTTTCCCCCCAAGAATAGCTTACATTTACTAGTGCTTTAAGATCATTCTGGGTACTTTCTTCACAACTACCTTGTGGAGGAGACTGTATAAATACCACCACCCCCATTTTATAAAAGACATTGAGGTTCAGAAAGTTGATAGACTCATTGATCAAGAGCTGGCACTTCAGCTATCCTAGGTTAATATGGTCATTTTACAGATAAGGATACTGAGGCCCAGGAAGGTCAAGCAGCTTTTCCGAAGTCACATAGGTAAGAAGTGTCGTGTGGGTTTAAAGAAGATAAAGTGCTTTAGACACTTAGTATAAATCATAATAGCAGACCAAGGAATTCTCACAGATAGCTAGCCTATTCTTCTGTAAAATACAGTTTTCTGACTCTGAAGCCATGCTCTTTCTACAGGCCAATGCTACTTCTATACGACTTTCTTTTCGCCTGTGTGTGCACATACACAGAATCTCACACGCGGACAAATACAATTCCATTCATGATTTTGAATGGAGAAGAGGCATCTAAGTGTTCTACTCTGATTCTCCTCCCTGAGTCTCCTTTGAAGATGAGTGTGAAGAACAGTAGAAGATTAAAGAGATGATGGAGAGGAGGGGGAGCTGGTGCAGGAAGAAAAAAGACCTGTATGCATTAAAATGGTTTTGCTCTCTTATTTTTCAAGATACCAAAAGCTTATGTGGAATTTAGGCAAACACAATGCTGTTTATTTACATGATATAATGGGAGTAAACACTCAGCAAGGAAGGGAAGGGATGCGCTAGCTCAGCATGAGCTAACCCATTATCTTATGTTTTCAGTGGGAAACAGTCAGTACACAGAGGCTTGGTAACAAAGTTGTCTATGAATAAGATGGAGAATGTGATTACTTCTTTCGGATTACTGCAATATGTAATTACTTCGAGGAGCCCAGTAGAAAGGAACTCTCTTAAATGATAATTATAGGACTATATTCACTTTCAAGCTCTGTAATGGCACCAAACATTAGAGTTTTCATTAATGGTTTGCCACAGTTAATAAAGTCATTTTTCTTTAGAAAAAAATAAAAATAAAAGCCCACCTGGCAATTCCCACAAAATGGAGTTTCTAGTTCAGGATTACCTTATTTATAAGCAAAAGGAAGGCAGAAATAAAACACTAGCTGACTTACACACTTTGATGCATAATAACTATGAATGGGGATTGCATCCTATTTTAAGAACTGTGACAAAACTATAAGCAAAAACAAATTCCCATAGATATCTTAAAGATGATTAACAACAAAATTCAAACTATTTGAGTTTCAAAATGTTCCCATAAAGTACATAGTAGTTATTATTACTGTCCATAAAGAAACTAAGGACTGGAGAGTGGAATTATTGAATTATAAAAGTTAGTCTAACTTAGATCTGAGCAGAGATAACACATCCAAACTCCCCAGGCAAATGAACAACATTTAGCTCATTCTTAAAATTTTCCATCAAAAGGACGCTTATTCTGGTAAGGCACCCCTTTCCGTTTTTGTATAGATGATTGCTAGGACTTTATTTTATTTTTATCTATCTATCTATCTATCTATCTATCTATCTATCTATCTATCTATCTATCTGTCTGTCTGTCTGTCTTTCTATTTGTTTATTTACTTACACACTTATTTTTTATTCATTTATTTATTTGTTTGCCTATCTATCTATCTATCTATCTATCTATCTATCTATCTATCTATCTATCTATCTATCTATCTTTAGTTCCCATCAAGCTGAAATCTTTCCTTTGGAAATGTCAACTCTTTCCTCCTAGTTCTGACCCCTGGGAACAAACAGAACAAATCTAATTCTTCTTCTTCATGACAGCCCTTCAGCTAGATTAACATATGTATACCAAATTACTAGGAAAATGCTTTTGATGCTTATTACCATAGCTATAATAGCAGACCAAGAAATTCTCACAAACAACTAGTCAGTCTATTATTTGGTAGAAGGAATAATGGGGTGACTTCCCTGGGTAAAGGCATTTTGCTTTGTAGAAATATCACAAGTGCTTAGTAGGAAAGATAAATATATAAAAAAAAGATAAACATATGGGAGGTGAAACAGATAAAGAAATGGAGAGACCACTCCTCCCAAGTTGATACAAGGGGTTTTCACCTTTCTAGGCTGGTAATCATTAGGATTTATATCCTCAACCATCCTTGGTGTCAATGCAGACAGTATCATATATATGTTCTGTTCAAAACAAATGTCGTGTAGAGATAAAATCCAAATGGACCAAATTGGTACATGAAAAGATCAATTATATGTACTAAAAAAAGTGGTGTTCTCTTTACAAAAGGAATCACTTCAGGGAAGCTTAACTACTCACAATCATAATCATAATAACCTCTCACATTGGGATAATACTTTCTAACTACAAGAGGTTTTGATATGAAGCTTTATGATAGTAATATTAACAGATAGATCTTATGTATTGGTTTAAGGTAATGCTTTACAAATATTATAACATGTTTATTTTCACATCAGTTCTAGGAGCTAGGTGTATTATTATCCCCATTTTACACACGAGGAATTTGAGGCTGGTAGAAGTTAAGTTACTTGCCCAGGGTTACATGCTAGTAATTCTTTGAGGCATGTTTTGAACTCAGGTCATACTGGCATCAGGTACAGCTCTCTATCCACTGTATCATCCCGCTCAGGGGTAGGGAACCTGTGGTCTCAAGGCCACATGTGGCCCTTGAGGTCCTTAAGTGTAGACCTTTGACTGAATCTAAACGTCACAAAACAAATCCTCTTAATAAAAGGATTTGTTCTACTTGGACTCAGTAAAAAGACTGCACCCAAGAACCTAAAAGGCCACATATAGCCTTGAGGATGCAGGTTCCCCACCCCTGAGCTAGCTGCTTTGGATCCCCTAAGATCATTGTGAAGAAGGGAGGGTAAATATTATTAAATTTCCCTCCCCACAAAACTCTCCATTTTATAGATAAAGAAAATGTGGTTGTAATTTTCCCAAGTCTATGAAACTCATTAGTGACAGAGAGCAGGCATTTAAAAAACAAACCAAAAAACCCAAAACAAAACAAAACATCTCATGCAGGAAGTCCTTTACTGAACCTATTCTCTAATAATTTATGACCGAGTGGAGGTGACCTTGAAAGTACCATCAGGGCAGCATAATCTTTGGAAAGTTCTTCTAACCTTCAAGGATGGGTTCAAAGATGGAATGGTGTCTGTCATTTGGAGATCTGCCTACTTAAGTGCATAGAGCCTCTCACCAGAAGGTTGGCCACCAGATAAGAATGCTTATTTGTTTATTTATTTATTCAATTTTTGGCCACAGTAACCAAGAATCATAGAAGCTTAGCACTGGAAGAGACCCAAGACATTATCTAAGCCAAGTCATATATATGTAGAAATTTCTTTTTATAATATTCCTGACCAGTGGTCTATGGTCCAAAGAGAGTCAGTGAATTGCTTTTTTTTTTCCCATAGAAGTTACATTTCACACTTTTGAAGAAAGTCTCCATGTATTTATCTCTTCCAAGCTAAACTTCCCTAGTTCCTCCAACTGATATGTCTTAGTTCCCTTTCTATTCCCAGCCACAAAACCATGAAATTCATGACACTGTCTATTATGGCAGGGAGGGGTGTGATCTGTGTAATTGGAGGGTATGCTGAAAATGAGAATATCATAATTCTTTTTGTATTGACTTATTTAAAGACAAGAGTCATTTATTTCTAGGTACCATGCTTTCAGTGAGAAATTTTGGCTTAAAAAAACAGATTATTCAGCATTTAGGTGCTCTACAACAGAATAGTCATTTGTTATCTTTTGGGGGGCACATCATACTAATAGAAATGAACTTTGGTACAAACCTCTGTTGTCTCGGACTGTAAAATTTGGGTTATGGACAATTTCAGGGGGTAAGCTGAATAGAAATCTTGGTCCATTGGCTGTATCATCCTTGTCATCAGCACTAATGGAAACTATTGGCTGAAAAAGAAAAGAAAAGTGACCTAAACAAGACATGTTTGGAGAACACATTCCTTCATGAATTTTAATAGGTTCCTTTGCACTATGTCTTACCAAACACAATGTTTTTAATTGAAATCACAACATCTCAGAGTTGGAAGAGACCAAAAGGGTAGCTACTTCACCCTATACTCTTTACCCCCAATCCAATTAAGGTAACACTCCAGCTTCTCCTTAAAGAACTCCAATCACATGGAACTTCTTATCACATGCAGCATACTATTCACTCTTCATCAAGATTTCATTATAAGAACATTGACTTTATATTGAAGTGAAATCTAATTCCTTGAAACTTTTACACATTTATCTCAGTCTTGCCCTCTGGATCTTCAGAAATAACCCTAATTCCTCTTTCACAGGAAGATCTTTTATAGATTTGATAACTGTCTCACTCCCCCCAAGGATTCTTATCTACATGTTAAAATTTCCTTAATTTGTTCAACTAGTTCAGGAATGATGTAGTTTTGTGTCCCCTTACCATTAACATTACACTCCTTTGGATATGCTAAAGCTTGTCCACACCCATATTTAAATGTGGAATCCAAAATAAGACACCAGACCTTAGATGTGGTCTGACCAAGAAAGAAATGAGTAAATTCATCATCTTCCTTTTACTGGACATCAATCTTTTGCAAATGAGAAACATTGGTGAAGGGTTAACTAGGATTCAGAATCCCTACTCTTTCTAATAATGAAAGGAAATAAAAATAATCATCAAACGCTTTCAAAGAACTTCATTCGTCATTATTCAATAACTTGAGGTAGGATGTACCTGATTAGAAATAGGTTTTGTCTGGTCACTCTCACAAATAAAGCCTTCATACGGGGCTGCAAATTTGGGAGCATTATCATTGACATCAATAACTCTGATGGCAACAGGGACTTTAGCTTCCTGGTGTCGATTGTCTGGAAGAAAAAAAAATATGTATATATACACAGTAAAAGGCAAGGCAGAGTGTCTGCATGGCCTCTTTAAGGGTTTTCCATAACTTACCATATAATCAACCTCAGTGATCTGTCATCTACATAACAGACTTTCATGATAAGGGTTGTCATCTGAAATGCTTGGTGTTGGCTATGGGCAAAAGGGTTCTAAACTGCAATTTGCAAATAAAAAAAAAAGCAATATACTCTCATTCCACCATGGTGGCTATTTGTTGAAGACATTCAGTTCCAAAGGAGAGATATCCCCTCCCCGAATAGCTCATGACCCTTGATTAAAGGTCCCACAGTATGCAGGTTGAATGATCCAGGGCGGGATGGGCAGGGCTCTAGGTCTTACAAGCTCGTATATGGAAGTAGGCCCTAAGAATTCATCCAGAGAATATTAGAAGATTAAACTTCAAGACCGAATCACTTCAGGGACAATTTCTTGTCAAGTCTGTGCTCATTTTTGCCACAGAAAAGAGGTATTTCTTTTTGTACTAATTCCCCTACCCCAATCCACCCAGGAACAAGGGTGAAAGTAATGTTTATGACTGAAAAAAAAAACGTTTTAATTGCAGCTATGTAGAATATTGTTGTTCACTAAAAAATTAGTGCACAGATGTGTATAGGAATATAATCCTCAATAAAGACTATTAAAAAATTCTTGAAAGAATACTTACGGAATTCAGTTGCAAAGACAGAAATGTTGAGCCAGGCTGTTTCCTCCCTATCCAGAGGCTTTGTGGTTTTAATAAAACCATCTTCTTGACCAATACTGAAATATCTGTCGAGGTCAGTGTGCCGATCAATTGAATATCTGAGCAGAACACAAATTAAGATTTTAAATATGCCACATTATAGGCTACTTAATGTTATAATGTTTCAACCTTCTTAGATTTAACTTAACATTTCAGATTATTACTTTAGCATCAGAAGAATATTAAGGATGGAAATAATGTTAGAATATAGAATAGAAAATATTAGATTTAGAAGGGACTTTAGAAAATAGAACAGCAGCATTGGACAAGCTCTTTTATGATAGACTGTTAGATATGTAAGACATTAGAAGCAGAATTGAGAATGAGAATAAGTCTTAGAACTTAAAATGACAGAACTGGAAGGCATTTTAGAGATTGTCTAGTCTCCCTCCCTCCATCTACAGGGAAGAAAGCTCTGATGTCAGAGAGATCTTCTGGCCTGCTGTTGGAACTCTATGAGATTCAACTCAATTTAATATGCATATATTAATGTCCTACTGTATATAAAATATTATTCTACATTCTGAGGGGGAAAAATGTTTAGACATAGTCACTGCCCTCAGACCGCTTACAGTCTGTGTAGTTTCACTCCCCACATTTTATTATGTATATCTTTCTATAGAAAACATTCTGTAGCATTAAAGCTACTTCTGTAATGCATTGAAGGAAAATGACACCACATGTTTGATTGAGAACTGCAATGAATAATTGCATATTTCTACATATTTACTATATCCATCTATCACCTGAATATTTATGAAGATGAATTTAGGAAACAAGTTTATTTAACTCTCCAACTACTCAGAAAATCACAAATTCTACAGTTTTTGCCAGCTTCTAGAATACGGCACATTAAATAATTTCACATTTATCTAAATTTATCTCTCAGGGTTCATTATGGTCTTAAAATCAATCCCCTTATCTTTATTCATTTCGAGATGCTAACAAAATGTTATGCTAATGCTATTTAATTTCAGACCTTTTCATGTAGTTCAGTTCTGAAGAGGAATGAGCCCATGAATAGTGTCTCATGGCTCTTAAGTCTGGCTACTCTGTTTACCTACTATTCAGAGCCTCTGGCCGATAACTCATTGTATGTTCTCAGTAACTTGACCTCTTTGAGCCTCTGTTTCTTCATCTGTAAAATGAAGAGGTGAAACTAGATAATGTCTTAAGGGTCTTACCAGCTCTAACATTCTGTTTTTTGTAGTCAAACAACTTATAGTGTGAAGGGCTTTTCAATTCTAACAACTGATGTACTGCTATGAGCATGTCAATTCCATCCCCAGGGGTGGCCTGGGAAACTTTACATCCCTAAATGAAACTTTCGGTGAGGTACTTATGGACTCTCTTTCTTGTTAGCTCAGCTGGGCAGGATTTCCTAGAAAGACGTCCCAGTACACTTTTAAGTTCACTAATACTTAAGTTTAAATTTATTAAACTAAAAGTTTAACTTTATTAAAGTTTAAAACTGCACTATGATTTTTGAGACACTCTGCATTTGTACCAGTAGGAGATTATATTTATGTAATGTTTTACTTATGATAAGCATATGGTGGGGTAGGGTGTTACAGGTATCATTTTAGCCATTTCACAGATCAAGAAACTCAGATTCAGGGGAAGTATCTTTTCCACGGCACTCTAACTAGTACATTTCAGAGCTGGGAATGAATCCAGATCTCCTGACTCAGTTAGCGCCTTTCTTTTTTCTTCAGTCTACTCTATCACACTGCCTCTCTAACAATCTGTGATCTAAGATTCCTTCCAGTTCCAAAATGCTAGGATACTGTGATTCAAAGGGAGGTGTTTGGCCCACATTCATTTTGAATTTAGATACCACACTTGGCTAGAAAACCTGAGAGTAAGCTGCAGAATCTAAATGGATAAAGAAGCGAACTGGGTCAGAAAACACTCCTTCATATTAATTGTTTTCCTACAATAGTACTCAGGAAAAGGCCATTAATAGACTTATTGGATGAATTATTCATTCCCTAAAAATAGTTGACAGCCCTGGTCCTTAAAGGAAAATGAGAATAGGAAAGCTGCATCCGAAAGGGCTCATTTTATTGAGCTCTGAGAACTAACTCATCAATAAACACATTTCTACAGCTCCAAGGAGCACACTGGGAAGATACTATTGGACAGAATCTCTGCCCTCAAGGAGCTGACAGTCTAGTTGGGGGAGATGAGGTGTGAATACATAAAGAGGAGGGGCAGAATATGAGAAGGGGACACAAGTGAGAAGTTGTGAGTTTAGGTTTTTAGTTCTGATGATTGTCTAATGTAAGTGATTTTCCCTGATTTTTCCCCACTATATTAACCCTGTTGCAAGAGATATTGTATCAGAGAGAAACAATGCACTCAGCATAGAGTACAGAGATGTGGCAAAGGCAGAAGAATGTAGACAATCACACAAAGAGACAGCTTCAGAGATCATGGCCTTTCATGTCAGGGAAGAGGGGTAGAGACCCTGTCCCTAAAGGGAGCTACAAGAAGAGAGACAAGAATTCCAGGGCCAGGAATTGTGAGTTAACCCTTTGCCACACTTTTCCTTCTGATACACCTCACTATCATGTATATTTGACTCTGTGCTTCCTAGGGATGCTGTGTGTATTTGCTAGAGAATATACCACAAGTTTTGGGGGAATATTTCATACTAACTCTTCTTGCTATCTTAGTAAATGTCTTTGCTAAGTCTACTGTCTTATTGTTAAGAGGAAGCTACACTAGAGAGGGCTCAAGAAGTACCTTAGTTGGCATGGTCATCTACATAATTATCCCCTGAATTAGAGGTAGCAGCCACCCCCTGGGGCTCCAAATGTGGGAAAGCGTGAGGAATATTCCAGAGGGCATGTTCCACTTAGTTCTGTCAAGGTTTGCTTTAATTGCCCCCTTCCCTATGAAACCATCCCTGAGAAACTAACTTCTAAGTGCTGTCTACCATCTGAAATTCTCTGGTACTTCCTTATCTGTGTGCATGTTATATTTCCCTAATAGACTGTAGGTAGCTTGACCTTGAGGGTTACTTTTTATTTGCCCTTCTATCCTCAATGCCTTACACAAAGTATAATAGGAATACAGATTTAGAACTGAAAGTGACCTTAGAGTCAATCGAAATGAAGATTTTATAGCTAATGAGACCAGGGCCCAGAGAAAGATTAATTGACTTGACCAATGTCTCACTAGTAATAAATGGAAGAATGAGTATTCAAACCCAGGGCCTTTGATGCCTTCCCACTGTAATACTGGGCTTTCCCACAGAGCAGGTCCTTAATTGGCATTGGTTGAATTGAGGAATCAATTTTAATGGAAGCCATAATATCTCTACGGCAATATTAAGCCAGTCATTTGGCATCATAGTGATGGAACATCTAGAAATTTAATTCTCCACTACTGGACTTGGATTCATAATCTCAGTACACAAAAGGATAAAAGGAATATGCACAATTATGGTTATAGAAATTGTGAAAAGGAGTGACCATGCAGAACCTGAGCTAAGTAATTAGGAACACAATCAAAGAATCTCAGCATTGAATGGAACCTCAGCTCTTATCTAGTCCAACTCAATCTGAACAAGATTCCCTTCTACAACAGCCCTTGTAAGTGAACATTCAACCTCAGCTTATCCTCTTCAGTGACAAGGAACTCAATTCATCTTAAGTGTTGCACCCCCATCCTCCAATCCCCCAGGCTTGGTTATTTCCATTTTACTCTAAATATATGTTGAACTGATATGTGTCTTTCTACAACTTTTGTTCACATGCCTGTTTTCTGGGAACAAATAGAGTATTTCACCAAATATTTGAAGAAAAGCCATGTTACCCAATAAGTCTTCCCTTTATACGTCATGGCATTTTTTGCCAAGGGAAAATTGGTTTGAAAGATCACATGGGGAGAAGTGAAAAGCTCTTTAAAGGGGTTAGAGTGACTGATGGATTATCCCATGCTTTTAGGCAAGAGAGATAATATCTACTCAATTAGGAAAAATTCTTCTAAGGAGATTTTAGCATGTATACCTTGCAATCAATTTCTCTAAGTCTGAATTTTTTTCCTTAGATGTGATCTCCACCCCCTTCTTGCATCTTAACATCATTTTCTGGTTTGCAAATTGAGACTGTCTTCATGCAAAGGATTTTAAAGACCCTTCTCAGTCTTCTCTATCTTTAATAACCCTTATCTCCTTAAGCAAGCCTGTTAGTTTTCATATTCAAACCTTATTCATTTATTCCTCTATTTTGACCTCTTACCAACTCTCGAATTATCCATTCATATCCAGACGGAGCCTATATCTTTAACATAACCCTAACCAAGCCAACATCCAGCAGAGTAACTGTTGCCCTTTTTTTTTTATAACAAAATTCATTTCAAGTTTTGTTTTCTTAGACAATAGAGCTCTTTAAAAACAATGTTTTGCTTTTATTTTATGTTTCTGTTGTCCCTCATCTATATATCTATGTATCAATGTATCCATCTATCTATACATGAAATTGCATATGTTATCATTAATATCATCACTCCTTAGTCAGGCATTGAATAACCTCCATAAGATAATAGCATCCCACATTTCCTGACTTGCCTTATGCTAATCCTATCCACACATTCTCTAGTACAAGCAGACTGAATGAATTTTGTGTCCATGAAATGTAGATGTTTACTTTCCTGTTCTGTGCTAATTCTAATTCCTAGAATGTCCTGCCAATCTTTATTTTCTCATTGAATTCTTAAACATTTTTTAAAGTCCAATCCAAATGCCACTTCTTATTTCAAGCTTTCTGTGATTTTTCTCCTTTGATATTGACCTCCTCCTACTCACAGTTCATATAGGACTTTGTACTTTATAGTGAACTAATGAAATACTGTGCATCGTAGACACCTACTCTTCTATCTCATCTTCTATAGAGCTTATAAGATCCATTAGGCAAGGACTGTCTCTTGGCTTAAGCTTATATCTCCATCAGCTCCCAATGCATTATTTTGCATGGACTAGGTACTTAATAAGTGCTTTCCTGAAATGAATTTTGCTTCATTCGAGTTCTGAGAGGTAGGATGGGCAGGTTTTATCTTCCCCATTATCATACCTAAGGATAATACCAAGCAGAATGGTTAAATTCCTTGTCTGTAGTCATTCCCAAAGAGACCCAGATAGTATCAGAATTAGATGCCATGTCACCTAAATCTTGGTCCAATATTACCTCTGGTATTCCCATACTAGCTTGCCTTGTGGATCCTTTGGGTTAATTTCCCCAAAGAATCTATTTACACATGCCCAATTACTGCCATTCTCTCTTCAAACAATAGCCCCTAAATCATCTGCCAGCATCCAGTATACTGAGATCACAAGCTTTAAGGCATAGACATACCTGATGGGGCTGCCGGCAGCATCAGGGTCTTTGGCATGGACTCTACCAACAATAGTACCAGCAGCTGCATTTTCTTGGACTTCATGAATATAACTGGGTGCTAAAAACATTGGAGGCTCGTCAGCATCTTCCACTGCAATCTTCACTGTCACTGTGTCCTTGAATGGTCCATTGCTGATGAACTTGGGGTCAATGTGAACATTTGCAGCCTCCACCTTTAAACTGTAAGCTTTTTTGGTTTCAAAATCTACAGGCTGGTAAGAGAAAGAATATTATCCATCATTGCATCATAAAATGCTAGCACTAGAAGGAAGTTTAGAGATAATTTAATCCAAATCCCTTATTTTACAGATGAAAAAGATGGGGCCCAGAAAAGTGATGTGCTTTACCCAAGTAAATATCAGAGCCAGAGTTTAAAACCAGGCCCACTGCTTCCATTTCCAATGCATTTTCTATAATATTTTCAATTCGCCATCTGATTAGGGGGTCAATCACATTCAGCTTATTATAAAAGGGAAGATATTTTCAACTAGTTAAGTTGTGTTCTTGGGTTGTAAATTTATATATATATATATATGTATATATACACATATTGATAGATATAGAAGCATACACACATGTCTAACTATGCACATTTTTGGCATCATATTCTCAAAACTTAGCTTTTAAAACTATTTGCCCTTTTGAAACTATTCATTCACCCTTTCTCTTTGCTATGTTTTCATGACACTGAATTCTCTTTGTTCTTCTCCTAGCCATCTGTCTTTTTCTTCTCTCTCTCTCTCTCTTTTGTTTTGCTGGATTATAGTGTGTGTACTACCTTCCTTTGAGTAGGCAGATCTCAGGGTTCTATCTTATGCTTTCTTTTCTCGCTATACTCCTTCTTCCTTAGTGATCTAATCAGCTTCCATAGGCTCAATTTTCATTTCTATGGAGATGACCCCTCAAACCTTTACACCTATGCCTCATTTCTCTCCTGAGCTACAATAACACATAACCAATTACCCACTAAGCATCTACAGCTGGGTGTGCCAAAAGAACCTCAAATTAAGGAAGTCTTTTCACTGCTAACTGCTGCCACCCCCCAAAAAAAATTCAACCCTCTACGAACATCTTTTTCTAATTTCACTTTTGAGACCACAATAATTTCTCCAGTTACTTAAGTCCACAACCTCAGAGTCATCCTAAATTTGTCATTTTTCATCATTTACCATATACAATCAGCTTCCAGATTCTTTTGTTGGTTGTATCCACACATCATGTTTCACACACACACACACCCACACACACACACACACACACACACACACACACATTTTTCCCATTCAAACAGGTGCCATTTTGTTTAGGCCATGATTATGTCTTGATTAGACTTACAAGAGCTTTCTAATAGTTTTCCTGATATCTAATTTCTCCCCATTCTAATCAATCCACCAGTGAGCTGACAACTTTATATGCCTAAGGTACAGGTGTGACTATGTCACTTCCCTGCTCCAGAAATCTCATTCTGTAGGATAAAAGACACTGCTCTGTTTAGCATCTGAAGCCTTTCACACTCTTGCTACAACCTCTCTTTCCAGAGAGATCTTATAATACTTTCCATCATGAAGTCTACATTCCATCCAAACAGCTGTTCCTCATAGACTGATATTGGCATCTCCCATTTGTGCAGGGAATGTCCTTTCTTCTAATTTCAACCTCACAGAATGCCTGCTTTCCTTCAAAGCCCTTCTCAAGTGCCACTTCACGAAGGAGGCTTTTCATGAATGAACAAAGGAGAAAATGTCTATTAAATGCTTAGTATGTGCTAGACATCACGATAAATGCAAGAGATACAGATATAAAACTAAACAAAATAAACCCTATTCTCTATGAGCTTATTTCTCATGAGAAACAACAATGTATGTAGGGGATTTGTAGCTAGGAGAGCTTTTCTGGTAAGGGGAGCCGTGGGAGAGTGAATGGAGTCATAGGACAACTGATTGATATATTCTTTCAAGGAAGAGTAGTGTTAAGATTTCTGTTCCCAGAACTACAGATGGAAGGATGTCAGGAAGTGACTTGTGGTGGCATGAGGTGAAAATAGCCTGGGAGCAGTAGCATAATGAGTGAGTCTGGTCAAATCACTAATATAATTATGGTCACTGCTCACCAATCAGAAGCCCAGGGAACATGATCAGATCTGGAAGTGGAGGGACGCCCAAGAGTAGGTGCACAGCACCAAGATGACTAGAGCATGCATATCTATCTATCTATCTATCTATCTATCTATCTATCTATCTATCTATCTATCTATCTATCTATCCATCTATCTATCTATCCATCTATCTATCTATCTATCTATCTATCTATCTATCTATCTATCTATCTATTTACTTGGGTACATGTTGTTTTCTCCTGGTAAAATGTAAGCTACTTGAGGACAACAATAATTTCATTTAGCCTGGTACAGTGCCTGTTATATTATAGGCACTTAATTGCTTCTTGAATTAATTGTAATTAATATAGCCTCCATCACTTAGTGGATCTTTAATAAATGTTAATTGACTAACTCCTATCTCTTTGTCAATTATTCCAATATTTTCTATATTTTTATATACTATTTTCTTCTATGTCCTAACATTCTACAGTTAAAGATTCCTTTGAGTTCTGACATTCTTAAGTTCTACCTTTCAATGTTCTCAGTCTTTTCCAGGTGGAGTATTTTCTTAAAGCTAATGTTCCCATTACCAAAAGTTATATATCCCTTAATCATCCTAGTTTGTTATGAAGGTATTAAGAATTTAATGTATGGGCTTCAAATATTATATTATATTAACTGGTTCATTAAGAACTAATTGTTGCCTTATAATTTAGGTAGATGATAGCTAGATAGATGGATAGACAGATATTCTTAATAGCAATTTGCTTTTTTAAACACTTATTTGAGGAAAAGAAAATCAGTCTTCAATTATCAAATAGTTAGGTGAAGCCCTTCAAGGTGTTTTTGTTTAATATCCAGGTGTTGGTCTTTGCCCCTGTCCCCAAGTATCCATTTTTTTTTCAGGAGGAAAACATATTGGCCGTCTGGGATCTGATGGAGCATATAGACTTGAAGATTTAGGTGCAAGGATGGTGATGCCAAGTAAAATTTTGATTCTGCCACTCATTCCCTATGATGTTGAGTAAGTGACTTCCTTTCTTTGAGTCTCAGTTTCCTTGTTTATCAAATGAGCTGTTGGACTAAGTGATCTTTAAGTTTCCAAGTCCTATGATCCCTACTGGATCAGAATGGGGATTGGAGTGTTGGGCAAATAGTCATAGCAAAGTAAAATAATTTCTCTGGGGCTTTAAATATTTCTAAAGTACTTTTCTTAAAACAAACACATGAGGAAATGCATATAAGTATTATCATTCCCATTTTGTAGATAAGGACATTATATCCCAGAGACGATAAATAACATGAAGATTACATAGCTTGTCAATTGTAGAGGCAGAATTGAAAAATAAAATTCCAGAAGTTCAGGGCTGAAAATGTCTTCTCTGCTCAAGAAATCCCAGTGGTTCTCTTCTGCCTTAGGATAAAATACATTTATTTTTTTTAACGTGAATCTTTTAAAGGTCCTTTATAATCTGGATCCAGAGAATTTTTTTTCTAGCTTCTTGAATATTCTTTCTCTTATGCACCATATGTTTCAACAGAATTGGCCAACTTTCTGTTCTGTTCGGTGCACAGATTTTGATCCCCTATGCCTTTAAAAAGGTGACTTCTCATTACCATTCTTCACTGCTCTCCCTATTCATCTCCATCCTTTAGGCATGCCCTTCCCCCCAAAACTGAGCTTAAAGGCCACTTCCTTCGAGGATCCTTTCCTAAATCTTCAAGTTGTTACTCTTTCTATTTCCTCAGAAAAAAAGTTGCTGTATTATTTTGCATAGTCTACTCTATTTAATTTTTATCTGTGAACATGGTGGATCTTCCCGCTAGAAGGTAAGCCCCTTGAGGGTACAGACTGTCTCACTTTTATATTCATATTTAGAGTGACAAGCACAGGAACATATAATAGTAGGTAGTAGTCACTTAAATGTTTGCTGATTGAAATTCACTTTATATTTTTATAAATAACTTTCCTATTCTTTACTTTGGATTTCCAAACTATGTAGTACAAGCTGAGACAAATGTTCTTTAATAAATAAAATAACAGTAGCCACCACCTTAATCTTAAATGGTTGCTTTTTAGAAAATTGTTCCTTCGCTTGGAATAAACACACTGAATTAGAGGAGAAGAATGTGCAGATTAATCATATGCAGGGAGCTCATTTGCAATGTTGGAGCTCCATGGAGTGATTTAAATGTTTCAAGATTGTAGAGGCACTGTGTGTTTATGCCCCGAATGCATTGAAAACAGGTGACAACCTTTGCTCAACCAACCATCCAATTACATCCAAAGTGAAGAATGGGATTCAGGACTAGTGTATGTCAAGTACTCATATGTCAGTGTCAAGCACAAAGAAGAGTAATATTAATTAGTAAGGGAAGCTGACAGTATCATGCCAGATGTCATTAGTGCTGCCATCATTTCACAGTGGAAAACTCCAAAGTATTTCTATTGTATCAGGCACGTACGGGCTTGGAGGGAGGAATATTTTCTGCATCGATCTTCTGAACTAAGGGGGCAGCTAGATGGTGCAGTGCATAGAGTGCCAGGCCTGGAATCAGGAAGACACGAGTTCAAATTTGGCCTCAGACACTCGCTGACTATGTGACACTTGTCAAATTGCTTAACTCTGTTTGCCTCACTTTCCTCATCTGTAAAACGAGCCAGAGATGAAAATGGCAAATCACTTCAATATCTTTGCCAAGAAAACCCCAAATGAAATCCCAAAGAGTCAGATACGACTGAACTACAACAACAAATTAAAAGGGGACTACTTTAGGCTACTATAGGCTGCTATAGGAAAAATGTTTTGTAAACATAAAATTGATAGACACCTAATCTGTTCTTGTTATTCACATGGTTATTGTTATAACTTATTTATCTAAAACCATTTTCAACTTCATCAGAATTGAAGATGAAAATGACACAAAGGACCACTGATATAAAATGATTTCTCAAATGTCACTCAACCAATTTCCTACCAGCTGTATTCATTTGTACTGGACTCCATCATGAACCCAGGAAACCTCATCATTGAGAACATTATCATCCTGACAGTTTGCATCAGCCTTGGTCATACCCTGTTTTAAGAGTGGGACAAAGAACTCCTACTAAAGCCTCCATTTGAACAGAGCTCCCCAGACAGCCATCTCTTGATTTCCAACCAGCTGCACTCCTTTATGCTGGACTTCATCATATCTTTTGCCTGCGTACCTTTCTTAACTCCCTTTCAATTTCCTTTTGTGTACTGTTTTCCCACATTATATTTAGAGCTTCTTGAGGGCAGGGACTGAACTCTTCTTTTCTAATGCTTAGTACAGTATCTGGCACACAGAAGGTGCTTAATAGATGTTTGCTGACTGACTGACTAAGTGGCAGAGCTCAGATGGGAAACTACTTTTCTGAGTACAAATTCAATAATGTTTCCACAACACTAGGACTTCAATTTTCTAGGTTTCACTTCTCTGCTTTCCCTAATCTCTTTCTTCTTTGTAATTGAGGTATTTTCATCTTATTTCTTTTTTTAGTGCTCCTTAATGTTTTTTTTCAAATCTATATCTAACTCTCAAAGTTTTGCATAGATAAAAACCCAACCTTATTCACCTGCTCTGCCATAACCAAAAGCTTCCTCATCCTCTCAGTTCCAGTTGACCTCAATATTTCTTTTTCCATCTCCTACTTCTTTGTTGATTCTTCAAATTAATTTCTATCAGTGTTGCAATCCAATTTTCACCATTACCCACTGTATCTTAATATTCATGGAGCACTATCCAGTTGAAAATGAATACTTGATTAAAACCGAGGTAACCCTATCACTCAATTCTGATTTCATGCTGAATATGCTTTGAAGATTGAAAGGTGTTGATTTCTCAAGTGGTAAATCAGTTTCAAAATATAAGTTATAGAATATACTATAATTGTGTCATAATTTTAAAATGAAATTGATTTGATATCTCTTTTAAAAACTCCTCTTTTTTCTGCAATCCTGTAGAGTAGCAATTTTAGATGTGTGGTCCAGGGACCCTTAAGGACGCCCAAGACCCTTTCTGGAGGTCCATGAGGTATAAACTATTTTCATAATAATGCCATGATTTTTTTGACTTCTGATATGGTAAATATAACCAACATCTAAAAAGTTATTTGAGATCCTCAGTAATTTTTTAAAAGTATATTGGGGTCCTGAGACCAAAAAGTTTGAGAGCCTCTATTGTGAATGAGTCATTAGTCCAGACCAATAACAAGTGACAGTTGGCATTAAGGGTGAGTTTCATGAATGAATCTCAACCATTTGCATACAGTCTGGTTAATCCCAGTTGACTCTGGGGCCTAATTTCTTTTAGATTTGTCAGGGAAAGAGGACAGAGGGGAAGAAATCATTAGTTGGAGTGAATGTTCACATCAAGATAGGTAGGAACATTCTGCCTCTCCTCACCTTCTTAAGTTTCACCACACCTTCCTGTGTTTCATAATCTGTTGAAATTTCAAACAGCTCCATGCCATCCCCATCAATGATATTATAGGTTACTAAGCCATTTTCTCCAATATCTGGGTCTTTGGCCTTCAGTCTTCCTACTTCTTCTCCTGGCACAGCTGCTTCTGACACAGACATCTGATATACACCTAGAAAGAAAAGAAATATTTTTGCCTTGTTTTGTTGATAGTGAAAAACATCTTGCTTTTGATATTTCAGTATGGTTCTCCCTCCACCATTATCTATCCCAGTGCCTCCATACCTTAGAAGACAGTTATTAATGAGGAACTGTGGTTAAAAAAAATCTATCTTTTATTGGCCAACATTCAGGCTATGGGTACCTTTACAATTAGTCTTGTCTTCAGGGGACGGAAGCACAGCTTAAAACTTTTCCAAATTGAAAGGGTCCATTAGACTTTAGTAAAAACACTGGCACATAACTTTTGAAAAGGGAATTTCATCTCCATGAGCATTTCAAGGAGGTCTTGAAGAGACACATAATAATTTATAATTCACTACATTACGATGAGTTACACAAAAGATTTGAAACTCATATGGATTGAGTAAAAAAAAACCAAAGTAACAAAGGAAGAGAATAAGCAAATGTAAAACAAATGTTCTGTTATGGATGTCAGATGATGCTTTGAAGGAATAGACTATATTAGAGGCATGGTAGGTGGTAATATGGAAAACCAGTGTCCCAAGTTGCATTTAGGATAGAAAAGCAATTTAATTCACATTGCAAATCAAGAAATAATTACATTCCCACACAAATACCATGCATATAGAATTTTTAACATAGTAAGCAATTAATAAATGTTGAATTTAATACATTCTTTCCATGAATTCAGTAATAATTGTGGTAACTTATATTAGCTAAAAATTAATACTATTAATACTTCTAGTGATTGATTAATTAATACTATTAATACTCCTAATAATTCTATTCTACTTTGGTTCCAACCTGGAGGGCAGATTGAGCAAGAATTATCTCTCTCTTCCTGTACATGCATTGATTAGCAGATGACAAGACCCAAGAATTAATTACAAAAGCCACCTTCTGTCTCCTATGATTATGTGCCTATTAATCACCCTTTCATACATCAATATCTAGACTGTTTCAATAGTAATAACTGCTGAATCAGTCAATCACATGAGCATCTTCAGCGTGTTCAGCATTGTGTGAGATATACGGAAAAACAGTACGTCATGGCCCATATAATTAAAAAGTTTATTTGAGAATGGTAAAACTTATGCAACACAAGACCAACAATGTGTTTAAAAATATCAGTGAGGCCTAAAAAGTTCAGCATATAATCAAAGAGTGTACGGCTCAAGTTCTAAATATAGAACTTCAAAGTAAGGACAAGCAAGGGTGAACTTTGGCAGATGGAGAAGGCTTTATGGATAGAGTGAGATGTGAACAGAGCCTTAAAACAAAGATATATTTTGATGGAGAAAGGCAGGGAAGGCATTATTACTATTCAAGCAATGGTCTATGTTTGTTGAACTGGAAGTCCATCAGGTAAATAATAGAGAAAGAAAAGAATGGTTTCTGAGCTCTCCCTGTGCTCAAATTTATGTAAAGAGAGGGGATATGACACATCGAATAGAATGGCAGCAGTGATGCCAGAAAGATCTAATTTCAGGTTCTCCTAATACTTACTATGCACATCCTCATCATCATTATCATCCTTATCTTCATCCTTTAAAGTATATAAAGTTATTCACAATTTCGATCCCAAATGATGTTCGTAATTACCCTGGGAAGTCTTTGCTATTGTTATCCCTATTTTATAGAAGAGGACACTGGAGCAGAAAGGTTAAATGATTTGCCCAGGAACATACAACCAGTAAGCTGAGGAAGAATTAGAACTCAGGCCTTCTTGGTCTGTCTCCAGCTCTAACACTCTATTAACTGCACAGATCACTTAACTTTACCAATTTTCTATCGACATCTATCTGTATGTAAATTATAGATGATCTACAGATCTGCATCAACAGAATGGGTTTACACAGCGAGTTCTGTACAATAAAAAATTGTAGCTTCTGACCTAATAGGTGAACCACACCAAAAACCAACAAGCCAACAGACATAGAGAGAGAACCACTCCCCATCTCACGTCTGTAGGTAGCCTAGTATATTGAAAGAGCATTGGCTCATGAGGCAAAGGAACTGGATTTAACTCTTTCCATTGATTGTTATTGCATATGTGATTCTGGTCAAGTCAACAAGACTCTCTAGGTCACAGTCTCTAGTTCTCATAGGTCTCCCACCAGCTATGAATCTATAACCTTTGAATAGTCTCATTGTATGGCAGGCAGCAGCACTGGGGAAGAGATGCCTGCACAAAGGGGTCAGCCATTTCTTTTATTTTAATATTTGCTACGCGAGCTTGCATTTGCCTTGTTTTTGCTTTGTGTTTAGTCATTTCCATCGTGTCCAACTCTTCATGACCCCATTTGGGATTTTCTTGGCAAACATACTGTAGTATCTGTCTGTCTTCTTTTCCAGCTTTTTTTTTACAGATGAGAAAACTGAGGCAGAGTTAAGTGACTTGCCCAGGGTCACACAGCTAATTAGTGCCTGAGGCAAGATTTGAACTCATGAAGATGAGTCTTCCTGACTGCGGGCCTGGAGCTCTATCTACTACACCACCTAGCGACCCCTCACCTCATTCATCACTTTAGTTTTTAATCTTGGCCCCACTGAGTCCCCGCCTTCAGACTTCTTGACTTTTCAGAATCTATGCTTCTTGAGGAAGTTTTTTTAAAATGGCATATGGGAATCCAGTATAAGCAAGTTTAGATTTACATAAGAGTTAAGGGCAAATTTTGACAGCTCAGCGACTCAGTGGTTAAAGTGTTGGACTTGGAATTAGGAAGACATGACTTTGAAGCCTGCCTCAGATGCTAACTGGATGTGTGATCTTGGGCAAATCATTAGCCTCTTCCAGCCTCAGTTTCCTTGTTTGTGAAATGGAGATAATCTGTCACTGAGGGTTGTTGTAAAGCAGAGGTTTTGAACACTGGTAAGTGTCAGGAGCCAGATTAATATGTAATCGGGAAACATTTATCAAAAGAAATAAAAATACAATAGAACATAGATGATGCTAATGTGTGGTTTTCTCAGTCAACACAAGGCTCTCAGGGATCATTGTGTACTGTTTAGTCTCCTGTGTTTCTATTGGAGTTGGATATTGTTTTAAAGCACTTTACAAATCTTACAGGTAGCTACTATTATGCTAGCTATTGTATTTTCTATTTTATTTTAAATTTTACTATTCATCATGTTCTAGACTTTGCTGAACTTTTGGATCATAACAAGACTGAGGACCAGGGCATTAAGAGACTGCATTCCAAAGGAATAGTGTTTAGACACAGGTAGATTCCATCGTGGGGGCAGCTGGGCAGTGAAGTGTTGGGCCTGTAATCAGGAAGACTTACCTTCTTGAGTTCAAATCCAGCCTCAGACATTTACTAGCTATGCGACCCTAGGCAAGTCCCTTAATCCTGTTTTTCTCAGTTTCCTCATCTGTAAAATGAGCTGGAGAAGGAAATGTATCTTTGCTATGAAAATCCCAAATGGGGTCATGGAGAGACTGAAATAACTGAACAACAAGAAGAAGGTCCTATTGTATTCTACCAAACATTGGAGCTCTGGGTACTGTTGATCCTCTCTTCCTCCCAACTTTTTGTGATGTTGTCCTATAATGTATGCCTCCCTCTCAATGGGATCAATTCTTCTAAGGTTGCTTTTGCAGGATAATCACCTATGTCCTTTTCTCTTTCACAAAGGCTACCCTAAGGCTATGTCCTGGGCCCTTTCCATTAATCTCTGTACTCTCTTCCTCTATCATCTCATTAGGTCTCATTGATTTAATTATCATCACTTTACACATGATTCCCAAATTTATATACATTTTAGGCATGATCAATATATTGATATTTTGTTGGGATATATATATATATACACACATGTATATATACGTATATATGTATATATATTTATATATACACACATATAAATATGTCTTACAAGGAATGGTTTTTAGAGGAGGGCAAGTGAGTTCATAAGTAGTAAAAGATATACAAAAAAAAGTATAAGGCCATCAATAAAATATGTTTAAAGTTTATAGAGTGGAATAGTAAGAAGTTTAGAAGGGGACACAAACAGGGAAACAAAACAGTTTTGTTATAATAATATTGCAAATTAAATTTAACATAAATGATGTAACTTAATTAAATTTAATATAAATTAAAAAATAGCACAATAAACTGGCAGGCATCTACAGTTTGATGGCCTTTTTGTTGTTGCTTTTGTTGTTTTTGTATATTGAAATTTTCATGTTGACAATTATTAACACAATAAAGAAAATTAAAATTTTTAAGTTTTTTTAAGTGTAAATGCAATCAGAAAGTTTCCTAGAATCTGGGTAACTTTTATCTCTAGAACTCCCCTCATCCATTAATAACCTGTCAGGAAGGGAAAATTCAGCTGCCATGACCTATTTTTGATAAAGTCATGCTACATACACTGCATCATTTTCCAGATATTGACCAACTATCTCTTTTCTGATCTGATCCACTGTAGAATGGATTTCCCCGTAATCAAAGTCAAATCTACCTTCTATTTCAGGTAGGTCTCTGTCTCTATTTCTGTCTCTGTCTATCTCTGTCACTCTTTCTCTCTCTCTCTTTTTCTCTCTTTCTCTCTCTCTCTCTCTCTCTCTCTCTCTCTCTCTCTCTCTCTCTCTCTCTCTCTCTCTCT
>CM053625.1:301902515-301916069 GCA_028646595.1 Phalanger gymnotis
TCAGTGATCTTTTGAATACTACTGACAGTGGCTCAACAGTCACACCCATCAGTTTTAATATCTGAGGATGGTGAAAACAAACACAAAAAACCAAAACCTTGTAACATCCTTACTCTGGTGAATCATGTCTTATTTTATATATATTCTTTTTTTCCCATATAAATCAAACATAGAAAGTGCATTCTCCAAGTGTGTGGAGACATGAGTGTGAAAGGACAAAAAGACTTGTTGGCAGATGTGTGCATCCATTGATCTATACAGTACCAAAGAAATAGTAAATGTAATTAGGGATCAGGAGTCATAGATCTCTGACCACAATTTCAAAGGCATGGGAGCGAAGAAATTCCTTAGTCTAGGTATATTGAATTCAGCTCCAATGATCAGAATTTTTAAAAAGGAGTGAAAAGTATAAATTCTGGGGCCAAATTCACTTATTTGTTGCATTTACTTAACAACTAATAGATATATGATATCATGCCATATGCTGGGGAAAGAAAGACAAAAATGAAACAGTTCTTGTCCTCAGGGACTTTATATAAAGATTCTGGTACTGGTTCCATATAAGGCTGGGGTCTATGAAATGGAAATAGGTCAGTGAGGCTTAAGGCCCAGTGTTACATCTTGCAAAGGAAGTGAGTCTCATCATTTCATATTTCCCCTCTAGACTCTCTCTGTGATGTTTGTAACCTGCCAGGCCTAAGGTACACTGTACCATTGTAATGAGAGTTTCTATGTTTCGATGACCATACCTCTAATTTTATCCTTGAGGTTTTTTTTTTTTAAACTCCGGCAGATGCCATGTAGTCCTGGTAGTCTACTTCGAATCAACCATTAATTTGCCTGGCACATAGTGAGCCCTTATAAATGCTTGTTGAAGTGACTTTTTTTTTTTAGATTACTTTCTATTGACCATTCTTTACTCTAGTATTCCCAACTTGTCCATATCAGGGTCAATTTGAAAGTGTGAAGGGGTATCCCCGGTACTATCCTCAGACAAAAACATGTATTTCTTAACTGTGTGCGCCATCATGTTTTTATCTTGGAATGTTCTTTTTACCTCATTATACCTTAATGGGTTCTGATGCATTCTTTACATGGTTTCCTCTCTTTGACAGCTTGAAAGAACTCCTTGGAAGACTCAAAACAAGAACAATGAGATATATTACGTTTATTACACTACAAATTATGTAAATTATAAATTATTATGTTTTTATAAATATTATATTATAATCCTCTCATCTGGAGATTATACTTCCTGAGGTAGCTATATCATGAGCTTGTTATGATGAATACAAACTAGTAATAGGAAGTACTAGGATTATTACTAAGATTAGTAATGAAAATCTGAGCACTTACTCTGTGGAAACTTTGGTGGGTTGTCATTGACATCAGTAAGTGTAATTGTCACTTTGGTTGTCCCTGAGAGTCCACCCATGTGTCCGCCCATGTCCTTGGCTTGTATTACAACATGATATTCTTCCTTTGCTTCTCTGTCCATGTTGGGAAGTGCTGTTCTGATTATACCTGCATGGGTAAGGGGAAAAAGATAGAGAGTGTAACCCATCCAGCACTTGCCATTTAGAAATCCTGGAATTACATGAAAATTTCATGCTTCTCTATCTCCCCATCCCTATGAACTAAAGGATTATCAATTATCCCATATACACACACACTTCAACACATGCATGCATAGATACGCACACAGGAACCTCAGTTAGATATTACAGTTGTCAGGAAATTCGGTTGCTTCACAGAGCAATCAGAGGTATAACCATGAGGAGTGAGGAGGATAGTCCACTCTGCCCACTGGCTTCATTGTGCTACATCAGCTGTCACAAAATGTAGCTGACTATGCTAGGATTTCTTTCAGGTCATTCAGGGGTGCTAGCTAGTAAGAAAAGGGCTTGTATATGATGGTTTAATGTTGGGTAGAATCTGGCTTCAGGCACGAGCAAACATGGTGTACAGCAGGGCTTTGTAAGCTGGGCTCCATGAATTTTCAGAGAGAGAGAGACAGAGACAGAGACAGAGATGAAGACAAAGACTATTTTTCAGCATAATTGCTTCTGTTTGTAATACTATTTGTTTTATTTTATGCTTTTAAAAGCAGTATTCTGAAAAAGGGCCCACAGGTTTTAGCAGATTATCAAAGAGGCCCATGATACACAAATAAAATTAAAAACCTCTCCTGAATGGAGTGAATGGTCAGAATCAAAGAAACAAGTGAAGAAAGATATTAAAAAGGCTAAATCTTGGGTCTCCTCTTATGTCACAAGATTCTGCTATACTAAGTGATGGTTGCCTCAGCTGCCTGCTATAGCTTGGCCTGAATCTAGCTAAGCTTCACTTGGTTCCCTGACAATATCCTTATCAACCACCATGCCACCTGGAGAAGAAACCAGGATGCTAAGCACTTAACACTTTTAACCCCAGAACTACTTATCTGAGTCCCCACTGGCCTGATTGGTAATTGATTAAATGGCCTACAACTTCTAGGCTGAGATCTAATCAAGCTTCTCTTCACCCCCTGGTTATCTACTCACTAGCTGCCATGGGTGTACTCTCCCCACCACCTTTTCAATTCTGAAAACATAATCAAATCAACTATCCTATCAATGCTTTATTCATCCTATTGTAAGTTCCTCGAAGGCAAAATCTGTCTTCACCTGTAGTATAGAATTTGGCACATATTAAATACTGAATAAATCCTTCCTTCCTTTCTTCCTGTCTTCCTTCCTTCCTTCCTTCCTTCCTTCCTTCCTTCCTTCCTTCCTTCCTTCCTTCCTTCCTTTCATTTATTCACTCACTTATCCTTATAGTACCTAGGACTGTTCTAGCATGTCTATGTCTACTCATTTTCTAGTGCACTCATATAACCTATGCCAGTGTACTCAGCAAACGCTAAAGAAGCTTTGATACCAGATCAAGTCTGTTGCTCTCCATCTTTATACTGTACCAGCTGAGCTTGCTAACATTTTCCAGTGCCAGGTGCTAGAAGAAATCTGGGGTATTTGTGAGTGTTGATATCTCTCTCATCTTAACAGGAGGTAAATTACCATTTTGTAATCTCTGTTCAAAAACTCGAAGACAGTGTTTCTCCAAGGATTTGCCAAGAGTTTTGCTAGATGGGCTATGAAATTTGGAATATAATGCTACTGAAGATAAAAGTTCATAAATGTAAATGGTAAGACAAACATCTACAAACCAATCAAAACCAAGTGCTGCAAAAGCGTAAAGAACAAGCGTGGCCCCAAAGAAGAGATATGAGAAAAAACCTCTAGTGCTCCTTTGCAAAGGTGGGAGAAAGGGAAGTCTATAACTTTGGAATATTATACATATAGTCAGATTTTTCTTGATTTATTGGTGGATTTTACTGAAATTCTTTATCTTTTTTTGTATTAATTCAATGTAAGTATCCAACGTGATTTGTCAATCAATGAAAAAGCATTTATTAAGTTTGTCTTATGTTCCAGGAACTGTTGTAAATACTGGAGATTCAAAGAGAGGTATTAACAGTCACTGCCCTCAAGATGTTTACTTTTAAAGAAGGAGAAATCATGTATATAAATAGGTCCATACCATATAAAATATAAATAGATAGCTAGGTATTGCAGGGGATAGAACGTTACACTTTAAGTCAGGAAGACCTAATTTTGACTTCTGCCTCAGACACAACTATGTGACCCTGGGAAAGTAACTTAACTTCTCTCAGCTTATTTCTTCATCTGTAAAATGGGGTTAATAATAATAGGCCCTCCCTCACATGAGAATTGTGAAGATCAAATGATATAACACATGTAAAGTGCTTTGTAATCGTTAAAAATCGTTATGAATATTAGCTTTCAGACAAGATACCTAGAGAGGTAAACAATTATCATAAAGAGAAAGGCATTAGAAGCTAGAGGAACTAGGCAAAAATTTTCTGCTGGAGCTGGTGCTCGAATTAAATCTTTGAAAGAACCCAAGAATTAAAATCATTTCTTTGTAAAGGACCAAATCAACTTCAAAAGGGCACCCAAAACAATCAAACATGTGTTGTTCTATGGGATATATATGTACATGCATGCATGTATCTATGCATGTTTATATATGTGAGTATATGTTTACATATTGTATATATATGCACATGTATGTATTGCATGTATATGTATATATATACATATTCATGTATGTGTATATATACACATGTATACACACAGTCACATACATAGTTTTTAATGTAGCATATAAGGATTTCCAAGTAATAAGTGATTTCAGGGCATTTGTGAAGCTGGATGAATAAAAATACAATTTTATTTTCACTAACTACCAATGGAAATTTAGTATTTCCCTCAAATATCATTTTTTTAAAAGCATTATTCTACAAAGAGGTCCACAGGCTTCACCAGATTGCCAAAGAGGCCACGGCACAGAAAAGGGTTGGAACCCCGACTCTATAGCCTTTAAGGAGAAGCAGGGAGGTGGAACAACAGCATGACACAGTAGATAAGAGATCTGGCTTCAAAGTCAGAAAGACTGGAGTTCAAATTTTGCCACTGGTATATCCTCTCTTTGTGACTGTGAGGCACATCATTTAACTTAAACCTCTAGCCAGACCAGTGCTCTAAGACTAAAAGTTGTAGACAAAGTGCTTATCTGAACTGGCAAAAAGAGTTCTTGGCAGTGATCTTATACCAATAAAATTGCCCATAGTCTTTACCTTACTTATGGTCTTATGAAGAAATGGACCTCAGACAAGTGAATTGACTTCTCCAGAGCTAACATATGCTTGAGTCAGCCATATCTTCTGATTGCCCCTTGACTGATGCTGGATTGGGATCAGAGAACAAAACCATGCAAACTCAACTTCAATCTCCCATACCTGTTTGTGCTTCAACAGAAAAATAGGGCTGGCCTTCCAGAATGCTATAAACCAGTTTAGCACTGTTTCCGTAGGTAGGATCATCAGCATCTGAAGCTGTTACTTGGATCACAGACGTACCTGAGAAAGAAGACAGATTCTTTTGCTAAAATCACCTGAGAGATACAAATTATGTATTTATAGGTATGGTTTCATTTCATAATTGAAAAAAAAACAAAAACATGTATTCAATGCATTTGGGTTTTTTGCATTTGAATTAGAAATGTGTTTAATTTAGTGTTTAGTTTTTATTAATTAATAAAATATTTTCTCTCCCTTTTATCTCTCCCAATGAAAAACAGAAAAGAAACAAAACACATATATTTTAATTAGTTAACTCAAACATGAAAATTATACATTCACGGTCAATTCTACTACATTTGGCAGTTAAATTAATGTTACAAATATTATTGTAAAAAACATTTCTAGACTCAAGAAATTGGACCATTCAGTAAATCAAATAATTAAGTACAATTCCTCCCAAAGAATGTAATAGATGATAATTAATGATGAATTACTTTTCATGAAAGGGGAGGGTGTAATCTTCCATCTGTAGCAGTGTAATAAATATTTTATTTATATTTTATAAATAAATAATATTTAAATATAAATAATATTTTATTATAAATATTTTATTGTAGCTTTGCATGTAATAAAATTTCTAATCCTACTTTTTAATTAATTTATTGCTATAAATATTGTCCAGAATGCAGTTCCCTGCTGATATGGAAATCATATCTTCCCTATTCAAATGGGATTGATAGCCATCAGGAAAAAAAGAAAAAAGAAGAGGAACAACAACAAAAAAAAACCGGTCAGCATCTGTTGGGTCAGACTCTGGAGCACTTCAACCAAAGAACTAAGCAGGAAATTGATTTGTCATCTTCCCTCAAAAGCCTTCAATGCTTCATTTTTGGTGCAGCCATTGGCTGACGAAACACTTGAGCTAGAGGATCTGAGTGAGGAGGTGGCATTCCATTGCAATATGGTGGCATGATACATCAAGCTTAAATCAGCATAGATTGTGGAAAAAGTCAAGTCTCAAAGCCTTTACAATTCTGGTGCTAGGACTGGTGCAGGCTCATTGGTCTCTGATCACTCAAGTAATCTATCCCCAACTGTTAACTGTAAAAACATTGTTTCTATTTAATAAGTGAGCATAAGGTCATTAACACTGGCATAAGTTTGTCAGACTTACTTTTGTTGTTGTTTCTGAAGAAAATGATGATAGATAAAATATTATAAATCAAGTCTAGTCAACAATCATTTATTAAGCACCTATTATGTTCCAGGCACTATGCTAAGGGCTGATAACAAAGTGGTGAGGTCCCCAGGAGAAATGTTTTAAGTGAGTAATTGACCAAATACTCTTAAAGTAAAGGTTTCACTATATTTTCGTAGAGAGAAGTCTATCTAGAATATGACCTCATTGCAAAATGATGTTTCATAGGGGAAGAGTATATGGGGTAGATCTGTATTCAATGCAGCTGCTCATAGAATCAAATAGATGAATCTGAATGAATGAATTAAATTAAATGTGCTAAGGGAAGTGGCAATTTAAAGCAGCCCTCCAGGGAATCCTTTAGCAGGGCAAAGATTCCTCAAATAATGCAGATTAAACCCCTTTGATTTATGTTACATAAGTTTTATGTTATAATATTGAATTCATTTAATATAGGTCCCAGCTGCATGTATTAGCAGTACCTTGACAACTGCCTGAAAGCCACCCCCAATTATTTGCTCTCTTTAAAAAAAAAAATCCTACTTCCTGAATTGTGGAAAAGTAGTTTGGGGAATGTTTACTTGTATGTGAATGAGCCTAACGTTTATTAAAAGAAATGAAAAACAAAAGAGAGTAGGGTTCCTTGGTACGTACCCACATTGGACCGCTCTGGCACGTTGGCATGGTAATTTTCATGTAAGAATTCAGGAGGGTTGTCATTGATGTCCTGAACTTTGACAATGAATTCTGAAGGTGGCTCCAATGGTCGATTGGTATCTCTGTCCACAGCTTGTGCCATTAGTGTATACTGGGCTCTCTCTTCTCGATCCAGTGTCTTGGTTGCATGAATGTTCCCTGATTTGTCATCAATAACAAAAATGGTTCCTGCTCCTTCACCTGAGAGAATGTATTTAATGTTCCCATCACCAGAATCAATATCAGAGTGGAGCTAGGAAGAGAAAAAAAAATATGTGTGACTTTCCAATACAGAAAATATGAGCAAATAAAATAGGGATGAAATGGATGGGTCAGTGCTGAAATAAAGCCGGGTTGACTGTCCTTGTTGGACAATAGGGTGTCATGATAAAGAAGTGATGGCCTGAACCAACAGTCTAAATTATGAAGAGCAACTAAAGGAATGGAGGGAAAAGAATTCCTAATAAGCTCTGTGCCAAATATACCCCAGTGCATAACTTTTTTAACTTTCTACCTCACTATGATGTAATCTACATGACACCTATTATCCAGATGGAAATTTATTCAACACGCTCATAGATAGAGACCTGGACTCATCTAGTCTTATCCCCTCATTTTATACAGGAGGAAATTAAAGGCTGCAGAGATGAAGTGAAGAAAGGCAAATTAAATAGCAGAGCCAGGATTTGAACTCAAATCTTGAACTTCCAAAGTCTATTCTTTCCATTGTGCCATGATGACTCTCAACATTTCTAGAACTTGATCACATCAGACAGGAAAAAGAAATGCATAGTGGACTTTCACCTTTGTTAGCTGCAATACTAATATTATTATTCTGTGCTATCTTTTAAAAGTACAGTTTTGATATAATATCACCTTACTTCAAAACCTTCCATGGCTCCCTATTATCTATTGTGTCTAGTAAACTCATAAATAAGAATATTAATGATAATAACTCACATTTATATAATGTTACCATTTTGCTCATAATTAATTTTATATTCCCTTTTCATATAATCAAAGATCTGGTACCAACTTGTTTTTCCCATTGTGTTGTTTTTTTTTTTAGTAAATTCCTCTTTGTTCCAGACAAAGCAGATTACTAGTTATTTCCTAAGCATCACTTATGCTTTCCTGCTTTTAATCCCTATTTGTAGAATGGTCTCTTTCATCATTCTAACCCATCACAAATTTAACTATCATTAAAGGTTCTGTTTAAATGTCACTTCTTCCATAAAATCTTCCAGGTTCTACACAGGCACCCTCCTTCAACTTCCATTATGCTATAGTAGCACTTCCATCATGCTACTTATCACACTCTGCCTTGGATTACACTTATTTCTGCATATGGGTTACTTTAATATGAGCCCCTATATATCCTGGACTAGGGATATGAGAGTACAATACACTGTCCTGGTCAGACCACAGTAAGAATGTTATAAAGAACCCTCAGGAGTGGCATTGATAAATTGGAGAGTATCCAAGGGAGAGTGTCCAGAAGGTTACAGGACCTTGACTCCGTACCAAATTGGGATTCATTAATGAAATCGGGGATATTGGGCATTGGAGAAAAGTTAGCAAGGACATGATAACTGGATTCCAATACCTGAAGGCTGTCACAAGGAAGGATTAAATTTCAGCTTGGCTGGAGGGTAGAACTAAGAGCAATGGGTGGGAACTGAAAAGATATACATTTAACTGGCATCTGAGGCATGGGGAAACTCTCTAATGGAGCTACATAACAGCAAAATGGATTGTCTCAGGAGATAGTGGGTTCTACCTCGCTGGAGGCATTCGAGCAAGAGCTTTTATGGCACGTGGACCCCAGGGGTGTAGGGGGTGGTGTGGGAGGAATCCTTCAGGAATGGGTTAGACTAAATGGCCTCTGGGGTCTATTATAATTATGAGATTCTGTGTGATTCTGTGAGATATGGATAGAGACTCTGTTTTCTTAATCTATGTACTCCACGCAGCACAACAAATGGTCTTGATATAATAGTCTATAAGTGTTTGATGAATGAATGAATACATTAGTATCTCCCAGGGTGGCAGTGATGGCATTCCAAATGGGTAACTTTCTCCTCCTACTCAATTGACTCTCATTTTATACAGTATTTTAAGGCTTTTATTTTTTTTTCTCCCAAAGTATTTTTTTCCTTCACAACTATTTTATGAGATAGTTAGTGCAACTATCATAACCTCGTTTTACAAAGAAAGAAACTGAAGTCCAGGACAATAGGAAAAAAATGACTTTCCAGGAGCCATGCAAGTAACTCTTGATGCCAAGTGTCATCAAAGCCAGAATAAGAACCCAGCTCTTCCCAGACTACAATTTTAGCTTATTTGCTGCTATACTATGAGTTCCAAAAAGAGATAATCCCCATTTTTCCAAAGACAATGTATTATATAGACTTTTGCTTTATTCAACACTAACAGCTCTATTGAATTCCAATCTTTATTTTCCTTATTCTAGTCTAAGTGGAAGGGAGAACAGACAATTTGTTCACAGGAAGACATTGAGGACCTTTGTGACTCTACCCATAGACCCTTGCCAGTGACCAAGATGTCTAGAGGTTTACAAAAGCAAATTATAATAGGACCATGAAACCTTTTATAGCGGTTGAAAAAAAAACCACAATTATATAGTTAAGCAAGATTTGACAAAGTATTGTAGTGGGTCTGGGCAGATAACTTCTCCATCATTCGAAGAGATTGAAAATAGTCCGCTCCTCTCACAATATTTTTAAATGAGTAGAGATCCATGGGAAATGTGGTGTGTGTGTGTAGTGACTGGGCATGTGATTTCATTGGTAGAAGGGACTTCTGGACGAGAATATTACTTTTCCAAATGCAGGTCAGCACCTTCTCTGTAGCATATGCCCCAGAAAGCTTCCTAGGTCACTGAGAAGTTAACCAACTTGCCCAGGTACACACAGCCAGTAGTCTTGTCTGAGGAGCACTTAACTCTTTGCTTCAAGTCTGCCTTGCTGTCTTAGTCTCTCAGTCTATTTCTCTCTGTGTCACTCTATCGCTCCCTCCCTCATATATAAATACATATATGTGTGCAAAGGTATACACGATACATATGCACAATAACATCATATTATGAATAATACAACATATATAAATGTATATTACATATGTATATTCACATATAACACATGTATAAAGAATGAATTATATGTGCATACGTGTGTATATGTACATATTACATGTCATTATATATCTTAAGTGCTCATTACTATGTATGCTTAAAAGTTAAAATGCATCAATTTATAAAATAAAATTGTGATAGAGTGGAAATGACACTGGACATGAAATCAGTAGAATACTATTCACTGATTCATTGATCAACATTCACTTCATGCATTTGAACACTGGCTTTTGAATGCCTACTGTGTGCAGAGTTCTGGTTCTCTGCATTGCTGGAGAGGATTGCTGTGTGACCATAGCCAGGTCATTTAACCTCTCTAGTTCTATCTAAAATTGTAAAATGATTATCTCTAAGGTTTCTTAGAGTTTTGGTATTCTGTGATCTAAGGTCCCTTCAAGCTCGAAACAGCCTAACGTTCTAAAGTCCCTTCCAAACAGAGCATCGCATGTCGTTCTAAGGCTTATTAAAATTCTGACAAAATATTCTATGATCTCTTCTGTCTGTCACATTCTCTACATTCTTACATTCTATATCCTAGTGTCCCTTCCAGCTCTAGCCTTACACGGTTCTGTGAATTCAAAGGGCAGTAATTTTGTTAAATAAATTCTATTTCATGCCAAAGGGATGCCTTAGATAAAAATTACAAAGAATAGTTGATGCTCAAGCAACATGTTTCTAAAACAAATTTTAAAATAATCTTTCAATATGTGTGATTCACATCAAGTTATTTTTGTAAGAAAAATGGACATTAAATACTTTTAAAATGCTGTATTTGTTTTCTAAGCAAAAGATCAAAGATTGCCATTCCCTTTATCTCCTGTTTGTGTGTAATTGGAAGTATAATAATTTTCTTTAGGTCTTTTGGAATTTGAATTTACTGAGATGGTTGAGTAGCTCTGATTTTAGTTCTCCTCTTAAATGTGGGGCAGTGGTGGTGTCATGGAAAATGCCAAAGAAATCAGAAGATGTGAGTTCTGATTCTGGCTATTCCACTATTGCACTGGCCATTCAGGGTAAGCTACTTGCCTTTTCTGCATCTCAGTTTCCACGTCTGTGAAGTTAGCTTGGGGTATTACTGCTAAAGGTAGTATTGCTTATGTGCAGATATCACCCTTCCACATCTAAGATTCCTAACAGTTTAAACATTGTATGTTCTTAAGTCCCTTCTACTTCTTATAATATGTGACACAGTGGTCCATATTTTAAGATCCTTTCCACTTTTAACATCCTATGATTCTATATTTTAATTCATGAAATTTCTTGGGAATTAAATAGACATTTTTTATGATCATCCATATGGTTAACTTTTAAAAAACATTTTAGATTCTTCTCATTTCACTGACAGCACTAACACAGATGAAAGTTAGATGTAAATTCTCATTTGAATCTCATAAAAGGGGATTTATACTACTTCCATTTAATCAGATATGATTTACTATTAAGCTCCACACAAAAAAGTAGTTCTGTAAATCATTAAATGCTATCAAGTGAACCAGGCATTGGTTTTTTGCCAATTTCCAACCCTAAAGATTGTAGACTTTTTTTTTTCATTTTTTTATATTCAGATACAAATTTTCCCCATTTCAACAAAGCATGCAACTTTCATGGCAAAGTTTCAGTTCTGATAACCAATTACAAATATTAAAAGTTGGAGAGTGAACAAATCATCATCTGCTTTGAACTTAATACATGACACAGAAACCAATTCACCAGAATCGTGAAAGAAGAAATACCTTCTTAATGTAACCATGTATTGGACAGCCATTTCCATTGTCCAAGCTAAAATGATCATACTTAAATTTAATCTTCTATTCTCTTGTCATGTCCATAGTGAAAATTCAGAAAATCTCTTCAACATTACTTAGATGTGTTCTGTCTTTGTTGCATCGTTATCCCTCCAGGGACCAAGGCCTTTAACAAACCTATCCTTTATCAGCACAAACAAATAAAATTATAGAATCATTGAATGTTGGTATCTGACTGTGCTTTGGAATAATGATTATTAGAAGTTGGAAAAAAGGTATGGAAAAATATGAGGAGTAGTATCCTGGAACACATTTTTGGAAGCAAAAGATACCTCAATGCATAACATGTTATTACTATAAGGAATATTATAACACAGAATGTCAGATGTGAAAGTGAATTTGCAATGTTAAATTTGGAAGGGAAATGTTCTCTTTCCTCACTGCAAACCCCAGTCACTCTACCCCTCCCTGTTTTTCCAGGGTATCACCCCTTTTTCAACCTCTCTTCCCTGTCTTAAAAATCTTGATCCCATAATTTATCAGTTCAGTTTGATACTACTCATTACTCTTGAGTCCCCTGACCTATCTTCACTCATCCTTTTTCAAACCACAACCCTTGATTATGACCTACTTTCTCTACTCCTACTCATGTGCCACTGCAAATAAGGACCTCATAAAAATCTGCTAATTCATTTGACTAAAAATGTATGTTATGTGATCTTCACTGGGGCCTCATTGCTATATAATAATAATTTTATTCTTCCTTGATGGCTTCTCTATCATATTCACCACACTCTCTGTTCCAAAACTTTTTCTCTCCTTAGGCTATTTATATCACCTCTTCCTCTCTCTGTTTTGGCAGAGAATTTTGCCTCATAATTCACTGGGAAAAAATGCTATAATTTGGAGGTCTTCTCTGCTCACAAGTTCCATACTTCAAATCACTTTAATACAATCCTAAACTCTTTCCAGACTTAGAGAAAGAAATGATCCTTTTCCTTTTCAATAATAACCTTTCTGTTGGTGCACTTTATCCCATCTCCTCTCTCCTCCTCTGGAAAATCACTGTTTTAATTATCACCCTTCTTTCCCTCTACCCTTTCTCCTCTCTTTGTCCCCTGCTCCCCCTCCCCAAATTTTCCATCTTTCTCTATAAAATTGCTTCTCTCTTATGCTTGCAAACATGTCCCAAATGCACAAAAACAAAACAATACAAAACAAAGCATTCCATTTGGCACTACCATCACCTCAAGTTATTCTGTCATCTTCATTTCCACAGTCAAAATTGTAGGGTGGGTAGCAATTTAAATACTCTGACTCTACTTTCTGACCTCCCTGTTCTTACTGCTCAATCACTTGCAGTCTGACTTCTGACCTCATCATTTAAGTGAAATTATCATTAAAATCGCCAGGATCTCTTTTTTTATTTTAATTTTTTATTATTATATATATTTAGTTTTCAGCGTTGATTTTCACAGGAGTTTGAATTACAAATTTTCTCCCCATTTCTACCTTCCCCTCACTCCAAGATGGCGTATATTCTGGTTGTCCTGTTCCCCAGTCAGCCCTCCCTTCTGTCACCCCACTCCCTTCCCATCCCCTTTTCCCTTCCTTTCTTGTAGGGCAAGATAAATTTCTATGCCCCATTGCCTATGTATCTTATTTTCTTGTTGCATGCAAAAACTTTTTTGTTTTTGTTTTTGAACATCGCTTTTTTAAAACTTTTGAGTTCTAAATTCTCTCTCCTCTTTCCTTCCCACCTACCCTGCCTAAGAAGTCAAGCAATTCAACATGGGCCACATGCGTAACATTATGCATAACCCTTCCACAATACTCA
>CM053625.1:301916569-301980869 GCA_028646595.1 Phalanger gymnotis
TCTGGCTGCTTGCAGTATTTTCTCCTTGATCTGGGAGCTCTGGAATTTGGCGACAATATTCCTAGGAGATTTCTTTTGGGGATCTATTTGAGGAGGCGATCAGTGGATTCTTTCAATTTCTGTTTTGCCCTGTGGCTCTAGAATATCAGGGCAGTTGTCCTTGATAATTTCTTCAAAGATGATATCTACGCTCTTTTTTTGATCATGGCTTTCAGGTAGTCCAATAACTTTTAAATTATCTCTCCTGGATCTATTTTTTTCCAGGTCTGTGGTTTTTCCAATGAGATATTTCACATTGTCTTCCATTTTTTTTCATTTCTTTGGTTCTGTTTGATAATATCTTGATTTCTCATCAAGTCACTAGCTTCCACTTGCTCCAATCTAATTTTTAAGGTAGTATTTTCTTTAGTGGTCTGTTGGACCTCCTTTTCCATTTGGCTAATTATGCCTTTCAAGATATTCTTCTCCTCATTGGCTTTTTGGAGCCTCTTTTTGCCATTTGAGTTAGTCTATTTTTTAAGGTGCTGTTTTCTTCAGTATATTTTTCAGTATATTTTTAGGTCTCCTTTAGCAAGTCATTCACTTGCTTTTCTTGGTTTTCTCGCATCTTTCTCATTTCTCTTCCCAATTTTTCCTCTACTTCTCTAACTTGCTTTTCCAAATCCTTTTTGAGCTCTTCCATGGCCTGAGACAAGTTCATGTTTTTCTTGGAGGCTTTTGTTGTACACTCTTTGACTTTGTTGACTTCTTCTGGCTGTATGTTTTGGTTTTCTTTGTCACCAGAGAAGGATTCCAGAGTCTGAGACTGAATTTGGGTGCATTTTCTCTGCCTGGCCATGTTCCCAGCCAACTCACTTGACCCTTGAGTTTTTCAGCGGGGTATGACTGCTTGTAGACTAGAGTTCTGTGTTCCAAACCTGGGGGGATGCGCCAGTTCTGCCACACCAGCACTCCTCCTTCCCCAAGTACCCCCAACCTGGACTGGACTTAGATCTTCAGTAGGCTCTTCACTCCTGCTCTGATCCCCCATTTAATTCCTCCTACCAGGTGGGCCTGGGGCCAGAAGCAACTGCAGCTGTAGTTCTAAAGCTGCCATACCTCAGTTGCCCCGGAGTGGTGGCCTGAACTGCAAACTCTATCCCAGTCCCCAGCAGCTTCTTCCACTAACCTACTCTGTTGTCCTTGGTGTTTGTGGGTTGAGAAGTCTGGTAACTGCCGCAGCTCACTGATTCAGGGCACTAGGGCGTGCTCCCCCCGGCTCCTGGTCTGGTAGGTCCACTCCGCCCACGCTGGGTTCAGCTCCACTCCCCTCTCCTCCCAGCTCTGTGCGTTATACACCTTACCCAGAGACCATCCAGGCTGCCCTGGGCTAGAGCCCTGCTTCCCTATGCTATTTTGTAGGTTCTGGAGTCCTAGAATTGGTTCAGAGCCATTTTTTATAGGTTTTTGGAGGGACTTGGTGGGGAACTCATGCTAGTCCCTGCTTTCCAGCCACCATCTTGCCAGGATCTCTTAAATGAAAAATCGACCCTTCTTTTTTTTCAGTCTTCATCCTCCTTGGTATTTGTGTAGCATCGAAAACTTCTGACCATCTTCTCGTCGTAGAAGCCGTCTTCTCAATGGGTTTTTGTGATACTCCTCTTTACATAGAGTTTTGGAAATATACACATTCCATACAACCAAGATTTTAATCCTGATTCCATCCCTTGCCATCTGTGTGACATCAGGTAAATTACTTAACCTATTTGGACTTTGTCTTTCTCTAATGGCTCTTCCAGCTCTAATTCTCGGATACTATCATCCTATGACTTTAGCCAATGAAGTCTAAGGTTCACAGAACCACCAGGGAACATTGAAACAAAAAAAATGAGGTCAATAGCTTACCCTGCCAACTAATACAGGATCTGGTCCAGTGTACTCCTCAATTACAAAAAACTGATTCCAGACCCAGCCTCTTTTGGAACGCTGAAGAACCTGACCTTCCTTTCCTTTTTCGTGGTGAGCGTGGAGAGGTCTTAAATGATTCATTTTCTCAGTTGAGAATGCCTGGCTATTAGCCAGCATTCCCAGGCAGACCAGGATAGCATGTAAACAGTAGTTCTCCTTCATTTTTGGTTAAGTGAGAGGCACAGGAGTATCTCTGTAAATCCAGCCTTTGTACCCGGAGATCTGACAGTCTTCAACCTGGCAGGCCACTTAGCACATTCAACTGGAACCTTCTCCAGACAGAATACCACCATTCAGGAAGAGCATCACCTCAATGCCGTGCACCTTCCCAATTTGGCCTCTGAAAGGAAAAGAGAAGACGTCAATGACTTCACAGTCAAAGAAAATCCACACGTTCATTAGCAAGTATGCTCAAGAACAGGGCAGTGGGGTGGGACAGAGGAAGTGTTTTAAAACAGTGGTTCCTTAAATCAGTAGCAACAACTGAATGAATACAGTTCATTTTAAATGGGTCTGGTAATCTTCATTATTGTTCAGTCATTTTAGTCATGTCTGACTCTTCATGACCACATCTGGGGTTTTCTCAGTTTGCCATTTCCTTCTTCAGCTCATTTTACAGATGAGGAACTGAGGCAAACAGGGTTAAGTGACTTACCCAGATAGGAAGTGTCTGAGGCCGGATTTGAACTCAGGTCTTCCTGACTCCAGACCCAGAACTCTATCCACTGTGCCACCTAGCTGCCCCAACCTTACTCAGGGAAGACTGGAATTTTAGAACTAGGCCATGAGTGTCATCCAAGCATGTTGATGGATGTAAAGATGATGAGTAGCTGAGGAAGTGAAGAAAACACTGTATTGGTAGTCAAGAAGATCTGCCTTTGTCGGTTAATAAGCATTTTTTAAGACAAGCATTGTGCTAAGGGCTGGGGGAGCAAAGAGAGACAAAAACAGTCCCTGTCCCCATGAAGCTCACATTCTAATTGTGAAGCATGAAAATAATTAGGTCCATAAAGATAAATACAAAGCAGATGAAGGGTCAGAAGGAAGGTACTAGCTGCTGGAGGGGACCAGGAAAGGCCTCTTACAGAAGGTGCAGTTTAGAGTGGGTCTCGAAGGAAGTCAGGGGAACCAGAAGGCAGCAGTGAGAAGGGAGATCAATCTAAGCTCACACACCTTGCTCTAGCTCTGTGTAACTGGATAACTCACACAATTTCCTAAGTCTCAAACTCCTCCTCCCCTCCTCCATAAAAGAAGGATAGTAACAGCACCTACCTCCCAGAATCGTGGTGAAGATCAAGGCACAGTGTAAGTAAAGCTCTTTGAAAACTTTAGAGTGTCATGTAAATGAGAGCTATTTAAATGTCATTGGACAGATTATGTAACTTGTTCAGGGTCATCCAGCCAATATTTGTCAGAGGAAGGAGTTGAACCTAAGTCTTCCTGACTCTCAGGCCAGATCTCTATCCCCTCTGGCATCTTGCCTCAGTACCCCAGGTGACTTGGGATGTCTAGTATGTTCCAGACTAGCTTTTTAAACTTGCATTGGAAGATAGAGTTTTCCTACCACTGGGGTTTCTTAAACAAATGAGCACATGAAGTTTAAAAACAAAACAAAACAATAAAAAAGTGTATGTGGACAGCACTGGGCATGGAGTCAATACACCTAAGTCTGAATCTCTTAGTATCTGTGAAAGCTTCGGAAAAGCCCTGTACCTTTTGCTTTAATTGGAAACTTGAGAGGAGGTACTACTTCTGCCAATCATAATTATTCCTGGTAGTATGACCCGTCTAAAAGAGAAACCACTATATGTGGATTCAAAGCATCTAGGTTCAAATCTTGGCTCTCTTAACAGATTTGTGACCCTGGACAAGACCTCTCTGGATCTTGGTTTCCCAAATAGAGTGAATTAATCCCTAAGGTTTTTCCTAGTGCTATGACTCCACTATTTAAAAATACTTTGTAAATAGCAAGGTAGTTTTAAAAATGTGAGGGATTATTATTAAGTTGGACCAGGATCACTATGGTCAAACTATATAAGGCTCTACTGATTAAAACACACACACACAGACACACACATACACACGCAAAAAATAACCAAAAACAAACAAATAGAAAACTATTACATAGGCTCGCTTCTTTTGCTACCTTTGTCAGGACCAGAAGAAGTGTCAGACCTCATCTAGTTCAATTCCTTCTTGAGTAGTCATGCCCCTTCCAACACTGCAAAAAAGTAGTCAAGCATTCTCCCTTTAAAGAGCTCCAGTCACATGGAACTCACCTACAAACAAGGCGACTAACCTCTTTTAAATTTTATCTGAAAATTACTCCTTATGTTGACCCAAAATATGCCTTCCTTTCACTTCTATACATCGTTCCAAGTTTTGTCCTAAACAACTGAACAAAATGAACCTAGTCTTTCTTCCACTCGATTGTCCTTTAAACATATAAAGACAGCTATCTTGGCCCTTCTAAGTCTTCTCCACTTAAGGCTAAACAAGCTTTGATTCTTCTATTGGCCTTTGCATGACAGAGTTTCTAGTGACCCTCACCATCCTGTTCTTTGCCTCCTAGAGGCTCTCTAACTTGCAAATGTTCTTTCAAAACTGTGATGCCAGAACTAGATGTAAACCTCCAGCAGGGCTCTAATCGGTTATTGAACATTTCTTCCAGCCCTAATTTCCTTTCTTTCTTTCTTTCTTTCTTTCTTTCTTTCTTTCTTTCTTTCTTTCTTTCTTTCTTTCTTTCTTTCTTTCTTTCTTTCTTTCTTTCTTTCTTTTTCTTCCTTTCTTCCTTCCTTGATCCCCTTTGTTGGTAATGGCCTCCTTTGCACCAATTTCACATAGGACTTTTTTCATTTATCTGATAATGGTAATTATAGTATTTAATTTATTTCTCACCTGGCTACATTTCCTGGAATTCTCCATCATGTCACAGGAATTACTTCATCCAGCAAAATCACTTCAACCCTGGAACTCACACATTGCCAATACCCTCTGCACCTAGGGCTCTATTTTCCCTCTAATTGGAGAGCAGAGACCTCTCATCCCAATTAAGGAGGGTGCCCAGGTCAGACATCTATTCATTAATTGTAAGCTCCTTAAGGGCAGGGACTGGTTTACTTTTCTTTGTAACTTAGACTGATTCTTGGCACACAGTAGACTCTTAAAAATTTTTTGGTTTGGACACACCTACCAAAAGAAATCAGTGTTTATGTTTTATATCCCAGTATACTATAACCACCTGTATGATCAGGGACTATATTTTATCCCAACATCTTAAAACATCTTAAGCCCCACAAAAAAGAATACTGTGGTATGAATAGGATAGGAGGTACCTGATAAATATGGAAAGAAGGAAGGAAGGAAGGAAGGTAGGAAGGTAGGAAGGAAGGAAGGAAGGAAGGAAGGAAGGAAGGAAGGAAGGAAGGAAGGAAGGAAGGAAGGAAGGGAGGGAGGGAGGGAGGGAAGAAAGAAGGAAGGAAAGGAGGGAGGGAGAAAAGAAGGAAGGAAGGAAAGAAGGAAGGAAGGAAGGAAGGAAGGAAGGAAGGAAGGAAGGAAGGAAGGAAGGAAGGAAGGAAGGAAGGAAGGTAGAAAGGTAGGAAGGAAGTGCATACTGTACCATGCACTGTGCTAAGCACTTCACAAATATTGTCTCATTTGATCTTTACAACTCTGAGAAAGAGGGTCTACTATTATCTTCACTTTACAGTTGAGGAAATTGTGGCAAACAAAGGTTAACAGACTTGCCCAGGATTACATAGCTAGTAAGGGGAAGGAAACTTCCATTGTATCTCAATTACCTAACAAGAGGGAATGGAAACTAATACTGTGGTATGATATGAAATCTACCAGTTTTCCACAGTGTCATTTATGAAGTGCTCATTCTCATGGTTACAATTTATTTTTGTGTATAAACTGCGAAGTGTATGCGCATGTGTGCATGTGTGTGTGTGTGTGTGTGTGTGTGTGTGTGTGTGTGTGTGTGTATTAAGGCTTCAATTAAAGTTGATACTTTTGTACCTATTTCTGTGGGTTGCCATTTTAAAGCAAAACATATTATCTTCACACCAAATGCACTGGAACTAGATGATTTATTTGTCTCATCCCCTTCATGCCCAATCTTAGTTTAATAATAATTAAACCAAGCACTTCCTCTAGACCACATAATAGGATAATATGACTTCTGAAGAAAGATGAGAATCTTAAAATTATGTAATATATATATGTGTGTGTGTGTGTGTGTGTGTGTGTGTATGTGTGCGTGTCAGCACTTGATAAATATTTGTTAATTGGTTGTGCAGAAATAAAATGTCATTTTGAAACTTCTAACATTTCTACTCCAAAACTGTCAGTTTTATGATTATAATCCATAAAAATTACTATAATCTTTTTTGTCAGTCAAAAAGAATGTCTTAAGTGCCTACTATGTGCCAGGTACTGAGCTAAGTGCAGGGAATACAAAGACAGGCAAAAGACAGTCCCTGACTTCAAGAGCCTACAGTACAATGGATGAGACAACAAGTAGCCAACTACATACAGACAAGATACATACAAGAAAGATTTGAGGTAATCTCAGGGGGAAAGAGCTAGAATTATGGAAGTTTGGGAATGGCTGCTTGTAGAAGGTGAAATTTTAGCTGGGAATTGAAGGAAGTCAAGGAAGCAAGGAGATGGAAAGGAGGAACAAGAGAATTCCAGGCAAGGGGAGTAGCCAGGGAAAATAAAGGCTCAGAGTATGGAGGTGGAATATCTTGTTCCGATAGCAAGGAAGGGAGTGTCAGGAATCTGTAAACCAGAATGCTTCAGAAATTATTAGAAAAATATGTTCTTCAACTCATTCACCTTGAGAATGTGATCAAGAATATTCCCAAGACCTTGATGGCACTGATAAGCTGAATTATACCTCCAGATTGCAGAGCTAACAAAAATAGCAATTATATAAAGGCAATTTATTGATAATAAGTGTAAATAGTAATTGTAATGCCAACTCGTTGGGACTAAAGTCCTCCTCTGCATTCACCATCGTGACATGGTGATGACACTGGGTTGGTTTCTCTGGGGCTATGAAAAAAGAGGCCAAGTTCTGACGGGTTATAATGAAACAACGTACACAGATCATTTTGCAATTCTTAAAGAAAAAGCAAAAAGTGCTCTTGAAAGGCCAGTTCTTGGCACTACTCTTGTTATATTATTAACAATAACAACAACCAGCATTTAGAGAGTGTTTTAGTGCTTATGAGGTGCTTCACCCATATTGTCTGATTTTGTCCTCTAAACAACCATAAATAGTAGATGTAATTATTATCCTCAGTTTGACAGATGAGTAAACTGAGTCACAGATAAGTAAAATGAGTTTTCCAGGGTCATAATTACTAAGTGTCTAAGGGTGGATTTGAATTCAAATCTTCCATACTCCAGCAGAGCTCTATGCATTGTATATTTAATTGCCTATTATAACTGTTACCAGTATCATCTCTCTCTCTCTCTCTCTCTCTCTCTCTCTCTCTCTCTCTCTCTCTCTCTTTCTGTCTCTCTCCATAGATACATAAATATAGATAAATATATAAATATGTATGTATGTGTACATGTATAGTATATATAGATGTATATATATATATATATACAAATACAATTGTTTCCACCATCTGGCTAGCAGCTTCTGTGGGGTTATAAGATCCACCCACAGCCAGCTCCCAGAAAGCTGCCAGCACCCAGAAACACAAGTTCTTTTGATCTGCTTAACTAAGGAAAGCAAAGTGAAGGGGTTGGCAAGCTTACTTTAATTCAGCATACAAATATCATTCCCTTAGTTCAGGGGAAAAAGCCAGCACCCTGAACTTCAGAGCAAAATACAAACAAATTACAAACATCAACAGACAGACCCAATACAATTCATAGTTACCAACATCTAGGTTGAGCCCAGGAGCTCAGAACAAGGGCTGGACCAGAGTCACGTGTGCCACCACTGCTGGGGCAAAGAGCTCCAAGGAAGAGGAGGCCAAGCCCTGGTTTTATATCTTTTTCAGCATCAGGAGTGAGTCACACATGTGACTCACCCACTTGACCTAAAATCGTCACAAAGAGGAGACTTAAACCCACATGGTCTAAGAGCCTCTGATGTCCCAGACATGTAAACTAGGCCCTCCCTGGAGTTATCCCCACCTTAGTTGCCAATCCACACCCACATAGGATTTACACCTAATAGGGGTTTGGGCCTGGGGGCTTAGCACTTAGTAAGACTCAATGAAATACACTGAATTACTCAAAGCAAACAAAAGCCAAACTCTTCAAGGGCACTTGTTGAACTAAGTGCTAAGGAGCCCATTTTGTTTACCAACACAACAATATGCTCACAAATATATATAATATACATATTTCTGTGTACATATATATACACATATACATATTTGTGTGTATATACACATATGTACACACACACATATATATATAATATTTATTTATTACCTTTCTTTCTTTTTAATGGTATTTGTTAGATTGTATAGTTTCTTACAGATCTAAGATTCTATGATTCTTTATTATAGGCAGCTAGGTGCCTAAGCGGATAGATGCCAGGCCTGCAGTCAGGAAGACTCATCTTCCCGAGTTCAAATCTGGTCTCAAATACTTGCTAGCTGTGTGATCCTGGGCAAGTCACTTAACCCTGTTTGCCTCAAGTTCCTCATCTGTAAAATGAGCTGGAAAGGAAATGACAAACACCCCAGTATCTTTGTCATGAAAACCCCCAATGGGGTCACGAAGATTCTCACACCATTGAAACTACTGAACTGCAACAACATGATTCTTTATCATCCCAGGACCGGCTTAATTAAATGTGGTAAGGCTATTAGGATTGACCTTGCCACCAAGCGATAACACATTTAGGCTACGGAAACTCACAAACATCTCAGGGTATGATCTTCAGAGTACCTATGGTCTCTTGAATTATCAAAGTAAGTATTTAGTACTTTATGGTTACAAAACACTTCATTTACCTTGTATCATGTGGTGACAAGGCAACTTGATGGTGCAGACCTGGAATCTAAAAAAAAAAAACCAACAAAACCTGAATTCAAGTCTAGCGTAGACACTCACTGTCTCTGGACTTTAGCCTAGAGTCAGGGGTGGGGACCTGTGGCCCTCTAGGTCCTCAAGTGCAGCCCTTTGACTGACTCCAAATTTCACAAATTTCTATCTACATCAGTTTCCTCATCTTTAAAATGGGGAGAACAATGGTACCTCTCTCCTAGGGTTATTGTGAGGGTCAAATTAGATAATATTTGTAAAACACTTTGCAAACCTAAAAATACTGTACAAATTCTAGTGATGATGATGATGAGGAGGAGGAGGAGGAGGAGGAGGAAGAAGAAGAGGAGGAAGAGGAGGACCCTGTGAGCTTTAAAGGGCAGGTATTATTTCCCTCATTTTACAGATGAAGAAACTAAGGCTCTGGGATTTGTAGCCCAAGGTCAAACAGCTAGTAAATGGGATCTCTTAGACTGGAGTGTTGGTATTTTGACACCCAGTTGATTGTGCTTTTCGCAGCACGATGCTAGCATTTACGAATGCAGTTCAGATCAAGTTTAAAATTCAGTGTTGTATAAGTAAAACTGCATTTTACATAATGGCCAGTATTCTCAGCAGTCCATAATTATGGACATAATTAATGCTTCTAGGGAGACGATGTGAGAAATATTAATCTGGAGCGAGCAAAGTATTAATCTGGAGCGAGAGGGGAAAAAGAGCTTAGCCAGAATGTCCTAGACATGCCAGAAATCACATTATACAGGAAGTAAGTTCATCCGGCCAATGAATCCATTCTTCTTTTTCAGGTACAATCCTAGGGTTGCTGGAACTCCCAAGATATCTCGCTATAGTAAACAACAAGCAAATTTATCCGGGTTTCAGCGGCAGGATGGAGTTAAAGAAAATTCCCCTAACACAGAATTTCTGAACTTCTGCATATGTTAAGATAGATGTGGGTCCTGAGGGATCCATTCTGTGAAATGTGCTTCTGGAGCCTGGTGTAATGCATGGTGATTGATGGAAGCAATGGGATGGGGTTTGCAGGAATATTGCATAAAAATTAATGGAAGGCTGAATTCCAAATGAGACCTCAACTGTAGTTAGAATTAGGGGTAAATAGCGATACTCTAATTTGTTTTAATAGCGATCCCCAAGATGGTTCCTTAACAATCCTTCCATTAATGCTATTCTAACAAGATACTGCTTTTGGGTCCCACTAAGAAGCCTAAGTAGCATTTATATACATGGACTTCATTTCGTGATGAAGGGAAATATTGTCAGAAAAGAAAAAGGAAGTTCTCTTCAAAGTCACCAAAGTAATAATATGACAGGAAGATGCATTTACAAAAAGAAGAGCTCCAAAGGCCTGTCGAGCTCCTCTCCATTGATAGGCAGATAACCACTTTTAACCTGTGGCTCCTCTATCAAAAAAAAAATAGTCTTCCCATGCTAGGTTCTGTCTTTGTTAAAGAAAATGGCATGTAAGGCTGTTTGAGTATATTAGGGCTGCTGCTGGGAATTTTCATGAGGCAGGGAAGAGAAGGAGCAGAAGCAGATTAGAAAATTTCTAAATGGATTTAGGGTTTGTCTTGCAAACTCCCTCTCCCCCAATCTCCCCCTATCCCCACCCCCCAGCTCCTTCTCACAGAGTGTCAGCCATCAAATGAGCACACTCACTCCTTTTATTCCTAGGAAGCTCATTTCAAATCAAAGCTATGCTATCATCACTTTCAGAATAACACCCCCCCAAGTCTACATCATAACTCAAAATTCTAGGCTTCATCTGTGAAGTCACCTCAAAGCCTTGCTCCCTAACTGCGACATCCCCCCTACAACAAACACAGCTTTGTAACCAATAGTATTCTATTATGCAAATTAATTCAAGCATATTATATTCCGTGTGTGTGTCTCATCATTCAACACTGAGCTGGTCTCTGTCTTCAAATCAAATCCACAGAATTAGCTTCATCTAGAAAAACAATGCCGAAAAGGAGAAGGAAGTCTGATATGACAAACCTAATAATATGCCCCTTCTCTGTTTTAGGGACTAGACGGAGTGGCTGCCTTTAAGCACAGACATCTCCTTGGTAGCTGAATATGCAAATGATGTTGTGAAGAGGGTCATTTCATGGACTGTTGTTCTTTGACTGCCACCAAGTTCAAATGCCCAGCATCTGTTATGGAGGCTTCAGGATTTAATGAGCGGGCCAAATTAAGTAACTGGAAATGTGAGACCCCCCCATTCTACAAGGGTGCTGTGAAAGCTGAAGATGAACCTGACCTAACCAGGATCTCTTTACTACTGATCTACCTGCCTATAGTTAGGGGGAGCAGAAAAACATTTTCTGAATCACTACTAATCCAAATGACAAGAATTAAAGAGAGCTCCCCATGAGTATTAAGAAGTATATAGCCCCATCCAGGCCACTATGGTTAGGTACTATAAAATTTGGGGTCTATGCTGTGAAAATACATTAGGAAGTCAGTGTGCTTCAGTGGAGAAACAATTGGACTTAGAGCCAGAGGACAAGATTCACATCCTAGCATTGACATTTATTACCTGTTTTTGTTGTTGCCATTCAGTTGTTTTTCAATCTTGTTCAACTCTTTGTGACCCCATTTAAGGTTTTCTTGGCAAAGATACTGGCTTGGTTTGCCATTTCCTTCTCCAGATCATTTTACGGATGAGGAAACTGAGGCAAACAGGACTAAGTGACTTATCCAGGGTCACACAGCTAGTAAGTATCTGAGACAATATTTGAACTCAAGAAGATGAATCTCACTGTCTCTGGGCCTGGCACTTTATCCCCTGGGCCACCCAGCTCAAACCTCTTTGAGCTTTAGTTTCTTCATTTAACATTTCATCCATTTCATTTTATTCCCCCTTTCCTGTGTTGCTGACTCTGAATGTTAACTACCGTAACTCAACGTCTTGTTACCATGAAAATTCCTTTAGTTCTTGGGGCCTTCTCCCCCAGAAATCTCTCTCCACCATGCCAATTCACTTCTCTCATTGGTGAGTTCTTTCCTGGGTATCTATGATGAGGATGTACCCAGACCAGCCATACTTCACTCCATTAATGGATGTATTTTTGACTGTCCAGATTTCACCACCAAGTACTCCTGTGGGTGCCCCTGAATACATTTTTCTGTTCTTTTTTTATATTTTGTCTTCTCCCATTAGAAGGTAAGCTCCTTGAGGACAAGGATCATCTTTTCTTTTTGCTTGTATTTGTATTCCCAGGTCTTACCATAGTACCAAGGATATAGTAGGCACTTAAATGATTGTTACTTTCCTTCTATCCCTTACCTTTACAGTATGAGGGTATCTGAGGTCCATTCCACATCTCCATTCTATAGGAGATGGTCAGAATTGAAGTGGGTTCTTTGAAGGGCAAGATGCTATACTTTTCACTCAGCTAGTCTCTTAAAGGCAAGCACATTTCTTAAATGCCTTCCAGTGATGGGCAACTCACTACTGCCTTGAAGGCAACCTATTCTTCTATTAGCCCTTTCTAATTTTAAACCCACCTCCACCACTATTTACATTGAACAGAGATTAGGCTACCTGTAACTGCCCAGTCATCCCTCTTAGTTTTGAGCTTTGCAGCCACATAGAAACACTTTGGTCCTATTTAGAGCAACAAGGCATTGCAGTGGATGGAATGATGGGCCTGGAGTTAAGAAGACCCAAGTTCAAAGCCAGTCTCAGACATTACTACGTGACCCCAGGCAAGTCACTTAATCCTGTTTGCCTCAGTTTCCTTATCTCTAAAGTGAGCTGGAGAAGGAAATGGCAACTCACTCCAGTATCTTTTCCAAGAAAACTCCAAATCAGGTCATGAAGAGTCAGACATGACTGAAATGAAACAGTAACAACAGTTATTCTCTAAGTAAAAGATGGGTAGTTTCTTTAACAGATTCTCATATGGCATGATCTCTAGTCTCCTCATCATCCTGATATACCCCTTTGGACATCTACCAGCCTGTTAACATCTCACCCAATATATAGTGCCCAGAAAATAAAATATCACACTTCTGATTTTTCCCACCTTCTTAGCTATGGTCATGTTCTTCTAAATCTTCTTCCTCTGAAAGTGGTCTGGGCCATGATAACATTGAAGTTGAAACTATCCTTTTGAACTCATCATGTTCTGATCCTTCAAAGTCTCTCTCACCTACCATGGCCTATTCTTAGCTCCGACTCTCTGAACATAATATTAATGGGGAGGAATTAATAGAAACAGAGATAATCAACATATATTATTGTACCAGTTTTATGGTGATGGAACCTTTAAGCGACAGAAATTATTGTTCACATTCACATAGCTACATGAATGGTAGATGTGAATATGGGTTTTCTAGCTCCAAGCTCAGGGTTCTTCCCAAGAGGTCTCATTGTATGAGCAAATTTCATCATTTCTTAAAATGTAATTACCACTAGTTCTAGTGACTTGTAAGCCTTAGGGTCATGAAACCTCATGTCTAACAGAGAGTTACAGCAAAGAGAGTGGAAGTCATTGGAATAAAGGAAATACAGCAACTGAGTGTCATTTATCCAAGGAGGAACTTATTATTATCTATGCCCAACTTAAGCCATTCGATTTTCTTTTTCTCACTGTAATATTTTAAAATCTTAATCATTAAGATGAATAGAATACATTGCCAATGCAGGAAATAACACTGTCAGCAGTGTCAGTTTTGACTATGAATAAAAACTACATATGTATGTGTGAGGATAGAGGGAGGGGGGATATAGGGAGATGAAAGGAAAAAGGGGGGGAAGAAAGTGAATGAACAATGGGAGGGATGAAAAGGGAGGGAAGAAGTGACAGAGATTGGGAAGAATTGAGGGATGAAGGAAAAGAAGGAGAAAAGAGGAGGGAATGAGAGAGAGAAAAAGAGAGGGAAGAAAAGGAGGGGGAAGAAGATAAAGAAAGATTATTTTTTCTTTGAAGATCCTTTTTTTTCCCTCTGAGCTAAAGTACAAAGAAGAAAGATTAGGGAAAATGTCAGTAATAAACAGATGTTTTACATAATGTAATATTATTTATGACATCAAAGGCCCTGAACCCACTTACAAATGCCTTAGAGCAATAAATAGTGTGCACATCTAATAACTGAAAGTTTTCTGTTCTTGTGAAGGGTAAAGAGGTATTAAATCAATCATTCAGGTTCATGTGTTCTTATGTTATATTGCAGAATATTTTTGCATGTATAGAGGACAGGAAAGGAGGAAAGAAAAAGAGGGGGAAAGATTTTACAATGAACACTCAAATCCTCATACCTGGTAAGAAAAATAAATTATATTTTAAACCAATATAAGTCAAGCATAACATTTGCATACATGACTTCTAAGTCTATGAGACTTAAATCAAATATAACCTTGCTGACCGCAAGAATAATCATCAGTCAATATAAATATATGCGTATATTTATGTGTGTGTGTATGTGTGTATACACTAACTGATGACAGAGATACAGAACCGAATAACCTACCATCACTGTCCTCACAGAGTTTACAGTTTAGTATGAAGGGATAAGACACATTTTGAAAGTTGGCAGATAGCAATGTAAAGTAGGACATAAATAAGCAATGATAGAATTCCCAGAAAGGTGGGATAGATTGTTAGGGGAGGCCATGATGAAAAAGTTAAATCAAATCTAACAGCATCATTACCAAGAAAACAAAATGAAACAAAACCCACAAATATGCCCATACTTCATTCTCAAATGCTTTCTTTTTCTTCCAACACATCCTACAATACTCTTTATACCTATTCAAAAGTTTCTGGAGATTATTCCTTTTAATCTCAGTTTATTTTTAATAGTATTTTCTCCACTTGCATGTCAAGACAAATATTTTAGCATTCATTTTTAAAAGATTTTGAGTTCTAAATTTTTCTCTCTCCCTCCTTCCCTCCCATCCCTTCCCTCTTTCTAATATAGTAGGAAATTTGATATAGGTTATAGACGTCCTATCATTTAAAACATATTTCCATATTATTTAAACCTGTGAAAGAAGAAACAGATTAAAAGGCGAAACACACGAAAAAGAGTAAAGTGAAAAAAGTACGCTTCGATCTGCATTAGGGTCTGTCAGGTTTTTTTATCTGGATGTGGATAACATTTCCCTTCGAGTCCTTTGTACTTGTCTTAGATCATTGCATTGCTGAGAAAAGCTGTCGTTCATAGTTATCATCACACAATGTTGCTGGTACTGTGTGCAATGTTTTCTTGGTTCTGCTCAATTCGCTTTGCATCAGTTTGTGCAAGTCTTTCCAGGTTTTTCTGAAATCTGCCTGTTCATAATTTCTTATTGCACAGTAGTATCCCATTACATTCATATAACAGTTTGTTCAGCCATTCCCCAATTGATGGGAATGTCCTCAATTTCCAATATCTTGCCATCACAAAAAGGGCCTGCTATAAATGTTTTTGCACACATAAGTCCTTTTTCATTTTTTATGATTTCTTTGGAATATAAACTAGCAGTTTTACTCAGTATTACTGAGTCAAAGGGTATGCACAATTTTATAGTCCTTTGGGCATAGTTCCAAATTGCTGTCAAGAATGTTTAGATCATTTCACAACTCCACCAAAAATGCATTAATGTCCCAATTCTCCCACATCCTCTCCAACATTTATTATATTCCTTTTTTGTCATATTAGCCAATCTGATAGGTGTGGAGTGGTACTTCAGAGTTGTTTTAATTTTCATTTCTCTAATCAAAAGTGACTTAGAGCGCTTCTTCATATGCCCATAGATAGCTTTGATTTCTTCATCTGAAAACTTCCTATTCATATATTCAATTTTTTTTTCATTCTTTTGAATTTGTTTCATTGATTCTTGATGTCTCATAGAATCATGAGCTTCCACTTGCCCAAATCTAATTTTTAAGGAGTTGTTTTCCTCATCTAGCTTTTGTTCTTTCTTTTACATTTGGCCAATTGTACTCTTTAAGGAGTTGTTTTCTTCAGGAGATTTTTATATCTCCTTTTCCATCCAATTCTACTTTTTAAGCAATTGTTTTCTTTTTCCAAGCTGTTGACTCTTTTTTCATAATTCTCTTGCATCATTGTCATTTATCTTCCCAATTTTTCTTCTATCTCTCTTACATGATTTTTAAACTCCTTTTTGAGCCCTTCTGTGAGATCTTTCTGGGCTTGAGACCACTTCCTGTTTTTCTTTGGAGTTTTAACTGTTTTTGTCTTGTTGCCCTCTTCTGAGTTTGTGTCTTGATCTTCCCTGTCATCATAATAATGTTCTACAGTCATATTCTTTCTTGTTGCCTTTTAGCTCATCCTTTTTGACCTTTTCCTTTTCTTTTAAATTTAAGCTCTGCTCTCAAGGTGGAAGGAGGGTTGTCTCAGGCTTCTTGTGCTAGGGGCTTCAGGCCCTGGATGTTTACCTGGTGCTGCCTTGAGGGGGTAGGGTGGGGGATGGCTGGCATTGTAGGAGGCTGTAGGAGTCTGGCAGCTTACCTGGTGTTGAGCAGAAGTCCTAGTACTGGTGTTTGGTATGTGCTGAGAATGATGAGATGTTTCTGCAGTTCCCAGGGGCTACATGGAAGCACATGGTGGTCTAGCAACTGTAGGGTGTCTGCTTGTCCAGGGCTCGAGCACATGGCTGTTCTTGGAACTGGAGTCTGGTTGTTTCCCTGTCTATTCTGAGGCACGTGGGGGTTCCTGGTGTTGGCATCTGACTGCTCCACCTCACTAGGACTCAGGATATCCCACTGGTTTGCCAAGATGGGACCTACTGCTGACTTGCTAGAATACTTCCTGTCTTTGACTATGTCCCCCTTTTATCTGAGCAAGACCTTTGTCTCCAATCTTCCAAGTTTCTTGGGCTAAAAGATTGTTTCACCCCATATTTTTGCCAGTTATGTTCCAGGATTTGTTTGGGGGCTCTATTTTATGATTGTCTGGAGGTGAATATGGGAGTTATGGCATTTTACTGCTTGCTTCACCATCTTGACTCCTGAAACCCAGTTTATCTTTTTTTTAAGTTTTTTTTTTTTTGCAGGGGGGAAGGCAAGGTAATTGGGGTTGTGACTTGCCCAAGGTCACACAGCTAGTAAGTGTGTCAAGGGTATGAGGCCGGGTTTGAACTCAGGTCTTCCTGACTCCAGAGCTGGTGCTCTACACACTGCGCCACCTAGCTGCCCCTCCAGTTTATTTATCTTAAAGAATTTGAGAATTAGAAAAGAACTTAGAATGGGAAATTTCAGAGATGGAAGGGTGCTGAGAAATTTGAACAAATAGACTACAAGCCTTTAGAGCTACGTAAAGACCTTAAAATGTAGAAAGTCAGAGCTTGGACAGACCTCTGAACAAAAAGTACCAGATAATCTCTCTGAGATCATCTTCAATTTATCCTTCACGTGTCTTATTTGTACATAGTTATTTGTGTGTGGTCTCCCCTTGTAGACTCGGGAAATTCTTGAGAAAAGGGATTTTTTATTGTTGTTGCTTTTCTTTGTATCTGCATTGCTTAGAACAGTGCTTGGAACACAGTAGGTGCCTAATAAATGCTTCTTGACTTGACCTTCAAGAGCCACAAGTGTCAAGAGATATAAGCAACCCCCATGATCGTTCAATTTAATCCCAATATTTTAATATCTAAAGAAAATGAGGACCAAAATGGAGAGACTTAAAGAATGAATCTGTGGCTGAGACTAAAAAGAAATCAGATCTTCTGAATCCAAGTCAAGGGCACTGACCACTAGTCTACACTTTCCATTGAAACGACCACCTCCAATAACAAAAGGAGCAAAGGCAAGAAAAAGTACATGATGACCCAGAAGACAGCTTGAAAGATTGACTGTTAAGTGTCTGAGAAAGGAAGCAATTTGGATACCTTTCCATTTGAGCTGACATCCTGCAGAGAACCACTTTCAATAAATTGCCTCTTTTTTAAGTATAAACAGTCATAGGACGGATCATCAGGAGGTGGTCTTAAGAAAACAACAAGGGAGCTAATGGAGTCTGCTGGCATAATTGCTAAGATAAGGGAAGAGTCTGTTTCAAATAATAATTGCTTAGAGTATTTAGAATTCTGAGCAGAAAGGGAACATTTTCCCAAATCCAACCTGTGACCCCAATCCACTTTGGTTCAAACGTATCTTTCCAGTTTAATCAATGTGAGTTGATGACACACTGAACTGAACTAAAGAACGACAGAAATCAAGCTGCTTCCAATTACCGTGAGCTTAATATGACCAGATTGCTCCAAGTATTCCCATGGTCCATGCTCTGATCAAAATCTGCAGCCCGAAGATTGTTTATGTTACTTCTCACCATACCCTGAATTTACATACACCATCCCACATTTCTACAATAAGCTCCCTGTAGCGCGGCATGAAGACAGAAATATGGGGCTGAGGCTTTATGGGCCTGATAGTCTAACGTCCTATTGCTACCTTGCTGCGTGACCTTGGACAATTTTCTTTCTTTCCCTGAGCTTCATTCTCCTTAATTGTGAAACAAAGTCATTGAACCAGATGATTCCTAAGAGTACACATGCAAATGTTGAGTAAGAAGTCCTGGGTTGGATTCCTAACTCCACTAAGTATCTGCATGATCTGTAAAAGTTGCTTATCCTGTTCCCTCATTTTCCTGATATATATGTCCTAAGGAGGTTCGGTTTGATCGTATTTAAAGTCCCCTTTTTATTACCTATCCAATCTATTGCCGAATCTTATTGATTCTACCTTTGCCACATCTTTCATACATATCCCCTCCTTTCCTCTGACACTGCCACCATGCTGGTGCAGGTCCCCATTACCTCCTTCCTGGACTACTACAACAGCTGCTGCTCAGACTCCCTGGCTCCAATCTCTCCCCAGCCCAATTCCTCCTCCACTCAGCAACCCAAGTGATCTTAAAGCATAGTTCTGATTGGGTCACATATCCAAAACTGCCTTCTTGCCTCCTCCATCCCCTTCCATACACTCAATAAACTCCAGTGGCTCCCTATTATTCCAAGATCAAATTTAGAACCCTCTGGCTTTTTAATACCATTCGTAAGTTGGCCCCTTTTTCTCTTTCCGGTTTTCTTAAATCTTGCTCCCCTCCAAATACCCCATGATCCAATGACACTGGCTTCCTTTTCTATTCCTCATACAAGACACTCCATCTCCCAACCTTGGTCATCTTATATTGGTTGTCCTCCATGTCTGGAACGCTCTGCTTCCCTGCCTTGGCCTCCTGGCTTCACTGGCTTCCATCAAGTCTCAGCTAATCCCATCTCCTACAAGAAACCTTTCCCAGTCCCCCTTAATGCTAGTGGCTTCTCTCTGAGGTTACTTCCAATTCTCCCTGAATATTCTCTTCTCTGATATTGACACCCCTTGATCAGTCCTCGATCCCCTCACACCTAGATTATGGAATAGCCTGAGAGTTAGTCTTCCTGCCATGTCTCTTCACACTCCATTCCATTCTCCACTCAGATATCAAATTAATATTCCTAAAATGCAGATCTGACCATGTCAATTCATTAGTCAACACATTTCAATGGCTCCCTAACACCTCCACAATTATATACATATATACATACATAAATGCATTCATACATATATAGACATCTCAATATCTAATACATATATATGTATATATGACAGACCTGGAGAGTATCTTTGTATTGCTTCTTCTGACCACCATATGAACATTTGCACTATGTGAGTTCTCTATAAAATAGTCCTTGAAGAGTCTCTCTTAAGAATTTTGGAATTGATTGTGTCACACAGGAGACACTGGCACAGGACTACTCAGCATGGTGTGCCCACATTAGAGAAAGTGCTGTGCTCTACAAACAAAGCAGAATTGAAACAGCTCAAGGGAAGCAGGATGCATAAGTCTAGAGTATCCACCCCAAATGTTCACACAGATTATTTGTGCTCGACCTACGGTAGAGGATTCTGAGCTCATATTGGTCTGATCAGTCACAGTTGGACACACTGAAACTTGACTCTAGCATAGTGATCTCATTCTGGTCCTCTTCAAGAATGAAGGACAACAACCAACCAACATATGTGTGTATGTATATATGTATGTGTATGTATATATGTATATGTATGTGTGTCTGTATCGCTATACATCTATGTCTCTCTATCATTTTCTGTTTGCCATGAAAACCCTTCGTAACTTGATTGCTGTGTACCTTTCCAGGCTTCTTACATTTTACTGCCCTAAACATAGTCTACAATCCAGTTCTGCTGGGTCCATGCTCTTCCTCAAACAATTCCATCCCCAGACTCCGGGTGTTTTCACTGGCTCTACACCATGATGGATTACTTTCATTCCTTATCTCTGTCTCCTGCTTTCTCTGTTTTTTTTCCCCAAGTCACAGCTAAAATCTCACCTTCGAAGGGAAGTCTTTCCTGAGCTACCTTAAAGCTGCACTTCACTCAATGATTATCTCCAGTTTATCTTGCATATATTTTTTTTGTATATAGTTGCTTTCATGTTGTCTCCTCAAGACTATGAGCTCTTCAAGGGCAGAGGAGGAGCCTTTTCCCTTTCTCTGTATTCCTGGAGCTTATACATTGCCTGGTCCATAGCAGACATTTAATAAATGCCTGCTGACTGACTAACTCATATGATCTCTGCCTGTTGACATTTTCCCTCATCCTTCAGATGCTTTCTCCGCTAAAATTCTTCTACATGGGTAAGTAGCCAAAACATAATTATTCACATCTTACAAATGAGGAAAATGAGACTATAAGAAAGTAAGTGACTTTCCCAAGGTTATAAAGCTAGTGATTCTCCTAACCAGCATTTAACCCTCAACTTCTGTTGACTTCTAGTCTAGCCCACATTTCATTATAATGCACTGCCTTTCAGCCACATGAAAACAGTTTACAGATTAAAACAAGCAAAGACACACCTGAGTCCTAGAGAAAGCAAGTGTATTTCTGGAGGGGCCACAGATAGCAATTGCAGAGTGATGACTTGACCCCAGGGTTCCTGACTCCCTGCTCAGTTTTCTTTCTGCTGTATATAATAATCTCTAAAAGTTTCCTGAAGCAGACGAAAATATTCTTCACCTCTGAAAAATGTTCCTTGCACATTGCTCCCCTGAAATGAGAACAGTCAAGAGCGTATTATAGGCCTTTTATTGCCTGCTGCTATCCTGGAGGAGTTACATCTGCACAAAGGATTCCTGGAAGAAGAAGCCCACACAGCAGGCCAAACAAACAGCTCAGATGCAGAGCCTGTGTGTTCAGTTTAGAAGGCTCTGGGTAGGCTGTCTTTATCCACCAAAAGCTATACCCTGGGACAACGGGGAAGAGCTGATGATTCATCTGGGACAGAACTCAAGGCATGGATCATATCCATTACTCTCCAGCCCTTTCCAGGAAAAGCAGAATCACCAAATTTTGGATTAGAAGGGACCTCAGGGGCCATCTAGTTGACCCCCATACTTGAACAAGAAAATACCTGAAAAATGGACATCAAGATTTTGTTTGAAAACATACAGCAAAGGGGAAACAGCTAGCTCACAGTAAGCCCATTCCACTTTAGGGATGATGGTAATTGAAAGCCTAGGTTTATTTTTCTTCAATATTTTTTCACTTTTTGATTTCTACCCATTATACCAATTTCTATTCTCATGTCTGTTCCTTTTTCCATAAGACAACCCTTTAAGGCTGTTATCCTCTCCTTTCCACAACTCCTCAATACAAGGCAAACATGCATACAAACACACACTTAACACACTTTCTTCTCTGGGACTGTACATGCCTAAATTCTTGAGTCAATTCTCTTATATCAGGAGCTCAGGGCCTTGTCACCCTCTATTCACTCCAGTTTATCAATGTCTTTTAACTGTGGCATCCCAGACTGAATACAGTTCCCTAGATGTGTCCTGATTAGGACCAAGCACAGCAAAACCATCACTCTGCCTACATCAATCCATGCTGTTCTGGTACCTATCGCTCTCTTAATGAAGTCTAAGATTGTATTAGCTTTCTCTGTTGCCATATCACACTGCTAACCAATACTGAACTCAGGTCCATAAAAGCCCCCAGATCTTATACAGAACTTTTTTTTAAGTCAACAAGTTAGAGAAGCAGATCTGAGCCTGCAGTAAGTTTGATTTAGAAAAGAAGCATGTTTACATGTCTTTAGATACATATCTCTAAATAAAAATCTTCTTTCACCTTCACTTAGTGTAGAAAGGAGCCTGGGTTCTCAAAGAAAATGAGAGTAGAGACTATGTCAGGAAAGGACTGGAGTATTAGAAGAGTAAGGGACTGAACATCTGATACCCCAAACCTAAACTACCTACGTGAAAAAGAGGCTTCAAACAAGGAGGGTGGTCACCATGTGATTCAAATAATCAGACTTGGATTGGATGTAAGGGATCCAGGTGGTGGTGGGGCAAGGGGAGGGGGAAGATTAGGTTCCTAAAAGCTATAGCTATGCAAAAGTGAAATGGGTAACTTCTAGAGGCTGTAGATCTCCCCTCACTTGTTGCAAAGTCTGAAAAACCACTTTTGAGGATGTTATACAGGCTATTCTTACTCAGGTATGGGTTAAACAAGAGGGCCTCTGGGGACTCTTTTGAGTTTGTAATTGTGTGAATTTTAGGGAGATCACAGAAACTCATGAAAATTGTCTAGCATAATATGGAGGAGATGTATCACCTTTAATATAGGGCAAGAGTTCTTAACTGGGGGCTCTAAACTTGTAATAATAATAATCGTAATAATAGCCCACTTTCATATAGTATCTATGTGCCAAGTACTGGACTAAATGATAAATGCCAATTTTCTGTAGACTAAGAACAGTCTTCACTAAAATGTTTTGCTTTGGATATTTGCCAACTTGAATAAATGAATAATTGCTTTGAATACTCACCCCATGGATCTCTTTGAAAGGAAATGGTATATAATATAGGCATACACTGAAAAATAAAATGAATGATAGCCCGCACTCGTTTTAACATTAGCTAGATTTAGAGATGTAGCCTATTTTCTGATTATTTAGCTAACATATTCAGAAATATGTAATTTGATCCTCATAACAAGTCCCAGGAGATAGGTACTATTATTATCCTCATTTTTACAGATAAGAAAACTGAGGCAATCAGTGGTTAAATGATTTACCTAAAATCACACAGGTAGTAAGTGTCTGAGGTGAAATTTGAACTCAGATCTTGATGACTCTGAGCCTTATACTCTATCCACTGTACCACTTAGCTGGCTTTAATTATATTGATATTTCATTTCCACGTATTTGGTTTTCTTTGTAATGACTATGCATTTTATCCTATGCACTTAAAACCAATCTTCTCATGAGGAATCCATAAGCTCCAGAAGACGGCCAAAGAATTGTTAACCTAATGGTTATGATACACATAAACAAACTGATCGACGCTTTTAGCATGAGTACCTTTATTAACTAAATTATAGTTCCTTTGATCTATTGAAGTTGCTACCAATAGGACATTTTCAACAATACGATTTTCATTATGATGTCAGGATACAGGGATACTGAACTCCTGAGATGGTGGGAGCAGGATAGCTTTTATCCTTCATGAGACCAAGGGAAAACTCTGGCACCAGAGGAGAGGGATGCTTAATCATGTCGGCATTGGCAAAGAAATGGTTAAGGATGTCTGGCTATAGAGATATTGATTCAGAAGGTGTTGAATATAGGATTATTTTACAGGTGCTATGTATGTGAGCATAGAATGTATTACTTGGTTCAGAGAGAGAATTTTAGGAGGCTGATGCTGCAGAAAGAATGCTGAGGAAGACAGGGAAAATCAGGGGCAGCTGCAGAGACCGTGGTGTTGGGTCAGGAATATCCTCCCTTATGCTATCACTGGGGCAGGCAGAAGTGAACTCAGGCATCTGGATCAGGCTGAGCTGTGGTTACTTACTCTTGCTATGGAGCCCAAACTGTGTGTATTAGCGTGGAGAGAAAATGATGATGATGATGATGATGAGTCAGTATTGTTATCAGAGCCGCTATAATTGCCTATCTAAATTGTGCCAGATGAGTTTGGTCACACTTCCTGTCCCTAGAGTGCAAGGCCAGTAAGAACAGTAACAGCAATGTTAATGTCTAACTCCTGCAAGTTAATAAAAATGTCACAGAGAGATGAGTGGCAGTATCTAGAGAATTGAAAGTATGCATACATACATACACACATACATGTTTGTACATATAGAAATATATACATATATACATATATTTATATTTACTATATATGCAATCTACACCCATATGTGTATGCATGTGTGTGTCTGTGTGTGTGTCTGTGTATGTGTGTGAAATTTAAACCAGCTTACATTTAAATAATAGTTTATGGATTGAAAGGGATAGGTAGTATTATTTCCATTTTAGAAATGAGAAACCACCACTAAGTTCCTTCCCCCGTATTTTATTGTAACGTGTTCTTGAAGAGCTGTCAGAGAGGAATTGCCATAGTTCTGGAACATAAAAAAAGTTTAGTAGAATATACAAGAATAGAATCTATTCCCTCGTGGATAAGGGGCCCAAAAGTGACTGGGTAGTTTTCACATGATAAAGTGAAAGTCACACGTAACATAAATATGTATACACATGTGCGTATATGCATGTGTACATATGCATATATACATGTCACATACATCACATACACACACCTATCAGATTGGCAGATGAAAAACAAGGAAAATGATAATTGTTGGAAAGTCTTTGGGAAGAGAAGTACACCAACATGCTGTTGGCTGAGGTATGAATAGGTCCAATCATTTTGGAAAGCAATTTAGAATTATACCCCAAAAGTCAGGAAACCATGTGCACACCGTTTTGACCTTGAGACATGACTATTAGTCATATAGCACAGAGATTTCATAGACAGAGGAAAAGGACCCATATGAACAAAAAATATTTATAGCAGCAGTTTTTGTAGTAGCAACAAATTGGAAATAAAGTGAGTGATCATTAACTGGGGAATAGTTGAACAAATTGTAAGTATATGAATGTAATAGAATACAATGGTACTGTAGAAAATGACAAATATGACAAATTTTGAGAAATTTGAATTCTTATAAGAACCCAAGCAGAGTAAAATGAGCAGAATCAGAATACTGTCCGTAGTAAGTACAAAATTTAAAAGGAAAACAACTCTGGAAGCCTACAGAACTACAGCCTACAGCTCAACATACTGACCAGGCATGACTTCAGAAGTCTAATAATGATGCTTGCCTCCCACTACTTGCTAGAAAGGCAAAGGACATGATGTTTAGATTGTGACATGCATTTTTAGGCAAGGCCAGGGCAATGTGTTTAATTGACTTCAAGTGCAAATAGATTAAATGATCCAATAAAATAAAAAAGGAAGACATTAGATTAAACAAAATTCCAAAATCTGTTGCTTATAAGAAAAGTACTTAAAAATAAAGATATAGCCAGAATAAAAGGAAAGTGATGGGAAAAATAAATTAAGAAAAATAAAACTTTTGCTGATTTAACATTCTCAGTTTCATATATATTGTTTTATTCTTCTTTGTAAATCTAAATGTTCATGATAGTTTATTTAATTAATAATAATTTTTAAATAATTTTTTAAAAATAAAGAGTTATATAAGAAAATTTCTCCAAATCCATTGCACCAAAATAACATAAAGGACTGGAAGCTAACTTGTGAAAAGACTTGAATGCCATAGTCAGAAGTTTGGGCTTTCTGTGGTAGACAAAGGGGAGACATTGAAGGATTCTGTGTCGGTGGGAACTAACATTGTGAAAATTGGGTTTTAGGAAGATGTCACTGGCAAAATGTAAGAGGTAAGTTTATCAAGACCCAAAGGGCGGAAGGGGAAGGTGGAGTAGACTGTTTGCAGTGCGACCATGTAGAAAGCTAGAGTAAAAGTTAACATGAAAGATGAGGTGAATCTACACTAGAGTGATAGGACAGCAATGAAGGCATTGACATTAAAGACAATGATAGGGGTCAGTAACAGAGGTACATGCATGGGATGGATAGGCTATGGTCATTCTAAGCCTTAGCGAATAGCAGTGTAAGAAAAAGGACAATCACTACTAGGGAACAGATTTTTTTAATTGGGGGTAGTGTTGTTAAAGAAGATAATTATAACATCTAGATATGGAAAATACTTTGTCTAATCCAATCCCTCCATTTTACACATGAGGAAAGTGAATCCCAGAGATGGTATCAATGGCTCGTGACTTCAATCATGGCTCTATGCTACATTGCAGTGATAAATTGGGTTTAGATATTCAAAACAAAATAAGCAAGAGTTGGTTGATCTTTAAATCAGTAGTTTTTGGCCTGTAATAGAATCAGGAGTCATGTGAGGATGTATTTGGCAGGAATGTTGCAGATCTAATTCAACTCTGTGCCAATAAGGGTCATATTCTCAATGCCATAAAGCCAAATAGCCATCCAGTTGAATTCCATCAACTTGACTCCAGGCAAGAGCACATCATCCCCAAAGATGAATAACTACCTACACTATTTTTAGGGCCTTCGGGTTAGAAAGTTTGTTAAATCCTATTCTCACTGTTAATCAAATTGGCCACATACTTACCAAGTAATTTAAATTGGACCCTAGCACTAGACTTTGTAATTTTAAAGGATACAATTTTCATAAGGGGCATTTGGAAGAAAGTAATCTAAAACATCAAGATATAGATCACAGTACCTTAGAGTTGGAAAGAATATTATAACATATAATGTATTTGAGTGAGGAACATTAAATATCCTAGAGGTTAGGTGTTCTTAACTTGACATCCAGAGATATATTTTAGAGAATCATAAACTTGGTTGGGGGGAAATAAATACATCTTTATGTCAATACAGTTGATTTTCTTTTCCAATAGACATACATACACAAATATAACACCCATGTAAATTTTATACACAAGTCTCTACATGCATGTTTGTCTTTGTAACATATATACACACATATAAATACACATATATGCACACATTCATTTGTTTGTTTATGCTTTTAAAAATATTTTGAGGAGGACTTTATAGGCTTCACCAAACTTCCAAAGAGGCCCAGGATATAAAAAAGGTTAAAAGCCCCATATCTAGGTTAATGCCCTTTATCTTACACATAAAAAAACAGAGACCTGAGAAGGTACAGTAACTCTAACAAGGTCACAAAGTGTTTTAGTGCCATCCGTGTATTTTTCTTTATATAACAGTCACACTTCCTCTGCTGTACAAATTTTTTCCATAAGATGAGTTCTTAATATTCATAAAGGACACAAAAGATTCATTTCTTAAATGGACATTACCAGAAATTTTTCCATGTTATAATCTTTAAGCCACAAAGGATGGAAATTTAGGGATGAAGGTTTTCTTCTGTTCCCTTTACAAAAATTAGACAAAAAGTCAGTTGTTATATAATTCAACAATGTCTTCCTTTATAGCAAAATTATTTGAACACACAATTAAGATGCCTATCTAATGACTTGGAGACAAAGAAAAAAAGTTTTTTTATGAGGCATAAATATTTCTAACCACATTGAATACCAACAAAACATGTTTGAAATATGCATGCCAAAAAGGTCCCCAGAGAACCTCATAGAAATATGTTTATTAAGAATAAATAAGGTGATATTAAATTGTTATAAGATCAATAAGCCAAAAGCCAATCTGGTTAGTATAATCACAGAATTACAGATTGTTAGTGTTGGAAAATGTCTAAGAACATGGAATACCAGATGTGAATGGACCCTTATAGAATAACAGAGCTGGAAAGACACTTAGCATATAGAATATCAGAAAATACAATATTAAGCTAAAATGGACCTTATAAAATGAGATTGTGGACAGAGAGTATTAAAATATCGAATTAAAAAAAAAAACTTCAAATATCATTCAGTACAAGTTACCTTTTTACAGATGAGAAAATTGAAGCCTGGCAAAAGAAAATGACTTGCCTAAGGATTAGACAACTAGTCATTGGCTGAATTGGGAATCACTGAACTCATTGAAGACCAGATTTAATATATTTCTGGAAATATATCTGAAGTTTCTTTTCAGTTTGGTGGAAGGTTATATACTCTGCAGGTACAGTCTTCAAGACTCGAATGTCACATTCATGCCACAATGAGGCCAAGTGGGAATTTGTAGAGTTATATAGTAGGTTATCCGTATTTGAGCAGGAAGGTATAATGGAGAAACATTGGATTATGGCACAGGTTTGGTGATAGTATTTTAATATTTGCATAATCTTGGACAATTCACTCAGTTTCTCTGAGCATCAAGTTCCTAATTTATAGAATAAGGAGTTTAGTCTAGAATAAATTCTAGACCAAACCTATATTCTCTCTAAGATTGTTTTTTTCTGAATCTAAATTCTATGATATTATGATAAATATCAAAGAGGACAACACAATAATGGAAAGACACGGAATTCAGGGTCAGAAGATCTGTTCTGACACTAATCAGGGTATATGGAATTGAGCGAGGGATCTACTTATTTGGACCTCAATTTTCTCATCTTTATAATGGGAAAATAATCGTTGCAGTTCAGTTGTCTTAGTCATGTCCAACTCTTTGTAATCTCATTTAGCGTTTTCTTGGCAAAAATAATCCAGCTCAATTTACAAGGGAAGAAACTGAGGCAAACAGGGTTAAGTGACTTGCCCAGGGTCACACAGCTAGTAAGTGTCTGAGGCCAGGACTCAGAAAGCTAAGTCTTCCTGACTCCAGGCCTAGTAATCTATCCACTGCACCACCTAGCTGCCCCCATAATAACTGTACTTAATGCTAATAAGTTGGTGATATCACTATGCAAATGAGACAGACTCTTCTTTTGCTCACCCTATATTTCAAGGAACAAAATGGATCACAAATTATATATATGCAAACATATATATATATATGTGTGTGTGTGTATACATACATACATAAATACATATATATATACATATATATATGTATACATTCCTTTAATACTATCTATAAAAAGTTGAACATCAGTGTTGGAAAGTGTGTTTTGGAGAATGTTCTCAAGCTTTTACACCTGACAACCTACAGTGTCCCCAAGGAGTAAGTCAGTCATGGGTGGGTATGTCAGAGAGATATCACTACAGGGAGTGTTTCAACCCTCTTATTCATTCCCAACCATTCTGTTTAAGAAGGGTAAGTCTTATACCTTTCTATGAGGGATAGACAAGACTTGGAGAGCTTCCTGAGCCACTGAGAGATTATGACTTCCTCACAGAAATAAGCCATTATGTCAAAGGCAGACCTTGAAGCCATATCTTTCCGATTCTCTACACATTATTCACTTTTCATTATAAAATGAGAAAATAAGCATTTTTAGAACCATTACATGAAATTTAATTAGGAGTAGTTAACATCCACATTTTATAAGGTATGTTGAACTTAGAGGCAAGGTAGCTAGTGTTCTAAATGGTCTCGGGGAGAATGTTCCTAACTGAACTCCATTAAAATCTGCTTTCAACAATTCTTCCAATTCTTCCAGGATCCAAGTAACTTGGATTTTCAAATATAAATGAAAAGTAAAATAATAACTGAAACTACCTTTGCTATGCCAACCCCAAAGAAGTCTCTTTGATACACTTCAAAGGCAATGTTGTAATATATATGGTACTTAAATGATGGTGTTGGGACTTACACATCAGAAGTGGTATAAAATATATCGCCCACAAAATGTATGATCCGGAAATGAGTTGGGAATGCCACTGAGTAAGAATAAGAGATGAACAGCCCATGAGTTATACTATCTCTAAATAAAATGTTAAAAAGAAACAAAAAAGCGAAACAAAACCAAAGTCCTAGAGAAAAGGTAACAGGAGGCCATAGGTAAGAATTATACATGATGAAGAATCATATCTTAAATGATTATGTGTTGTTTCTCTGGGTGAGATGCCTGACATCAGTGAGATCATGAATCCCTTCCTGAAGTACAGACGTATAAGAAAAAGACCACTAGAAAAAGATTCTAACTATTGGAGCTAAAATATCCTCTCTGCTATTTTTTACATGGAAGACTTTGTATAAATCTCTATTATTCTGGACCTCAGTGTGCTCATCTTTAAGAAGTAGGGCAAGTGATTAGACTAGATGTTCTCCAAAGTTCCTTCTAGTTCTCAATCCTATTTACATATGCATGCATTAAAACACATAATGCCCTTATTTCTGACTTATCTAGAATATTCTATGGTCAAGGAGTGCTTTCTAAACATTGTTTCACTTCCACCAGTAACCACCCTGTGATGTAGATTGTGGTATTTCCATTTCTTCAGATGGACAAAAGACTCCAGAAGTAAGGTCACTTGCCCAGTGTCATGAGGCTGATAAAACAGATAGCAGAGCTAAGTCTTTTGACTTCCAGTCCTTTATTCTAATCAAGCCATGCTACATCTAGTCAGGGATAGAGTGTCTTAAGTAGCAAGGGACAAAGTGGAGAGATTACTGTCTGGACTCAAAGGACCTAGAACTACATATACATATGTATTATATATAATACATATATATATGTATATATATATGTATATGTATATATATATGTGTATATATACATGTATATGTATATATATACATATATATATATATATATACAGAGAGAGAGAGAGAGAGTAACCTTGGTTAAGTCACTCAAGATAGCTAGACTTAGAATGAGGAAGATCTATATTCAAATTCTTTCTCAGATACTAACTTAGCTGTGACTCTATCCTGGCCCCTCCACTTTTATCTATCAAATAAGATTAATAATAACACCTATCTCTCTCCCAAATTTATTGTGAGGATAAAATAATATAGCATATGTAAAGCATATTTCAGATCCGCACTCTCTCTTTCTCTCTCTACATCTATCTATCTATCTATCTATCTATCTATCTATCTATCTATCTATATTATAACATTATTATTATTATTAACTAACTACCCTGGGCCTCAGTTTCCTCAAATATTTAATGAGGAAGTTGGATTAGATGGCCTCAAAAGTCCCTTCTATTTCTTTAACTCTGATTTTATGAGTGCCTCCTGACCCTTGAAAAAAACAAAATCATATGAAATAAGTATCAATATAAAATAGATCATTTAAATGTAAGCTCATTCATGATTTCAGAAAATGAAATGGGGAAATGGTATAACATCTTTTTCTGGCACTGCTGCTGGTTTTCAGTCTTTGGGATGCCACATGAAATGACAGAATACCAATCATATTACTTACTTAAATCATAGGGATGATTCTGGACTTAATTACTTGATTGGCCAAATTAGCATCCTTAATGCAGAAGCTTCCATGCAGCTCAGCTTTCTGCTTGCTTCAAAGACTATTCGAGGTCTGGTCTACCCTCTCAGCATTTGCCTAGATATTTATCCCTTTCTTTGAAGAAGGAAATTGCTATGTAAATGAAATTTAACAGGCCTCTATTGACCTGATAGCTGAAAAATTGGGTCACTATACTTCTGCAAATATTGGTTTCCTTAGAGGTAAACTGAATTAACCACTGACAAAGCTGAAATGCCAGAGAGATCCCATCACAGAAGGAAGAGAAGATACTGATTCAAAATAAAGCCACAGCTTTCAGCTTCATATCCTTTTGGAAATGCAGCAAAGGAATGAATACAGTCAGTCTCCTACTATGGACACTCTGGGAAGTCATGGCTATAAGGGGAAGACATTTGTAAAGGTCTTCCATAGCCACAGAAAAATCTCATTTCCCTGTTTACCATACTGGAAATTTCATTAGAAGTATGCCAAACCTTTTACTACATTAGCAGTGAGAGGACTTAAAATGATTTTTTTTTGGTGAAAGGTAAAACAAGGACTGAAACTTATTCATACTTGTAAATGATGGATGAAAGAATAAAGAATAACAATTTTAGTGTTAGAAGAGATTTGATGGGTCATCCTGATTTAACTTCTCACCCAGTGCTGGAATCTTTTCTGCAAAAGATCTGGCAAGAGTTGACCCAGCCACTACTGAAGTACCTGTAGTGACTGGGAAGTCAAAATATTATCGAAAATGAGTTTTTAACCACTTTTATGCATGTTTGAGAATGTCATATTGTGATTGGCTCATCATGTAGTGAGAATGAGAAATGACCAACAAAATATTATACTGATACCTATATAAAAATAACAGAGCCATGGAAAGGCAAACCTTTAACACCCAGGGTAGATGTTTTACTGAAAGACTTGTGGAAGGATAATGACGATAATCACATCACTAAGAAGACATGGATGGATTGTGACCTACAGAAAGAATGGAGAAAGTATCCCCATTAATTAGAAAATGAAGCATATTGGGCCCAAATTTACCTCCACAAACTTCAACTCATTAGTCCTTGTTCTGTCCCTTTATTTGATTCAACTTGATTTAATTCAATAATTATTTCTTAAGTATCTACTATATTCACAGACTTACAACAGGCACGGAGGAAGATCAAAAGATACGGAAAAGATGGATACAAATCTCCGTTTGCTCTTTCCTTAGAACTTAAGATATCTTATGAGAGCAATCGCATCCCCTCCCTTTACCCTGCCCCTGTATGAGTGTATGCATGCATGTGTGTGTGCATGTGTGTATGGAGTTGGAAAGTAATTTATTTGTCATCTTTTTAAAGATTTTTTTTAAAATATTCTTTAAATAACAATAATCTCTCACTTGCTCTCTTACAATTCATGAACAGACACACACATACATACACACATGCTCTGCCATCTCACATTGAGGGAAATAAAAGTAAGAAATAAAAATATAAGATCTTGCAAAATACATAATTAAGAAAAACACATTTGAACATTTTTCATGTCAAAAAAAGAATATTTCTTAAAATTGTTAATTTTCTCTGGATTTGTCCATTTTTACTATGTGTGCTACTGAATCAAACATAACTCTTATGAGTTTTTATTTTCTCTAGTTATTTCCCTGTTCTCTGATTGATCTTCATAGTAGATCCACAGAAAGTCATCAGTTAAAAGGGATCTCAGCGTCCATCTAGTTAAGTTGTTGTCATGGTTTGATTCCTTTTAAAATTTTCGTGGATTGTCTACTCTAGACTCATGAAAGCAATGAGAAAAATTTTAATGCAAAATAAGCTTATAAGTATATGATGAGTATATTTTTCACCACAGAAAATGTGTTGTTAAAACACTGACCACCACACCCCTTGATTTGAGCCAATTCCTGAAAAATCTAGACTTTTCCATTAGAATCTCCCTTTAAAACATCCCCAAAACGAGACTTCCAGTGATGTAAGGATATCATTACCTCTGTGGCAGACCATTCCTGTTTCTCTAATTCTTTAGGAAGTCCTTCTCATATGGATCTGAAATCTCCCTCTCTGGCCATTCCTTGGAGTTTTCCTCATGGCCATGAAGAAAAAGTCTAAGCCCTTGTAACAACCATCTGGTCAGTAGTTACTGTGGCTATGAAAGACCAACAATAACCAGCACACAGAAGGCCACTAACACAGGTTCTTTGATCTGCTTTACTAAGGAAAATAACTTTATGGGATTAACAATCTCACTTTAATCACACATACTTATATAAACTCACTTAGTTCAGGAGGAAAAGCCAGCAACCTGAACTTCAGCACAAATAAAAACAAATCGAAATTACAAACATCAACAGGCAGACCTTGTCTGATTCAAATCACAATTCATAGTTACCAAGAAAGCATCAACATCTGGGTTTACAAGCCAGGGGTGGGGTGGGCTCTTAACAGCTGCCCAGAGTCTCTTCAAGTCACATGCCACTCTTCCAATGAGTGAAAGCCCCAAGGGAGAATGCCAACCTCTGGGTTTATATATCTTGTTCAGGGTCAAAGAGCGTCACAATGTTCGACTCAAACCCACGTGACCTAAAAGTCTCTGGCGTCACAAACACGTCACTCAAACCCATGCAAACCAGGCTTTCCCTTGAGGCAAGGAGGTCATCAAAGACCCCTAATTTAATCAAAGAGACAAAGGCCGGACTCATCAAGGGAACTTGATTAAATAAGTGTTCCAAAAGAAAAAAAAGAAGTCCCACCTTAATTAATATTACAGCTCTCTTCCACATGACAGGCCTTACAGATAATGTCTGGTGATAATGATCATTTACTACCCAAGTCTTGCTTTCAGAGAAGATTTTAAGGGAGGAAGAGAGAAGAAGGGGAAAGAAATAGTGCTTGTGCATGAAGGGAAGCAGAGGATACTGAAAGAAGTCTGGGCAGAACAGAGAAAAATCACTCACTGCAGAATTTTGCTAACATTCAACTCTGCTAGAATTGGTTGTCCAGTGGATATGAGACTTGAATGTCTCTGATGCATTCAGCACTGTTGCAGTTCCATGGGGTATATGTTTATGGGTTTTGAGGTTTAGAGACAGTGTTTTACATTTCTTAAAGGTAATTATTCACTTCAGAACCCTCTGCTACTTTCATCAGTTTAGAAGGAAATCAAGAGAACCATTTCTATATTATGTGTGGTAATTTCTGAAAGTGTAATTTTTATGTTGAATGCATCTACTCCTTAATCCCCATACCTCTGTCTGAAATGATGAGTTCTGCTGTGATGAATATACCATGAAATGAGGTACTGAGGAGTTTGTTTGGCAATCATATCTTTTTAACTTCATTAGCATACAGGAGTTCCTGTTGAATCCTATTTCCTCAGTGTGGTCTTGGGCAAGTCACAATCTCTTTGGGGCTCAGTTTCTTCATGTTTAAAATAGGAGTAATGCTTATTCCACCATCTTTCTATCAAGGTTACTGTGGGGATCTTATTTTGTAGATTATTAAAGTGCTATGGAAATAAGAGATATGACTTTCTTCCCATTTCTTTTGTACCTCATAAATATATGTGCTTTATTACTCCTTTACTTCATTGATTTATTTTTCAACCCATCAAAGCAGTCATCTATTCATCATCCATAAATCATATATCCATCCATCCATCCATCCATCCATCCATCCATCCATCCATCCATCTATTATTGCAGTCAACAAATACTGACTGAGCATCAGTTTGGAAGGACCCATGCTAGGAAGTATAGAGAAGACATAGAATCATTAGGCAGATTCATCAATCTACTCGTGGAAAAAAGTCACATACACATTTAAAAAATAAAGTAAAACTTCTAGATAAATGTACAGTATAAATAGTAAACACGAAAGAAATTGTTCAAAGAAAGGGCATGGAATACTTCTTAGAGAAGGTAGATTTTTCTGGTGCTAGTACTCCAATGTGTTTTGGAAAGCCAATAGTTAAATTTTCAATGTAAGTATTTAAACCTCAGAAATTGTCAAACTTTTAAAATTATAAATTCATTGGTTTATTGATTTCAAGACTTAAAGTGATAGAGAAAAATGGTAATTTAAATTAAGCTTAAAAGTATATCACGAGTGATTTATTTTCCCTGAGGAGTCTGTTATTAAATATTTACCAGCACACCCCTGAATTTGACCCAGGACTTAAAAATTATAAACCTTCCTTCAGTCAGCTGGGCCTAGAACTCAAGCCACTGCATTAAAAACTAGGATATCTAACCACTAGCAATATCAGACAGAGCCTTTGCAATATATAAGCTGATTTGATTTAAAATATGTAAACCTCACATCATAAAACCAGGTTTTAACTCACTCTTTTTTGCATAAAGCAATGCTAGATTTGCCAAGGTGGGTTATTATCAGGATCAAATCACATTATCTCTGCACTTTAAAGAGCATAAGAATATTAGCTATTATTGTCACTGTTATAAATCATGTTATAAACAAATGTTATAAACATTATAAGTAATGTAATGGCATAGTAGAAGAAAGGACCTTGCTTATAATTCTACAACTGACTGATTATGCCGCTTTGGACAAAGTTCGTTCTCTTATTGGGGGACTTGGTTTTCTCATTTGCAAAATGATAGACTTGGATTAGAAGATGATCTCTAAAGTCCCTTCCAGCTTTAAATCCCTTGATCTTATAAATTAAATTACTGGGCTGGATTTGAGCATGTATAGTAGATATTCCTTCCATTTCATTTATGCTACTTTATTTTGCACATCTTTTGCAAAACCTTTGAAATCAAATGACCACACAAATATGAGTAAGTGAAAGATTGCTTGGCAAGGTATCGATTATGAGATAGCCGAAATAACAAAGGCATTTTTGGCCCAGACAATTCCATCTGAAGAGATGGACTGTGCCTGTGATTCTTGTCAAGTTTAAAGTTCTCTTGTTCTAGAGAAGTCAGCGCCAACAGACTAGAGAAGGACAAGCACAAGTACCAGGCACAAGAAGCAACAAGGAGGTCCTAAAAGCACTATGAATGCTAACTTCTACTTACGTAGCCCTTTCTGATCTACCAAGCATCCGTTTCCATTTGTCCTCTTATTGAATCCTTCCAAACTTAGTAAATAACTAGCATTTACGTAGCACCTTAGGTTTTGCGAGGCACTTATTTCATTTGATCCTCACAACAACACTGGGAGGTCGGTACAATTATTATCCCCATTTTACAATTGAGGAAACTGAGGCAGATGGAAACCAAGTGACTTGCCCAGGGTCACACAGCTACACAGTGTCTAAGGCAGTATTTGTATTCGCATCTTCCTGATTCCAGGTCCGGCATTTTGCTATGCTACTTAGCTCCCTAATAATAATAACTGATATTTATATAGCCACTTTATGATTTAACAAGATAGATATATATACACACACACATATATATATACACACACATATGTATATATGCACATATATACTCATATATACATCACAGTTACATATTATCTTTACAGTAGCCCTATGAGATAAATATTAAAGTTATTATTGCCTATATTTTAAGAACAATTAAATAACTCCCTTTGGTCATGGCTAATGTATAAGGTAGGATTTAAACGTTTTCTGACCCTAGGTCAGTGCTTGTCTGGACTATATCAAGCTGCCTCTCATAATAACACTATATTAGAAATATTACAAGTACTATCAGCAAGCCATGTATGATCTAGGACATGTCACATTGCTTCCATAATCCTCAGTATGCTCACCATACTACACCTTCTCTAAGGTTCCCTTCAGCTCTAAGAGTCTATGTTCTAATCACCTTAATAAACCCCCATGCAGTAATTTTCCCTAGGTTGAATTTAAAATAATACCTGATACTCCCAATATCGGCACGACATTATTTACAAAATGAAGACATTCAACAGAGTGATATTGTGATATAGTGATAAAATATGTTGATATGTGATATAGTGATAAAATTTTTTAAATTCAATTTTATTTTAATTCCAAATTCTCTCCTTCCCATGTTTCTCTACCTTCCCCATTGAAAATGTAAAAGAAGTAAAACCCATTACAAATAGTCAAGCAAAACAAATTCTTGCTTTAGCCAGCCCCTCAAAAACTGCTTCAATTTGCACTGAGTCCATCCCTTCTCTATCTGGCAGTGGGTAAAATGTTTCATCAGAAGTTCTCAGGAAATGTGGGTGGTCATTACGTTGGGAATCTGTAATATTTTTGTTGATTGCTACCATTCTGTGTTCTATGATCTTATTGAGTTCTAATATTTTGTGTTTGATACTATAATATTCCATTAAAAAGTCTGTTCCAGTTCTAAATAGTCTTCCAAATAATGTAACTGTTCTACACATTTTCACCATTGTACATTTGAAAATATACATATTTCTCTCAAACTCAATAAAAAAAATCTTCAGATTTAGAACCCAGTCAATCCGATTTGAACTCTGGGCCTGATGTCAATATAAACAGTTGGCCTAGAAATGAGTAGCAGGGAAAGGCCATGGAGCAAGCAAGGAGCAGGATGGAAAAGAGGCAGAAGAAACCTCAAGAAAAAGAAGAGAGATGTTCTCGTAGTTTTAATATCCATAAATACAAGTATTTATTAAGGTCAAAGATAACCCAAAGATGTATTTTAGATTTTTCACAGAGAGAATCATCAAAGCCTGTCAGAAGTTATTAGAAAATGAACTACAATGAATATGGCCTAAGGATTAAAAGGTTATATGCTGTGCTAATTGATTTCAAAATGAGGAATGATGTTCTCTTTCATCCCCTGAGTAGACAGCAACCCAAAGAAAAACAAAATACAAAAAAAACCCAAGAAAATACGCATGACCTTTGGGCTGTGATGAGCTTAATAATCAGTGTGAGCCATGTTAGGATTCATGTGTCCTTCAGAGTGCAATAAATTGTGATACCTTAGGTGATACTGTTTTACCAGTGAAGATGAAAAGACTCTGGGACCATATCTACTTGTATATGTTATTTACATTAGAGAAGAGATTTCTTTCATATAAAGATTGGAATAAATGACTATTAAAGGTCACTTCCAACCCTCAAATTCTGAGATTCTGTGACAACATAAAAACATGGGAAGGAAAAAGCTGAAAAATTCTACCTAAATATTCTGAGAAATGCAATAAAATGCAATCTATTATGGACTAAATTTTGTATATGTATGTAATACATATACCCATATGCATAAATGCATGTATATATACATATGTGTGTGGGTATAAATGTAAAAACATATACATGCCTACATATACTTGTATGCATGTATTATAATATATGCATACATGTATATATTTGTGTGTCTATCTATCTACCAATCTATGTTTATTATTCTATCAGCAAGGAATGTATATACCCATTCCTCTATAATCTCCCCAGCTTGAATTTCCTTGCTCCTTTTAATTATATTTTTGCTAATTTAATAGTTATTAAATGGTACCAAAAATCCTTACTTTTTATCTATTTTATTTTTGTCTATTAGTTGGTCAACTCCCTATGGAGGAACTATACTCAGTGTTGTGTGTACAAAGTCAAAGAGTAGAACAGTTGTATTTCTTTGTCTTCTTTACAACACTTAGTATAGGGCTTTACAAATAGATGCTCAGTGAATATCTGAAGACTGAATGAATAGAAGAATGAATGACTGAGTATATAGACAAAGGGAGAGATGTATATTGATAAGAGTCACATAGATTAGGCAAGTATGGATTGGTTGTGAGTTACATTTTTGGAGGGGACTTCCAAATGAATGAGGGCACAGATCCACTCAGGAATTTTTTTTTTGTTACTAAGTTGGAAGATTTTTGAAAATTATTCTTAAAAATATGTTTCTGCTTTTCAAAATTAAACTTACATATTTTCTTTTTATCTTTTTTATCATTTATCTATAATGGACAGAATGTTACATGTCTAAATTTTAACTGTTCCTTATATATATTTAGATGCCAAATTTTATCTGTCAAATTTACCATAAATAATTTCCCAATGTTTTTCTTTTAATTGGATATTGTTCAGAATGTTTTCCTTCATGTAATCAGTGATTTCTTCCTTCTCCAAAAATGCTTTGTATTTGTTGAATATATCTTTAAAAATAGCCTTTAGCAATTGAGATAAATTGCATTCTTCTGTTTTCTTTTATGGTTTTTGAAAAGTAAATATTCAAATCTATCACCCAGGTGAAATTCTCTGAGGGGTGAGATATAGATATAAATCTAAATCCATTTCCTGACAAATTGCTACCCAATTTTCCCAAGTAAATTCGTTAAATAATGAATTCCTTCCTCAGCTTCATTTTATAAAAGTTTATCAAACACTAATCTTTTGTATGTATTTGGTTGGATGTCTGATAAATCTATTCTATTTCATTGATTTATTTCTTTATGTTTTGCCCTGTGGCAGATAGTTTTAATGATAATCACTTTGTAATGTATTTTAAAATCTGAGAGTGCAAGACTTTCATTTCCACTTTTCAATTTAAAAGCAGGAACTACTAACACAATATAAACCTATGTGCCTTTCAAATTGGATGCTGTGAAGGCATCTGAAATAATATCCAAAAGAGAATTCATTATTTCCTCCCTAATCTCTCCCCGTTTCTCAGTTTAGCAATTACTGTTAAGGGCAATGCCATCCTTCTGGAATCCTTGGTTCTCAACCTCACTGGCAGTCTCAACTCTGCTTCTTGGTTCACATCATCTACTCAATCAATGGCACAATCCTGGTTTTTTTTTTCCTACATCTCTCATATAAGTCTCCTTATCGCTATTCCACCAGTTACCACCTAAGTTCTGGCTTTCATTACCTTCCACCTTGTACTATTGCAGTAGTCTAACTAGTTCCCCCATCTCTTGTCTCTCTTCACTCCAATTTTTCTTCTGCACAGCTACTAAAGAGACTTTTCCAGAGCATAGGTCTGACCATATCACCTACTGCTCAACATATTCCATTGATGCTCTAATGCTATCTCCAGGATCAAACATAAAGTCCTTTGTTTAACATTAAAAACTCTTCACAACATGACCCCTTTCTACCATTCCAATCTTCTTGTATTTAATCTCTTCCACATTCCCTACGATCCAGCCATATTCTCTTATTGCCTTCCATTTTTTTTCCAGCTTACTTCTCCTATTGATATACCGTTGTCCTGGCTCTTCTTCAGACCTGGAATGTTCTTCAAGCCTAGAATGTACTTCCTTTCGTCTATTAACTCTTAAAATCCTTGACTGCCTTAAGCACAAACTCTTCAAGGAGAAGAGTCCCTGACCTCTCCCAGCTGCTGCTAGTTCCATCCCCTCTCTGTATAGGTTCTATGCTCTGTATTAGTGCTGTATGTGTATGGCCTTGTTTGTGTTTGTCCTTCATTCTGGAAGAGGACCATGACATCAGGGAAATGATAACATGACTTGCAGTTGACTTTGATTTGAGTGAGGGAGGGCTGTGCAAAGTCACCATTCCACTTTCTCCTCCAGAGCCATCTGGGTCCAGCAGCCTGATATGCACCAGGATGACTGGAGATGGCCCAGGATGCATTAAGAGACCCTGGCCCTTCAAGGCTAAGGTCCTTTCAGGTTCTCACTTGGAGTATGGTAATGCCTATTCAGGGAATAGGCCTCTTTAAGAAGTTAATCAAGGGATAGACTCTTTAATCAAAACTCAAAAAAAAAAACCAAAACAAAACAAAACAAAAAACCAAACCGGGAGGGGAAGACCCTCGGGGCTCCTGATCAAAAGAGAAACAGTTACTATGTACTATTTACATTCACTCTGTTCTGGAAGGCAGGGACCTATTGTTCAATCTATGAGCTCCAGAGTGAATTGGGTTTAAGGCTTGGTTTTTGAGAAAGAAATCTAGCTGGTAAACCCAAGGTTAATATGGTTTTACCCCCATTAAAATAGAAGCTCCTTGAGGGCAAGCATTATCTTCGCTTTTTCTTTGTATCCCCAGCACTTAGAACAATGCCTGGCCCTGGGTAAACACTTAATAAATGCTAGTTCATTTATTCATTGATGGATTAACAGGTGGACTAACCAGCCTACCTAAGTTGTGATGATATTCTCATCACCAGAAAGCTTGACACCAGGATAGCATATTATTTTTTATTTTTTTTCTTTCCTTTTTTTTTCTTTTCCCTAGAGTGGCTGGAATCCACAGGAAGCTGGGAAACTATCTATTGGGGCACTTTTGTTGTTGTTATTAAGTACTTTTAGCCCTCTTTGACCCTTCATGACCCCATTTGGGGTATTCTTGGCAAAGATATTGAAGTGTTTTGCCATTTCCTTCTTCTGCAGCTCATTTTACAGATGAGGAAACTGAGGTTAACAGGGTGAAGTAACTTTCCCAGAGTTACACAGCTTCTAAGTGTCTGAAGCCAGATTTGAACTCAGGTCTTCCTAACTCCAGTCCCAGCAATCTGTGACACCTAAGCTGTCCCCTAGTAGAGCATAAAGGACTTCAATCTACATCACAGGATAGATTTCCCACACTGACAAAAACAATCAACAAGCATTTGGTAAGCACCAATCGTGAGCCTTATGCTCTTCTGAGTTCTATGTATCCAAAAACGAAAACAAAATAATCCTTTCCCTCAAGGAGCTTATATTCTTTCAGAAAAAAATAACATCTAACATTCATTTAAAGGAGTTTTTCTTTTTTTTTAATGATAAAATCAAGTTTTCTCTTTCCCATCCTTTCATTATCGGAAGAAGAAAATAAAGGAAAGGAAAAGAAAAAAATGGGAAAGGAAGGGAAGGGCAGGAAAGAGAAGTAAAAAAAAAAATTATAAAATATGTATATTAAAGCTAAAGAAATTTCCTCTTAGAATACTTGAAGACTATTGGACCAATTTCCCCACAATTACGTTTAAGATAGCAAATTACAAGGATTTTTTTTTTTCCTATTTCGAAGATATGAAGAGAGGAAAACCTACCCGGGGTTAATTGGCTTACTCGTAGTCACATAGCTAGTAAGTATAAAGGCAGAATGAAGGGCTACTAATTACTGAGGGAAACTAATTCCAACTCAAGTGTTCCTTCCACTACTGCCTCTGATTCAAGGTTATCAACGCATGTCTTTCATCACTGGAAGGGTTAAAAAGAAAGTGGGTTGAGGGATGGTTTTAGTGGAGTTCAATCCACTGGACTAGGGGTTACATGAGATGACTTCTAATGTGCCTTCCAGCTCTAATATTGTATAGTTGGACATGATGCCCATAACAACGTAGAGGTAATTAATTTTATTTCAGTTCTTTTGATTGATATGAAATCTGTGCAACCTCAGTCTTATGCGTTACATGTAGGACTTTCATTAGCTTCTCTATTGCAAAGGAATTGCTGTTATATTCAGAAATGCCCAGTTAAAGAACATCTGTGTGGTGGTTTTTTTTTCTCCAAAATTATTCATTAGCAGGTGAGACATAGCCTTGATTAGCATTTCAATGAGGAGCTTGTCACTAAATATAATGTCCGAGCTTGGATTAGAATGTTACTCCACGTCTAGTCTTTTCCACAAACCAGTAGAGTCTGAGCAAATAGACATTTTTCATCCTGTGAAACAAACTGCCTTAAATAACTGATGAGGTGACAACGAGGCAGATAGAGTAAATGCTCCCCCATCAAATGAGTCTTAATTAAATAGAACACCAGCTAATTGCCTTTCCACCAATAAGTGATATACCCTAGTTAAAATTACATCCTTTTCAGGGTTCTGATTCAGAGGGCTGTGATTACACCCCACCTGTAGAGGGGAAATCACTCCTGCAGATTGTGAGAAATCACACTCCATTTAGAGAAGGCCCATTCTTGCTGAAAAGCACTGTAAGGGAAATGATACCTCTATAAATGCAAATCCTGTTAATCAACCATTAATATCTGGCACCTGATTATTCTTTCTTTTTAACCAGCCTTCCTTTGGTGTTTAACTGCAGGGGGTGGCATTGACCCTGGGTTCTCAAATACATAGCACACAGTCTAGTCCAAGATACTGAGCTGGAAAGCTTTTCATTACAGACCAGCAGTGAACTTGGATGGACTGAATGGATGGACTTGGATGACTGAAATCAAAGAGCTACATCAACCAAGGGCAGAACACCTCCTCAATAGAGAGCTGGCCGCTGCAGGTGATGGGCTAGTATGGCCAAGCTACCCCAGCAGGATGACTTAGCAGCCACCCTTGCTTCTGGAATCAAATACACAGTTTTCTATTGGGAATTTTAAGCCCTTTACCACCTGGACGCTTCCTGCCATTACAGCCTTCTCACACTTTGCTCTCCTCTGTTCATCTGTGGCTTCCTCCTTGCTCTTCTTCACCTCACACTCATCTCCCACCCCCCTGTTTTTGTACTGGTAGTACTCAATCCAGGGAATGTACTCTTCTCATCTCTTAACATACCTGGCTGCTTTCAAGAACCGGTTCCAATAGTACCTTCTCCTAGAGGCCATCCCTGACTCCCAGAGTTATCTGCTCCTTCCTCTCTAAGTTTAACTTTCTTCTATTCTATTCTATCTCAAATAAGCAAGTGTGTATTTAGACGTCTCTCCCCATTGGTATGTAAGCTCCTGGAGGGGAGGGACTTTTTTCCTTTTTCTTAATCATTAGAATAGGCACAATGCAGTTTCCCATAATAAGTGTTAAATAAGTGGTTTGTTGATGGATTAAGTGGCTTAATGCAAAGTGGAGGGGCTGTAATTTCCATCAAAATATTTAAGTGCCTATTGTGAGCACACTTTGAAATACTTAGGAAGGCAAGGATTATGAGATTAGAGTTGGAAAGAGCCAGTAGTCCAAGCCTACATTTTACAGTGGAAGAAATTGAGGGCTGAGTTAGGGAATGATAAGGTCACATCCTTACTAAGGAGCAAGTCTAGGACTCAAATCCTTAGAATCCTCAGACTCTAAGACAACTTACTTTAGAATTGAATGACCTGGATTTCCATCTTGCAATATTTGGGCTATATGGCTCAACGGACAGAGTTTGGAACTTGGAGTCATAATGTTGGTGTTCACTCATTTTTCAGTCATGTCCATATCTGTGTAACTTCATTTGGAGTTTTCTTGGCGAAGATACTTAAGTGGTTTGTCACTTCCTTCTCTAGCTCATTTAACAGATGAGGAAACTGAAGCAAACGGTATAAATGACTTGCCCAAGGTCATATAGATATTAAATGTCTGAGGTGAGATTTGAACTCAGGTCCTTCTGACTCCAGGTCCATCACTCTACCAACTGCCCCACCTGGCTGGTGGCATTACAATGACCTGTGTTCAAAACCTGACTCTGACAGTTGCCAGGAGTCTTACAGTGTGCAAGTCATTCTTGTTAGCTTCAGCCTCCTAATCTGCAAATACCTGCATTATCTGTCTTACATGGTTGTTGTGTGGCTTAAGGGAGATAATGTATGTATACTTTAAAGGTTTTAGATGACTGTACGTGTTTCAAATGCCTTAGTGTAGTTTGAAGCTTAGTACGTTATTAAATTATTCTCATAACTTATGCAGAACATTGTGTAAGTCTTAAAGTGTTATATAAATACCAGTTATTAGTAGCATTAGTGACATATCAAGGAATTTGTGGTGTGAGGGGAAGATCCATCAAGCTACTTTATATTCTATGGGCCTGAGAGCTATTGGAAATAATTTGAAAAAAGAAATGTGTGATAACATCAATCCTTTGTTCATGGATTGTGGGGAAAAGCAGTCCTTGGATTAGTAGCCACAGCCAAAGTTTGCAGAGCTTATGACTTTTTGTTTTTAAATTCTCTCATCCTGCTAATGTTCTTCAGGTCCATTCTCCAAATGAGCAAAACTGGCTCCTCCTGGTCCACCTGCTGCTTGTGTTTCATGAGCTTTCATGTGGCAACTTCAATTTTAAACATGCCCTTTTGGATGGACTTCCTAAATGTTTATCTTCTACCCTGTATTCTTTTTTTATTTATTTAACTTTTATTACATAGAATAAAACAAGCATTTCTATAACAGAACATAATAAAAAAAAGATGATTGTACATGAAACTGCAAATCGGTTATGTACAGCTTGATATTCCTTTTAAATATATAATAAAGTTATCATTTCAATGTCTTTTTTTTCTTATCTCCCCCTTCTCCACCTCTTGCATTCTTAACTACTTCATGATAGGCTGCCATATAACACTGTTCTTTGATTAGTGATGCATTCCCTATGTGGAGATGCTATCATGACTCATAGAGACAAATTTGGTACAATGGATAAAACACTACACGTAGAATTAGGAAAGCTCATCTTCCTGAGTTCAAATACAGCCTCAGATACCTTTAAGCTTGGTGGCCCTGGACAAGTCACTTAACCCAGTTTGTATCAGTTTCCTCATCTGTAAAATGAACTGGAGAAGGAACATTCCAGTATCTTTGCCAAAAAAAAAACTCCAAATGGGTTCATGAAGAGTCAGACATGACATGACATGACTGAAATGACAACAACAGTAAATCATTTTGAGAGTTGTTTTCTTCAAAAGTAGTCCCTCATATAGAGATTCCAATGATGTTCTCTCTATATGAAACATCCCTATTGCTCTCACATCTAAATCACCAGATCTGAAATCCCAATGATCATGAAAATCACAGTTTGTAGTATTTAGGTCTGCAAGGGACCTTTAAGATAAATGACTTAATGAATAAAGAGATTTTTTTTAAAAAAATTCATTATTATGAAGCACTATCATAAACACTGGGGATACAAATAAAAAAGCACAGTCAGTCTCTATTCTCTAGGAAATGACATTTTAATAGGGGTGACAATATATATAGAACATTACAGGTGCAAGTCAGATGGAAGATCTTATGGTCCTTACAGGGCAATGGCCAAGAACAAGGACATGCATCTTTTGTATTGCCATTTCCACTAATAAAATCTTATCTGTTTCTGATTTTGAACCACTTGATAGGGCAAAAGATTTTGATTCAACAATTTTCTGTTGTAGAGCATTTCTTCCAACTTCCCCTTTTTAAAGAGATGTAGTGAATGAAGCCCCAAAGGAGAAATGGATTGCCTGAGTCACACAACTAAGAAGTGCCAGAGACAGGATTTGAAACCACTTCTTTTGATCCTAAAACCACTGTGTTTTCTTCTGTAAGAGCCAACAGTTGTGTAGTGCTTACTAATTGCCAGGCATTGTGCTAAGGTCTTTGCAATTGTTATCTCACTTGATCCTTACAACAACCCTGGGCAACAGGTGCTATTATGGTCCCCACAACATTATTCTGGCTCTCCATAGCCTTCTGCCCCTCTTCCAAAGCACCCAATCTACCCTCAGAGGAAGAATCACCATTACTAAGGCAAAAGTCCCAAAAGAATGTGCCCTGGAATCTACAGGAAATATCCAAAGCAGAGTTCCAAAAATGCCTCAGCCAACAATCTCTTTTAAAGAAATTCAGAGCCTTTCTAGAAAGCGGGGCGGAGGGGGGCACTTACTGTGGATATTAGAAGTTTTCTTCTCTATGACTAACAAATCTTTAAGCCTTCAAAGTATTTGCCACTCCAGAAATGTGTTCTGCTTGACTGTAAGCTTCATGAGGGCAGGGTTCCTATTTTATCTAATCTTTACATCTCTCCAGCCCTTAGTGCAGGACTCAGCACAGAGCAGTTGTTTAAAAGTGTTAAATAAAGGAGCAAATCATATTTACTGCATGACTCTATATTTTATGACATTTTCAGGAAGGATCTTAGAGGATTAGAGTGAATATGATATATAATGAGGCAAAATACAACTGCACCTGAGTAGCTGAGTAGTGTGATGGCATTGCTTCTCAGCACTTGGGGGCCCATTGGGCAAGATACTTCTTCATTAAGCCTCAACCTAATTTGTAAAATAAGAGGTTTCTATGAAATAATCTTTAATTGATCCATTCTCCCTCAGTAGAGACTCAGAGTGGTATAGCTTGCTAGCTTCAGAGGTCATAATATTTTAAAGATGGCATATAACAGATAATAAAGCACTCAAAATAAAAATGAGGCATATTTTGAATAATAACATCTTTTAGTTGTTAATTTGTGGTTGTTCAGTCATTTTCAGTTGTGTCATAGTCTGTGTGACCCCATTTGGGGTTTTCTAGGCAAAGATACTGTTGTGGTTTGCTATTTCCTTCTCTAGCTCATTTTTACAGGTGAGGAAACTGAGGCAAAAAGGGTGAACTGACCTGTCCAGGGTCACACAGCCAGTAAATGTTGGAGGCCAGATTCGAATTTACAAAGATGAGTATTCCTGACTCCTGACCAAGCACTCTATCCACTCTGCCACCCAGCTGTTCTTGTTAATTTACCAAATGGTTTCTTAGGCTTTTTCGATGCCGATACATTATTTGGATGTCACAGTGGAGGCAGGAAGACCTGAGTTCAAACGCTTCCTCAGACATTTAGAAGCTGTTTGACCTTGACAAATGACTTAGCCTCTGACTCAGTTTCTTCATCTATTAAATAGAGACATTAATAGCACTAACCTCCTATCCTTGCTACAAGGATAAAATGAGTCATATTTATAAAATGTTTTGCAAATCTTCAAGTGCTATATAAACACTAATTATTATTATTATTGAAGAAAACAAATCAAACCTCTCTGAGATGGCACAGTGCATGTAAAAAGCCACTGAGACAATTCAGATGGTCTCGTCTCATGATTGAATGGGGATAGTTTTGACTTTTTAAGTGTGAAGCTCCTGACCCCCTCCCTAATTAGTTCTGATTTTTTTTCCTATGGTAGACTAAGTATTGTCTTTAATATGAAGCAATTCTTGATGAAATTGGTCAAATCTAAGATTCTTTTTTTAATTCATTTTTTATTTTTAGTTTACAACACTCAATTCCAGAATTCCCCCCCCCCCCGCTCCCCAAGATGGCATGTAATCTGATACAGGTTCTATATATATACCTTCATATTAAACTTATTTACACGACAGTCAAGTTATAAAGAAGAATTATAACCAATGGAATGAATCATGAGAAAGAAGAAACAAAACCAAAAAAGAAGAAAAAAGAACAAAAAAAGAGAGAGCAAATAGTTTGCCTCAATCAGCACTCAGACTCCGTAATTCTTTGTCTGTCTGTGGGTAGCTTTTTCCATCATGAGTCTTTTGGAGCTGTCTCTGACTTGTGTTGCTGAGAAGTGCCATGTCTATCAAAGTTAGTCATCACAGATACTGTGTGTCTAAAATCATGTATAATGTTCTCCTGGTTCTGCTCCCCTCCCTCAGCACCAGATCGCAGAGGTCTTTCCAGGTTATTATGAAATCTGTCTGCCCCCCATTTCTTATAGCACCATAGTATTCCATTATATTCATATACCATAACTTGTTTATCCATTTCCCAATTGATGGGCATCCCCTTAATTTCCAATTCTTTGCCACCACAAAAAGAGCTGTTATAAATATTTTGTACATACGGGTACATTTCCCACTTCTAGGATCTCTTTGGGATACAGCCTTAGAAGCGGTATTGCTGGGTCAACAAATCTAAGTTTCAAAGCCAAGAAGGTGAAGAGAAGGATTGATTACCATTTATATGGTGCCCTGCAGGTACTATGCTAAGTGCTTGACAAATACCATCTCATTTGATTTCCATACATGATGGTGGTAGATGGCTCCACACCACACTGGTGTCATTTCTGGTCTTGAAGCTTTATGGGAAATCTTTGGGTCTCTTTGGTTTGGTTTCCTCTTTAACCATCTACCAGTACTCCCTGGACAATGTGCTCCCTAGGCTGAATGATTTAGGTATGACCATGGGCTCAAGTCCTGGACTACACAGTGTTGATACTGTTTGGTTCATAGCTTACCTCCTCAGGTAGATTTTAACTCCACATGCTGACTGTGCAAATAGATCTTTGTCCTCAGTCATGGCTTTCCTAGGAGATGACTTGTATGGAGGAAATTATGGACTTAGAGATTCTTTGACTAGACATCAACAGAAAGCTGGGGAGGAAACTGAATTCAGCAAGGGCATTCAAGGGTGAAACTGGGAGGAATCGGGAGTGGTGGGACAGTTCACGGATTCAGAACTGGAGGCAGTTAAAGATCCTGTAGTCCATTCTCCTCCTTTTATTGATGAGGAAACCAAAGACCTGAAAGCATAACTGACTAATAAAACATCATATTTTTAATAGGTGGCAGAGTAGGTTTTCAAACCCAGATTGTCTAATACAAAACTCAGTGTTCTTTCCACAGCATCTCCATGCTTTGTTAATAATTTTAAAAAATGGGGAGAAAATGAAAGAAAATACGACTACAACAAATAAAATCAAATATGAATACTGACGAGTAGGGAAAATGGACCTCACTGCCTTTGTTTCCAGAAGTAAGGTGCTATAGGTGTGAAATATATGTATTGTTACACTCAGTTGACATGTTTGTTAGTTTTGTCATTTTTTTCTTCTTTTTTTAATTCTTCGTTACAAGTGATGACTTTTATGAATAAGGGAATGAGAGGTATTCAAAAATTAAGGTAATGTAAAAAATAAAACATTTCAATAAAAAATTTTAAAACATTTTAAAAATGATTTTGATTTAACTACCGACACAAGAAAAAAACCCAACAAAAACAAGAGAATGAAGACTGTGTTTTGCCAAGAACTGGATATGTCTTTGGACTACAGCTCATAGGGATGATCTTTTGATACACATGTCCTGGGGAAAATGGAACCAAAGAGGGGAATAAGAGAAGGCTGGATTACCTTCACCCAGTGATTCCATAAGACTATAAGTCTTTATATTTGAAGCACTAAAATTGCAGTTAATAGAAAGGTCTATGGAAAAAGCATGTACATGTTGGGGGTGAATTGGAAATAGCAAAAATCTGAGAGATGTATAACTATAACAAAAGAGAAGAGTTAAAGGAAAAACACATCCTTTATGCTCCATTGGTATTCAAGGTATGTCGAGATAATATAACAATACCTAGCACTTAAAAGGTACTCAAGGCTTATAAAGCACTTTAAAAATACCTAATTTTATCCTTACAATAACACTGGGAATTAGGATGCTATTATTATCCTGATTTTCCACATAAGGAAACTGAGGCAGAAAGGTTCAGTAATTTGCTCAGGATTATAAAACTAATAAGCATCTGCAGTTGAATTTGAAGATAGATTTTTTACTATTCCAGGTTTGGCACTGTATTCATTGTACCTCCTAGCACCACTGGTTTCCATAAAATGTCAAGATATCTCTAGGAAGACCTGAGTTCATTAGGAGATATCTCCATGAAGGAGATAGATGATAGATAGATAGATAGATAGATAGATAGATAGATAGATAGATAGATAGATGAAGTATTGATATGTACATATGAAGTTATAAACAAAGATCATACAGTATTTGTACAGCATGATATATAAATTTAAATTTATTATATATATATATATATTATATTATATTATATAAATATATTATATATATAAATATATATTTATATGTATATATAAATACATATTATATATATAAATTTATTATAAATATTATATATTTAAAAGCTTTAAATTACAATGATCCATTCTTCTTCAGTAAGATTTGGAGAGGTACAAAACCTTTTTCAGCTATTGAAATCATAGTTTAAAAAAAGTACATCAAAAATAAGTTGAATACCTAAAATAAAAGTGAGGCTTAAATTGAATCACAGGAATTTGACAAGTGCTATTGCAGGAAGTACTTACATCAGTGAGATAATAGATCCTTTCGAATATTAGAGAAGAATCAGAAATTGTTACAGCTGGAAGGAATCTTAGAGATCACCTTAAACCCCCTCGTTTTTAAAGAAGTTAGGAAATACATATTGACATCACTTCCAGGTGGCAGGGTCATGAGATTTTTGACCAGAAAGTGAACCTTAGTCACCATTTAGGTTAAATTCACCCCTCTTCCCATTTTTCAGATTAAAACAAAAACCAAAAAAACAAGGCCCAGAGATAGGAAACGCATTGCCCAAGGTAACATAATATTAAGTGGAAATGTTGGGATTCAATCCCAAGCCTTGTTATTACAGACTAAAAGGTCTTTCTTTAGTACCTATGGAGCAGTTTGTTTTACAAATGAGTATTACTCTCCCAGTGATGCTATATGGCAGCAAGCATGGAACACAGTGAAAACTAAGGCTAAAAACACTTAAGATGGAAATTTAAAAAAAATGAGATGTATGGTGGATGCAGACTATAGTGCGTTACCAACTATGATTTGTGCATGAGAATTGCAGTGAAGGACATTGAAGGCATGTATACACAAAATAGAACAGGAAGCCATTTACAAGAGTCAAAAATTAGCAGCAATCAGAGATTGTATGACCTCAGTGGTAAAAGCTCCCACATAAATGTTATCACACACCATTCAAAATAAAATATTTTAAAGTTAAAAAAATTCTTGAGGAAAAATGAGCCTGAAGAGGGAGTCTATGCTATGTTGCCAGAGTCTTTTGTCCACTCTTAAATTCTAATTGTATTTACACTTCCAAAATACATCTGAATGGCAGAGTTGGGTTTGGGGTCTATCGGAAGTCAGTAAACAGAGCTTTGTTTTCATTTCCCTCCTCAGGTTGATGTGCTATGACTCATCTGAGTCCGGCTTCCTGGGACCCTGTTATTCTATCATGTGTGGTAAAAGTTGCATGTGGCTTATTCTTTTTTTTTAATCTTTGTGAAAATAAATTAAAAGCATCCACATTTACAAATCCTGAGTCGGATTTCCATCCTGTCTAACAGGATGAGAACCTGACCCAGTATTCACACTGGTAAGCTGAAACCAACATCAAAAGACCTCTCATTAACTGAATGTCAGAGAACGATTGAAATAGTTTTTATCTAAAGAGATGTGATTCACAGTCCCACAGTATATCTTCCATGAGGAGCAACTATCATTGGATCCGAAATCTGATACAGAGCCCAATAGGTCAGCTAATTCTGCCCCCTTGCTTCTGATCAAACTTTCTCTGGGAGGCAGAAAATCTTTTCTCCTTGTTAATCTACCCAGACTTCTAAGTTTCCATTACCTCACTCGATAATTACTTCTACTTGGACTCTGACAATTCGTCACTAACTCGAATTCCTCCTGGTCCACCTTGATTCCGGTGGATTGAGTCCTTTTTCAGAGATGGAGAGCAACAGAAATAATTTCTACCATTACATAGACCAAACATATAAAGTTTGGTACAATGAAATATGAAAACATCAGTTAAGCATCTACTGTGGGCTCAACACAGTACGCTATGTGGTGGAGAAATTAACAGCCTCTAAATGGTATGGCAGAAGGAACACTAAACATGGGAGTATTCAGGTGCCCATCTCAATTCTGTTCTTTATAAGTTGTGTGATCTTTATAAGGCTAAGTTCTTTGGATTTCTGTTTCCTCCTATAAAATGGAATCAGTATTTGAACTCTATAATTCACAGTATTTTTGAAGGTAACATATTTCATAATTACAGAAACATTATCATTATTATCTTTAAATATCAAGCTGATTCTCATCAATAGGCCCTATAAAGAAGTGCCAAAATAATTAGAGTCTTCCTCCCTGGACACCTTCTCCAGAACTATCTTACCACCTAGAACCCTTCCTTGCCCTACCCAAACCCCTACTCCTCCCATTTCTGGAAAAATTAATCATGGTCAAATCAACCTAAGTGTTGCTCTCAGAAGGGGAGGAAATCTACTCCCCAAAAGCTCCATTTACTCTCCTTAAAACTAAAATACTCCTCCCTAATCCCCATTTCCCTACCCATGTTGCCCCTGACAATTAAATACAAACTTATTAAAGGCAGGGGCTGTCTTTGCTTTCATAATTGTACCCCCAGTACTTAGCACAGTTCTAGGGATTCAATGACCAGTCGATAAATGCTTTCCCATTTATTTATCTAGAAAAAAATGTGGTAGGATCCAAACTATGCATAATAAATAACTGATTGACGGTAAATTTCCTGAATCAATTTCTGTTTTTAAAGATACAAAGTATAATACTGCTAAACCTTGATAACTAGAATCTCTTAAGACAAAATACCAGTGTATGCGTCTTTATTAGGAAGACATGGGATTTATTCAAAATTGTGACTGTCATGTAATAGAGCTGTGTGATCAACAGAATAACAAGAAAAAACCTTCAATTTGTCTATACCTTTAAAATGTGGGCCCCAGCATTGGTCAGAATCTTCCAAATGTGGTCTGGCTAGGGAAGAAGACCATATGTATAGCATATTGTTCACTCTGGACTCTATTATTGATTCAGCCTAAGATCAAATTAGCTTTTGTTGCTTTCCATGAAATACTGCTGACTTATACTGAGTTTAAAGTCCACTAAAACCCCCAGATCTTGCCCTACTGCACTAGCAAGTTACATAACATAGTTAATTATATATAGTTTTTCCTATTTTTTTAATGGTTCACTAGAATCTTAGAGTTGGAAGGGATACAGAGTCCCTCATAATCCACTCTGGTTTGAGCAGGAATCCTTTCTAACAACTAGCGGTCCCCACACATGCACCCCAACTCCCAATGAGCCTTAGCATTCAATAAGGGTCAAGACGACATCTTTAATGTTTATATCCTATACAGAAGTGACATCACATATGGACATTTTATTATGCATTGGCAAATCCTTGTGAGATAATAGATTAAGAGTTATCAAGGACCTAGAATGGCCATTTTGCCAAATCCCCTCAATTTATTGATGAGGAAACTTAAGATTGAGGAAGATAACTGATTTGCAGAGGGTATCATGGTTTATGAATGTCTGAGTCAGGATTCAAGCCGAGGTGTTTCTGATTCAAAAACCATTACTCTATCCACCACACCAAACTACATTTCAAGACAAAGTTAACCACTACTGGCATATGGTTCCATTGGGATTCCAGTGTGAGAGCTGCTGATTCCTACGCAGGGGCCTTAAGTGAGTCATGGCATTTTTTTGATAAATGGATCCCTTGTCAGACAACCTTCCTAACTGGCTCCCTGAATGCAGGTTGTCCTTCTCTGTTACTATTACCCCCAAAGCATATGCTGTTAATTTTTCTTCTTAATGAACTGTCCAGTCTAGTTTGGCAACTGAAGCTGTGCTGGAACTGCAATATAAATGGTTTATGCAATGCAGCTATTGTCAGGAACTGTCTTCTAACAACATCAGAGCATAATTGAAATGAAATATCTCAATAACTGTAAATACCGTTTGTCAAGGAATGAAGTGGGGGAAGCACTATTTCAAAATTGGCTCTAATAGACTCTAAAAACATGGATTATTGTGTCATAGCCACAAGTAGAACCTGCTGAGGCCTTGAAGTGCAGGGGGCTGTGATGGTGTGTGTGTGTGTGTGTGTGTGTGTGTGTGTGTGTGTGTGTGTGTGTGTAACAGTGAATCCATTTTGAGAAATCAAGACTCATGTCTGCTCACATTTTTCAAGACATACTTTCCTGCAGGGAAAAATGGAGCAGGTCTAAAAGGTCCTTGTGAATGTCCAGAGAGACTTGGGCAGACAAAATGGTGTTTCCTGCTTTAAAAGAATAAAAGCTGACCTACAGAATTGCACAGCCTCAGAGATGGGGAGCTCCAAGGCTGTCACGTCCAACTAATATCTGAAGAAACCCAAGATAAAATACCTTTAAAATCTCTGCCAAGCCTTTTCTAGAAAACTTCTACCGAAAAGAACCCTACTTCCACAGACAGTCTAGTCTACCTCTAGATGATTCAAATTGTTAGGAAGTTTTTCTTTACATCAAGCCTAAAATTGGGCTTTCTTCTACTACTGCTCATTGTTCTCAACATGTTCAGGCCCAAGTATTCATGTGCAAGATTTCTTTGATTTTTTTAAGGTAATCAGGGTTAAGTGGCTTGCCCAGGGTCACAAAGCTCATAAGTATCTGAGGTCAGTTTTGAATTCGGATCCTCCTGACTCCAGGGCCAGTGCTCAATCTACTATACCACCTAACAGCCCCTGAGGACTTTGACTTTCAAAAGGAAGTCAAGGTTATGGATCATATAAATCCCCGGAGAGCTAAATGACTGCCCAAGATGACATAACTAGTAAATAGAGGAGTTCATATTTGTACCAGAGTTCTTTTATTCCAGATCAACAGGCTGTTCTACTATATGATGTAGGGAATTGTTGCATCACATGACCCTTGTCATTTGTCCATTTTCTCCCATAAAACCGTAGGCATATCATGTCACGAATTGTAATAGTCCAAAGGTGCAGTGTGGTACAATGATAAGAACTTTCAGACTAGAGTTAGAAGGTCTAAGTTTGCTTGAGTTCCTGCTCTTCCTCTTGCTAAATCAGTGGATTCCTCAACTTGATAAACTACCAGACCTAAAGACCGGTAATGAATGGCTGGTCTGTGACCTGAACACAACACTTCTCTGGAAAAGTGTTATAATGAATCAGGCTTTGGCTTTGTAGTACATATGTTACACACACGTACTAATTTTTCAAATAAAGTAAAGCATAGAGACACAGCTGAGGCCAAGTTTGACAGAATTAGATCTAAACAGATCCCAACAGGCTGGAATGATGGACCTAATCTATAGAAGTTAGAGAAAAATAAAAGTCCTTCACCGAGGTTCACAAAAGCAGCTGAATGAGTAGACGGTGGAGTTGTTAGAAAAAATAAATAAATGTCTTTTTTTTTGGAATACAATTTCAATCTGGTTCCACAATTACTGAGAACTTTCCTTCTGCTCTTTCCACTTTGGGCCCAGCAGTAGATGTTTGAAGGATCACTGGCCAACTTAGGGGTGACTATGTAGCATCCTTATTCATGGTATAGAGCAGGGCTGTCCAAACTTAGGTTTTTATTGAAACAATAGACAATATATTTTGATTTGCCATTTTAGTGAGAGCTCTGCTGTAGCTTGGTTTCTTTTACTAATGCATTTATGTAAATTTCTATGCTTGCAGGAGGGCCACATAAATCACACTGCAGGCTGGGCCATATGCGGGCTGCATTTTCGGCCCTGCTATAGAGCAAACTACTTGCCTCTTTGAGGAATAGGACAAAAACAAGAATCATCTAGGCATGCCCTTCCTTACACGCAGTCGCTTTGATCGGTGCTGACCCATTCCAAGCCAAGATGGCACAAACCCAAGCAAAACAGAAGATGGAACAGTCATTAGCTTGCTTTTACTATAAGAATTATTGTAGTTGACAATACCAGCAAAAACATCTAACATTTTGACAGTGATTGACTGTAAATTGTGTTAGTGTACTGTACACATGCTGTATCTCATATGATCAGCAGAAGAGTCTTATGAGAGAAAGAGCCAGAGCCATCATTCCCATTTGACAGGCAAAGTCCCTGAGGCTCTGAGAAGGGAACCTCCCCCAAAATCACAAGATTTCCAAGTTTGAACCTAGGAGAATTATCTGACTAGAATCTCCAGTCACTGCACCTACGTAAGCATGCCAGCATCTTTACATGGGAAGGACAATGAGTGAAGGACAAAGAAAAAAAAGAAAAAGAAAAGATTTTCATCTTTGCCTCAAAGCCTGAGAGAAATATTTTTGAAGCAAAGAACGACTATTTTGCTGAGCCCATCTTTCAAAGGTAAGTTTGGAGGCAAAACAACAGTGTTCAAACACTCCACATGACTGTGCCTCCCTAAACTCTGAAATAGAATCAGATAGGGACGGACACATTGAAAGATATTAAAAAATAACTGTCTTTTATATTCATGTGGAGATGTTCTCTGGATCACTCCATGCATTCAGGGGACTAGATTTAAAAATACATAAATTCATTCTCTATTTTAAAAACCGAAGGCACAGAAGGAGGAAGATAGTGAAGGAAAGAAAAAAAATCAGGACTCTCTGCTTATGACTACTCAACAATATTTGGAAGTATCCTAGAATTCTGAAATTGAGAATATATTTGAAAGCAACAATAAAGCTAGCCAGTCAAGTCATTGCCATTCACCAGGACTATTCTAAGAACATTCTAAAAGCTTTATCCTGCTTGTGCTTTCTCTCTCTAAAACTCAATAGGTACTCTACCACCAGATTCACTTTCCTTATGTATCTATTTGGTCTCATCACACCTCCAATCAAAAATCCTCACTGATTCTCTATTGCCTGCCAAATTCGAATAACTCATCTATAAAAGGAGAGGACTGGACTAGATGCCCTATGATGCTCTGATCCTGTCAATTGGTCAGTCAGTCAATATGCATAAATGAAGCAGCTACTCTATGCCATGCACTGTGCTAAATACTCTGGATACAAGAAAAGGAAAAAAAAAAAACAAAGAAACCACAAAACAAAAAACAAACCCCCCCAAAAAGAAAAACAAAACCATGATGCCTACTCTCATATTCAAAAGAGAGCGAGACATGCTGATAACATAGCACATACAAGATAGGGAGCAAAGGGAAGACAGTCTCGGATGGATGAAACCAGGGAGCAACAAGGAAGGCTTAGAGAAGATGAGTTTGGGGCTTTTTGAAGTAAACCTGGAGAGGTGGAAGTGGAAGCTGAAGACATAGAGGATTCCAGACACAGGGCTGGGGTTGGGGGAGGGGAAGGAGGGAAAAAATGAGCACAAATGCAGGGAGATGGGAAATGGAATGGTTTTTGTACAAAATAGCAATCAAGCCAGAGTAGCTGAATTGTCTCATGTGTGGAAGGAAATAAGGTATGAGAAGACTGGAAAAGTAGGAAGGGTCCAAGCTGTGATAGGTTTTAAATGCTAACCCAAGGATTTTACATTTGATTTTGGAGAAAATCAGGATCCACAGGCCCTCCTGCCTTTCTGAATAATTTCACAGTAATTCCTTCTAGATACACTATACTGTAGCATACCTGTTTCCTGGACACTTTCACACCTCCAACACTTGGCTTATATTATTCCCTGTGCCTTAGATGTCCCTCTCTCCATTTTTCACTTCCAAACTGCCTGCTAATTCCTTTGAAGTGTAACTCAAAAGCTTCCTTCTACAGGCAAATTCAACTGATCCTCCTAGTAGATACAGACCTTCCCTCTCAGATCTCATAAAGTGTAATTCCTAAAAGCTTTTATACATTTTATTTATATAATTATATGAATATAAATTCAAATACTTTTATATTTTTTTTATAATATAGCTTCTACCTTTTGTTGGGGGGTAGTATTTTACTATCTTACTAGACTGTGAGCTTCATGAGAATGGGGACACTATCTTACATAAACTAAGTATGTTATTAAGCTCCTTACACATTGGTTTCTTACAGTGTGCACTTAATAACCACTTGTTTTATTAATGGAAAGGAAATTCAACTTGAAAACAGAGATACGTATTTGAATCCCCATTCTGTGGCTTACTAGCAGTATAATATGCATAGCTTCTTTTCCCACTCCAAACCTCAATTTGCTCATCTATAAAATCAGGGATCATGGTAGATCATATGTGAGCTCTAGGATCTCTATTGTGTTACCACCGTATATAGATTGTGTAAGGTCTCTATTCCAGCTCTCAAGAGTCCTACGATTCTTTTCCTCTGACTTCCATGTTTAGACACCTGCCCCTTCCCTCTCTGCAATCTCCCAGGTCCACTCCAGTCACAATTAATTGAGAAGAAATTTCAAAATATCCTGTTAGCCTCCTTCATTCTATGAACTGCCTGAGGCACCCTGTGCCCCAGAGGACACATGGGTAATTTGGGTTAGTTGCCTCTGGAAGAACTGGTTCTTCTATCCCTTAGGGAAATATGGGGAGGCCTGAGTAGCAGTGGCCTATTTCCCTCAGGACCTCTGAGTAGTGACTAGACATCCTGGGCCATTTTCCAGTCTGCTTTGGGGAGAACTGACTTGTTTCATCATGTTTCCATTCAAGGCAAAGTAGAAGAAGGAAAAGGAAGGGAAGTGATGGGGAGGGGAGGGGAAGGGACAAGAGGAGTGGGGAAGAGAGTGGAGAGGAAGAAATGAAGTGTTTTTTACAATTTCCTAGGCTCCAAGAATGACTATCCTTATAGCCTAACATAAGCTTTTCCGTCAAATAAAAGGAAAGGATTTTCACTGCCCTCAGGAACGATTTTCCCTGTATGAATGATTCCCACCCTCCATCTAGTATAGAAGAAAAGCAAAACAAAACAAAGCCAAAAATCCTTTGTAGAGCAGCTTAACATAAATACTGGACCTATCCTAAAGGTCAATATATTATAAATTAATGGTTATTGTTCAGTTATGTTTTGACTCTTTGTGTCTCCATTTGGGTTTTCATGGGAAAGATAGAGGAGTGGTTTGCCATTTCCTTCTCCAGCTCATTTTACAGATGAGGAAACTAAAGCAGACAAGGTTACGTATCTTGCCTATGGTCACATAGCTATTAAGTGTCTGAGGCCAGATTTGAACTTAGGAAGATTAGTCTTCCTGACTCTGGGACTGGCATCCTACCCACTGCACCATCTAGCTGCCCCTCCTTTAAACTAGACTATTGCAATAGTCTTCTAACCAGTCTTCCTGACTCAAATCTCTCCCTATATCCATCCATCCTTCCTTTAGCTGCCAACATGATGTTTCTAAAATGTTTAAAGGACAGAACTGCCTGTTATAAAAGAGCTCTGCAGTTCCACTCTGAGTATTCAAGTTTAAATCTCAGCTGGAGCACCTCCTGGCTGGGTAACCTTGGACAAATTACTTCATTTTCCTTAACTTCATATCACCCATTAGTAAATATCCACATTATTATTACTATAAAATAATTTGTGACTCTAATATCTTAAAAGAATGAGCTATTGTTACTACTATCATTGTTATAATGATGTGAGAATTATATGGTATTTAACTATTTAGTTTAAGGCTCATTTAAGCCTTGCATCATCTCATCATCTCTTCCCTTTCTCTCTCTCTCTCTCTCTCTCTCTCTCTCTCTCTCTCTCTCTCTCTCTCTCTCTCTCCTTATCTATTCCAGCACTGGAGAACACTTAGACCAGAAGTTGGCAAGGAAAACTCAAGGAAACGAAAGGTAAATATACGTCCTTTTCTCATAGGCAGCACATATAATGGGGAAAGCATTGGATTAGGACAAAGAAGACTTGGTCTCTTACTGTGTCTTACTGGATACATTATTTGAGGGACAGATAATGGCAGAGTAATTTCACTGACAGGTGTTTCATCATTCCCAGGGCCCACAAATGGAGTTGGAGTACAAAGGGAATATGTATAGTAAGGAAAAAATATTCATATTGTCAATAAATTTGAAAATTACTGTCTAAAAAGCAAAGTGTCTATATAGGAATATATAACATCAAGCTAGTATGTGGTTAAGTACTGTATCATACACTTTGCCCCTCAAAATATCTCTTTTAAATGACTTTTACCTACTCCACTATTGATCAGCAATGAGACCAGAAGTTGACAAAGGAAGCCAAAGAAAATGAAATGTAAATATATGTCCTCACCTTAAAGGCAGCACGTTTAAGGAGAAAGATATAAATTATCTCTCCGGATGTACTGTTCTTAATAAATGTACTGATGACTCTTTGTTTGGTGACATGAAGACTTAGGATAACATCAGCAGCTGTGCGGCTTTGATCTTTAAAAGGTGGGAAATCTAATACCAGCCTCGGAGATGCCATTTTGACTTTGACAATCAGAAGAGAATAGCGACATTATCAGGTGCGTGGGAAATGTTAGTGTAAGATTTCAAGGAAATATTCACTTGAGTCTTTCCCCATTCAGAATAATTGGCCCAATCCTAGGGTGAGAAAGGCCAGGAAAAGCTTCGCTTGCTCAGCAGCAGGGGAAGTACCTGCTCTATGAGCGCTTGTTTAAAACAAACAAATAAATAAATACAAAGTTTAGAGAGCAAAGCAATAGTGAAAATAGAAATGAACCAAAAACTCCATTGCTTTCAGTCTTGATTTGTCTATTTAATAGCTATACCAGCTTGGCCAAGTTTCTCAATCTTTATTTTATTTTAATTTTTGAGGCTGAACTTGCTATTTTATGAAAATAAAATGAAGAATTTCTAGTATGGAAACTCAACTAATACATATTAACAAATATAGTGTTTTACATACATACATACATACATACACACACACACACATATATATATATATGTATATACATATGGTGTTAGAAAGTTTCGTGAATCAAGTCACTTGCCCATGGTCATCTAACCAGTACATATCTGAGACAGGACTAGAACCATGGCCTTTTTCTCATGAAATACTGTCCTCTTTACCACGTTATGCTGCCTTTTTATTTAACTTTTATGAACCTCAATTTACCTTTTTGTAAAATGGTGCCAACTACTACTTATGCTTACTATGTGATAGCAATCTTTCATAAGTAAAGAAGATAATGAAAGTCACTTTATAAACATAAAATACTATATCAATGTGACCTATTAAGGATACTGTTCATGTTATTATACTTTCAAAGGTTAATGGATATAGAATCATAAGATCTGGGTTTGAATTTTGTCACTCATTCATTTGTTCATTTATTTATACATAATATTTCTGTGACCTCAAGGAAATCATTTTCTTGCACTCACCTGTTATCTTATCTGTTAAATAAGGATATAGCTTAGATGATCTCTAAGCTTCCTTCTAGATACATAATCCTATTACTGTGTGAATAAATCTCTGATTTTTTCCCCTAGGTGCATACAGGAAATCTGGATTTATCTTAATCTTTCCTTCAAACCCTTCTGAAATTCCCTGTTACTGTTAAAGGCAGATTTACCACCTTGGTGTCATCTCACTCTAAAACAGCCCACATATCCAATCTGTTTCCAAAACTTCTCCCCATTATATCCCTTTCTATCCACTCACATAACCACAACCATAGTACAGGTATTCATCATTATTCAAATTGTTGTTGCTGGTCAGTCGTGTCCAACTCTTTGTGACTCTATTTGGGGTTTTCTTGGCAAAGATATTGGAGTAGTTTGCCATTTCCTCATTTTACAGATGAGGAAACTGAGGCAACCAGGATTAAATGACTTGCCTGTGGTTACATAGCTAATAAGTGTCTGAGGCCAGATTTGAACTCAAGAAGATGAGTCTTCTTGATTCCCAGCCCAGTGCTCTACCTGCTATACCACCTAGCTGCCCCACCTTTCACCTAGACTGGTGCAATAGCCTTCTGACCAGTCTTCCAGACTCAAGTCTGTCCCCACAACAATCCAACCTTCACTGAGCTGCCAACATAATGTTTCTAAGTTTGTTTTTGACCATGTCACTCACCTGCTCAATGAGCTCCAGTCACCCACTTTTACCTCCAGCATCAAATAGAAAGTCTTCCTTTTGATGTTTAAAGTTCTTCGCAACCTGACTCCTTTTTGTCTCTTTCAGATGTTTTTCACCTAACCTCTCTTCCACTAGCAGCCCACATTCAGGCCACAATGGCTTACTTGTAGTTCCTCAGACACTTCATCCCATCTCCCATCACTGTTCTTCATTGTTTTTTCTTGCAATGATTAAAATTCTCTGCCCCCTTACCTGCAATGATTAGTATCTCTAGTTTCCTTCCAGACTCAGCTCCATTCCTACCTTTTGCAGAAGACTTTTTCCAGTACTCCTAGATGCTAACATCTACTCCTTTCAGATTACCTTCATATACCCTGTTTATAGCTTGTTATATATAGATAGATAGATATATACATATAAAAACATAGTTATAGTTATGTACAGGTTATTTCCCTCACTAGAATGTTTTCTCTTCGAGGACAGAGACTGGTCAATCCCCATCCTCCTAATTAATCCCAGCCCTTAACCTTATGCCCAGCGACTAGTGAGCACTTAACACATGCTTGCTGACTGCTTGACAAAATGAACTCACATTAGTCATTACTGTCCATCTAAAAAGGACTGAAGATCTGAAGCTGTTCTGAAAAACACTACCATACCTTTTATTTTCTATCATTTTTAAATTTTATTTATTTTCATCCATAATCTCTGGTTCTGGCAAACTATTTCATATGCACACTATTCTGATAAGATACTCACATGAAACATCCATTGCTTGAAAGGGTAACTGAAATGAAAACCTTTCTTTACCTACCAACAAGGACTAATTAAGAGCTAGTCGTTGCTTTTACACCATTTCTAAACATATCTCCAGGGTGAGTAGGAGCTAAGTTCAAAAGGGCTCGAAACTCAGTTCACTGTTTTGCTGATTATCTAGAATTAGGAAAATGATGTAGAAAAAGTTAACGTAGATGAAACTTAAAAAATGCAATCTGTGTAGATTTTTTGAGAGTCAGTTGTTAAACATTTATCACAATAGTCCCACATATCCTTTGTCTTGTAATGGTTACTATGGCCACAAAGAGATAGAACAGGTAGATACTATATACATCCTTTCCATTCTCTAGAAGCCTGGGGACAAAGCTATTTTCATTACTTTCCCAATTTCAGTTCCAAGATATTATTCAATTTCCTTTGCTTGCATGACTATTGGCAAGTAAATTAACTTTTCTGGTCCTTTTTTTACATCATTTACAAAATGAGGGTGCTGGATTAGATAATCTCTGAGGTCCTTTCCAAATCATAATCATGTGTTTTTATTATATTTTCTGAATTTCCTTCCACTTAAAGTAGTCAAGAATTATAACATGTACATGGTAGAACAGATAACAGAACATAGAATTTTAGAACACAGTATATAACATGTTAGAGGTCAGAGGAGTTAGGTCATAGAAGGTGAAAACATAAAATTTTAGAGCAATTAGGTACTATAAACTACTGCAGAAGAAAGAGATCACAGAAGATAGAAATTTAGAACTACCAGAGACTTTTGCTTAACTGAATTATTAACAAGGCAATAAACACATCAACGATAATTGTGAATATGCCTATATAACTCTGTATCACAAAATATAAGAGACTCTCCATACAGAAGGCAGAAGAAATAAAACATTTATTAAGATACCAGAGGACCAGATCCCATAACCAATAAGTCCAACCCATCCAAGCAGCAAACAACTACCAAAACCAGTAAGCCCATTTTATCATTAACGGCAAGGAACTTAAAACACAATATCACAGCACAGAGCCTCACCATCCCATAACCTTCTGCCCTGCCGCGCCCCCCCCCCCCCCCGCCGGCTAGGGCCTTGCTGCCAACAATAACTCACAACACAGCTAGCACACATCTGCTCTTTCCA
>CM053625.1:301980969-302012974 GCA_028646595.1 Phalanger gymnotis
ACTAGAGATTTTCCAGTCTACCCTTTTCATTTTGCAGATGGAAAAACTGAAGCCCAGAAAAGGACACCAAGCTGTCCATAGCAAAGTGTTAGAAGACCAACGACTAGACCTTGGGTCTTCCTACTCCTAGGCCAGGGTTAGTTCAACTTCACCGTATTCTAAGATACTGAGCAATTAGTCGATTTACCTTGGCTCACCAATGAGCCATTGAAGATCATAGGAAACTGGAGAATATGCAGCCAAAGATCTGTGCTAAAAATAACAAATGCCTTCCTTTCAATAAAACCATTTGATAATGGTTAAAAATAGAGAAATATATCAATAGAGCAGACTAGATAAGGAATACCAGAATAAGTGATCTCTGGCATTCCTCCCAACCCTGATTATAGGAGCTTTGGAATAATTCTTAAAAAGTAAGTGTGACCTTGGGAATAAGACATTCCTCTCCCTGCTTCCTAAAAGAAACTAATAACCATGAGAATCAGTTGGAAGGCAGGATAATTTTGACAAGGATGATTATGATTATGAAATGACTTTCATCTAATTCTTTCTTTATATACATTATCTCATTTGATCTATATAACAACCTTACACAGTAGGTACTACAGTTACTCACATTTTACAAATGAAGAAACTGAGTCATATGTTAAATGACTTGCAAAAGGTCACACAAATACTAAGTGCATAAGAGAAAATTAGAATTCTACTTCAAGTGTTGGCTTTCTTTTTCTGTTGTTGTTTTTTTTTGTTTTGGAAGGGCAATTGGGGTTAAGTGACTTGTCCAAGGTCACACAGCTAGTACATGTGTCAAGTGTCTAAGGCCAGATTTGAACTCATGCCCTCCCGACTCCAGGGCCAGTGATCTACTCACATCACCTAGCTGCCCCTAGGTCTTGCTTTCTATCTACTGTGTCACACTGCCTGCCATTAAATATGTAAATTCTACATTATTTTTGCTCAGTGACTTATTAAGAGAAAGAGATTGAAGAGACAACTGTCATTGAGCTCTTAAGGTTGAATCAAGTAAGGTCTCATCCCATTGTTTCAGACAGTATAATGGCTACTGTTTAAAACTGGCTGGCTGCCAAAAAGGTATTATCTCAATTTTGTCACTATTTATGGTTCTAACACCTCTAATTACAGAATGATATGAGGATAATCTTTCTTGTTCGGTCTAGATTCTGAAAAAGGGAATGCAAATTCTTTGATTCATCAGGAATTAAGTAAATTAAAATGATTTTAAAAACACCTTCAAACCAATCAAAATGAATAGGGTATTGTTAAGCTGAATGCATGGAGAAGCACATGAAACATTCCACCAAAGTAATCTCCTTTCTCTTTATGGAAGAATTTAAATATATTTCAGTATTTACAGTGGAAGTGACTATGCATATGTTTGACCTCTAATGCAAGCTTTATCCAATATATAACTTGTTTGTTCATAGTTGTTTACATATTGTTTCCCCCATTAGACTATGAGCTCTATGAGAGCATGACTTTTTTTTCCCTTCTTTCTACCTCTGGCACTCAGCATGGTGCCTGAGACATAGTAAGTGCTTAGTAAATCTTTTATTATCTGAATACTAACTTCTGGAATCCTACATAGTGTGCGAGGATTGAATCAACCTCCCAAAGTTAGTAGGGTATTCTATTTCCCATTCCCTTTTTCAAGAGACCCCCTAATGGAAACACTACTGGGAGTACAGCCAGGCGCCAAAAGTGATCAGAGGACTACAGGATAAATGTAATTCAAATTGGAAGCTATTTTAGAGCTCATCTGTTCACAGCATCGCAGAAAGCAGAGTTAGGAGCTACCTTAGAGAAGTTCATCAAACCCAAACTCGAATTTTACACGTGAGAAGAGGATGTTTCTTATACTCTCCTTTCAACCAAACCAATGCGAAAATTTAGTGAGGTTACTGTTAGTAAAGCAATACAGAGTAGCCATCGGTAAAGAAGCTGGTATAGTAGAAAAAGAGCCAAATTAGGAATCAGGAGACTTTAGTTCTAGTCTTGATTCTGTCACTATATTCAAAATGTTGGAATGTGAAGGAACCTGAAAAGTTCTCTTCTTTAAACCCAACTTTGAAGTGTCAGTTCCCTCTACAGTATTCCCAATATGGGCAAGAGATGTCCATCCAGACATTGCTAGAAGACTACTAATGAAGAAGGAGGATGAGCACCAGAACCAATCTATTATTCCACTCTGGTATAGCTCTAGTTGGTAGGCAGCATTCCCTGACATTCTATCTATACCTTAAATGACTCCCAAGTCTGTATATATCCTGCTCCAATCTCTCCCCAAATCTTCAGTCCCAGATCACCAATTTCCTATTGGATATTTCCATTTAGATATTCCAGAGACATCTAACATTCTAAACCTAATTATCTTTTCCCCTAAACCCTCTCCTCTTCCAAATTCTCTTTTTCTGCTGATGGCATCACTATTCCTATTGTCTTTGAGGTTTGTAACCTCAGCATTATCTACAATTCCTAATTCACCCACACTGCAAATATCCAATCAATTGCTAAATCTTTCCCTTTCTACCTTTATAACACTTCCCCACTCAATGCATCCATACAGTTACTACCTTAGTTTAGATTCTCATTACCAACAGCCTCTTAATTGGTCTCCCTGAATCAAATCTCTTCCTGCTTCATTCAATATCCTTCTGCCAAAGTAATTTTCCTTAAGCCCATATCTGACCATTTGATTCCCTTACTCAACCAATTCTAATGGACTGTGATTCTTCAAGGATAAAATAAAAATTAATCTGTTTAGCTTTTAAAACCCTACCCAACCTGGCCCCAATCTGTATTTCCAACACCTTTAGATCTCACTTGTCTTCCCTACTTGGATATTCTGCCAACGTGATCATCTCTCTATTCCTCATTCAGGGCACACTCTTTCCACACGACTGTGAATTTGCACTGACTGCCCTCCACACGCCTAATTATCTTTTTTTTTCAGCTCTACTTTACAGAGTCCCTTTCTTCCTTAAAGAAGCAATCATCTCAGGCACCCTCTTCAGCAGGAGGTCATTTCTTATTCACTAAGCTGCTACTGCCTTCCCTTCTAAATACCTTATATTTAACTACATTGTATATATTTGCTTAAATTACCTTAATGTATACAATACATGTTTTATATACTCATCTTTCCAATTAAAATGTAAGCTGATTGTGAATGACAGTTCATTTCATTCTTTGTCCATGTTTTCTATACGCCTAGCATAGTGTCTACGGCATGCTAGGTGCTTAACAAATGATGATTCCTGTCTTGATCATATTGATTCATAATTGGCCTCATTGCTTTTCTGATGCTAGAGAAGCCAGAGGTGGAGGCAGAACAAAACAAGTATAATCCAGCTTTCCCACAACAGGCCGTCAAATATCTGAAAACACTGAATATGTTTTCCTTATATTTTCTCTTCTCTAGGCTAAACTTCTCCAATTCCTACAGTTGACTCTTATATGACATAGTCTTACACTCCCTCACAATTATGTCCAAACTCTAATTTGTCAATGTTGGTGTGTGAACCCCCAACATGGGGTTCACAGAATTAAAGACAAGACTCTGGATTTGTTCATGCCAGAGTTGGGGAAAGAGGAATTGATCTGGCTTTATTTTTGTCACTTATATCTGTTAATGCAGATTCCAGGTAGCTTTAGGTATTTCTTCCTCCATTCCACAGTATTGACTCACATGAGACTCAGGCACCTTCACCTAGCCCTATAAAATGAGGGAACTGGAATAGACAATGCTCAACATGTCTTCCAGCTTTAAACTCTATGTTTCTGTGAACTTCAATGGACTTCAGCTAGAGAGCTAATTATCTTAACACAAAAAAAACCACTTTCAGAAGATTATGTTTCCAATGCCCCCCACCCCCACCCTGATGTGTTATTTCCATATATGGAGAACCATAGATTAGTCCACTTTTGCCCTTTGAAATGGCAATTATGCCAGACACACAACTATCCAAAATTGGTTCCTCTTCATTTCTGGATGAAAAAATCCAATAGATTTCCTCAAAAAATTAAATATAAGCTCTTAATACTTAACTCCTGACTCGTTTCCATTGATGCCTAATTCTAATTGTCTAATTCTCCTAGAAAATGTCAGGCAGGAAGCCTATTGAAATGTTCAAAGGGACTGTGAAGCAGAGGGCCCCAATTTCTCTGCCAGAAATAAAACGATCATCATTCAAAGACATTTCCCCCAGCATGAGACATCTGTCAAGTAGAGGTTTAACATAAGTGAATGTAAAATATATGGATGGGATAGGAGCAATACATACAATTTCACAATTACATGAGAGCATTCTTCATTATTGACATCCCTGTGGTTCTGGCAGGAGCTGAGTTCTCATTTCATGAAGAATCCATTTATTGATTTGTTTTCAGCACATATTTATGAAATCATAGAGATCTAGGCACTGAGGACCATAAAGTCATAAATTTAGAACAGCAAAAGACACGGAGATGATCTAGTCCAACTCCCTTGTTTTACAAGTGAGGAAGTAGGAGACCAGAGGGTTTAAGCTACATTTTTGAGGTCCTAGAGGTTATAAGTGGCAGAAAATCCTGGATGTAAATTCTATGCTCTTTCAATTTTGCCATGCTACTTCTCCCAAGTTCTCCAAACAAAAACGTACTCATGCTTTTAATAAAGTCACATTGTAATTTAAGAATTGATTGAAAGGAACTAGGGATGTTTAGCCCAAAAAAGGGAGGAATACTCAGGAAAAGACATGATGCCCAATTTTAGGCATTTGAAGGACTATCACATAGAAGAGGAAATATACTTGTTGTACTTGGACCCATAGGGCAGAACTAGATGTAAAAAGTTAAAGTTGCAAAGAGGTAAATTCTGATTAAGACATGAAACATTTTCCTAAAAATTAGACCTATTTAAAGTAGAATCACTAATTTGGGGCATAGTGGTTTCCCTCACTGGAAGACCTTAAAATCTGCCTGATCATTTCTAGATACGTTCTTAAATTATACTTATTTGGGTCTGGCTTGGCCTGGGTCAGAGGGCTTTAAACTTTTTTTGCATGTGTCATGGACCCATATGGAAGCTTGGGAAAGCCTATTGACCCCCTTTCTGAATGATATTTTTTTTTTAATTTATAAAATAAAATACACAAAATTACAAAGGAAACCAATTATAAAAAGATACAGGTATATATGCATATATATTTGTGTGTATACATGTATATGTGTGCATGTGATTATATGTATGAGCATACACAAATGTATCATATGTATTCATATATATATACATACACACACACACACACACACACACACACACACACACACACAAACATAAGATATTCCAAAACATTCCAAAAGTCTCAGAGAAGTTTTAAGCTAGTAATCTGACTAGGAGCAGTCACCTAGTGTCTGTAAAACTTAACATTATACTAAGACTGCAGGGATATTTTGTATATTAACAAGTTCACAGATCCTGGGTTAAACTCTCCTGGACTAGATCATGTCTAAAATCCTTTCAAACCCTGAAATTCTGTCATCAGGAAAATGAAAGGACCTTAGATTTTCTAGACTAATGGCCTCTCTTAAGAGTAAAATGAGGCAGAAAGATAGGAAGAGGCATGCCTAAAAATCACCCAGATGAACAAGGGCATAATTTGGATCACATCCCAGTTCCTCTGTTCCCCACACTACCTCCCAAGGTTAAGGATAACTGAAGGCTATAATCTCTCCTTCCAGCTCTCTCCTAACCATTCAACAAAGCATCTTCCTTGCCTTAGTAGAAAAAGCTATTTTTAAAAGGACCCTCTGAGATTCCATTTGAAAAGAAACAAGATTTTAGCTGTAGTTGAGCCTGTCCAGCTAATTTTTTCCAGCCTGGCTTCAGCAGAATGAGAGCTAGCCCAGTGGGAGCAGCTCCCTGCTTTCTGGCTCTTCCCAAGTCAAAGACCCCCATCACCTTCTTGAGTAAAGATCTAGAAAAGGTCACAGTGCTGTCAGGCTGAAGCAGTAGCCTTTCAGAAAGGAGGTGACCTCCTGCTGTTTGCCTTTGAGGCAGCATATTAGACAAGGGTTCTGACATTGCCAGAGCAATGAAATCTCACTTAGTGGCTACTTCCATAATAATCACATTAATCAGAGCCCAGTAAGGCAAGCATTCCAAAACAATCCTCCTCAAATAAGGGTAGACCCTGCCAACATAGTGATGTGCTGGAAAAAAGCAAGGGGATGGAAGTCATGAAACTGATCGTGGCTCTACCTCTTAATAATAATAATAACTGCCATTTATATACCGTGTTAAAGAATGCAGAGAATGTTACATGAATTATTTTTGAAATTCACTGTCCCTGGAATGTAGCAAATACTGAACCAATGCTTGTTTCCTTGACAAAAACCCTGTGAAGTAGGCATGACAAGTGTCATTATTGCATCCATTTGACATAGGTGGTAACTAAGATTTTGCAAGTTTAAGCCAGTAAGTGATGAAGGCAGGATTTGAATCAGTCTTTCTGGTCCTAAATCTAGTACTTCAACCACCCTATCTAGTCTGCCATACTACCCTCTTCAGCAAATTTCCTCATCTCTCTGGGCCTCAGTCTCTTCATCTATGTAATGGGACTGAATTGGGTTCCTTTCAGCACTAACAACTTATTTTGTTTAGTCATTTCAGTCATTTCTGACTCTTTGTGACCCCACTGGGATTTTCTTGGCAAAGATACTGGAGCTGTTTGCCATTTTCTTCTCCAGCTTATTTTACAGATGAGGAAACTGAAGCAAACTAGGTTAAATGACTCGCCCAGCGTCAAATAGCTAGTGTCTGAGAACAGATTTGAACTCAGGTCTTCCTGACTCTATCTTCTGTGCCACCTAGCTGCCCCTAACTATTTATACTTCCATGAAAATTAGTTCCATGAAAATACATGGGGGGCACAAAAAGTATATTAGGGAGGTAAGTGAGCTCCAGCTCAGAAAGTATTAATGCTTGAAGAGACTTCAGAGTTCAATTATTGCAATACCCTCATTTTATAGATGAGGAAACCAAAGTCCAGAGAGGCGACATGTTCACATAAGGTCACATCGTGACTAAAGGGAAAAGACTAGAACCCAGGTCTGCAGACTACAAGTCTGGTGAACTTTTCATCACATTATGCTCTTGTCATCAATCCCCTGGCTAACGTTGAAAGTTAATGGGCTGAATCATGTTCCAGCACGTGTTCAGCAAAGTTAAAATGGGTTTGGATACAATTGGTTAACAGCATCATTTGGAAATAACTTCCAACAGGGCAACATTCCACAGTATATGACTGTAACATAGGAAGATAATTCGGGAGATTCTAAAACCAAGTGTGAAAACTTCCCTGATCAAAGCTAGGAGATGTGAAGTTGAACCTAGATCTCTAAGCAAGTTTACACATTCTTCATAGCACGAATTGGGCTTACCTTCTTCACCCATTGGACACTTGTTGCCAATTTCTGTAACACACACCACCCATTTGATTGGTCACTTAACGAGTCACCGCAAAAATCACTCTCCTGGGACTGCTTCTCCAAAAACTGTAGTTCTGGCTGCAAAGGAAGAAAAGTCCATTTGTTATTGAATGAGAAACAACCCAAGACGATAACATTAAGCATATAGTTGTCTGAAATGCATAGCATTCACACGGTGTGGTGGGGGTGGAGGAATGGAACTGGGTCGGAGTAAGTCCCAGCTCTGTCAATAACTTGGGGGATATTCAAAAATCTACTAAATATTTTACAAAACTAAATTTCTTCATCTGTATCTATCAATTAATGAATCAGTCAATAAACATTTATTAAAAATCTACTATGTGACAGGCCCCATTGATGCTAAAGATATAAAAACAAAAAAGAAACAGCCCCTGCCCTCACAGAGCCTATATTCTGTCAGGAGAAACCCATAAACATATATAAGTACATGTATGTGACGTACAAAATACATAAGAGGTGATTTTGAGGGAGAATGACTGACTAGTGGTTGGGTAGATATGCCAAGATCTCATTTGAGAGGTGACAACTGGTCTTGGAGAGAAAAGAGGTAAAGGCATGTTGGAGACAACTCTAATCGGCTTGCAAAATTGTTAAATTTTCAGTGTGAGCATTCATATCAATTACTATAAATCAAGGCTTTATTGTTTTGTTGATTGTGTAGATTTAAAAACAACATATTAATAAGTGTGTATCCATCCTCCCTCCTCTACCCCAATTAAACATTGAGCAGTATACAACTGTGTTACTCTATAAGCATTGGTTCAGCTCAGTAGGAGTGTGGTAAAAGGATTGGGGAAGGCAGTCATCACCAGAGTGGATGCCTGGTGGCTGCAGACTAATAATAGTAACTGGTATTTATATTGTCCTTTAAGGTTTGCAAAGTGCTTTATATCAATCATCTCATTCGAGCTTCCGAACTCTCTTGAAAGGAAAGCTTCTAAGATGCAGAGCTGAGGAGGGAGTGTATTCCAGGCAGAAGCGACAGCCTGCGCAAAGTCAAGGAGATGGGAGATGCGGCATGTATGAGAAATGTCAAAAGAGACGATGTAATTAAGGGGTATTCTGGATAGAGCGCTGGGCCTGGAGTCACAAAGATCTGGATTCAAATCTAGCTTCGGATACTCAATAGTTATATGACCCTAGGTAAGTCATGTAATCTCTGTTTGCCTCAGTTTCCTCAACTATAAAATGAGAATCATGATAGCGACTACCTCAGAAGGTTATTGTGAGCATCAGATGAGACAATATTTGTAAAAGGCTTATCACAATGCTTGGAACACAGTAGGTGGGGTAGATGACAGAGAGATAGATGTTATTATATATGGAATATATAAAATGCTATAATATAGTATTATAATATATAATTATATATGCTATGTACATTATAATAATTAGTAATTTTTATTATTATTTTACAGAGTACTTTTCTCACAACAATCCCATGAGACAGTTAATTAAGATGCTATTTGTAGATATGAAAGCTAAGACACATAGGAGGAGAGATAACTTAACCATAGTCTCACAGCCAGTATGTGAACCCTTGTCACATGACTCCAAGGTCAGATGGGATTTCACTATGACCTTTAAATTTACTTTTGACTCAAAAATTCTATGTTCTCTATTTTTTCTAGCACCCAGCTAAGTACACCACAAAGCATGGGTGGTATACATACTAGTAGAAAGAATGAATCAATGAGGAAGGACGATGAATAGATACTAGTACATGGGAACAATAATTAATGCAAAGAGTAAAAAAAGCTGCCAATGTTTGATCTATACATAAAAAAATTACTAATCTCCTCGTCTCCAAGCATTAAACATTTACAATGTGCCAGGCACTGTGCTACACAATAAGATACAAAGACAGGAAAAAAAATCAGTCCCTATCCTGGAGGAGTTCACATTCTAGTTGGGGAAATGATATGCAAATACCTATGTATATGCAAGATGTTATATATATGTACACATACACATTCATACGTACACACAAATATATACATACACGCATCACATATCCATGCATACATACATAGAAGATAACCCGAGAGAAGAGATTCTAGCATTTAGAGGGCAGGGAGTCAGGGAAGGGCTCCAGCATATGGAAGCATTTAAATCGAGTCTTAAAGAACACCACAATGATGGAGGTAATTGGGAGTCGCTAGAGTTTATTACATAGGGGAGTAACTTGGTCAGACCTGTATTTTAGGAAAATCATATTGGCAGATGAGTGGAGAGTAGTCTGGAGTGAGTTCTTTTTTTCGAACATAAAATTTGAGGTGATTTCAGAATAACTAGTTTGAGATGCCTAAGAGGTAGTTGGTTGAGATGTATCATAGGCAATCTAACGTTAGACTGGAGCTCAAGATGGACGTTATCGCTGGATATGTGATCATGGAACAATCTGTGTAGAGACAATTTAACTCATAGCAACTGATGAAATCAGTAAGAAATCTGGTGTGGAAGGAAAAGAGTTAAGTACCCAAGATAGATCATCAGAGCACATCTATGGCTAGTAGAGAGGACTTGAATGAAGATTCAGAAATCTGAAAAGAAACACTGCTGTGTATGACTATTGATTCATAGTCTTACAAGATACTAAATTTTAAAGAAGCCTTAGAAATTGTATATCCACTGCTTTCATTTTATAAATGAGAAAACTGATGCCCAGAGAGGAAATAAATGTTCATTGTCACAAAGAAAGTCCGTAGTGGAAGAGGCCTACAAAAATTTTTGTTTGTGGGGTAATCTGGGGTGTTTCTTTAAACACCTCCTGGCCTAAGGAGTCTAGAATTTGAAAGAGGATAAGAGCTGGCATCCAATAACTTCACATATGAACATAGACTGATAGTAAGTGGCCCCATCTGCACCAGTATGTCCCTTTATGTTCTCTTCTGTAAAACACAGCAGTTGAAACAAATTACCTCTCCTGGTCTTCTCCACGTCTAAATCCCACCCCATCATCCTAAGATGGTGTTGCAAAAGCAGCTCATTTCCCCCCCTTTTGGATCCTCTTTGTACTCATTGCTTAGAGCCAATCCCTGAAGGGTCCCATATGGAGAGAAAACAATAATAACAAAAACATCCCTTCTCTTGCCCTAAAATTCCCAAGAAAGGGAAAAAGGGTGTGAGTCTTGATGGGTGAATAAAAGGAAGAGGCTAATTCTACCCCATCCCCCATTCATCAGTATTCCTTTCATTGGGTTCACAATGGCCTGACTTTGAACCTGTGAATCTGATAATTGGACTGAAAAGCAGAGGGGAAATTGTTCAATTTCAAAGAGTTAAAAAGAACAAATCAGTGACATTTTCCAACAGCAAGACCTGATGTCTGCTTTCCCAAGCCAACTCAGAGAGAATTAGAGGCCTTCAACACCCTCCCACTGTGACAGATTTTTTTTTGAAGTTCGCTCAAGTTTCCAACATCCAGAAACCAAACTTTCTCCACCTTAAGTCTCTAAAATAATCTTTCAGTTTCACCCACCCTAAATCTCCAAAATAAATTTCACAGAACCTTCGTTTTTACAGTATAGTAGATTGAGCCAAGTCATTTCACAACTATCCTTCGCTGAAGATGAGAGGATGCGTCTTGCTGTAGTTGTAACTCGGGTTCAAAGAGAGTTAGAAACACAGTCCTAGGGAGTCATATCGTATGAGGGACTGAGATTGTATACACCAGTAAGCCTGGCACCAGCGTCTTGTGGGATAGCACTTTGGAAATGACCTTGCAGATAATCTACTCTAGCCCTCATCTCACAAATGGGGAACTTAAGAAGTTAAATGTGGTATAGGAGAAAGGCCACTAGATTTGTGTTTACATCCTACCTCAAACTGAAAGGAAGGTAAAAGGAACAAGCGTTGGATTAAGCACCTACCATGTGCCAGGCACTGTATAAATAGTATTTCATTTGATCTTCAAAAAAACCCCTGGCAGTTGCTGATATAATTAGACTCATTTTAAAGTGGAAAAAACTGAGGCAGACAGAGGTTAAGTGACTTGCCTAGGCCTACCTTTCTATCCACTGTGCTAGCTAGTTTACTATGTGATCTTAAAGTCATGTAAAGCTGGAGAGAGCTCAGAGGCACAGCAGATAGTATGTTAAATGTGGTGTCAGGATAAGAGGAGTTCAATTCCAGGTGACTTTGTCTAAGACATTCAGTCTCTCTCTGCCTCAGTTTCCTTATCTGTAAAATGGGGATTATTTCAGTACCTACCTCACAGGGTTATTCAGAGCCTCAAATGATAATATATATGGGGTAATTTATAAAGCTGCATGTGTGGTCTAAGTGCTAGCTATGATTACTCATCTCCTCACCCTCTTTTTATAGGCAGAAAAATAAATTGAGGCCTAGGAAAGTTAATTAATTTGCCTAAAGTTATATAGGGGATAATGAACATAACTGAATTTGACTTCAAAGCTAGGTCTTCTGATTCAAACCAGTATTCTTTCCAATGGACCAGAAGTTTCTGCTCCTAATTAGTGGTCCCTTGCCCAACTATTCTTTGTTATGGCTTTAAGAACAGTGCTTCTCCCACTGAATACAAACAGACACAAGTATGCCTTAGATTTTCCCATTGTTTCCCCAAAGATGTCCTGCAAAAGATAAATTAATAAAATAAATGTCAAAAAAAGTTATTGAATAACTTTTTCTTCCAATTAAGAGAGTGAACCTAAAAGTTCATGTGAATGAGTGGCAGCCACAACTATCCAGACTAGCTCTGAGCTCTAGTAGCTTTCATAAAGTAGAGAAAGGAAAAGAAGGAGCTGTATGTCAGGGGTGGGGGACAGGGAGGGAACAAGAAATTTAATCAAGTCAGTTCATGTCTGTAACACCTTTCTTAAAAAGTGTTTGAACATTCCGACATCTAAGTTGGTCTTCAAGCTTTTAGCAGAGTCGCTGAGAGAACAGAGAGTTCATTATGTCTAAGAGGGCTGTAAAGGTATATTATGACATTTTTGTGCAGATCTGCTGTTTTTGACATGACATCCTTGACTGGAATGCTCATCTTCACTCTCCTCCCCCACACCTCCTGACTCTCCTTGTCGTCGAATCATTTGTTACAAATTCATTTCCCTTCTGAGCCCATCTGTTCTCCATCTCTGTGCCATATTACCTTATCTTTCTAGCCCTTCAGGCAATAGTAACAAAGCCTGCTTAATTCCCTCAGTATCCCCTCAGACCATAATTCTGTGACTTTTTGGAAACTGATGCTTTTTTTTTTTTTTACTTTACTGATTCCAGGGCCAAACTTCTTAAGGGGTTCAAATACTACATTTGACTTATAATTTACTGATACATGAAATCCATAGAAACTAAGAAAGTGATAGGAATGAGCTCAAGTGAAGCAATGGGGAAACTGAGGAATAAAAAGAACACCCTTGTCCATGATTAATTTCATTTGTCATAAAAATCACTAGGGTTAGAGGCATGAGACCCATGTTTTCATCTTGACTTTGTCACTAACCATACTTTATGACTTTGGGTAAATTATATCCTCTTTCTAGACCTCGTTTCCTTACACATCTTGCTTCTAGGACTGATCTTTTTTGTTATATGTTCTAATGTTCCGTGTTCTAAGCCACGTCCTAGCTCCAAAATGTAGTATACTAAAGTTCCTACTAGTTTAATTCAATCTTCCAATATTCCTTTCTACTCTAACGTCTGTGCTTCAAAGATGATCAGGTTTGTGTCAAAGACTAGAAGTCACAGAACATCCTGAGCTTGAATGAACTGCCAACTATAGTATGTGACATTCTACCCAAACTACTTCCTCAGTAATTAAGTTGTTACAACATTTTCCTCTGCTATAGATAAGCTTGAAATCTCACACAGAAGATGTCAGGGTAGAGGGAGTATCCCATAATTCAATTCAGGAGGTTTGAATAATTTCACAATTTGTTATATTCTATGGTAAATAATCATCAACTGTGATTTCAGATTTCCTTCTATATATGGTTTGCTAATTTTTTTTGTTATGATACAAACTTGATCTTTGCCATGTATCATCATTGTGGGATTCTCTAACTCATCTCTGACTCATGTGGAAGATTCACGAACCCTAGTTTCCAATCCTAAACTGAAATCATCAAAGGAATAATCACCACCGGACAAAAATATAACTGGATGAGAATCATAAAATTCTTAAGATGGAAGAAAATCGGAAACAGAAAATTAGAACATGGGCTGTTTAGAATCAGCAGGAAACTTAGAACAAAGAATATTGGAATACTGAAGCACTATAAAATAGAACACAGGTCAGTAGAGTTGGTAAAGAACTTAGAACATAAACTGCTAGAGCTGAAGTCACCTGGATTCATTAAAGACAAATCTGCTATTCTGCAGTGTTAGAAACTGAGGCCTCAAAAAATGAAATGGCTAGCTAAAGATCTACCATGTAATTAGGGACACAACTGAGATTAGTCAAAGGTACTTTTCATTTTTATACCACAGTGTTTCACATATATTAATGAATGAAGAAAGTGGCATAGAAACTCATAAAATCACATATAAACAATTGGAAAGAGGATGTTAGAACTGTAAAACAAATATAATTACTAAGTCAAGTAGTCTCACGGATATGCCAATTAAAGTCAAATTCAAATACACATCCACTGAGTGCCTACTGTATTCTCAAGCCTAGCTTTGATACAGCATTGGGGCAGGAACAGACTTTATAGGTTATTTGGGATGAATTGGACCTGAGAGATCCTTTAGTCAAACAATTAATTTTACAGATAAGAATTAATACAAAGAGAGAGAATGGTACTTGCTCAAAGACACAAAGATAATCAGTAAAAGAGCCCATAAGACCCAAGTCTCATGTGTTCACTAAACTATGTTGTTTCCTTTCAAAGAAAATCTGAACTGATGTTATGTCCTCAGCCTCCCAAGTATTTATGCTAATGCACATTTATTGTTGCTGTTTGTCCTTTGTCCTCAAAGAGGACTAGGACATCAGGAAAGTGAGACCATGACTTGCAAGTGAATCAGATTTAAGCGAGGGAGGGCTATGCAAGGTCACCAGTCTCACTTTCTCCTCTGGAGCCATCTGGGTTCAGTTGCCTGATATTCACCAGGACTACTGGAGATGGCCCAGGATGCATTAGGAGACCCAGGCCCTTTCAGGCTAAGGTCTTTTCAGGTACTCCCTTTGAGAGAGATAACACCCATTCAGTGAATAGGCCTCTTTAAGAAATTAATCCAAGGATGGACCCTTTAATCAAAAACTCAAAAACAAAAAAAAAAATCAAACTGGGAGGGGAAGACCCTTAGGATTCTTGCCCAAAAGAGAAACAGTTACTATTTAGTATTTACATTCTCTCTGTGCTAAGAGGGCTGGGACCTATTGTCCAATCTATGAGCTCAAGTGTGAATTGGGTTTAAGACTTGTTTTTTTGAGAAAGAAATGTAGCCAGTAAACCCAAAGTTAAGAAGGCAGCCTTCAGCCATGGAAATGTGCCTTCCTTCCTGCTCCTTCCCCCTCTCTCTCCCTCTCCCTCTCAAGGCTAGGTAAGTGATATGGCAAAGAATGGCCTCTTTTGTCTCATCAAATACACACATACATATACACACACAGGGGTGTGTGTGTGTGTGTGTGTGTGCGTGCACGCACGTGTGCGTGCATGCGTGTGTATAAAAAATATGGGCGGGATCATGATGGACTTGGGCTGGGACCTACTGTTGGCCAATCAACAAGAGCCAGAGTGATTTGAGTCTAAGGCATGGCCCTTAAGAAAGAAATCTAGGCCAGGAACCTTAACATATTTTAAGGAGGTTCAGCAATCAAAATTTACATTCCTTTGGGCAGAGTACCCTCCCTCACTTAAATCCAATTCACTTGCAAGTCATAGCATCACCTTCCTGAGGCCACAGCCCTCTTCAAGAAGGAAGGACAAAAAAGGCAAAGTTAATGAACCCAGGGACTAGACATTAACTGTACCCTCCACACCCCACCCCACTCAGCCATTTGCTTGGTTGGCATGGTTAAATTTAAATTTTCTATATCCCTGACCTTTGCTTCTCACGCCCCATTAGGCAATTTGGAAAGTATCTTTATTTCATTAATCCTTGATATACTACTCTCTTTCCCTTCTAATCTGGATGACTGAAGGGATAGTGTACTACTGATGTCAATTGGTTCTTTGTCTAAAGCTCTATATAACCCTAAGGGGTTCTGGGACTTCTATCACAGTGTGGAAAGGCACTCCATGATTCTCCATCCTGGAGTCACCCTACTATGTGTGCGGACTATGGACTATTATCTGGAGGTCACCGTAGATTGTGAACACACATCGAGATCTTTAACTTTTGACATCCATTCTGGTATCTCTTCTTACGAGTAATAAATATCATAAAATATTATTAATTTGTTTCCCCATGTGGCTTTCTGCTCTTTATCAGAACTCTCCTTTACTGCAAGCACAATAAATACAGCTCATATTTATGTGACTTTTTAGTTTTAAAATAATTTACCACACATTGTCTGATTTGATCTTCACAATGTTGCTGTGAGGTAGGTAATGCCAATATTATCATAGAGTGATAGAATCAGAGATGAAGGAAAAGGAGGGGAAGGAAAGGGAGCAGAGGAGAGGGGATGGGAGTGAAAACCTGATTTCAAGTTTGAAAGTATCCATAGGGGAAAAAAATGAGCATTTTATATTACAAAAATGTAAAAGCTTTTGCACAGACAAAAAAGTATCAGTGCAGCTAGAACTGGAAAAGAAGTGATTAATTAGCAGGGGAAATCTGCCATGCTTATCTCTTTCAGAGGTCTTATTTCCAAGGTATATGGTGAATTGATATTAAATAATTAAGAACAAATGTTATTCCCCAATAGACAAGTAGTCCAAGGGATATGAACAGTCAGTTTTCTAAAGAGGAAATGCAAATTATCAACTACCATATGAATGTTCTAAATCAGTGGTGTCAAAGTCAAAAATAGATTTCTGCCATAGCATATTGACTTAGAAAACCATAAATTAATATTATCTATGTTTTGTTGTATTTTTATTTCTTTTGTTGTATATTTTTCAGTTACATTTTAATTTAGTTTCCCAGCAAGTGGCCACATGTAATAAGTTTGACACTTCTTTTCTAAATTATTAATAAAAAGATGCAAATTAAAATGCCTCTGAGCTTTAGCCTAAACCTATCAGTCAGTCAAACATGATAAAATTGTCAAATGTTGGTGGGACTGTGGGAAGACAGGTCTGGCAACCAAAGAACTGTTTCAAGTGCAGTGAATTTGTCTACTTCCAGAAGAAAAAAAAAGTACAATTATATTGCAAAATCACTCAATCAAATAACCTTTAAAGAACCTTTAACATCATTATTCTGCCACTAAGTACATACCCTATAGAGGTCCAAGGTAGATCAAAAGTTCCCATATGGACATTTGTAAAAAAAAAATTACAGCAGCATTTTAATATGTTCACACACTGAAAACAAAGTAGATATCCATTAACTGGGGAATGTCTTAATAAATTTTGGTATATAACTGGGAGGAGATATTAGTGTGCCATAGGAAAACATGATTGTGAAGAATTCAGAGAAACTTCAAAAGATTTTATATGGACTGAAGCAGAGTGAAATAAATAGACACAGGAGAATAGTTTAAATAATAAGCACATTAATTTAAAGGAAAAACCATGGAAAAGATTTTTAAACTCAGATTGACCATGATCAAATGTGATTCCAGAATATTAATAGTTTAAAATGACTTTGGCTTTTTTTTTTTTTTCAGAGAACTGTTTGGCTATAGAGACAGAATTTGGAAAATATCTTCAAATGTTTCTACTATGTTGGTTTATTTTGCTTTTCTAACATATAAATATATGCATTTATATAGTTATAATGAAGGACTCTACATGAAGAGAAAGGCAAGCCAATGGAAAGTGTCAATGATAGAGACAGAGATAAGTATCAATTACATGCACACATACACAGAGAGAACATGACTAATAGTCCTAAATAATAATCAGTGTTCATAGTACTAAGTAACTGTCTTTAACTGTACTTTAAGGCTTGCAGAGTACTTTATAAATGTGATCTTGTTTGAACCTCAGAACGACATTGGGAGTTTCGTGCTCATCATTTTACAGATGAGGAAACTGAGGCAGGCAAATTTAGATGACATCTTTAGCTAGAAAGTGACTGAAGCTGGATTTTAACTCAGGGCTTCCTGAACCTGGGTCCACTGCTTTATCCACTGTGATCCCTAGATGCTAAACATTCCAGTACTACCATAGATTTTTTTATTGTATTAGAATGGGTCCTCCTTTTGTTGAATCTCATCCCCAAATTTCCGTACTTTAATGAGTCCAAGAGTCATGAATTTCTGTGAAAGTACACATTTATCATCCAATGACCAACTCCTTGGTGATATCTCCATAAACTCTTCTGGTCTGGATCTGGGACCATAGAGAATTAATTCATGAATTCTTTACAAGTAGAGAGGAATTTCCAGAGGTTGTACCTTCCTGGTATTCTTGGCATCCAATGCTCAATTCTTAAAAACTTCAGAGACCTCTGATTTCAACAATGTGGGTATATTTTCCATAAATATGGATTACAACCATAAAGCAACTTAGTTGGAGGCCTTAGGGAATTGCTGTGAATAATAAAAATAATTATAATGATAATAAATAATCCCTACTTCAGGTAGCTTGGTACCTGAATTCATCTAAGCCGATTCAAATAAAAGAGACTAAGTTTGATCACTGGGCTGATAGTCTAAGACTTTCTAGCACAGACTCTAAAAACACAGGATATATTCATCCATTCCATGATGAGGAATCAAGAAGTTACCAAAATGAAAATAATTTTATGCCTTTGAAATTTGTATTTTTTAAAGTTATAAATAGGCTACTAAAGGAACCAATCAAAGTAATCCCTATTTTCACACACGCACACACACACACACACACACACACACACACACACACACACACAAACCTATGTGTAGAAATAGATGGATAGATACACATATAGATACATAGATATGTGTACATATGTGCAAATATACATATATACACACACTCACAAATATATGCATATACGCAGGTAGATGAAACTAGTCACAAAATAACATATGACTAAATTCAGTCAGTTTGAGCCATATATGATAAATATCACCAGCGTAGGAACACATATTCATAGAATATTAAAGCTAGAAGGAACCATAGTTTTGGAGGGGTTTTTTGTTTTTGTTTTGCTTTTTTGGTATTTTTGGTCATTTTTTTACAGCTGTATGATGCGAGAAGTTGAAAATGACTGGTCTAAGGTTACATAGGAATATAGAATTCAGCCCTAGAAGGAACTTCGCATATTACCTGGTCCTACTTGCACCCAGAACTGTAAGCAGCACTTTCCCTTCTCCTCCCCTGGATAAGTAACATAAACCATGCCTGGGGCAAGTGGCAGGAAGTCATCATATTAAAAGGTCACTGTTGGGGTGGGGAGGACTGAGACTATGGGATAGCATCTGTAGGCTGTTTCTGGGAAGTTGATTCATGCCTAGGTAGATCAGCCAGCGGAGAGGAGGAGAGAAAGCGGCCATCTGGTAGTCTCTTTTAACTAATTATTCTTACTAACTAGGTGCTAAACTATATATTTTTTTCCTAGCTACTAAAAGACTAGAAGTGCCATCAATTCTCTCTAAATTCAGATACTGAGGACAAGCTCCCATTTGCCTTGTACAATTATATCTGTACTCAACACTAATTCTTCTTATAATATCCCTTAACAAGTACCATCTAGCTTCAACTTACAGACTCCTGGTGACAGGAAGTTGTCTACTTCATGAGGTAGTCCATTCCAATTACACATAGCTCTGATTTTTAACAGGTCCTTCCTTAGACTGAGCTAAAACCAGGCTCTCTGGAATGTACACCTACTGCTACTATTTTTCTGATCTCTGGGACCAAGAAAAAAAAAAGAAAATAAAACACCCCTTTGTGCATTACTTGCCAAGTGCAAATCTGCAGAAACTAGGTAGCTCAGTGGTCAGAGTGCTGGTCTTGGAGTCAAGAGTTCAAATCTAGACATTTAAGGTTAAGGCATTAACTCTCTTTTTGTTAAAGTTTCTTCAGCTGCAAAATGGAGATCATAATTGGACCTGCCTCCCAGTGGTGTTATGAGAATCAAAGGAGATTGTATATAAAAGTGCTTAGCTGTGACTTGCTTACTCTTTTGTTCTTCAGTTGTTTTTCAGGGGTATGAAACTCTTCATGAACCTATTTGAGGTTTTCTTTGCAAAGTTGCTAGAGTGGTTCACCATTTCCTTCTCCAGCTCATTTTACAGATGAGGAAACAGAGGCAAACAGAGTGAAGTGACTTGCCCAGGGTCACACAGCTAGAAAGTATCTGAGGCCAGATTTGAACTCAAGAAAATTAGTCTTCCTGACTTCAGGCCCAGCACTCTATCAATTAAACCACCTAGCTATCTATATCTTACATGTAGTAGATGCTTAATAAATACCTCTTTTTTTTTTCCTCTTTGACTCTGAGCCCAGTACCCATTTGTCTAGTCAACAACATGAATTTATGAATTGCTTGCTATGAGTGAAAAACTGTGCTAAGCATTGGGGACACAAAAAAAAATATTGAAAACTTCTCTCAAGGAGCTCACAGTATAATGTGGGACTCATCATGCAAAGAATGATGCACAAATGAGATTTATATGTATACATCTACACATATACATATGTACATATATGTGTGTATATACGCATATGTATAAAATCTTAGACATATATATTATTGATGTATAATATATCCAATGATATGTATACATATTAAATTGGAGATAATCACAGAGGAAAGAAGGACTAGGAAAGGCTTCTTGCAGGAGGAAAAATTTTTATTTAGACTTAAAGGAAGCCATGAAAGCCAGGAGGCAGAGATGAAGAGGGAAAGAATTTCAGGCACAATAGTAGGAGCTGGAGATGCCTTGTGTAAGGAACAGCAAATATGTGTGGTACACTTCTGATTGTTTTGATAGTTTGCCATGTCTTTAAATTATGTTCTGGTGCTGTGTCCAAGGCCTAAAAGCTGCCTGTAGTGCATATTTTAATTCTGAAGCAATGAGACAGTCCATTGTATTTACTGGGTATCATGTTCAAAGTCTACCCGTAATTACAAGAAAACTTCAATGAGTGGCCAATAAACAGTTCTTGGGCCCCAAATGGATTTGACATAGTGGCACTTTAAGTCCAATCCTTAACAAGATTATCTTTTTTTTTTTTTTTAAGTAAGCCATGTCTTCAGCGTTGTCTAATGCAAAGTGACAACCTTAGCATCTTTCCAAGTGTTCCTACTTTGATAGGAAAAAAAAAAAAGAAAAGAAAAGGAAAAAAAAAAGTCCATTGTCACTATGGTAATTACTCCACAGTACCTGATGGTAAATGGACAGCCCTGTGGATCTCCCAGCAGCTGAATCCGGCATTGTCCTGGCCTGATAAAAAGATTAGAGGGTCTGAAAAGCAGAGGAACGGAATCTCACAGCTTCTTAGCCTTACCACTGAAAGGACCATTGTCCCAGCACCATAAATTCTGGGTTCCCCAGGCACTTGACAACTGAACAGGGAACAATAGAATTCTTGTGTTGGACAAAACGCTCCTTGTCTGCTGCCGGTCTTATCTGCCTCATTTACAAATGTCTTTCATTGTGCCCAAATAATTCCCTATTAGAAGGGCTATTAGGAGCAGAACTAAATAAATATTCACAGCCCTTCTAATATATTTGGGAAACGAATAAACAAACAGTCACCCAGCATATGAGAAAACCACTGTCTGGTCAGGGGCTTCCCTTTCTTCTTCCATACAAATTTTAACTGTAGATTCTCTCTTTTCCTCTCCTCTCCAGTAGGGTTATTAGAAGTGTCAGGGAAATCGTAAGAGGGAGAGAGAGGGAGAGAGAAGGAAAAGGGGGGAGAGGGAGAGAGAGAGAGAGAAGGAGTGAGAGAGAATTTGTGACTAAATAATACATTAATATTCTAACCATGTTTATATAAAGGTGGTAAATGCACTTTTAAAATTTATTCTAAAAAAAAGAACAAATCTAGAGAATCTCATGGTAGAACATAGAAGACCCAGTCTGCTATAAGAGAATGTCATTAGACGTTAGTCTTCGAGGAAGTGTGGGTTTATATCTCAATCCCTATGCGAGGTAACTTGAAGAGATCTCACTTGGAGCTCCTTTCTCTATAAAATAGGGAAAACAATAATTTTGACGATAATTAATAACCATTAAAATTATGTATAATATTTATATTTCAAATATTAAGTATAAATGTCTAGTCATTTAATTAATAGATATAATAATGTAGTGATAACTATGTTATAGAGATATTATGGTGAGCATTAAGATTACATCCTTAAAGTGCTACAGAAATATGAATTATTAATAATAATATTTTTCTTCAATCTATAAGCATCAACTACCTTTTCTAGACTAGCAAACATTAAAATGGACAGTTACGACCTCAAGACTTCTGTAGGTCTAGTATTGAGTGTGAAAGAAGCTCTAAGATTGCTAGTACATTGCCAGAAATGAGTGTAAATAAAATGTTTTACTTAATATTCTTTTTCTTCTATCCTAAAGTTTGACCAAATTGCTTCCTGTTTTGGTGTTGTAACCCATATGTGGAAAAAAAAAAAAACTTCTATGGAAGTATCTGTACTAAGAAATTATATATGTGTAGTTTTCCTCCAGGTAGTCTAAATTCAATGAAATAGACTGGAGGAGTCTCGTGATATGGCATGGCATGACATGACATGAAGTGCTGTGTTATGATATAAATGTGATACAATATGATAAAGTTCAAAATAGCATACTATAATGTAATATAATATGGTACACTATGATACCATGTGATATAAAATAATCTAATCCAGTTATGTATATTATATTGCATGATATATCAAACATATTCACATATATCTTGATGTGCATGTGTATATGCGCTTGTATATGCGCGTATATTAACAACCGCAAAGTTGCTAAACAGTACCAGTCTACTGTTTTATGTCTACTTGAATTCATTTATTTTCAACAGTTTGTAAGCATAGAGATAGATCTATCCCTATGGAGAGAGAAGTTCTTACAGGTATCAAAACCCAAAAGAAATATGAAGAGGATTAAAATTAAATAATCGGGTAGATCTTAGATAAATGTTATGCCTGATATTTAACGTACAAATTAAGTACTTAATAAGTACTGGTACAAATTTAGTACTTAATAAATGTTTTTGTCTGATTGGCTGATTGACTGGTGTTTTTACAAAAAGTTCATGACTACAGAATGACAATAAAACCGATCAGCCTCTAACTTTGTATGTGACCTTGGACAGGTCACTTCCAAGTTCACACTCTGAACTGAAATTTCTTCGTACATAAAATGAGAGAGTTGGAGCAGAATACAAGACTTTCCAATTCTTAGGAATCGCAAAACAGGTAGTACAAAGCTGTTTTTCACTATCTTAAAGATATGGAAAAGGAAGTTAAGAGAAGGGAGGGGACTTGTCTTAGGTCTCATGTCAAAACCAGAACTGCAATCCAGTACTGCGTGTTTTAATGTGATCTCTAGATTACTTTTAAGTTCTCCTGTCTTTCAAGTCATATTTGCCATTCCAGTTCTAATAGTCTACTGTATTCTCAGGCCCCATCCAAAATGCACATTCTGTGTTGCAAGTTTCCTTTCTAACCCTAACATCTTACACCTCTGAAGAGTGAAAATTCCAGTCATGAAAACAAAATAAACAACACTGGTTTAATGTCTATTTTTAAAGTGAATTTCCCAATTTGCTCAATTGACCAAATAAACAACCTGATTTTTACTCAGATAAGCAATTAACATGGCAACAATTATACTTACAGAACAATTTTTAAGGGCTAGCTAAATTCAGTTTAACACCAGATTGTTTAAAAAAAACCAACAACTAGCTGTATAGTGCACAACAGAGAACAAAAGAAAACTTAGAAGAGAGCACAGAAAAGCAGAGCAGCCTTGAAAATGATGCATAGTAAATATTACATTTTTTTTTTAAAAAAGCAGAAATGAAAATTCATGGCTTTACATTAAATCCTTTTTTATATTGTACTATATACATAGAAATGTTTTTTTTCTTTTTATATTTAAGTTCAAAATGAATTTAAAAAAATTAAAAAAGAACAACAAGCTATATAACAAACACAAAGTTACAAACTAATAAACAGGTGTCTTAACCCAATTCAAAAGCCTTTGTTTTACAAATCAGCTTGTATATATAGTTAATCAATTAACAAGCATTTATTGAGTCTTTACTCAATAGTGTGTGCCAAGAACTGTATTAAGCACTGGAAAGTCAAAGAAAGGGGAAAAAAATCAGATGAACAAAAATAAAACAATCCTACTCTCAAGGAGCTCAGAGTCTCATAGGAGAGAGAAAGATACAAACAACCAAACAACTATGTACAAATAAAGTGTATTAAAAATGCAGGATTAATTGAGAATAACATTAGCTAGCAGGAAGGCATTAAGATTAAGGAAAACTAGGAAAGGCTTCTTGCAGAAGGTGGGATTAGTTAAGGCTTGAAACTAGGGAGATGTAGCGAGAAAGAGAATTCCAGGCTTGAGGGGCAGCTAGTGAAGATGCTCAAAGTTGGGAGGTAAAGTAACTAGGGACAGCAAAGACCTGTATTCCACATCTATTAAGTAACTGTTTCAACAATCTGGCTAGCAGCTTCTGTGGGGGTGTAAGATCCACCCACAGGCAGCACCCAGAAAGCTGCCAGCATGCCTCGAAAACACAGGTTCTTTTGATCTACTTAACTAAGGAAAGCAGGGCGAAGGGGTTGACATGCTCACTCTAATTCAGCACACTAATACAATTCACTTAGTTCAGGGGAAAAAGACCAGCACACTGAACTTCAGAGCAAAATACAAACAAATTGCAAACATCAACAGATAGACCTTGTCTGATTCAAATCCCAATACATAGTTACCAGAGTTCAACAAAGTCTCAGCATCCGGGTTTACAAGCTGGAGGGCTCCTTAGCTACAGCTGCCCGGAGTCTCCTCATCAACACCATCTCAAGAGCCCTCGAACAAATTACAAACCCAATTACAGACCCAATACAATTCGTAGTTACCAACCCCTAGATTCAGCCCGGGAGCTCAGAACAAGGGGTGGCCCAGAGTTGTGTGCCACCACTGCTTCAGCAAAGAGCTCCAAGGAAGCTGAGGCCAACCCCTGATTTTTATATCTTTGTCAGCATCAGGGGTGAGTCACACATGCAACATACCCACTTGACCCAAAATCACCACAAAGAGGCAGACTCAAACCCACATGGTCCAAGAGCCCCCGCTGTCTCAGCTGTCTCAGACATGCTACTCAAACTCATGTCTAAACTAAGCCCTCCCCTGAGGCAAGGAGGCACCAAGGACACCCAAATCTTGGGCCTGGGGCTTAGCACTTAGCAAGATTCAATGAAATAGCTGAATCACTCAAAGCAAAGAAAAGCCAAACTCTTCAAGGGCACTTGTTGAACTAAGTGCTAAGGAGCCCATTTTGCTTAACAACACAGTAACCTGATTCAAACATCACCTTTTCTTTTAGAGTATCATTTAAGTTATCAGCACTGGAATCCAATGATCTACATATTCACAAATAATATCATGGACTTAAGTTTAGATAGTATACACCATCCTTGTGAGACAGATAAGTACTTATTGCAGTTCCATTTTACAAATGAGGAAGCTGAGTTTCACAGATGGTGAGTGACTTGTGCTTGGATACGATGTAAATAAATGTTGGAGACTGTATTAAAATTAAGATCTTTCCTGATTATAAGTACTATGTTTTCCCAATACCGAATGATGCCCCTCTCTGTAATCTGACATGATTAATTTGATATTTGATATTGTCTAACTATACCCTCAATTGATACTATAGAATCTCAGATGATAATTGATAAAAATATTAAAATGTTATCAATAAAAAATATAAAGATGGAACCATAGTATAACTTCCCCACAGTGCAAAATTGTTTGTCATTTTCAGGGGAGGCAATCCCCCCCCAAATGTTTTAGGAAAGAAGAAAATGGTTTGTTGATAATATTTTGTGAGGTAATACTCCTGGGGGGAAAAACATATTATGCCTCATACAAAGAAAAAAGCCGATTGTACTGCATTTGCCAATATTCTACATGTTTATGATATTCATTTAAGTAATTTTAAAATATTACGTTTAGAGTTAGAAAACACAGGTTTTAATCTTACTTAGCCTTGTCATTTCTGAGCTATGTGACAACATGCAAGTTACATAATTTTGCTAAATCTCAGTTTCCTTGAGGGTAACATCTTCCCTACTAGTTCATAAAGGGACCAAGAATTGCTTTATAAACTCTAAAATTTGATAAGAATCAGAGTTTTACAGAATACAAAACCATTTCCCTCCGGGATTATCAGTTTCAGAAGTGGTCAAACCCAAAGTACTTACAAATGGAAAAGGTAAGGAGCTGGGACTAAGGAATGTGATAATACAAGAAAGTTTTAAAGATTGTTTATCTTTTTGCTCTATCACCTTGAATAAATTAATATATAGAAAATAAATCTTCCTAAGACCATATCTGGAGTATTATATTTTTTTTCATAGGTGCCATAGATTAGCAGAGAAATTGATGAGTCGAGGTACAAACAGAAAGGGGTAACTAGTGTGGTAAGGGAACTGGAAAATATTTCATACAATAATTGATTGAAATAATTGAGGATATTTATCCTGGAGAGGACTTGGGTACGACTGGGACATGAGTACTCCGTGCATTTAAAGGTCCATCACATGGAAGAGGAATTCTATTTGTTCTGCTTAAACTTAGAAAGTACAAAAAGAACAATGGATAGAAGAGACAGGAAGACAAATTCTAGCTTAGTCTAAGGAAAAAAAGATCCTTGCCAAACAGCACTGTCCAAAAAAAATGGAATATGATCCCTCAGGTGTCAGAGAATTCCCCCTCAACAGCATCTTTCAAGGAGAAAAGAGATGATGATATATCGGGAATGTTTTAGAAGGGATTTCTGCTCAAGTATGGGTTGGGCTGGGGAAAACTTGGAGTTCAACCTTGATAAGCTTTTCTAAAGAATTTTACTTCTTAATTTTACAGATTTTTACTTTTTATACCTCACTACTGTCATTTTCCTTAAACCTGTTTCATCCCTTCACATCTCTCATTAGACATGTCAGATAAGAAATAAAAACAATCAGTAAAATGTAGCTTTGCACAACAGCACGTACTAAATGTCATATCTGGAGTCTCTCATCTTTCTTCTCAAATATCTCATCAATATTTCTCTGGGATCAAGATCATTTATTACAATTAGTTAGAGCTACAATGTCTGTTAGTGTCATTTGCATTTATATTATTGGAGTCATTGTGAATGAATGAATGAATGGAATGAAATATTTGAAAACCATCAATTACTTGGTTTGTGTCATGCTAAGTGTGCTAAGGGCTAAATATTATACACACACACACACACACACACACACACACACACACACACACATATTAATCTCCTGCTTTTGCTTACTTTACTTTGCAGGAGGTAGAAGGTGAGTTCCCCCATTAGACTGTAAGCCTTTTGAGGGGAGGAACGGTTTCTTGCCTTTTTTTTATCCCCAGTGCTTAGCACATAGCCTAAAACATAATATTACCTGACTGGCAACAAAGAGTGATCGTGTATTGCCAAGAGAAGAGATATCCAGTAGGAGAAGGTGATCAACAGTACTAAACGCTGCAGAGTTCAATTAGGATGTGTCCAAATGAAAGGCCATTGGATTGGACAATTAAAAGATCATTCATAACTTTAGAGAAAGCAGTTTCAATTGAATGACATCTGAAGCCAGATCTAAATGGGTTTAGAAGAAAGTGAAAAGAGGAAATAGTGGCTCCTTGTAGAAATGATTCCCCACCCCCCTCCACCAGAGTTTGGTACAGAAGAAAAAGAAAAATCTCAGCAACAGATAGTGGAAATGGTAGAATGAATCACTCAATAAATCAATAAACATTTTTAAGCACCTACTTTGTGCCAAGAACCGTGGTAAGCATCAAGTAAGGTTTTTGAAGATGCAGAAGATAATGGTTATGTTTGTAGGCAGCAGTCAAGAACCCACTTTTTTCCCTTATTTTTTTTTAATGCCATAAAGCAATCTTTCTGTCTTTGACCTCTTTAGTATATTTTCGAGTATTCATCATAGGGACAAAGGCTAAGATCATTACTCTCCTTGTATAATTCCAAATATTTTCCAAAATGGATAGACTAATCTCCAGCTCCATCAACAATGTAATGGCAAGCCCACATTCCCACATCTCCTACAGAAGTGACTGTATCACTTAGCACTTGTGAAGATGAGAAGTGAAAGATTGGAGTTGTTTGGATTTGTAGTTCACTTATTACTAGTGGCCTGATATGATCTTTCATGCAGTTTTCGGTAGCTTTCAATTCTTTTGAAAACTGTTGCTTCATCTTGGTAGATTATAGTTTTACTGCTGCAGTTCTTGGAATTTTACATCTGCATCGATTCCATATCTTTCATGCATATCAGATAATTATGGAAGATATCTGACAAAAATCTTTTCATCTACTTAATCATTTCTCTCCTTATTTTGGCTGCACTGATTTTGTTCTTAAAAATGCTTTAATTTTTAAATAGGATTTTAAACAAATTAAAATTAAATAAATTATATCTATCAAGGGAGAAAACATTGAGTAAGTTAAAATCTTTGCATGAAATATATTTAATATGAATCTGATATCTATGACACAAACTTATAATAGCAAGGGTTGATCTCTCTTATCTTTTATTTCATTAATCATTTCTTTTACAGCCAAATTGACTCAGAAAATCTATGATTTTATTATTTTTAGCCAGTGATTTTCTCATGACCAAAAAATAAAAACCTACCTCCCCTCAAAAAAAAATTCCTCCAAAATACCCCCCACCATTTTTTAAACTTTATTCTTTATCCCTGAAATGGGGTTGGCTCTAACTTTCATAGCTTTACTGATCCTTTCCTAGTACTGATGCCATTTACTTATCTGAAAATAAAGAGTCACATATGAAGCGGGAAACTCTTAGGGATTAATCAAAAGCCATTTACATTAATGATATTTTACAGGATGGTTAAAAGATCTTAAGTGGACAAAGGATGAAGAGAAAATCCTCTTTATATAGAAGATTGAGTCAAATCTAAAGCTCTTAGAGGTCTGAACCTGAAAAGGGCCATTCATTTAACAATCCTCTGGCCTTACAAATTCATCCAAAGGACTGGAGCCAAATTTGAGAACTGTTTATTTTTAATTATATTTTTAGACTGCTCAGCTTTAATATCCAGAATTACTTGGTGTAGTGTCATGTAGTGGGAAGGAGATCTGTAGGAAAAGATTTAAAAACAAAGCTTCAGTTACATCCATCTGTCTACTGGCCACAGACAGTAGCCAAGTCACTCCCTCTCTGTGAGCCTCAGTTTCCTCATATGTAAGTGATGAACTGGGGCAGCTAGGTGGACCAGTAGATTGAGCGCTGGTGCTAGAGTCAAGAACACTCATTTTCCTGAGTTCTAGTCTGCTCTCACACATATTCTAGCTGTGCGACGCTGGACAAGTCACTTAATCCTGTTTGCCTCAGTTTTTTCACCTGTAAAATGAACTGGAGAAGGCAACGGCAAACCAGTATTGCTGCTAAGAAAACCCCAAACAGGGTCATAAAGAGTTAGATATGACTGAAAACCAACTGAACAACAACAAGAAGTAAGGAACTACTTACTCTCTGAAGTCACTTTCAGCTAAAGTTTGTAGAAGTTTATCCAAGCCACCCCTACAAATGTGGAGGGAATTTCCTTACCTGGGAGTTATTTATGCCAATTAAATACAAGGTCCTGTCCTCAGAGACTTATATTAGCTGTGAGATCCTGGGCAAGTCACTTCAATTTTGTTTTACTCAGTTTCTTCATCTGTAAAATGAGGATAATAATATAACCTACCTCCCAGATCTGTTATGAGGCTCAAATGAGATAATAATTGTGCTTAGTGTAGTGCCTGGCACAGAGTAAGTGCAATATAAATGTTATTATTGCTACTGCCACTATCATTGTCTAAACAGATCATGACTGTTTAATGAATTCCTACTTCCTCTACTTCTGTGCAAATTAGAAAATGCTAAGTCTTCACTATTCTATAGTAACCATTACTGGACTGAGTCAATCATTCACTGATGGATTAAAATCTAAATTAAAACAAAATAAAAATTTTCCTAACAAATACATACTAGTGATAACATAACTGGAAGAGAAAAGCTACTAGTGCCCAGCTGCATCAAGCAAGAACTATGACAACAACAACCACAACACAAAGATGTCAGTGTTAGGAGTGTTTTTTGGTCAAAAATTTGACAGACAACATCAAGTGTGCAAACATGAGCTACTAGAAAGATGGTGGTACCCTTGAAAGAAATACAGATGTTTGGGGGGTGTGTGTGTGTGTGTGTGTGTGTGTGTGTGTGTGTGTGTGTGTGTAGAGTCAGAGGGGCAGGTATTAGAAGGAGGGAGAAATATCATCAAGATATTAAAGTTGGAAATTACAAACTTCCCATTAGCCTTTCCTGTGGTGTGTTTTAATTGTGTATATTTTAGTTCCTCAGATGAGTTTTTTAGTTTGTGCAACTATTCTCTAAAAAAGAAATATGCATAAGCTTCATTTGAGATATGCATGGTTCTTTCCAACTGAGTCCAGTACCTATATCATCAATATCTACATTGATAGAGATACATTTATTTCTAGATTTTATGGATAGATAGATAACAGATAAAGATATGTGTTACATAACATGTTGACTATTTTTTTGTTCTTACTCAACATTTTTGGAGGAAGCTGTTTGTTTCATTAGTGAAGGCAAGCAAGCACCAGTGCTTTGACAAACCTATTGTAGTGGAATAGCTTATTTGAAATCTAAATACTTTCAAGATTTCAAGAACTTTATATTATCTTTCAACATCATTGAGATCACTGATACAAATTTTGCGTTAATAGGTAGAGAAACTCATTGTATTTAAGACTCAATTGTGTGAAGTCTCATAATAAAACATGTCAGAACTGGAAAGTGCCCTAAAATATACAGGGTTAGAACAAAAAAAAATCAAATGTTTGAGCTGGAAAGGACCTTAGAACTGAGAGTATTAGAATGAGAATCTTAGAATTGGAAAATATCTCAGCTCATTTCTGGTCCATCCTTATTTTATAGATGATGACCTAGAGAAAGAAAGTGACTTGATAAAGTCACATTTCACACTATATATAGCAATATGAAAAATAATCTAAATATTGTTTAACCTTAAAAATAAAATATAATGAGACTCAACACATCTCAAAATTGTCTTCATGGAGTGATACTTTTAATCATATAATGGATAGAGGCAATCACAAAAAAATAATATGAGCAATAATTTGGATTACGTGAAATTGGGAGTATTTTCTGCAAACAGGATCAATGAAGCTAGGATAAGAAGGGAAGCTATTGATGGAAGAAACAGAAAAAAAAAAACGATCTTGACATTAAAAATCTGACAAGGGTATGGTATCCAAGATGGGAGCAATTAATAATTATCTAGTAAAGTTTTCAAAAAAGTTTTCTAAAAAAGTTTTCAAAAAAGAATTATAATTAATAGTCACATGAAAATACTGCAAATCTTGAATAAAAAGAACAGGTAAATAAAAATAAATCTGCAATTTCACTTTGCACTAAATAAATCATGAAGGTGGCAAAAGATGGAAATAATGTTGGAGGGATTGTGAAATTATGGGCATAGGAATTCACTGTTCCTAGAATGTGATTGGTTCAAACATTCTGGAAAACATGGAATTGTGTTTTCAAAAATGACCAAAATGTCTATGTCTTTAGATGTAGAAATCCCATTACTAGTCATACACCCTTTAAAATGTGTAAAGAAATATACATCGGAATATTCATAAGTGAAGTAGGGGGGCGGAGCCAAGATGGCTGCTGGGAAGCAGTGACTGGCGTGAGCTCCCCACCAAGTCCCTCCAAAAACCTATAAAAAAATGGCTCTGAACCAATTCTAGAGCTGCAGAACCCACAAAGTGGCAGAGGGAAGCAGGGCTCCAGCCCAGGACAGCCTGGATGGTCTCTGAGTAAGATCTGTCCCACACGGAGCTCCCAGCCCCCAGCTGAGGGGAGCAGAGCTGAGCCAAGCAGAGCCCAGCACGCAGCGCGAACAGACCAGACGCGGACCTACCAGACCAGGAGACGAGCAGAGAGTGCCCTGGCATCCTGAATTACTGAGCTACGGCATCCACCAGACCTCTCAACCCACAAAGAGCAAAGACATCAGAGAAGGTTAGTAGGAAAAGCTGCGTGACTGAGTTTGTGGTTGGGCCACTGTCCCTGGGGCAGCGGAGGTGGGGCAGCTTTAGAACTAAGGCTGCAGTTGCTTCTGGCC
>CM053625.1:302013474-302067119 GCA_028646595.1 Phalanger gymnotis
GGAGGGCAGACTGGGGAACAGGGTAACCAGAGTGTACGCCATCTTGGAGTGGGGGCGGGGAGGAAATGGGGAGAAAATTTGTAATTCAAACGTCTGTGAAAATCAATGCTGAAAACCAAACATGTCAAAAATAAATTAAAAAAAAAAGACTACAGAATGGCCAAAAAACAAACAAACAAACAAACAAACAAAAAAAGAATATTCATAAGCACAGACAGTGAGTCAATAAACATTTATGGACTGATGTAGAGTCAAGTAAGAAAAATCATAAAACTAATATTTACAAAATAATACAATACAAATGAAAAGAAAAACAACCACAAACAAGAAAAAGAAAGTGAATATTGTGTCATTATAATGATCAAGGACATTGGCCCTGCCAAAGAATGGAAAAAAAGTACTTTCCTCCCTTTTTGTACTAAGGTGATGGACTCTGGGTGTAGAAACCACAAAAATCATTTTAATTGATGTATTGTTTGGTTTTTGCTGAACTTTTTCTCTTTTTTATTCTTTGTTACAGGAGATGTCAAACAGTACAGAGGGAGAGGGAAAAACTCTTGAAATGAAGGCAATGTTTAAAAAATACTAATTTTAGTGGGAAAATAAATATCAAACAAAAATTCGATGATAGGCTCAATAATTTTGGTTCTCAGACTAGTGATTTTCCTTTTGTACTAATTACATTGTTTTCCAAGATGAGGAGAGGGCAAGCTATTCCAAGTTAGACTCATGGTAGAAATCATAGTATGAAAAAATTAGAAATTGAATCTCATCCCATTATTTTAATTATCTGTGTGAGCTTAAGTACGACACTTCATGTTTTATGGGCCTCAGTTTCCTCGTTTGTATATGAATGGATTGAACTAGATTATGTATAATGTTGTTTTATTTGTTCTACCCTTCCAGGTCTGACACTCTATACATTCTGATGACTATTACGACAATTATTAATAATAACAACCTGTGAGAGGAGACTATGAAACTTTCAAGTACTTCCATAGATCCTCTCTTATTTGTTGAAGATTAAAGAATTTTGTAAAGACCTGGACTTGGGATCAGAGATCAGATTGCTCATTTTGCCACTAGTTGTGGGACCCTGGACCAGTCACTTTATGCTACTGCTTCAATTGCTTCATCTGTAAATTATGGATAATGACTAGTTCAACCAGTGTTGTAAGGTTATTGAGAAGGCAAATGAAATAATAAATCGTAAAGGTACTTTGGGGAGAAAAATGAATTATTTAAATGCAAATTTGTCTTGCGATTTATCAATGTTATTTTCATTATTGGATTAAATGAGACTCCTCAATTCAGTGAAAAAACACTTATTAAGTACCTCCTTTGAACAGCGCAGGTGAAATGATTTGCATATAGAAACTCTCTCAGAGGCCACATGAAATAAAGCAATCAAAATAGGCCACAAGCTTTTGGTGAGTTGGTCTAGCATGAAGAAGTAGATGAAACAGTTGGAACAGTTTCTAGGCCTTGTCCTTTAGGGTCAGTATTCATGGTGGTGAATAAACAAGGAGAGCAATGCCTATCTAGCAGGGCAGATTTGTATCTCAGCCACATACTGAGACCATTTTTGAGCAATGTGGTGAAACCAAGGCACAAAGGAAATCTAACATTTGGATCTTCGAATCACGTCCTGAACCTTCCAGATACTGATTCCCCATAAGAAAACAAGGTTAAACCTAGGAAGATTTGAAGCATCTGGTGTTGGCAGAGTGGGAAAAGGAAGGGCAGTTTGCATGGAAGTAGCAGGCGCTGAAAAACTGTTAGAGCACATGACTTATCTGGAGTTGTTATAAGGATCCACAGATTTGGGGGTTGGAGTGTGCTGATTACATTTTACTTGAATGGGAAAGCAAGATGGGTATTTCTTTTTATGAAATAGGTTCTCTGGGAGCCTCTAGCTGGGAAGAATACAGGGCCAGAAATTGATGAAAATACCATAACAGCCTGACAAATTAGTTTGAGAAGATCTATTGTTAGTCCTGGAGCTTGCTGGAGAGGCAAAGTGGGGTAAGAAAATGGCACTGGTATTAGTGGCCAAAGACCTGAATTTTGTTTCTGACCTCTTCCCCAATCCTCATCATTCTTGACCTTTTTACAACATTTAATACTATACTCATTCCTCCTGGAAACTCTGCCCTCTCTGGGGTTTAGTGGTACTATGTTCTCTTCCTTCTTCTCCTAACTTTCTAACTATTCTGGATTGCATTTTGCTGTTATCTCCTTTTATATCAGACCCACAAGGCTTTGTCCTTGACCCTTTTTTACTCTTTTCTCTCTTCATGTTTTGTCTCTGTCTCTCTGTCTCCATCTCTCTGTCTCTATCTGTCTAACTCTGTCCCTTTCTGTCTATCTCTGTTTGTGTGTGTATATCTGTCTGTTTCTGATTTCCTCAGCTCAAATAATTTTAATTATTATTTCTATGCTGAAGATTGAGATCTACATATCTACATATCCAGTTTTAGTCTCTCTCCTGCCTTCTAGTCCCACTATACAAGCTCTCTATTAGACATTTCAGTCTGAATATCTTGTCAGCCTCTCAAGCTCAACATGCCCAAAGTTGAGCCAAGCCTACTCCTCTTTCAAACTTCTCACTTTCTGTTGGAGGCACCTCCCTCCTTCCAGGAATCCAGGTGCACAATCCCAGTGCCGTCCTCTACTCCACATTTTCACTCACCCTACATACCCAATAAGCTGCCAAATCGGGTCATTTATTTGCATACCTGTTGTCTCCTCTTACAGAATATGAACTCTTGAAGGGCAGGGACTTCAATTTTGTCTTTGTATCCTTGGTGCCTAGCACATAATAGGCACTTAATAAATGCTTGTTGATTGATCAATTCTACCACTAAAACATCTCAAATTAGTCTCCCTTTCCCACTTGTCAATCTAGCAACTTAGTTTAGGACTTCCTCACCTCTTACCAAGACTGCTGTACTAGCCTCTTAATTTGGTCTTCCTGCCTTAAATCTCCTCTTTCTACAATCCCTCACTTCCACAAGTACCAAACTGATTTTCTTGAAGTGCCCATGTCACTTCACTCCCTTATTCAGTGAACTTCACAACCTGGCCCCAATCTACCTTTTGAGTTTATTATGGATTGTTCCCTTAAGACTTACATGAACTGATGCAAAATGAAATAAGCAGAATTAGGAGAACATTGCAAACAGTAACAGCAACATTGTTTGATGATCAACTATGAATAACTTAGTTATTCTCAGCAATACAATCTCACAGGTGGGGACCACCTTGAAGCTGCAGGTTCCCCACACTTGAGACAATTCCAAAGAACTTTTGATGAAAAGCCTTTTCACCTTCAGAGAAAGTATGCACACATGTGTATGTGTATATGCATATGCATGTGTATATGTGTGTATACATATGTGTATATGTATATATGTGTATACACATGTGTATATGTATATGTGCGTATACATATGTGTGTATGTATATGCATGTATGTGTATATGTATACGTGTATATATGCATATGTATGTGTATATGTGTGCATGTGTATATATACGCATGTGTGTAGCTGAATGTAGATTGAAGCATACTTTTTTCGGTTTGTTTTTGCTTTATTATTTTGGGGTTTTTTGGTCTGTGTTTTCTTTTTCAACATGGCTTATGTGAAAATGTTTAGCATGACTGTACATGTATAATCTATATAAATTTCTTGTCTGCTTGAGAAGTGGGGAAGGGAGAGAAGGAGAGATAGCATTTGAAATTCAAAATTTAAAAAAAAAGTTTAAAAATGTGTTTACATGTAATTGAGAAAAAAATGGATTACTCCCCTTCATGCTCAAAACAGTATGACCAAACCGATCTTCTTACTTGTCCTGTCTCCTGTCTTTGTGTCCTTATACAAGCTTTTATGCCTACCATGCTCTCTATCCCCATCTCTTCCTTTTGGGATTCTTAGTTTCCTTCAAGTCTTAGATCCATTGTCATTTTCTATCTGTACTTATCTGATTCCAACACACACACACACACACACACACACACACGCACACACGCAGTCATAGCTCCCCAACCCTGAAATGACATCATATTTATTTTGAATGTACTACTATGTGTACATGTTGTCGCCCTTCGCTAGACTGTAAGCTCCTTGAGGGTAGTATTTTTTTTTATCTTTGTATCCTCAGGCCTTAACATGGTGTTTGGCACGTAGTCGTCTATTAATATGTACTTGTTGATTGATTGCCAAATTGTTTTTATTTTTAACCATTTTTGCTCTCCTTTTTATTCTTTCTTGCAAAAGATCTCTTTGCCTAGAAGTTAGTGGCCAGATATATTTAGAAATGAAGATGTAATGAAAACAAAAGGATGTCAGTTTAAAAATAAGAGAAAGACATCTTCCCCCAAAGTTTACTGCCCAAGGTGCTAATACCCACATCAGCCCTAATACTGCCCTTAACTGAATGCTCGGGGGCCTGTGAATTGTTCAGCTATTGGTGTTTCTTAACATTTAGCCCGTTTCTAAAGAGGGAAAAATAAAAGAGGGAAACCACACATTTTAGGGGTAAAAATCCTTTTCAAGTGAAGTGGTTGGACAAGATAATTTCATTGGCATCTTCTGGTTGGAACCTCTGTGCAGTTATGAGCCAATGAAAATGTCAGTTCCCTAAATCCCTCAAAAGATTTTCAGCAAAGCAAAAAACACAGAAAGGTAATATATTTAGACCTAGATACAGTGGAAAAAAGAATGTTTTACATGACTTTTAAGCTATGTGACAGTGAGTGCCAAATAAATTTATCATGGCAATGCAATTTTGAAACAGGAATCCCACTGAGTCATCAGCTAGACGCCAAACTGTTCTGATTTAAATCTCCACGAATTTAGGAAAAACACAAATAGCTCCAAAGACCTTAGGAGCAATTCTCTAGTGTCCATTTGCTTGTTTGACTTTAACAGAGACAACTTTGGAATGGGAGAATTAAGGGAATTGTTGCTCCAAAGAAAGCATTCCAAGTGTAACATGGAAGAAGATCAAGGAGAGGAAATAGTAAAGGAAAAAAAAAATAAATGAAGCATTAGATATTCCTCTATCAACCCCATCAGCTGCTGACAAAAACAAATGTTGAGCCCCGTTAATGGAAAACACCACCTTCTTTTTAGGCAATTAATTACATAATCAAAACCAACTTGTTTCCTGCCCCTCCCCCTAAACCCCTTTCCTAAAGTTACAGCCACAAAATGGAAGATTTAAAACTGAAACATGTTTTCATTTGCAACAAGCAAATCATTACCATCTACTTATTAAGATAAGTAAGTGCTAACTTTGGAGGCCTCCGTAAGTAGGTCAGACAGCAATTGGTAGTCACCTCCACAGACCCAGTAAGATTTAATGAGGAACTTACAATTCAAAGAAGGACAATTGCAATGTTTCCACAAGCTGGTGCCCCCAAAGGAAATCAAGACTGCCGAAAAGGATCTAATCCACACTGTAGTCATAATGGATAGACCTAAATTATCAGCTACAAACAAATTTAAAGGTTCTAGGGTAGCCTGAGAAGGTAGTTCCAACCCTGGCTTAGAGAGAGGCAGGCTGGATGCTGGATATAACTACAAGACTGACAATGACACAAAATGGATATCTAAAGCAAGTAGAAACTGGGCCCAGCACAACAGAAAATGAGACTGGCAGCTGGAAAGTCACAGCTAGAAAGAGCCTGCAGCCAGATCCTGCTTAAACAAAAACCAGCCCGCATCAGGATCTGGCCACTGCATTTCTGTATCCTGTAAATATTTGTGTGGCTCAGTAAGACCAGCCACACCCCCTCTCAAGCTGGATGTGTGCAAAGCCAGACTTTTGGGATTTGAGGTCTGTCCACTCAATCCTTGTATGGACCATGATTGTTCCAGTCAAATGTTATTCTATGCCCTGGGGGAGGGATATGTATCGGGTGTGGGACTGTGACAGGGAATGACACTTGATGGTCCCATTTCTCTACTGGGTTTCAGGGTAGGAGAATGATGTAAAACTGTCCAGTGGTATCTGGGAGAGTAAAAGGATATGGATGTAGTCTTTGACCCTTCAGAGGCAATGAGATAAATGAGTCTATAATGAGTCAGGGAAATTGGCCTCCTGTGGTAGCCTAGCCATAGGCCCTCTGCAGAATCCCTAGAAAGGAAGCCTCCCATCTTGTCCTCTCTGGCATGACTGGCCTGCTTTGTGAATGGGCCACTGTAACTAAAAACACACCCGCTGCTACTGACTTCCACACTGATACAAGTAGGAGATAAACATGCCAGCCAGTTTGCCTGCCCACTGAAAACCCTGATGTGAAGAATAAGTGTTGCATCTGGGTATGGGTATGCAGTACCAGAGGATGCAGGGACAATTTCTGGGTTCCCAACACTCAGGACACTGCTTCAACCATGATGAGAGCAACTATTCCATAACACTTTCAGAGATACAACAAAGGCTCCTTCTTATCCATGCCCCCTTCAGCACCCAAGTTTTACTAAGTAGAATCATGGAGTCTTAGGAGGTTTGGAAGTCACCTGGTTCACATCCTTCATTTAATGAATGAGGAAACTGATGTAGAGAGGAAGAGAGATATCTAAGATCCCACCCACATATGGTACCACCTCTCTCGTGTCCCACCCTTCTGGAGGCTTACAAATTTGGAGGAAAGTCATTTAGAGATCATGGAATAAAGCCTCCATATTGCACCAATCAAAAAGCCTAGAATTTGAGACTTGGAAGGGACTTCAGAGAGTAATTGGTCCAACCTGGAATTGAATAAGAAACAACCTTCCATTTCAGAAAAGGAGAAATTGAGCTTACAAGGAAACTTAATGGACACATAGTCATGCATTTGAAGGCCTGCAGTGATGGAGAAATCATCCTGTACAAAAGCTGGGCAATTCATTTTGATTGGCTACTATTGTTAGGAAGGTGTTTTTTTTCCCTTCTTCTATTATATTCCCTCCTTATATTATGTTATCTGTCTCTCTTCAATTTTCAATCACTGATCATAGTTCTATTCCTGGAGAACAAGCAGAATTAGTCCGATCTCTGCTGCATAGCATAAAGCTGTTGAAAGTAGAAAGATTCAAGAATCCAAGGGCCTGGCTTCAAATCCCACCTGTGATACTTAGCACGTGTGTGACATTGAGCAAGTTGTAATCTGCCTAAACTGTGAAGCATGCAGCTGCAAGACGAGGCTGTTGGACTGAACAGCTCCTAAGGCAACTTTGAGCTCTCTTATCTACCATGCTGTATCACATCTCCTTAAATGGTTGAAGATAGTGGGCATGCCTCCTGCAGGCTGATCTCCAATGATGAGGAAAATGAGTCTCAGCAAGATGGAATGCATGGTCCAAGGTCGCAAAGACCATGAGTACGTAGTAAAGTAGGTGTCACAGACCAAGTTCCACCTTAGATTATACACTCCTTGAAGGGAGGACTGCCTGTTACCCCTTTTTTGTATCCCCAGTGCTTACCGCAGTGTCTGGCACATAGTAGGTAAATAATGTGTATTGGTGTTGATTGATTGACTCCAATTCTAATACTCTTTCTCTTGGGCCCCACTATCTCTTGGGGACATTTCGGTTCTGATTAATGTCTTTCTTCTTACCCACAATTCCTAGAAAAGTCTTCTTCCTATATTTGGGAGCATTTATGTCCTTCTGGAGATCTATAAAGTCTCTAGGAGCTGCTTGATAGTACAGAGGACAGACAAGTGATGATCTGGAATACAGATTTTAAATGCCACTTACTAGCCCTGTGATCTTGGACAAGTCACTTCTTTTCTCTGAATCCCAATATCCCCTTCTATAAAATAAGATAGTAGTAACTCTTGCATGACCTACATCGCAGATTGGTTGTAAGGAAAGTAATTTGGAAGCCTTAAACTTCTATAGTGGAATGATTATTTCTTTCTCATATTAATAGTCAATTATTAAAATTGATGAGACCCTAGCTATACTTTTCCCTGTCTTATTCTCTTGTCCAGTCTCTCAAGGACAGGGCTGATGGAAGATAGGATTAACTCATTACTCATTCTGGGTACTGATGCTCTACCCAAGTAGTTCAGGCTTGGGTGGGCAATACAGATTCTTTGTCTGGATTGCCCACAGCAATTCATGTATGACAGGTCACTCTCAGTACCTCATTAGAGTGAGCTCACTTCTCTTTGTAAACTCCACCTCTCATTAATTGTTAACTGGTCAGCATTGATTGCCACCCTCAGGAACACTCCTCTTTCAATGGGCATATAAGTTGGGAGCCTGCTGCCATGATGCCTTTGGCATTCAAGATTGCCACTGGTCTTTTTATTAAAACACTGGCATTATTGATAAAATGATTCAATTTCACAGAAATTATGTCTCCTTAACTTTTTGAACACCACAACACCCATGGATAGTTATTGGTATTCTTGTGGGGCAGGCTACTCTCTAAGGCAGAAGTTCTTAACCTTGGGCCTTGAACTTTCATATATATATATATGTATACATATATATATATATATGCACATACATATGCACATATATATACATGCATGTGCATATGTATGCATATATGCAAATGGAAAGCAACTTATATTGCAAAGAAAACCAATGATATATTATGTTTCATATTGGTATGTAGTTATAAATACACACATCTATGTAAATTAAAGATATACTTTATAAATACATACACATATGTATACATATATGTGTGTATATATACACATATATATACACAAGTATATAATGTGAAATACAACATAATTGGTTTCCCTTATGACGTTCTGTATTTTTCTATTCATTTTAAAACATTAAGTCTGAGAAAGAATCCATGGACTTCACCAAAATCCAACAAGGGTCAATGATGCAAACAAGACTAAGAACCCTGGCTCTGAGGCCATCAGTTGCACAGAACAGAGGCAGGCGACTCCTCAAAGCTCCAAGTTTCAGAGCAGCTGCCTATTTGCATTAGGAGAAGGAGTTTCCTCACAGGGGAGCCCCCTAATCTGATGAAATCACAAGACCAAAAAATGAGTCAGAGTTTTTGCCAAGGTTTATGGTGCAAGAAGAAGAGCAGAGATGAGTTAGTCAAGTCTTATTGACCCACCTCAATGACAGCTTGCTTTAGATGACCCAGGCCCAGCCCCCTTGGGGGCAGCTACTTCACGCCACAGCCCAAGCTAATGGGAAAGGGGAGGTGAAGTTCAATTAGTTTCAGTACAACTGGCCCATTACCAAGGATACACTGGCAAAATGCCTCTTCCAGGCAGGGCAGGGTATATGTTCTGTGGGCACCTCAGTTTGTAAACAATTTTTTTCCCCTGAGAATGCAAACTCACTGGTTGAAGATAACCCCTCAATCAGGGTCCTATAGCTGTTATTCCAGGTAAAGGAAACATCACACAAAAAATAGACAGCCCAAATAGTCAGACAGTTAACAAGCACTTAGTAAGAGTTTACTGTGTGCCCGGGTTGCATATCAAGATGATGGTCCTCTGTGCCGGTGATTTCACAGACACCATAAAGACATGACTATCCCCCAAATTCCAATAAACAGAAGACAAACACTTTTTTGTGAGTCAAGGAGAATCAATAAAATTATCCAAAGCCCATTTGAGACTAAAGGAACATTCACATCAGAGTGGGGAAAGTGGCATCTTTGAGATGCAGCTGACTCTGAAAGTCCTGTAGGGCTCTGCAAGCATTCATTTTATAAAACAGCTTAAAACCATATTATTTTTTTCTTTGTTTTGGTGCCACAATGTCAATTCACAGTGAGTTTACAATCCACTAAAACCCCATAACTCCATAATAGTGTACTTGTAAAGTTTATTTTTTGAACCTATGACTATATTTGTCTCTAATTTCATAGTGTTAGATTTGGCTCAACAATCCAACATACATGGATCTTTGGAGGTCCAAAGTGTTGCCTTTGACTCTACATTTAACATTCACTGCAGATTTGATAATCATACTATTTATGTTTTTATCTATGTCACTGATGTGAAAACCAAAAAAAAATGTTTTAAACATCACAGTCAAGGCCAGATCCCCACTCTAGTAGAGACCTCCCTATAAGATGTCCATTAAAAACCATTAATACCAACTCTATGGCTATAGTCATTCAAACAGCTCATACCCTCACTAATGGTATGACCATCCTGTGTCTATCTTGCTATGTTGTCCATGGAACTATTATGGGAAATGCTGCTCCAAGCTTTGCTAAAATATAGGAGAACTCTATGTCACTATGCCTATCAACTAATACAGTAACCTTGCCAAAAAACAGAAATTAGAGGTAACGCTCTAAGTTAACCTTCCATCTCCTTTGTCTACTTATTTTCATGCTGTCTCCCCTACTAGAATCTGAGCTTTTTGAAGGCACACAGTATTTTTTGCCTTTCTTTTTCTCCATAGTAAGCATAGCACATGGCAAGCAATTAAAACATGCTTATTGAAGCATCCAGCATTGGCTGGATGAAGCCATGCTGGCTCTTTGTGAGTTTCTAGATGTTTACAAGGTATCTTATTTAAAATATGTTATAAGAATTTTTCCAGAAATGAAAATCCTGCTCACTGACCTCATTTCCCACCCCTGGGTATTTGCTCACAGACTCCCTTATGCTTAGGGATATCTTCTTCAATCCCCTGGCCTTGCTCTTTGTAATCCTCACCATACTTCATGGGCCATCACAAAAGTCATCCCTTCCACGAAGCCCTTACTGATCGCCCAAGTGCAAAGTAACATTTCCCTCCTAGAATCCCTTGGCTATTACTTTGAAACCAGCTCTACCTACTCTGTCATTATCTCAGCCAAATTTTATTCTAATTACTTGAGGCATAGAGGTGGCATAGTCCATAGCATGTTGGCTCTCAAGTCAAGAAGACAACAATTCAAATTCAGACTCAAATACTTATAAGCTATTTGTCTCTGGGCAAGTCATTTAACCTCTACCTCTCCCAGTTTAATCAACTATAGAATGGGGATGAAGTGAGATTATATTCAAAAAGTAGTTACCACAGTGCCTGGAAAATGGTAAGTACTTAATAAATGTTTGTTTCCTTGAGCTTACTGCCTTTATTTAACTGTCCTTTCCCAGACAGAAGGAAACATCTGATTTTCCTTTGCATTTCTCCCAATACCCAGTTCAGGACCTTTCAAAGAAGAGAGGTTTAATAAATAGTTATTAGATTTAATTCATATATAGACAACAGTATCCGGGTCCTTTTTGACCCAAACAAACTAAGTTCCCTTAAGTCTTCCTTTTGCGAACAGAGTTAAAAAGGACTTTACTAAAAGGTGGAACAATTAGAGAATTTTCAGCCATTGGTGGAGTTGTGAACTGATCCAACCATCCTAGAGGGCAAGTTGGAACTATGTCCAGAGGGATCTAAAACTGTGCATACCCTTTGACCCAGCAACACTACTACTAGGTGTGTATTCCAAAGAAGTAAAAGGGGTGGGGGAGGACCTACATGTACAAAAATATTTATAGCAACCTTTTTTTGTGGCAAGAAAGAATTGGAAAGGGAGGGGATGTCCATCAATTGGGGAATGGCTAAACCAGTTGTGATATATGAACTCAATGAAACACTATTGTGCCATAAGAAATGATGAGCAGGACAATTTCAGAAAAACCTGGGAAGGCTTAAAACGAAGTGATGCAAAGAGAAGTGAGCAGAACCAGGAGAACATTATACAATAAGAGCACCTTTGTGTGATAGTCTACTGTGAATGACATAAGTAGCCTCAGCAATATAATGATCCAAGACAATTCCAAATGACTCACGATGGAAAATGCTATCTACCTTCAAAGAAAGAACTATGGAGCCTGAACGCAGATTGAAACATACTATTTTTCACTCTGTGTGTGTGTGTTTGTTTTAGGGGTCTATGTTTTATTACACAACATGAATAATATGAAAATATGTTTCACATGATTGAACATGGTTAACCTATATCAAATTGTTTGCTGTTTCAGGGTGGGGGGAAGGGAGGGAGGAAGGGTGAGAATTTGGAACTTTTTTTAAAACTAATGTTAAAATTATTTTTATATTTAATTGGGAATAAAAATAAAATATTCAACAAAATAAAAGATATTCTGTATATGTTGATCATATGATCCTAGCCTAGTATCAACAAAGTATTTTGATTAAAAAAACCCAGCAATCTTAATGTGCTGTGCATCCTTGGATAAATCATTCAACCTCCCTGCGTTTCAGTGGCAAATTTTAAATATATAGTATAAAAAGATAAAAACTCTATTTGCCTTAAATAAAGGACAGGGTTCTTTGTTATCTTTAAGAGCTGGAATTTTTCCAGCATTCCCACCATCCTTTTATTCTTGTTAGCTCTCCCTAAGAGCTAGAATTTTTGTACAACTTCACTACAAAGCAGAAGACCTATGGAATTTCCAACCCTTTTATCAAGCTACTAATCTCTGAGCAAATCACTTGACATCTCTGATGTTCAGTGGACAGATATGTTTTTATAAAGGGGCTTATAAAAGATTTTATATACCTTAAATTGAGAGGGGGGACAGTTGGTCTCTGTAATCCCTAAGAGCTAAGATTGTTTTCCATCTTTCCCTGCCTCCCTTCAGCATGTTGGCTTTCCTTTCCCCATTCACTAATTTATCTGTTCTGTCCATTTGTTCTAAAGCCTTTATTGGCCTGGCTGCAAGAGCTGAGTTGACTTGTCTCTTGGTGGTTATGGGTTGAGATCAACTTGAAAATGTTTAAATTATTTATCAGGGTTGCTGTTCTTTTTAAGCCTATAGATATGTCCCTATCTCCGAGGCAAAAAGAAGCAACTTGGAAGTGTGCGTGCGTGTGTGTGTGTGTGTGTGTGTGTGTGTGCACCTATGAGAGAGAGAGAGAGAGAGAGAGAGAGAGAGAGAGAGAGAGAGAACAAAATTCAACAAATCCTGATTTGACTTCCTTCAGGGGCATTGGCTCCACTTTCTTTGCTTTCCCCTCTCCTGGCTCCATAGGCATGAAGAATAATAAAACACCTCAAAGGACTGTGCTCCTCATTAATTAGCAGGAAAAAATACCCAGAATCCAAAAGACTGAGTTGTTGATGGTAGTTATACAAAGGCATAGCTCTGTTTTGCAACATTAGGTCCAAACTGTCACCCCCACTCACAATCTTAAATAAAACCAAGGGACAAAGTGGCATCATGGAGAAAGCACTAGCTTTTGGAGTCAGAAGACCTGGGTTTAAGTTCTGGGTATTAGAACTGGATTCAGAAGCATTGAGTTTGAAGACTTGTTCAGAAATATCTTGTCTTTGTAGTATTGGAAAATCGCATTGCTTTTTTGGATCTCAGTTTTTTTCTTCTGATAATTGAAGAAGGGTTGTGTGACATGGGGGAACTCCCTTTACCTCTCTGAGCCTTGGCTTCCTCAACTGCAAAATGAGGATAACAACTCTTGCACTGTTTGTCCCAAAGATTTTGGGGAAGTAAATTCTGAGCCTCTGACAAGTGACATTGATTGTAAGCTTCTTGAGGGAAGGAACTTTCTTTTGCCATTTTTTATATCCCCAGAACTTAGCACAGTGCTTGGCACATAGTAAACACTTAGTAAAGATTGATTGATTGATTGATTGACTGATTATAGTGAGCTGTCTTCTTTTGTCTACTTCCTTATGGCATGGAGGTGATCTTTGGCTCTTGAAGGCTACACTAGAGGAATAAAAGTCCTGGTTGATTCATCCAAGTTATAAAGGCCTCAAATACAGGCCTGAAGTAGATAAGGCATCTATTTCCTGAGAACCAGTCAGAGTTTAGAAGGGATCTTGTCTAAAAAACTGACCGCCAACTTTTCTTAATATCCCTTTTTTCTTCCTTCCTTCCTTCCTCCCTCCCTCCCTCTCTCTTTCTTTTTCTTTCTTTTTGTCTTTCTCTCTCTCTCTTTCTTTCTTTTTCTTTCTTTCTTTCTTTCTTTCTTTCTTTCTTTCTTTCTTTCTTTCTTTCTTTCTTTCTCTTTTTCTTTCTCTACCTCTCTCTTCCTTCCTTCCTTCTTTCCTTCCTTTTCTTCCTTCCTTCCCTTCTTTTGTTCTTTCTCTCTGCATACGTGTGTATGTATGTATGTACACATACACACACATATATATATAGATACATGTGTATATGTATATATACAGAAAGATAGGAGGAATAAGGAAGAATAATAATGAATAATAAAGATAAAGATATGAAAGAAAGAAGAAAGAAAGAAAGAAAGAAAAGAAGATAGGAAAGAAAGAAAAAAAGGGAAGAAAGGAAGAAAGGAAAAAGGAAGAAAGGAAGAAAGAAAAGAAGGAATGGTAGGAAGGACCTTCTCAAACTTATCTATAACAGCATGGTAATGATTATATCTGCTATTTAAATAGCGCTTTAAGATTTACAAAACACTTTACAAATATCTAATTTTATTTTCAAAGCAGGCATGAAAGGTAAGTAATATTTTTTATTTCCAATTCACAGATGAAGAAACTGAGGCAGACATTCATTAAGTGACCTCCTGTAAGAATACTGGATGTATACTATCTCTTTCTGAGCTTTAATTTCCCCATTTGTAAAGGAGAAACCAGATCTGGATTTGACAAACTATTTTAACATTATATACTTCTAATGTCCCCTCCATCCAACACTCTTTTGTTCTATATTCTAAAATTAATTTCCTTTTCTGATGCCTCATAATGGTGATCCTAGGTACCCAAAGGCTATGCAAACTCTAGCATGTCATCAAATAGAAAAATACAAGTATAGATACAGAGAGAATATACATGTCTGACATCTGAGGATCAGACTAAGCTGAGAGTGGAGAGGCTCATCATGATGTCAGCTGCAGGATGACAACTTTTTATAAGCAACAGAACTCTTGGTAGCAAATCATAGAAAGAGTTTGTAAACCATGTTGTCCTTATTTACTGCAAAATGACAACATCGATGAACGAGATTGGTGATTGTGTTAGTATATTAATTCCAACATCTATAAAATGGGGGTAATAATCACACCTACCTTTCAGTGATATTATGAATACCAGATGAGATAATTTATGTAATGCAAACTTTCAAACATTCTATAAATATCGTGACAATGATGATTAATGCTTCTGCTTACTTAAGTTTTCTATATCCTCTCTTCTCACTTTCAATATCCTTCCAACCTTGACACTCTGTTTCTAGGCTCCTTCTGCCTTCAACATTCAGCGACTGGCTATTATGTCACACATCTACACTTTGTTTGAGTAGTCCTTTTCAGGCCAAAGGGACCAGCAATAGCAAAGGCATAGTCGTTCAGAAGCTCTGAATTTATAATTCGGCCCAATTCAGGAGTCAGACACTGAACTGAGAAACACAGCACTTCCTAAGAATAAAGTCATGGGGTCTCTAAGAGAACAATACCTTAACCATTGTCTAGAGGCAAAGGACTTGGGAAATCCAACTGAAAAAAGCAGTCATTAAGGGAATGAACTTCCCAAATTTTGCTTATTGTCTATCAGATAGGTTGCACTTGGAGGACGTTAATGGATGGTTAGAATTGGAAATGATTTTGAACTATGGCTGGAAGAAAATTCAGAACATTGTGAGTTTAGCTCTCAACCTTAGAATGTTAGAACATAATGGAAGATCAGGTACAGAACTAAAAATATATAATGTTACAACCAGGAAGGACCACAGAAACCATTGAGTTCAACCATCTCTTTAAAAAATGATGAAACCTGGATGGAAAAGTGTATCATGTAAAGTCACCAAGGTAATATTAGAATCACGATTTCAATCCAATTCTTCTTAATGCTAATCTAATAAAAGAAAAAAAATGTTCGAATACAACATATTGCCTCCCTGCTACACCCTCCTCCCCCATGTCATTCCATTGTTTAATAGACATGGTTCTAGAAATTACAGATTTCAAAACATTGTGCCTTGAAATTTGGGTCAATCTGAAAATAGTTACCACTCCAATCCATTCTCCATTTAGCCACTAAAGAGATTTTTCCAAAATCATATGTCTAATCATGTCACCACCCCCTTCTCACTCAATAAATTCCAGTGGGTTCTTATTGCTTCCAGAAGCAGTGTAAAATATTTTTTGTGGCATTCAAAGCCATTCATTACCTAGCCCCTTCCTACCTTTCCAGTCCCCTTATACCTTATGTGTACTTTTTGCACTTTTACTTTTGCACTTTACACTGCACTTTTTGTACTTTTACACCTTGACATGTACTTTTTAGCTCTTCAGTCCAGGCATACTGAACTCCTGCTTATTCCAGGAACAAGGCACTCCATCTATCTCTTGGCTCCAGGCACTTTTCTCTGGCTCTGCCATGCCTGGAATGTTAATCTTCCTCCTTTCTGACTACTGATCACTCTAGCTTCCTTTAAGTCTCAAATAAAATCACACCTTCTACATGAAGCCGCCCATAATCCCTCTTCATTTCCAGTGCTTTCTCTCTGGGAATTATTTCCTATTTATCTTGTAAATAGCTTTCTTTGTATACATGTGTGACATGTTGTCTCCCAGATCAGATTGCAAGCTCCTTGAGGGCTAGAGCTTTCTTTTGTTTCTTTTTTCAGTTTAGCACAATTCTAGGCCAATAGTAGGTGTTTCAGAAATACTTACTCAATTTTTATTAAATTGAATTGTACTTTAGTTTCCTTAAGTGTTATGACTAAATGCTTTTTTTCTTATGAAGCTTGTAGTATGCTAAAACAACAAAAACAATAATACACTGAGGTTTGTTTGTCTTTCTGTTTTCCCTTACAACTGGCTTCCTAGCCACATCTCTCTCATTTGGAATCAGGCAAAGAGGTGGAGAGGGGGACTATCTGGAGTCCAGGAAGGCTCCAGGCTTAGTGGGTTGCTGTGGTGAATTGTGCCACTTTGGTCCTGAGTATCTGGAAAGCATGACAATCCCCTAGCAGCTAAAGGTTTGCCAACATGCTTTCCATTCCCCCCTAGATGAGAAGTAATTTTTCTCAGCCAGGAGGGCACTTGTTAAGCTCAAATTTTGTTTGTACCAATTCTTAGTCAATTTTCTTTGATTTATCTCCTGCAAACCCCCTCTTCCAATTCCTGTGTCTCAGCTGGAAAACCACAGCTTTTCTCTCCTTGTTCTTTTCTTTTCTGAAGGGCAAATCTGACAGAAGGAAAAAAAAAACAAACAAACAAGAAGCTCCACTCAAAGCAGTTGGTCCCAGACAGCCAATCTCCTACCCCGGGCAGCCCTCGTTAACCTGCCTGAATGGCAGGCACATGTTCAGGGATGAATGGGGTTGGTCTGGGGGAAATAGGTGACATGAAGGGAACTGCAGGATCTCCTGCTAGTCTCAGAGCCATAGATGCCTGCTGAAATGATGTGTGTCTTGCTCTCCCACTCCAGGAGAGCAAGACTAAATTGTTTTCAAACCCATGAAATGCGTGTTTGGCAGAAGAGAGAGAACGGAATTTTTTTTTTAAAGGAGGAAAATGAATAGTGATGACAATAATTATGGCACGCAATGTAATTACCCAAGGGTTTCAAACAAAACCAGGAACATCAGCCCAAGGAAAAACGACCAGCCACATTATCTCACATCTACCCAATATCTCTTGAGAAGGAATCCAGCCATGTGATTAATTGTTCTATCAAATCAAGTTCATCCATGACAGACTATCAGAGCTCTAAGAGACTTGAGATGAGTATCTGTCCAGATCTTTCATGTTAGGGAGGAGGAAAAAGGTTCAGTGAAGTAAATAAGGTACTCGTACAGACTCAGTGCTTAATAATAGAATGAAGGAAATTTGACCTAATAGAAAGAAAATTGCGCTAGGGATCAGGGGATCCAGGTTGAGGTTTCAACCATGGAAGGTTATTTGTATTATTAGTTTAAATTATTTTTCCCTATTTGGACTCCAATTATCTCATTTGTAAAATAAGAGAGACAAAATGGAGGTGATAATAGCACCTATCTCCCAAGATTGTTTTGAGGATAACATTAGATAATAATTATAAAATTCTTTGAAAACTCTCTAAGTGCTATATAATTGCCATTATTGATGTTGTTATTATTACTACTACTACTAGTAATAATAATAATAACGATTATTATTATTATTATTATTATGTGTCATGGAACCCTTTGGCAATTTAATAAAGTCGATGGACCCCTGCTCAGAAGATAGTTTTTTAAATGAACAAAATAAAATTCACAGCATTACAAAGAAAACCAATATAGTCACCAAATGTGTATATGTATGTGTGTATTTATGTAAATATAAATATATTGTATAAATGTTCATGGACTCCAGATGAAGAATATCTATGTAATTATGGTAATGTGGTTTATAAAGTAGCTTCAGCAGTATGTATATTTCCTCTCCCATCACTTAATGAAGTTTTATGATTGTTGAATCAAATGTTTTCTTTATAATATTTCAATTTATTCTTCTCAAAATAAGAGGATATTGTATCTTTTCCTTAGATATTTGAATGTGAATTGATTCTAACTAAATGCATGTCACTTCAATATATGTAGAAGAATATTTCCTTACCTACATTAACTGAAAAGGAGACATAAAAATATAACACTTGAAGGGATGTGTGTGTGTGTGTGTGTGTGTGTGTTCAGTACATGTACTTCTTTCCCTAGCAGAATTCTGTTTCATAGTGGCCACCTGCTATGAAACTATGATCACTTTTTCAATCAGCTTTTTTTCTCCCTGCAGACATTACCACTAAATGCAATTTATTCAATCGTATGTTTTATTCTTTTTGAAATGTTCTGAAAAACGTAGAAAATCTAAGAAATCTTCCTAAACTTCAGGCAGCAGGGAGATATTAGTAATCACTTTGGTCTGAAACACTTCATGGTTGCCTATCTTTCTTCTGTCTCTTGCATGTGCAGAAATATGCTTACTAGATAGTGAGCAAATATGCGTGTTTACTGAACTCACAAACTACTGCTTTTAGCTGGAGACTTTTGAGAAATTAGTATTCCTGCTAGCAGCATTCATATTTAATAGTGTCAGACAAGCTTTGGGGGAAAAAAGTGACTGGCTGGAAATCTTTTTTTTTTATTTTGCCCTAAGAAAGACAGTGCCTTGAATTAATCCATGGATTAATTCAATCTTCCAACAGGTCCAAATGAAGGGCACTCTTCCTGTTAGAAGATATTTTTAGATCAGATACAAAATAATTTTTTCCTAATTTTTCCTTATTTTCCTAATTTTTCTTAGTCAGTTAATCTGATGCTGGTTATAAAATGCACTAGACTGTTCAGATACGAATATAAACCATCTTAGAATTTAAATCTAAATAGGGATGCAGTCGATAATTTATCAAGCATTTATCAAGGCTCCTGAGTGTTCTGTCTTCCATTAGATACCATAGTGGTGGGGGTGGGGGGGAGAGGGGCAGATAGAGGGAACTGAGAGCCAGGACATAAGACAGAGTAAATAGTCTCTCCATGGGAGACCTTTACTTCCTGATTCAAAAGATGGAAAAAAATACCCACATAAAAAATAATGCATATTTCCAATTGGAAATTAATATTAATGAACTGAATAGTTCTATGCTGGTGGTGGTATCTCAAATTATGAGACTGGAGATGATGAGGAATATTAGAGAAAGTAATAAAATTAGAGTCAAGAGGCCTAAGTTTAAGTTACAGTCCAAGTAGCTGTCCTTGTTACTTTAGGAAACTCACTTTCTCTTTCAGAGACTTAGTCTCATGCATACATATAATGGGTATAATATTTGTTCTGATACTTGTCCAATGTGCAGATCTTGGCAAGTCACTTAACTTATTAGGGAATCTCAAGCTACTCTCTAGAATTTATCTACTACTATTCATCAAAAAGAAGTCCTCATTTGCTTTGGTAAATTGAATTCCCCCACCCTACAGTCCCAATACAAATCTTCTAAATATTTCCCAAAAATCCAAATCCAATAAATATTTGTTAGGCAACTACTCTGTCATGCACTGTGATTAGAACTGGTGATACAACCAATTGAAAAGAAAGACAGGACCTGACCTCAAGTAGCTTTCAATTTAACGGGAGGTGGGATATACCACACAAAAAAAGGCAAGAAAGGGGTGGAGAATCTTGTTGCCTGGAGTTGAAACCAGGGATAGGGAGCTGATACAAAGCAGAGAGAGCTGAGAGTTCATTTTTTGCCTTCTCTAAAGTAAGGTATTGGGGAGAGTTTGCCACTCCCCTTCCTCTCAAGCTCCAGCCCAGCGATCAGAGGGGAGAGGAGGCTGAAGGAAGTGGTGGCAATCAGGACTTGATTTAGCAGCATGGTGATGAGATGAGAAATGATGTACTTATCCTAGCAGGGGCATCTGCTAGTATGCGATTGAAACCGGGAGGAATGGCCGATACCTATTCTTCCTACTTTATAGGGTTGTTTTGAGGCAAGTGCTCTATAAAAGTTAAAACAATATATAAGCAGGATCTTTCACTAATTAAACACATTTTTTAAAAACAGAATACATAATCAGGACACTATTTCTCCAACAGGACATTTAAAAATTACAATACAGCTTGGGAAGAAAAATAAAACTTTTACTAACTGTTAAAAATCTATAAAAAGCATGAAACATTTAAAAAAGTGTCCCTAGGTTGGGGAGGGGAGGCAGGAAATAAAAACAAAGAAATTTACATGGTAATTTTATTATATTTAAGAGGACTAGCAAGTTGTACATAATAGATTTTCAGTTTTATGTACAATCAGCTTTTTAAAAAATTATACCATGTTCTGGAAATGCTGGTTTTATTCCATAAATTAAAAATAAAATAAATATTTTTAAAGTGTTTTGTCTGTTAGTGAGTAATTGACAAAAGCATTCCTCCTTAGTAGAAATACACTCTTTAGCAGCACATGAACAGATATAGACATAGATATCTATAGGTATATAGCTATACCTACATATATATATATATACATATATATATTTATACAGAGAGAGGGGGGGTGGAGATTCTTTTTAAATTCATTTTTTCAATTAACAAAAATCAAGGAAAAATGTGGAGCAAATATGCACAGTCAAGCAGAATAAATGTCCACCTTGGCAGTATCTAAAAGCTATATGTCTCATTTATTTCACCGATTTCATCACCTTTCCGTCAGCAGGTGAGTAATATGTTTCATCATGAGTACTCTGAAATTGTGGCTATCACAGTGATCAGAGTTCTCATTCTTTTTCAAAGCTATTTGTCCTTACAATTTGGTTGTTACCAAGTTATGCTGCTAGTTCTGATGAAGAGAGATGGATTTAAAGGCAATGTGTGAGTTGATGAAAATATGTGAATTTAGTCTCAATGGGGAGCTATAATGACCCAGTGCATAATCTCTCTGATTCACTCATTAAAGGCAGTTTTGGGGTTTTCCTTGACTATAGATGATGACTCACATAATTCAAGAGTGACACTGAATAGAATTGTTATATGTTTGGATGAGAAGTCAGAGACAATTTGCTTGTATCACTGTCATGTCTCTTTATTCACACTGCCTTGTGTTTTAGTCATCTGTGTACATATCTTATCTCACCTCCTAAATTGTGAGTCCCACAAGAGTGGAGAACATGGATCATGGTCAGTAGCAGCAACAGAAGCAGTAACAACAGAATAAATAACCCACTACCACCATTTCCCATTATTCTGATGTTACTTCTTGGTATGAAGATGACCTTGGGAGACTAAAAGCTATCTATGTATGACAAGCACTGGCCAGATATTATAAAGGCAGTCATATCTTGAGGACAAGTCCAGGGACTAACCACGTATTTCTCAAACAAGAATCAAAGTACAGAGGGTTTCAAGACCAGCTTGGCCAAACAGGATGATTAATTTTTTTAACTACAATAACTCATAAAGATGAACTGATTTGGCATAGAGAGGTAGTGATCTACATAGGTAGAGAGATTACAATTTAAATATTCATGTATAATGGCTCCATTTTTTAATGCCTTCATATATACAAACTGTTTTCATTAGACCATCCCTGTGAGGGAGGAAGTATTCACCTTTGCAGCCCACACAAAGCCTCATACATAACAGACCATCAGGATATACATATTGGATTAGACAATACATAGTTAGGGGAGAAACAATTGCCAGTCGGTTATACATCACTTTAAAGTACCAGTCTGAGGTTGAGCCATCGCCCACTGCCTGAGGAAGTATTCCCAATTCAATGGGTATGAGGTTACTACTCCTTCCCCATAATTCTTCCTTGGTAACACACAAAGGTAGGTCCTTAGAAGCAACCTCTCGTACCTATCTAGCCAGATTAAACTGAGACTAGTTTTCTTTGGTGGGTATTAAAGATGGGAATCAAACATTTTGGACCAAGCCTCCAACTCCCTCATGTCACCCAAATAAAACAGTAAGAACCTTACATAGAGGTGGTTTTTACCATATCTGGACAGAAGCAATGAGTGATTGAAAGCTATAGGTAGAACTTGGCAAGCAGTAAATATTCTTCCAAAGCCATGCCTCCTGGTCACAGGGTCTTTCTATAGGGTGGCTGTCAAGAATCCATTGCACTAACACCCAGAGTAAAAGTGGAGTGAAGAAGGCTGTGGAATTTCAGCACCACTTCACCCTCCACAAATTGACTATGAAGCAACCTTGTTCTCAATAAAAATGCCTCCAGATTTTCAGTTTAGTGTGCTCAAGTAAAGGATGCCAGCCAGAAAACTCAATATTTTAAAATATCAAAATAATGGAATGGAATTATAAGTTGGCAATATTTTACTCGCATTGTTTAATTTTGTGGGGAGTGGGGAACTAAACTAACAATCTAAACAAGATTTCACTATGTTTGCTTTACCACAAGAAAATGAATACCAAAAAAAGTGCCAACACTGGCGGAAACCTATGGTCCATCTGGACAGCACCTATAGTTTACGGCCCCTCTAAAGCAGCATAATACAGCAGGAAAAGCACTATACAAAGACTCAGGAAATCTAGGCTCAAAACCGACTTTGGTTACTACTTAGCTGTATGACCTTGAATAAGACAGACAACTACTCTTTCACTTCCTGCCTCTATAAAATGAGAATATTGGACTAGATGGTCTTTATTGTGTTGTTTCCCCTCAGTTCTCTCATTGTAAGGCTTCTTCTAACTCTGACATTTTACTTTCAAAAGTCCTTTCTTTCATTAATAGTGTGTGGCTCTATGTTCACTTCAAAGGACTTTGGGAGCCCCTTCTGTCATTAGGGTCTTCCTCTAATGTCTCCACATGGCATAGAGGTGACCCTAAACCCTCAAGAGCAATAACAGAGCAGAACAAAAGCACCACAGGTCTCCTCAAATAATGCTGTTTCTGTTTAGATATCCCATGATGGACAGGGAAGATGGGCTGGGTATCAGGAAATCTATGGGGCTCAGGAAAGAGAATTGACTGTAGATTTAAGGAGCGTGGCTCCAAATCTCACCTCTGAAAATGACTGCTTCTGTGACATCTGGAAAGACATTGAAAACCTATTGGTCTCAGTGTCCTCACCTATAAAAGGAAGGAATTTGTCTTCATGAAATCTCGAATACTTTCTACCTCTTGACTTGTATACCTATGGTCAACTTCTTTCTCTATCTTCCTCTCTTTCTCTCTCTCCCTCTGTCTCTCTCTCTCTGTCTCTCTCTCTCTCTCTCTCTCTCTCTCTCTCTCTCTCTCTCTCTCTCTGTCTCTGTCTCTCTCTCTCTGAGACAGTCTGAGAGAGAGAGACAGAGACAGAGAAAATATAGATATTTATATGCATACATAATTGTCTGTTGATACATGCATGTATCTAGCCAATTACCTCTATATATCTCTTGACTTGTAAAACAAACATTTTATAGTGCTTTAAGGTGTATAAAACACTTTTAAGTATTTTATCTTCCATTAGCTGCCTGTATTCTAAATTGCAATAAAATCTTCTCTGTCCATTTCTTATCTACCCTATTACATTGTAAATTTTTGAAGATCAAAGATGTACATTATTTCAGTATGCATACTTTATCACCCTGCATTAGAACACTAGGCTTGGAATCAAGAAAACCTGAGTTAAATCCTCCCTCAGACATTTACTAGCTGTGAGACCTTAAGCAAGTCATTTATTCGCTATCTGCCTCAGTTTCCTCACCTGTAAAAATGGGGATTATAATGGCACCTATCTCAAAGAATTATTGTGATAATCAAATGAGATAGCACAGTGTATGAAACATAATACCTGTGGTATAAATGCTGGTTATCGCTGTTGTTAACCCTGTATGTAACACAACTTCTTGAGCTTAGTTGATTGAACAGGACCAAAATGACATTACCATGTTAAGGTCAAATTACCTTGTGTCCAACTGTGGCTGATCAGCTGGATATGAGCTTGGAAGACTATACCATAGCAAGCTCTTATTAATAGTAGGGAGAATGAAATTTCTTAACTTCTTCCTAATACTTAGATAACATTGATACAGGATTTTTAAGGTTTGCAAACACTTTGCAGATAGATAGATTTATTCATGTATTTATTTGTTTGTTTGTTTGTTTACTTACTTTCTTCCTCAAAAGAACCTGTGACGTTGTTGTTGCTCTGTCATGTCCAACTCTTTGTGACCTTATGTGGAGCATCCTTGGCAAAGATACTGGATTGTTATGCCATTTCCTTCTCCAGTTCATTTTACCAATGAGGAAGCTGAGGCAAACGGGGGTAAGTGACTTGCCCAGGGTCATATAGCTAATAAGTATTTGAGGCCAAATTTGAACTCACAAAGATAATCCTGCTCCAGGCGCTGTGCTGCTTAGCTGCCCATGAGACAAGTGCTATTACTGTACTGAATCTTATCCTCAATGATAGCAGGAAGTATTTGGCAATTGTTATGACTAACAAACACATTCCTTATCTTATGGAAAAACCAAGAGTATCCCAAATTTACCTACATGATTGGATTATGAAATTTAGAGTTGGAAGAGTTCTCTTTGGGTTTTCCTCCCTGGCTATCTGTGGAACACTGGGTGAGTCATACTCCCACGCTCCTTGGGTGTCTCCTCTGCAAAATAAGGAAGTCGAAATAGATTATCTTGAAGGTTCCTTGAATTTCAAATATTCCATGTTAGTAGGACCCTCTTATCTCTGAAATTTCATTTGTTCTAAGTTCTCTTTCTTATCCAATAGTTTATGTTTAAAGGTTCCAACTCCAATAGACTACATCTTAAGGTCTCTTTTAATGTTAGCATTTTATGCGCCAACATTCAATTTCAACATTCCTTCCAACTTTGATCCCTTAAATCAGCTTGGCAGGTCCTGAAGCTTCTAGCACACGGAGGTATTTCAGGTTCATTTTAGAACATTCTAAGTTCTAACATTGTATTGTTTTCCAAATCTCATTTTAAGATTTGACACATTCTGTAATGACTTATTCAGATTATTATGTACAGTATTTTCAGCTGTCCACAGGATGATTCAGTATTTGAAAATGGAACCACAGAAGCATCAAAGCCTTAACTTTGGGGAGTGGCTCACAAATGAACTCTCTCATCCTGGTTCCCTGTGACACATAGTTTTTGGTTCATTGATAAAGCTTACATACCTGGGATTCAGTCCAATACCTTCATTACACATAGAAGATAATAATAGTCATAATATGGCTCTCATTCCAATGACACTTTAAAGTTCAAAGTGTGTTGTCCACACGGCAATGGTATGAGGAAGGTCTTTTATGCTAATATTTGTGAAGATGGGATAACATTGGATGTAAAGCTAGAAAGGACCATTAAGATAATCCAATCCAGTCTATCAGCTGTGTCCATGTGAAGCCAAAAGAAAGGTAGTTACTTGTTCAAATTTATGAAACAAAACTGGGATTCAAGACAAAACTGGAATTCAAATCCAGATTTCTTGAATTCAAACCCCATGTACTTTCCATGATATACACTTACACCTAAGGGATGGGCTTATAAGCAGAAAAAAAAAATTGTTTTAAGGATTAACTCTCCTCCAAGGGCCTTTGGGCAAGTCACCTCCCCTATTTTACCCTTAATTCCTATATTTTTCAATTGGCGAATTTAACTAGACAATACCAGTGGTCCTTTCTAGCCTCCAATAAATGCTTACTCAATTCAACTGAACTGAATTGATTTTGTGTCTTCTGTTTAAGCTTTCTGTGGGCAGGGAGAATGTCTTGTTCAACTTTGTGTAAATTTAGGGCCTTGAATATAGTAGGTACTTATGTGAAGTCTGTTGGCATTCATTCCCACACCTATCCTCTCCAACAGAGGCAGGGATACATAATCTATGTTTTAACCTAGTTGGGATGTGGGAACCTTAGTGTGACATGTAGTTAAATTCACTGGAATAAGAAATGGCAAACTACTCCAGTATCTTTGCCAAGAAAACCCCAAATAGGGTCACAAAGAGTCAGACGTGACTGAAACAACTGAACAACAGATAAATTCATAGAAGGCATTTCTAGGAAAGCACTACAGTCAAGTAGGAAGGAAATTAGCTCAAGGAATTCGAGGGCTTAGGCTGCAGTTCTGTCTTTTTAATGTGGCCCCTTAGAAAGAACCTTGGGAATAGTGCTCAGGGACCAGGCTTCAATTCCTGACTTTGAGCCTTTCTGTGGTTATGAAACTACGTCCGAGTCAATCCACTTCTTTGGTACTCAGTTTCCGAATCCGCAAAATCAGGGGACTGAGGTAGGCGATCTGATCTCTAGGATGCTTTCTGGCTCAGTATCCCACAAAATTGGGGAAGTCACTTTTGAGTGTTTCCTCATTTGAAAAATGTGGATGATTATCATATCTGTCTTACATACTTTCATTTATTCAACAAACATTTTTTAAATGCTGTCTGTACCTTACCGTATTCTGTACAGAGAACCTTGAACTATGAATAAAAATGAGACAATGGATGGGAGTACGGTTGGAAAACTGGCTTCCTACTCATGTGAGAGATAGCACAGTGACTGGAACACAATCAGCCCTTCATAATTTTTTTTTGAGGTGAGAGGATAATGATGGGAATTATTTGACCTAAGCATTTTAAATCACACTCCTCCACTTTCTTACCATATTAACAACTATAAGAAAGATCAGATCTTTTCTTTTCAATTTTAACTATTGAAGTTTTCAAGCAAAATCTCCTCTTCTTTGGCACTTTGAAAGGGAATTTCAAATGAGCAAAAAAGACATAATTCAAGATGAAAGAAAGCCTGGGAGTCACAGAATAGCACACTGGGCAATGTTCCTTCTTGCACAGGTTGCATACTTATGTATGAATTTGATATGTCCCAGAAGATGGGTTCTGAGTAATCAGAGGTATCAGATGTTTTGCCAAATACAGGTATCTCTTCTTCCAATGAAAAGAGGAACACATCCTGATCCCACTGTATAGCTGCATCTGCATCTTAATAAGTTCCCCATTTTTTTTCTGAATACAGGGAACTTGGTTGATCTTTGCAGAATTTCACCTCGGGGACTGTTGACTGTCAGCAACTATCGAGTTTATGCGAATAGTTTTGTATAATAAATGTTAAGTAGAACACAGAGGTTGGTCAAATCAAATTATCAAGTTAGAGGAAATAAGTTAGATCCAGGATGGGAATGAGGGCTGGTTGGGGACAGGGTAATCTACCAGCAAGATTCAGCATATTATGTAAATCTTTCACCACATGGCACATGTAATGAATAAACCTTGTGTTCTTAACACTTTGATTACAGACTACACAGACAATGTAAATTAAAAGCCCTGCTGCTCTAAAAATGCAGTGAGGGGGAATTATGTAAATCTCGACACATTAGATTGATTTGGTTAAAATGAAACCTGTTCCACTTGATGTTTTCAGGGAAGAGCCACAATTACTATGATTGAGAAAGTGCAGTGTTAATGAAGTGTGTTCTTACTAATCAACTCCTCCTCCTCTGATCGTGGCAAGTGGGAGCCATTCCTAAAGCACCCACAATTGACACTAACCAAACACAGCTGCATTGTCTTCCAAATGGCATTCCAAGATTCAGTCCATGGAAATCCTCATATGTATTGTAGTCAAAGCCTAGGACTGGGAACTGGGAGGCCTTGTTTCTGGTCCTAGCTCTAGAAATAACTTTCTGAGTGGCTCTGAGGAAGGCATTTCCCCAGTAAAATGAAGGGGTTAGATGATATAATTTCTCTGGTCCTTTCAAATTTGACATTTTGTGCTCTAAGATCTTTTCCAAATGATAGCTTTATTCTTTCCAGCTCAAAGTATGTGTTATATTTTAACATTCAATTAAAAAAGTTCAAAGGCAGGAACAGGCCAGGGGAGAAATAGCTTGACGATGGTTTGTGTTCAAAAACAAAAAAAGACATGGTACATTGGATGCCTTGAAAACTCAGCATGAGGTACACTGTGACAGGATAGTCAAAAAAGATAAAACATATTTGGATCCCAGTAGGATAGGACTTTAGGATTCATTTACTACAAAGAGACTCTTAACCCTGTGAATGTGTGTGTGTGTGTGTGTGTGTGTGTGTGTGTGTGTGAGAGAGAGAGAGAGAGAGAGAGAGAGAGAGAGAGAGAGAGAGACATGGTTTCCTTTGGTAGCCTGGTGAAGGCTACAGACCACTTCGAAGAAGAATATTTTAGACACATAATATACATAGGAATCAAATAGAAATTTGAAATGCAGTAATTATTTTTAATTGGAAAATGAAGGGATGCTCACTAGTTGGGGAATGGCTGAATAAGTTGTGGTACATAATTGCAATCGAATACTATTGTGCTCAAAAACAATGACCAAAAACGATTTCAGAAAAACCTGGGAGGACCTAAGTGAACTGATGTAAACTGAAGAGAGCAGAACCAGAAGAATACTATACACAGTAACAGCAATATTGTAATGATTATCACATTTGAAAGCTGCACCAGTCAACATAATGATCCAAGACAATTCTCAAAGTTCCATAGTAAAAATGCTATTCACCTCAAGAGAGATAACTGATAAACTCAGAATGTAGATCGAAGCATACATTTTTAACTTTATATTTGTATTTTCTGTTATAACATGGCTATATACTTCCATCTATAATTAATATCATATTGCCATTCTTCCCAATGGATTGGGAAGGGACTAGAGAAAGGGAGGGAATTTGGAACTCAATTTTTTTAAATGAATGTTAAAAAAAAAACGAATAACGATTTTTTTAAATGGAGTCCAGATTAGGTAACCCCAACTTAGCTGAAGCATCTGCTTTATAGATGTGGAATGATCCTGGACTACAACTGAGGTCTTTGGACTCTTAATTCAGTACCCCTTTCTACTACGAAATAATGTTTCCTACAAATCACAAATTTTCATTTGTGTTCCATTAAGACAGAAAGTATATCTAAATGCACACCCAGTTTCTCTAGTTTTCATAGTCCTTAAGAAAATTCACACTGAAGTTTTCAAATAAAGAAAAAAAAAGACAAAGGCTAATTATGCACAAATCCCACTTTTGACTTTTCACATCCTACTGAGAAATGGCGTGCTAGAAAATGTAGGATTGGTAAGTGTTAGTTATCAGTACTTTATGCAACTTTGATTCACTTAGCAAACACCATTTCTGGGCCATGTATTCATTATGTTCTTAAATACCAGAGAGGAAGCCAATTCTAATGAATCGTAACCATAGTTTCTTCTGTGTATTACATATTAGAAGTGGGTAGCACTTTAAATTATGGTGCACAAAACAGCATATAATTAATTCTGAATAAAAGAGAATAGTTTCTTGCTAAATCTAAGTTATTTTAAAATCTCTTAATGAAGAACCGAGCATATGCTTTGCTGCACTATGAAAATGTTTTGCATAGGCCTCCAGGGCCAACACTTTGCATTTATTATTCTATTTATTTTTCAATAATAATATATTATTTCAAGTGAGCACAAAAATCTTAATTACTAACATTTTAAGTATGGAAAATATATGCAAATTACAGGAAACATTTTGGCTGTCTGTGAGTTTGTGCTAAAGAACTTTTTGATGACAGTGTTAGTGAAATTTGCCATAGATTGAGAACATTTTCTAAAGGGATCATTAATTTAAAATCTTTGAATGTATGCAAAGAGAGTTTCACAATGTCAACGTATAGGAAACATTTTAAGCTTTTTAAAATTTAAGGGAAAGATAAGTCTTATTATTAAATGCTGAGGAGTATTTCAATTTTCGTTATTTTTAGTTTTAAAACTATAGTCATTAAATGTTGTCTTAATTGTTTCTCTTCTATGATAGCTTGATTTCGCTAAAAAGGAGCTGGTCAGTGGTAAGAATACTGGGGCTGGAATCGGTAATGCCCTTCTTACTCCTTTTTGACTCTTTTGGAAAGTCATGTTAACCTATGAGGCAATTCAGTTTCGTCAATTGCAAAATGGGAGTAATAGTAACACCTACCTCACAGGGATGTTGTAGGATCAAATAAGATAATATTTATTAAAAACAAAACAAAAATCAACCTAGCGGTAGGTACACAGAAGGCACTATAAAAATGCTTATTCCTTTCCCTGAAAGGACAATGACTCTGACAATCAGGTCACCTGAATTCTAATGCTGATCCTGCCGCTAATTCATGCTATTTAAACGAAGAATATGCTGCTCATTATTTGAGAATGTCATCACTTCCTTCTTCTTTCATGCTTCATCCCCTAACTCTCTTTCTCATGCACACAGAGTGGTGTGCTCAAACTAGCTCAAAGGTACCAGATTTTGAAATTTTCACTGTGAACATTTACACCATGGTAATTAGCAAGTATTACAAATTAAGTCTTAACTTATTGTTTTGTAGACTTAAGACAGTGATGGGGAGAATCTTAATGACATAGGTTGTTGTGCTTTTTTTCCGATACCTGGTTGTTGAATATTTACTACCCTGCCACGAGGATAGAGCCCGATGAGGTCTAAATTTATGTTCCTATGGTTTCCAAAGCTCTTTCCCAGCTTTAGCATGCTATTTAACTATGCAGCTTGGGTATGGCAGAGGTATTCCTATGGAAGGCATAAGGAGAATTCATACTAGTGATGCAACTTAGTTGTATGTAAATTTGTTTCTCTCCTCATCTACAAAAAGAAACTAATATCTTTTTTCTTGCTAGTACTTAAGGTGTCTATGAGTATTAAATAAGATTATGTAGAAAGTGTTCTCATTTTTCCAACTATAAACTGATGTATAAATGTGAACGAATTATTATAATCATGCTCAAAGATCCTTTTTACCCCTGAAGTTCTAAGTCTTGGGTTCTAAGCTCCCTTTTAGCTCTAACATACTATGATTCTAATATCCTTTGTTCTATGGTCTCATCTAGTTCTAACATTATTTATTTTATAGTATCCCTAAATCTAGACTTCTAGTAATTCATTTTTTTCCCAGAATAACAAGAGTATTTTAAAACTTCAATGGCACCCTGATTTCACTGAAGTATGAATTCCCTCCAGAAATGAAGACCTCAACCCACTCATATCTCCTTATCTACATTATAATCAGGCACATTTTCATAAAATTCTTGACGGGAGGTCTGTCTAAGGTGTTGTGTTATCTGATGATAGTTATTACACAATGACTATACAGGGAAATCAAGGAAGAATGTGTCAGTTTGCTCTCTTCCTCATCCACTTTCCCCAGTGCCTTCTGTGAACTTCTATGTAAAATGCATACCCTCTGATAATCCTAAGTTCTGTGTAGTATTGACAGGGGTCAACTAGCCGGAAGAGATTAGTTCATGCTTTTCTTAATAAAAAAAAAAGCCTAAAATAAAATAACCCAGAATCCAAAGAGTCTGTATTACTGGGAAACCCTAGATGCTATTTTCTTGTCTTTTGTCCTCCAGTGCCTGGATCTGGGAACAAATATATTGCCAAAGCGCACAGAAAAAGGAAAATCCTTTCCAAATGTTCTCCTCTGAACTCCATTTGTTTTGATGATCATCATCTGTTTATCATCCTTAGTTTTCTTGCCATTCATGGTTACTAAAGGAGCACAATTGCTTCACAGTCCCTCACTCTTACCATGCAAATAGTCCTCCTATTTTATTGCATACATCTTTCTGAAAATACTTTCGTTATGCCACTTCTTCAAAGTAATTCTTTGTCAATAATGAGTTCAGACAACTCTTCTCCATTGTGCTCCTCTCCAATGCCCCTTGGTTGAATTTAACCATAATTGTCCAGAGACTCAAGTATTATATGACTTGCAACTACAGCATAAAGAGGATAACTGCTATTACACAAGATGCATGAACCTTCGTTTTAGAGAAAGTGTGGGGGTCATTAAAAAGCATTGAATAACTTAACCAAGGGCTATCCAATCTGTTCATATTGTCTTGTTCATTTCAGAATCCAACTCATTGTCCCTCTAAAATGCTTGTTCAAATAACAATCATCAATAGATAAGCTTTCCATGGGTTGTTCAACTAACTTCACATCATAGGTTATAAAATAGGCATTCTTCATTCTGCCTTTCCCCCCTATATATGTATATAAACTTCTTTGAATGATCATAGACTTCATTTAGGAAGCTCTACAATGTTCCAGAGCATGATGCAGTCAGTACAATGCCCTTTACAAAAAAGACCATCTGTATGACCTCACTATCTAAAAGGAATTCCTATTGCATTTAGACTCTACACTGGGCAACCTCCATGATGGTGCAAACACCTTTGGCATGAATGATCATTTACCCACAGGCCTACTTTCCTTTCTGTCTCTGTCTTTCTCTGTCTCTCTCTGCCTGTTTCTGTCTCTCTCTCTCTCTCTCTGCATATATACATATGCATATAGACATACATATATGCATATGCAAATATGCATCTATCCATGCATATATATCTCATCATTGAGAATGATCTATTCATGCATTAAAGGTATCCTTGATGAAGGCATGAAAGAAGAAGAAAGGTTATTATGTATTGTATTAAGACACAAACAACACCTACATTTAAAACCATGATTAGTAGAGTATACCACAAGGTTAAAGAATTTCTTCTACTACGTTTTTTCCTATGTACGTGTTAAAAGCATAGAAGAGTCCTTGAACAACTTAACAACAGGGAATAATTTAATTGAGGAATCTTTGATAATTTCTATGAAGCAAGTCATATAACAATTTAGACATATGTTTCCCTAGACTTTTTGTGGGGGTGTGTGTATGTGAAGGAGTAATAAACATATTAAGATAATTTTCAATGCCTTTCTTTTCAGATACCTCGAAATCTGATCATTCAACATGCTTCAAATTGTGTCAGGTCCAATATGGACATCCTTTTCTAGATATCTTCTAGTCCAGTTTCTTTTCTTATCTTTATTTTCTTTAGTTACATTTCTATTGTCTCATGTAACACACTAAGAAAAATGATATTAGAGTCTAAATTTAATAGTTCACTGTCATATTTGGAGAATATATCTTGTTATCAAAACCTTTCCAGATACTCTCATTGTTTTCATCTGTTCGTTGTCGTTCTTCTAGCTTCATCCTTAAAGTCCCTTGTGTTGATTTTGCTCCCTTGGGTCTCTAGCCAAGCTTTTTTTATAAATTGATTTCCTCTCTTCTGCTTCTTGCTATTTTATGAGGTTGACGCAACTCCATCATCCTCCTCCTCTTCTGTAAGTATTTTTTTCTGCAAATGAGTTTATATGTTAAGCCAGTGTTGCCCTTGGCTGTCATATCTCTCAATTTGGCAAGGAGATCTAGTGTTTGCTGGCTGCAGCAGTTTCTAGGCTCTTTTGGTACAATAAGCAATAATTCCAGCTTCCTGAGCTCAGATATGCTTCATGTGCTCATTTAACTTAAATTTTAGGGGAAACAAAATCATACAGTAGAAATTAATTTACAAAGTGGCAATAGCCAGGGACTCTTCATGAAGGGAAACTTTAGGGTTTTTTCTTTAACTTTGCAAATTGGAGCAGCTGTATCAGCAAGAGAATAATCTGAGCCATCAGAGGCCAACTGAGCTTGAAAGGGTCTCAAGAAGTAATGCCAATCTGTTCTTCTAAGCACATCCATGTCATCTGGGGATGGTTCCTTCATGATGCTTGTACGAGAAAACTATTTAAGACTGTACCCATTTTCACTCTTCAGCATCAACAAAATAAAACAAAAACAAACAAAAAACCCTTTCCCTTGTGCTATCTGTGAACTTCTTCATCAATACATACATTCTAGTATAACATAGCTCATCATTACCAGATCTGGTACATTCTTTGACTTGGTGGCAAGAGTATAAAGGAGGTAAAGGAGACTGATCAAATCTTTCCTTGATGAGAGGGCTGGTATAACCCAGAATTCAAAGATTCAGACTGGCAAGTTGCCTCCTGCCTCCATTTGCTAGTCCAAGGGACAAACATATCTTCCAGAATGCTCAGGGCAGGGAGGCTTACTCCTAAAATTATTCTTCCTTCTTGCTTCTCCATTTCTCCTGATGACGCCAGTGACCTTCCCAGCATCAAGGCTTAAAATCATGTTATCCTGCTCTGACTTCCCTTACCTCCATGTAATTTTGCATAGGCTTTCCCCCTACTTAGAATGTATTCTCCAGCAATATCTGCCCACTAACAGTGTTGCAATCCTTCAAGGCCTAGCTCAGATGTGCCATGTGAGCTCATATGCTCCAAGCTCCTAGCTCAAGGTTCCATGAAGCCTTTCATGACAGCCATTAGGTTTTATGCTTCTTCCTTATTTAACTTTTTTTTAGGACATTCTGTACTTAATCATCTTCTAATCTCTTTCAGACATGTATTATATTTATAATATATATTATATTTCTAGCTATCCCTCTATCTACTAATGTAGTGGCCTCATCAGCTTCTTTAAGTTATCCCCTGTGCCTACCACAGTCCTGCATATAATAGGCACTTAATATATGTTGAACTTAATAGAATTGGGACCTGAGACCTTAGTGATATTGATTTGTTTAAACATACTCATTATTCAATAATCATTTTATTATCCTATGTTGCACTTATTCAGTATTGCAAATTTTTAAAAGTATTGCATGTATTATCTCATTTAACCCTTAAAATTGTGAACTGAGATTTATATTGTTCTATTTTTATAGTTCAAGAAATTGAGGTCAAAAGGGGGGAAAACAACTTGCTTACGACCAAATTAGTAAGTGCTAATAACAATAATAAGAGCTAACATTGCTAGAGTTTACTGTCTACCAGGTACTAGGCTAAGTGCTTTACAATTATTATCTCATTTGATCCTGGAAGGTAGATGTATTGTTACTCCCATTTTATGCACTGGAAAACTGAGACAAACAGGCTTAATGATTTACCTGGGGTCACAAAGCTAGTAAATATCTGAGGTTACATTCGAACTCATGTCTTCCTGACCCCACTCTTGGCACTCTGTCCACTATATTACCCAGTTGTCCTAGAGTTGCCGCTAGAGTCAGAGACTGGAACTCAAGACATCTAGTCTGGTACTCAAGAATTCTAGTTACTGCCTCTTCAATCCCCAGGGCTCTACTTTGTGTTACATATACACCACTCTGTACCTCTACAACCCCCATCTATTTTGAATAAATGAGAAAATGATTTCTGAGCCTCGCAGAAGTATAATGACTTGACCAAGATCTTATGGCTAGCAAATGAAGATACCAGGCAAGAATCTAGCTATTTTTGGTACCACAGTCCAGTATTCTTCTGACCGGCCTTGTCTTCCATATACTGGGACTCAAGCTGTTGAGACTCAAGTATTAGGTCATAATACTCAGAATGCATTGAGTCCTAGTCTCTATAGACTGAAAGGACTTATGAGAACATATCCCCCAACCCCATAGTTTTGGAGGGGAGAAATATAAAGTTTAGAAATGGGAAAAAATAAATTCTTCAAGGTCACACAGGCCAGAATCTGAAGGGAGAGCTTCTGTTCCTGTCCTTTACACTGCATTATTCTTTCTACTACACTACATAAACTTTGTTTCTTCAGGGACAATTTTGCCCTTTGCAATAGATAAACATGACCAGCCACCTATGCAAATAGCCAACCTCCATCTGAGCTCCCAAATCACTCCATCTCAGGGGCATTTTGAGAAGTGAGTCTCACAGTACTTCTAACCCTGATTAAAATTCAACACTTCTACCACTTTCTCTGTAAGACTCACTCTGCTAATGGAGACCGATTCTTACCATCAATGTTATGAGAATACACATGCCATAATGACAGAAACCAAGCTATCTCTTTCTATCAAGGGATGAAGTACTTCAGCACGTATTAAATATCCACTTTAGGCTGAACACTACATTGCTTTCCATGGAGATGCTGGGGGAATAACAAGGAAACTGAGGCACAATGCTTGAATTCTAGAAATTTACAATCTTGTAGGGAAAACAAGACACAAAAGATGATCTGCACAGAAAATTAACAGAATATAGAGAAAAATACTATTGAATTTTGATCCAGGGTTCAAATATTGATCTTAAGGGAAATCCTTTATCCTCATTGAACTTCATTTTGCTCATCAATATAATGGGAATACTGCTAGAACCTACTTGACAGGCTTGTTGTGAGGTTCAAATGAGATAATGCATCTAAAATACTCCACATTTTAAAGTCATATAAAAACGCCACTTATTATTTTAGTGATGACAATGAGCCAAATCAACCAGGATAAGGTAGGTAGAGTACTATGTAAACCTCAAAGCATTACATAAATGCCAGCTATTATTATTTAAATATGGATTTATTACTACTTAACTCAAAGGGTTATGTGAAGAAAACATTTCTTAAGTCTTAAGGCTCTATATTAACGTAAATTTTTATACATAGAATAACTGAATCCACTTGAGAATGATTGCCAACATAGGCCTGTAAAATATTACAGCATATTTTGCAACATACATCATTAAAGAGTAAAATGACTTAGGATTGAAGGAATTGGCATTAAAATAACATTGCTGCCCCTGACTAGCTATCTCACCTTAGGGAAATCAATTAACCTTCCCAGTCCTCAAATTCCTCACCAATAAAAGGGAGGGATTTAGATCTGATTATTTCTAACACAACTTCTAAGTCTCAAATTCATTTATTCACAAATTATTATTAATTCATTAATAACAAATATTTATCAATCACTTATTACATGCTCTGCATTAACTGTAGCAGCTACAAGAGCAAATAAAATGTAACCTTTGCCCTCAAAAATCTTACAACCTAGTGAGGAAGTATAAATGGAGGACACAAAAAAGCCTAATTATATGATGTATACCTAATCCACATTTGAATATGATCAGCTTTTAAACATGGGGAGGGAATATGAGATGTTTAATAGAGAGCTAGCCTCAGAGTCAAAAGACCTAGATCAGCTCCTGGCTTTGATAAATATATAAAATCTTATTTGAATTGGCAGAGGGAGTTTGCTTGTTAGACATTTCCTAGTACCATTGAAATCATAGACCCATCAATGAAGAAATTTTTAAAAATGCTCTAATAATCAGAAGTTCCTAAATCAACGACATGGTCTCTGAAGGAAGTCTTACTAATTGTTTCTAAGATACCTCTAACATGTCAGAATTAGCTCCACCCTTGATGATGCTCATGTTGTGTGGTTTAATGCCTTACTTGGAACACAGTAAACTTGGCAAGTAAAGAATAGCGAACATTTACTATGAAGCCTAGGGTGCTATCTGATCAGGTAACCAATCAGCAAGTATTTATTGAGCACCTGTTGTGTGCTCAGCCTAGTGTGACCTAGTCTTCCTGCTCTAAGACATGGCTTTTTATTTTCTTCTGAAATTCAGTGAGGTTGATAAAGTCCAATTATTCTCAATTGTATTGCTAGTTGAGTTAATTGAAATGAAAAAGACAAAATCCATAATGGAGATGTAGTGGGGGGGATGACCCAAAGCAATCCAATAAAGGAAAAGAAAAAAAAAGTCTCCAAAATGCTATTGCATCTGAAAAGCTAGTGAACATGTGGCTGAAATTGTCTTTCTTAGTCAAGTCATAAAACCCACCCTGCACTGTTATGGAAATCATCATAATATACTAAGAAGAACCACAAAGTCCCAAAGATAAAAAGGACCTCATGGCCTCAGTGAAATAGCCAGTCAGCCTTACCCAACTCTGTTGAGAGGAAACCTATTACTTCTTAGGAGATAATTCCACTATAAGATGAAAAACTGTTTTATGAAGTCTTTTCTCTCTTTTCCCCCAATCCCCCAAGCTTAAATTTGTTTCTACAACTTCCATCTTCCTCATTCTTCACTCTGGAATCACGCAGCAAAGTCTAATCCTATTTCCAAGGCCATCCAAATACTTAATCACAGGTATCTGGTACTTGAGTATTTTTTTGCCAGGTCAAATATCCCCAAATCCTTCAATAATCATGAAATAAGATCCACATATGTCACAGATGCTAGGCTTTTCTCCATCCTACCAGATCTCCTTTGGATCCCTTCTACCTTGTTAATATACTTCCTAAAGTGTGGAGGTGTCGTTTAGTCATTTTCAGTCAGGCCCAACTCTTCAGGACCACTTTTTGGGGGATTTTCTTGACAAAGATAAGGTTTGCCATTTCCTTCTCCAGCTTATTTTACAGATGAAGGAACATTCAAAAAGGGTTAAGTGATTTGTCCAGGGTCACACAGCTAGTAAGCATCTGAGGCCAGATTTGAACTCATGTAAAGAGTCTAGTGAACACTAAACACAATACTCTAGATGTGGTCTGATTGGGGAAGGGTAAAATGAGAACATCACCACTATATTTTCCTATCCTATATCTCTCGTAATGTATCCTAATCATGCATCAACATTTTGGCTTACATACCACACTATTCATTTCCATTGGGCTTTTAGTTCACTAAAATGAACCATTTCCCTGCTGCAAATTGGTAAATTATATAGTTTATTTAAAAAAATCCAAATATAATTTGCCTCTATTGAATTTCATCTAATTATATCTGTCTCAGATATGGATCATGACTTAGTTATCCAGCATGTTACCTATGTCTTCCAGATTTCTGTGATCTTCAAATTTGGTAAGCCTTATAATCCTGTCTTTATATAAGTTACGGAATTTTTTTGAAAATGCACACGACCAAGCATTGTTCCCTGGGGTCATCCAGTAGAGATCTCCTTCGAGGCTGACATTGTTTCATTAATGACCACTCTATGAAACCCATTAACCAGTTCCAATTCACCCATTGCTAACTAATCCACATCTCTCCATCTTTAATCATGAGACTGCTAAATGTTTTGCCAAAAGGTTAGGAGCATCATCAACATTTCTCTGATCTACTAGTCTAGTAATCCTGTCAATAAAGCAACATGTGACCATTCAGGCTCTTTCGACAACGTACCCATGTGAACTCTCTGATATCTTTGTTTTTGTTTTGTAAATGTTCATTAACCATCATTTACTAATGCCTTCTAAATATTTTCCAGGAATTAAAATCAAATCTAATGGCTAAGGATTTACATGCTTCATTTCTTTTCCTCTATTTGAAAATGAAGACAGTATTTACTTTTCTCCAGTTTTATGTTACCTATCTCTTTCTCTATACACTTTTCAATATCACTACTACTCTAATAATAGCACCTGCCCATCCTTTCTGTAACCCAGATGTAGTTCGCCTATGTCTTGAGAATTGAACTCATCAAGGGAGCCTCAGTGTTCTCATTTTCTCCTTGATAAGCTTTTAAGGGGACCTTAAATAATATCTAATGTAGTTTTGAGCCTGGGATCCATAGATCCCACAGTTCTATGGATACATTTCAAGATGTCTGTAAACTTGGATGGGGATAATATATGTTTATTGTAACTAACCATTTGTTTCCTTTATAGTCCTACATATTTTATTTTGTGAATTTCAAAACAGTATTCTGTGAAGGGATCCAGAAGCTTCAAAACAGTGCCAAAGATGTTGATGACTCAAAAAAGGTTAAGAACTTCAAATCTATGTATCTCCTAATTTTAACAAAGGAAGAACCTGAGGCCAAATCAGGGGAAGAGACTTATTGAAAGACATGGTTAGTATATATATATTATATATTATATGTGCATATAATATATACTATATATAGTATATATATATATATATATATTAGCATATCCAGAATTAGTACTTCTGACTCAGTGCAAGGTCCTTTCCACTGTATCTACTATCTCCCAATTCTATCCATCTCTCATTTGAGCAAAGACCAATTGATGCTACCTCAGCTCATTAGTAATGGAAATAAGGATGAAACATTTGGACTCATGGTCCAAATGAATTTCTTCCTATTCTATAGATACCTCTCATGTATGATCTGACATTCTCATCTCTCTTCCAGATAACAGTCCACAGTCCAAAATTCTCTGGGTTACTTCTAGCTGTTATGCTATATGTTTGTTCTAAGGGTCCTTTTAGTTCTAACATTCTATAAATTCTAGTTTTGAACTAAAATGAAAATAATACTGAAGAATGATTATGCTGTCCTTTTACAACCCCTTTGTTTTCTCCATTAAAAACAAAACACACAAATGTTTGCTTTTAATTATTTAGAGCTGCTATACTACTTGAAAATTCTTTTTTCATATTTGAAATTGTATCTAGGCTAGAGAAGAAATCTACTTGACCACGCAAAATAATAGTTATAAGATCATCAAATAGCTACAAGTGGAAATTTTATAACATCTTAAGGCTAGAAGGGAACTCAAGAGGTCATCCAATCCCTGCCTTTCTCTAGTCAGAAATATGTTTAAGCCGTCCTGTAAAGATAATGGTTTTCTTCTCTATGTCCAAAGGTCATATTTCAACAATTTCAATAGCTAGAAAGCTTTGTTTCTATTTCCTAGTGTGCTTTGACAAGTAGTTAGCTAAAGTAATTCTCAATGCTATACTAGCTTATTTTCATCAAGGCATTATTGCCTAGACCAAATGGACCTTGACTCTTCTTTTTAATACTTTTGACATTTTCACAGATAGCATCTTAATAATTGAGGTAGGGAAGTATTAAGTTCCAAATACATTGATTTGCCATAGGAGAATCCACAGGGGTGGTGGAAGAGAGAGAGAAAGAACTTTAAACCATCTAATGTCTAGCCTGACTTCTAATAACTTGTGAAATAAAAGCTTAGAGGTTGAATTGATTGTTGTCCTTTTCAACATTAGTTTAAATTAGGGAATTTTTTTCCTAAAAAAAATTTTTAAAGAAAACTAGATTTTGATTAATTAGACTATCTTCCCTGTGGATCTAGCAAGGGCTACTAAGTTTGGCCCAGAAGATTGCCACTACCTTACTGTCGGTGACTGCTGCTTCTTAAACTCATCTCAAATAAAGGAGACAAACAGCAACTGGGAGCTGTCCACAACTGAAGTTCATTCCTAGGAAGAAGGTCAAGACAGCAAAACAAGCTTAATTTGTGGGTCATGTTATACATAATCTCGTCAATACTTGATATCCATTTCTGTTTTGTTTTTAACTCTAGCCTGACACTAGGCTGTTTTTCTTGCCTTCCTCTGTAGTGTTGTTGATACGTTATTTCCTGCTTACTCTTCTGGTCCTAGACCATACAGAGATTTGCAATTTCATAGTTGCAATGTCTTGTAATTGGGTCTTTTCCTTCTTCCTCTTTCAAATATGAGCACCTATTGCTTTGCCTCTCACAAACGTACACATTATTTCTGCAGATTTTACTATCAGGCTTCTTGGATTCCATGCTTGTGAGAAAGCATGTCTCAACCAAGGCATGAAGACTTCTCTATCTGTGACTCCAATGAGGGGAATCAATAGAAGTATAACATATTCATCACAATTGAATAATAGATGACTTGGGTTCCCAGGAGCAGTGAAGGAACTTGAAAATGGCAAGAAATGTGACACGGCATTCAAATGTTATTTCTCCATGCCTGAAGCTACACTACAAGGAAAACTCCCCTTCCTACCAATAATTGTCAGGTTTTTTTTAACTATAAGAAACAGCAAAAGCTATCCTTTCTATGCAGGAAATAAATATTTCTGTATCAACCTGGAGAGTGCTTGGGAGCTACACCTCTTAGAGATAAAGCCCTTGGGAATCTGACTTTTGCACCCCCTCCCTACCTGCCCACTTTTAGACTTCATCCTCTACCATCTTAAGGACAATTTCCCTTTCACCTATTCTTTGATTCTACTTTTTCCCCCTTAGAAACGCAACATAAAGTATTAGTACAAAGAAGTGTGGTCTGGACCTTTGTGCCTGCGGTTGACCAGGTCTCTGCTTCTCTTAGTGTATTTAGAGAAACTAAGAAGAAGATTCATATCTGTTAAACTCCCTGGGGCTTGGTGGCTACTTGTACGAGCTGACCTCAGCTTAGCCCACTGTCTTATGAGAGTATGCTCTGAGACCCAACCTATATCTTAGTGTACAAGGAAGAACCAAGGAACATGTAGAAGTCTCACTCTGCCACAAGGTTAAAAGGACAAACTCAAATCCATGTAATTACTCATGACCAGAATAATCCTGCCAGTGACTTGAGGTGGGGCATTGAAAAGAAGTGTAGATGGAGCCAAAATTAGGCCACATCAGAGTGAACTAATAAAATTCTAGCCATACATCATCTATCTGCCACAAAAATCAGTGCATCTAACCATCATTCCTAATCTTCTGCCTGTTTACAGGGGCCCAATTATCTTTTCAAATGGCTGACTAATTAGGACAGTCACACACGATTATTTAACAACTGCATTGATAAAAAATGGACAGTATTTTTTTTCTCTCTGTGCAACATTATCACTGTTACGATAATGCTCCCTGTAAACCACCTTCCTGAACTTAGATTAACATATAGGAGCCAAAATCAGTTTAAGTTCTTCCTTTAAAAGAGGAGAGGAGGAGCTGAACTAGTTTCTCAATATTTCTTGGGGTTTTTTGTTTGTTTCTTTTAAAGAGAGAGATTTAAATGTACTTTAGAGGTAATCAGAACAAGATATTGTTAAGTTTGGAGACATTACATTGTCTGATTTTGAAACTTAATCCATATGAGAAAACAATGCCTCTCCCTTCCATTGCCCTAGTGGGAACCCTCAGAGTGGGGACTTGGGATGGGAGCAGGGTTGAAACCAAGGACGTAGACTTTCTATTCCTTTTTTTTTCCACATCACTGGATGCTGGAGGAAAGAATTTCAATTACACCTACTAAGAGAATGTAGTTGGAAGCCTGTTTACCCAAGAGCCTATTGCCATGTATAGATACGATACCTATTTTGTTTTGGTTACCAAATTTTCTAAGAAAATGTCTCAGATCTCAGTTACCAGAGTGTGGAAGTGGCAATGAACTGCAGTTCCTGTAGGCAAAAACTACTCTGACCCATGACTGGCAATACTATCTGAGAAAACCGTAGAACCTTAGAGGTCTTTAACCACCAAATGTCAATGCACCAGACCTCTCGATACTAGGAAATCCAATTCAGGACACTAGAGGCAGCCAGGAGCCGAATACCCTACAGGAGAGCTGCCATTTGGGCATGTGTCATTCCCTACTACCTTAGGATGAGGTAAAAAGGAACTGGAAGTGAGAATTAATTTGGGCTCCTAGAGATGCAATCGACAAGTATCTGCTGACCTAGAATCACGTCCTAAGTATATCTGCTGCTTCCAATCTCTGGTCTCTAGTGTCTGGAGAGGGTATAAGGCTAACACAGGCTCCTATCATCACAGTTAACTAATAATTCCCCTGTCCAATGACTAGAAAATGTCTATATTTTCTTTTTCTACCTGTGATTCAGATCATTACTCTCTCCCATTACCACTCTCTATGATGTAACACCAACCAAATCATTCATACTTCAGTGTTTAGCCTTCTTTGTACCCCTTTTCCATTTCATTCTCTGGAACCCCTTTTCTGTCTTTAATAAACCCCATCCTAGCTCACTTCTCACCTTCTTCCTACCTTCTTGTGCTAACAAAAACCTGATTCTTTCCAGAATGAATAAATGAATGAATGAATGAAACGTATTGTTCAATATTCTAATAAGTATCAGTATATTTCACAAATAAAAAAGAGATTTGTAAGTACTTTAGATATAACAAGAAGTTCTTACTTACCTTACTTCTATGTGTGGTAACATTACTTATTCTTATTTTTTTGAGAGAATTCAGAGCATTTTGCAAATCATTTGGTACACAAGAAGAAAAGCAAGATAGTCCCTATACTCAAAAATCTCATTATAACAGGAGGAGAAAAAAGATGTAATATGTCTGGCTACTTCTCAGCCATTAGGTTTTTCTTCCTTCATGGTTTATTTCAGTTATAGATCATAGACTGAAAGTCAGATAGACCTTTGAGATTAGATCACCTCATTTAATAAGTTCATTTTCCAGATGAAGAAAGTAAGGCCCAGAGATAGTAAGTGAATTTCTCAAGGTCATACAAGGAGATCCAAGATTTGAACCAGCACCTCTGACTTCAAATTTAGTGTTCTTTTCACTGTACCATGTAATGTCAACACTTTTACTGACTGCTTTAATATTCTCTACCTTTAATATCCTTGCCTTGTTATCCTGTTGTTTCTAGTGTTTTCAAAAACCTCCAAGCTGTCCCTAGGATTCTTTGCTCCTAACTGCATGCTTTTGAGAGGTACTAAAGCAAGGGGTCTTAAACTTGTGTGAGTGTTTGTGTCTTTGTGTGTGTTTGTGTGTGTGTATGTGTGTGGCAGACTGCTTTGAAAATCTTGTGATGCTTATGGAGCCAGAAAAATGTTTCAAAATGTATAAAATGCACAGGGTTACAAAATAAACCAATTATATAGAAATATAGTGATCAAAATTTTTTTAATCAAAGATCCCAAGCTAAGAACCTCTGCATTAGAGGAAATCACACAACTACGCCAACTGTGCCAAATACAAATTACTTCTATCTAATGTCAAATGGGTGCCCTCTGCTGCATGTCTGGGCATGATTTGATTCTTCTGTGATTCACTCCCTAGAATACTTTTTATAGCAAATATTTCTAACTTTCTTTTCTTACAAGTCACTTATATTGTATCACAATCCCCTTCCTTTTCCTCAGAAGACTTAACTTTCAAATTTGTCAAGAAAACAGAGGTCATCTGGAATGAGTTCCCTCTTCTACACTATATATCAAAATCTCTCTCTATCATTACTATTCTCTCCTTGGCTATAGGCTCTAAGTCAGATGTGGCCCTTCTCCTTGCCAAGGCAAACCTTTCTACATGATCCCTTGATCATCTGTTTGTGCCCTCTTCCCTTCCGGAGCTTGTCACTTAGATCATTCCTTCTCTGTTTCAACTGTATTCTCTTCTTTCTACCGACTCCTTCTCCACTTGCTATGAACATAACCAGGCCTCCCCTATCCAAAATGAACAAACAAATTTCATTTAACTCTAATATTTCCTCAACTTATGATCTTAAGGATTTTCACCATTTCACAACCAATCTCCTAAAAAAAGCTCTCAACACTCATTATACATCTTCATCCTTATAATATATTTTCCACTTGAAGTAAAACATTAAGGTTGCCAATGATCTAATTCCAAAAATTCAATGGTCTCTTCTCAGCTCCGATCACATTCAGCCTCTTGGCAGTTTCTGATACTATTGATTACAGCCCCTTCCCAGATAATCTTCCCTTCCTTTTCTGTAGTGACATTGGTCTCTCTTTGTTCTCCTACCTATTTTATTCCCTTTTTCAGTTTCCCTTGACAATTCCTCATTCATCTCACACTGACTTTCTGGACTTGAACACCATGCCTCAGCTGCAATCTCACCTCAGAACCTTCCTCATCACCAGGGAGTCTTTACCCTGGATCTTCCTTCTATCCCTGTGGCCTTCTTACTATGGAACATCCCTCTGCCATGAGATCCTCATTCTTCCATTGATTTGTTTCTCCCAGGACGTCCATTTCCTCTATTTTGAGGAATAGCTCAGGTTGGGAATCATCAATCCCCTCCCAGAGGGGTTTCTGATTTTCCAGCCTTCAATGCCATGGCCTTGCAAGGATATCTTCAATACTGACTCCACTTTAGGCTTCCTTTTTTGTTATCTTATTCCATGAAAATATACCCTGCCTCATGGCAGAGTCTGTCTTCTTTTTTTGGTTGAATTCATAACATCAGCACTAAGCATAGTCCTTGCCATGTAGTAAGTACTTAAAGATTACTTGTTGTCTTGCCTTTCCTCATTCCTGCCTAAGGGTGAATATATTACTCCTGGGTTTCCTCTCTGTCTCTCTGTCTCTGTCTCTGTCTCTGTCTCTGTCTCCGTCTCTCTCTCTCTCTCTCTCTCTCTCTCTCTCTCTCTCTCTCTCTCTCCCTCTCTCCCTCTCCCTCTCTCTCTCTCTCCCTCTCCGTCTCTCTCTCTCTCTTTTTCTTTCTCTCTCTCTTTCTCTCTCCCTCTCTGTCTCTCTTCCATTACTTGTTCCCTCTTGGTGATCTCATTGGATTCCAAGGATTCGCTCACCATCTCCATGCATGTGATTCTCAAATTTATAAATCCATTCATAATTCCTCTCCTGAATGCCTATTCTGCATCAGCAGCTGGCTTCTGTATATTTCTATCTGGATGTTCCATTAGAATCCCAAATTCAACATGTCCAAAATGGAATTCATGTTAACTCCTAAATAGTTTTCTCTCCCAAGCTCCCCTATTTCTGTTGAGGACAGTAAGATCTTCCTAGTCACCAGCTCCACAAGCTTGTAATAATCTTGATAATCCTTATCTCCTTTATTTTTCATTACTTCCTATAACCGATAAAGTGCCAAGTTTTATTAATCCTACCTCCACAACATCTTATATCCATCCCTTTCTCTCCACTCATATGACAGCTACATAAGGTTCAAGCCCTCAGTGTCTTACTCCCCAACTATTGCCATATCTTCCCAATTGATCTCTTTGCTTCCAGTCTTTCTTCTCTCTAGCATATCTTCCACACAGCTGCCAATATAATATTATGAAGGTACAAGGTGGCCATGTGGACCTCTCCCTCTCTACTTAAAAACTTTAGTGTCTCATATTTTACCTTTAATGTAAAAAACAATTCCTTAGTTTGGCATTAAAAGCCACTCACAATCTAGCTCCAGCTCCTTTTGCACATATTCTAAGCTTCATCAAACTGACCCACTAGCTGTTTCTGAGACCCAGCTTACTTCCTTCTATTTATCTTTGTAGAGGTGGTTCTCTGTGCTTTGAATCCTCTCCTTGATCACGTCAGTTCCTTAACCTCCTGCAGGACTCAGCTCTAACATCACCTCTTACTCAAAGCCTTTAGAGTTGTATTTTACTACCTATCTTCAAATTATATTTATATTCATTTTCCTGAGTATATACTGAAATCCACCTTCTCAATGAAATGTAAGCTCCTTGAGGTCAGAGAATATATCAGCTTCATTTTTTATACATTACTTAGCACAGTGTCAGAAACATAATTGAACTTCCATGCATGTGAAATAATGCTAATATAAAAAATCATTCCCTTCATTGCCACAAATTGCAACCCATTCATGCTTTTGCATGCTATATAATATTGATCCATACTCTTATAAATATGTCTGATAGAGGAACCATCCAACCAGTTCAAAGATCTCCCTACAAATTATATGTGTATATGTATATATGTATATATATGTGTATATATAAACATACACATATGTGTATAATTTTCTTTGCATCATGTGTGTGACTACACGCATATATGTGTGCATATACAAAGAGTTGTACATATATGTCTGTGTATGTAGATGTGTGTGTATTATTTTTCCAAAGGACTTTCCTCACAATTCCAAGAATAAGGGTAAATGTCATTAATCAGATTTTACAGCTGTGGAAACTGAGGCTCAGAGAAGTGAAGTGATTTCCCATGGTCACACAATCTAATTTCATTTCCGAATACCTACAATGGCCACAGACACAAAAGCTAAGGGAAGTATGTTCTTGGGAGAGAGGAGTTATTGCTATAATTATAGGTGTCATATACTTATGGAAGTAAGAGAGCAGCATGGAATTTCAAGAAGTCCGTAAAGGATATCTTTGGGTACCAGGGTTAGTGCTATCCGTATGGCTATTTTTAACTAGTGCCAAATTCTCGAGTTATAAAAAAGGAGGAGAGATGCTATTCTTCCTCAGACAGGAATCAATCAAGATGGATGAATGCTTGCTATTCCTTTAAAGTTCTCCAGTGAAAACAATTCCATGAACTCCCTCCCTATGGCTAACAACTCCTAGTCAGGGAGCAATTCAAATCTAACCTAAATTTCCCTCACTGCAATTTATGTCCAGTAACTCTTATTGAATATTGGTAAAGGCAAAGACAAGTTGACCACCTTCCTGCACAGAGCAATCATTCATGTATTTGAGGACTATTATTCATTCAGCCTAAGTCATCTGTGCTCTTTTATTCATTGCACAGAGCACCAATTTTCAACCTTTATCTACTTATATGGTTCAGCCCAGAAAATGCTGCAATCCTTCCGCATTCTTCTTAAGGCATGGTACCCCAAGCCAAATATTATACTTTTACTAACCTTGTCAATGCTGATCAGCGGTATCTATTTTCATTAAATTACAAAAGATTATGTAGTCTTAGCCAAGCAGACCAGAGATGGCATCGTTTGCAGAGGGCAAGGACCTGGAATACAAGTAGAGATGTCTGGTCTAACTGGATATCTGTATAACTTTGGGCATGTCAATTCAAAAACCACTTATTATGTACTTTCCCTTTGTGACCACTCACTTCTTGTAATACTACCTCTTTTAGCTGGGATAATTTTGGAGAACTTTTTTTTTAAGAATTGTCACCAGAATGCATGACATCATCAATTCCAAGTAAAAAATACATAGGTTCAATGAAGCTTGAAGCTTGGTAGATATTAATTAATTCCACTGCTCAAACTTAATTTACTCTGAGAATTTAGGCAAGATTCTTACAACAACCACACTGCACCTTGCTTTCCTCATCTAAGAAATGAGGGTGGATGATTATCCCAACACTTGAAACCTTTTCCTTGATATAGGGAAAACACTCAGCAATGTGTTACACAGATGAGAAGGTTTATTTTTATTTATAACTCTATATGACTGTATGATCATAATACAACATGCATTTGTAAAAATAAATATGTATTTGATTAATAACCTCTTTGCTTAAGGAAGGGCAACCAATGATAGCAAAGAAAAGCTTGGGGATGAAAGCCAACAATTTTTTTTTTGAATTGAGAACTGTGTGCTGCACTGCAGCTGGGGTAAAGCCTGATAATTAATCAGTCAGTGGCCCATTTCTTCACCTAGGGAGAAAAACATTTACCTGTGTCACAGAGATAATCATTCTAGAGCATGACCACAGGACACGAAAAGTGCTGTTAAAAATAAAAATAAAAAAGCACGCCAAGGCCAGAAAGATGCTGAGTCTCTATCTGCCCCTAAATGTCATTAAATACTAAGCGACCCCATGTGCCTAGGCTAATGTAGATGCTGCTCTGATTAGACACAGCAGCTTGAAATAAATGACTTTTCAAGGGAGCCTCCAGGCTTGTGTTCCCATCTTACCTATGGTTCATTGACTTATTGCTTGTTCACTTTGAAAGGGCCATAGGCAAGTTGGGTATGCACTCAGAAAAGGTTACTGGCCTGGTGCTGCTAGAGAAGGCACAGGATTGAGAGTCAGAAGACCTGAGTTTGACTACAGGATGTACCATTTAATATCTATCAGACTTCTGTGGAGTTATTCCAACTCTCTGGAATTTAGACCCAGCTCTTATATGAGGAAGCTTGAAAAGATATGGCCCAAGATCCCTTTAAATTCCAAATATATGAACTTTAAAGTATGAGGAGCAATTAAAAAGGAAATTGTAGACTTGAGGGATGGAGACACGAGGGGAAGGGTTGGATATGATCATGGTCATCAGACAGAATCATATCTTGTGATAGACCTGTAAGAGACTTTAGAATAAAATATTTGGACTGGAAGTATGTTCTATACTTAGAATATAAAAGTTGGAAAAAAACCTCAAAGGTGACCAACTTAGTCTAATTCCCTGATGCTCCAAGAAATAAATTGACTTGTCAAAGCCACAGGTCTAGGCAGTAGTGTGGCAAAGATTTATAAGCATTTCCCCTGACTCCCAGTCCAGTGCTCTTTCTACTCTGCCATGATGCATCTAACTGTCTATCTATCCATTCACCTACTCATCCATCTACTATCTATCCTTCCATCTACTCACATCCATCCATCCATCCATCCATCCATCCACCCATCCATCCATCCATATATGTATTCATCTATCTATCCATCTTTCAATCCATATATCTGTCCATTTGTTTATTATTCATTTAATTATTCATTGATCCATTTGTTTATTCATTCATTTATTCACTTGTTTGTTTTTATTTGTTTGAGGGCCTAGAATTGTTACAGGTTATTTCAAGGTTGTACAGGGTATGGTACAGGCTGCGATTTCATTAGTGTGTAGGATTCACAACGTGGAAACCAACTGCACTGATGCAAATAAGCAATTTTTCTTGAACTTCAAGAGGTGCCATGGCCACTAAGAGTTGAAACATCACTTGCTTATGATTACAAATCTAGTATGTGTCTGAAGTAAAAATCACTCAGGTTTTACTGTCTCCAAAGCTAACTAACTTTCTGTGCTGTGGAGAATGCCTTCAAAATTTTCAAAGGTGGCATAGAGATGAAGGTTACCATGTATACTTATTCTGTGTTGCTAGAGAGGGAAAAAGGTCAATGCACTTAAATAATAGGGATGAGGAGTTTATCTCCAAATAAGGAACAACTTTCTAAGAACTAGGGCTGTATTACTAGGAAAAAAGGCTGCTGCATGAAGTAGTGAGTTAGCCATTAGTTAGAAGTGTTTAAGCAAAGTCTGGAAGCCCAGGTCTTCTGAATAGCAAGTTCCTATACTGTATGGTGGTTATACTGCCTGAACTTTAAGATCTCTTCCAAAAATTAAACCACTCCAAATCTGCTAAAACAATCAAAAGAGAAAGAAGGCCATCTTACCCTAAAAAATTCTGGTGCCTTAGACGGTATTGGATTCGGATTCAGAACAAATGGCTGTTAAGGGAAGGAAAGGGGTGGGATGAATGGCCCACTACACAACACTTTACAAATGCCTCACCTGAGGCTCACAACTACTTCAACGGGTAGGAGCTATTATTATCTCCATTTTACAAATGAAGAGACTAAGGCAGAAAGAAGTGACTTGCCCAGAGACATATAACTAGTAAGACATGTAACTAGTAAGTCTGGCTTTGAGTTCAGGTGTTCTTGATTACAGGTCCACTGCTCTCTCCACCACATCACCCACCTCTCATTATATTTCCCATGTGACCTTGGGCAAGTCATATATTATCTCGTGACCTCAGTTTCCTAAACTGTAAAATGAGGGATTTGGATTCGATGATGTTCAAAGTAGCAAATGTTTTCTTCATAACAACCCTATAAAATAGGCAAGGACTATTACTCCCATTCTAATGCGTTAAATTACATAATCAGAAAGTTTCAGAGCCAGGACTTAAACCTGAGTCTACAATAATCATTCTACTCTCTCTTTGCAATGATCTTTTTGTTTTAGAGTCATTTCTCAAGTTTCTTAATTTTTGTCGTTATAGTTTTTGTTGTGGTGGTTGTTCTTTAAAGATTTGATAACCTTAGGCTGTAAATCCTTGAGGGCCAGGAAATTGTGGGGTTTTGCCCTTCATCCACCTTTTAATAGATGACGGATGTTGGATGCACACACAGTGGCCATTCAACTATAAACCATCTGAGGGTAGAGATTATCATTTTATCTTTTGTTGTTTACACTTAGACCAAAGATTCTTAAGCTTTTTTGTGTTGGCAATTTAATGAAACCTATGGACACTTTCTTAGAATAATGACTTTAAATGTAGTTCCACTAAAAGTAGTTCCTTTACAGCTAGTTCAATCTCCTTTTCTGAGATTAGATTATTTAATGTCTCCGTGGTGTTCTGTTAGTTTGGGTATTCTGTATTTTTAAATGTGATCCTGTATTATTTTTAATGTATGTATTCTCAACTTTTGTTGGCATATGCGTTTTTAAATTCTGTTTTTTCTGGTAATTTTATCTTGTTTATTTTTATTTGTTGATTGATTTTCTACCTTCTCGATTTAAAAAGGTTGTTTTGTGGTTTATCAAATTTCTGATCTATTTTGCCTTAAAGAGGAAAAAAAAGCCATGCCCTTGAAATTTATCTATTTGTGCTTTATTGATGCTTAAACGAAGTGTCCAGGAAGAGAATGTGTCTACCTGGGACATAAGTACTCGGGTTCCCATTTAAAATGATGCATGATATGCCATGTCCTCATCATATCTATGTGGTTGCTAAGTCATGTGGTTTATGCCTTCAAAACATCCTTTACATGTATTGCCTCTTGCTACAACCATCCTAGTTGACACCCACATCTCGCCTTCTCTATACTCTCATAATAGATCCTTAAATGGCTTCCCTAACTCAATTCTACATCCTCTCCAACTCATCCTTAACATACTGTTCAAGTAATCTTCCTAATACACTTCCTGTTCAGACTTCTCTAATAAAATGATTCATTTGCCTTTGTTATTGCCTATGGCAATATGCTTATACTCCTGACCCGGGCTTTCTAATTCCTATACATAGTAGCTCCCACCTACTTGTATAGCTTTCTCCTACCACCTCCCTTCATGTATTCTAGTCTAGCCAAATTGGAGAACTGTGCATCCTGTGCCTACATGTTAGTCTTTCTTATCTTGTACCTTTACATTGCCATTCTCCATACTTGCACAGACACCTGCCTTGTTTTCAAAATCCTTCTGATTTTTCAAGGCCCAACTCAGACCTTCTCTGTGTTGCCCTTCTTGACATCCTCTGGATGAAAATAGTTTATTTCTCCTTGAAGTTCTCATACCATATTGCTCAAGTTTCCTTAGCCCCTATAACATTTTATTTGCCATAATGAAAGATATATACCTCAGAGGATTATAGATTCAAAGCTAGAAAGGATATTAGACTGTCTTTAATCCTCCAAACACAAACAACACTCACTCTCTCTCTCTCTCTCTCTCTCTCTCTCTCTCTCTCTCTCTCAGACACACACACACACACACACACACACACACACACACACACACACACACACACACACACTGGCCATTCTAGTATAAACCATCTCAGGGTAGAGATTATCATTTTATCTTTTGTCTTTTACACTTAGACCAAAGATTCTTAAGCTTTTTTGTGCTGCCAATTTAGCGAAGCCTATGGACATTTGTGTTGGTAAGCTAAATTGGCTTCTTAGCACTTAGTTCAACAGGTGCCCTTGAAGAGTTTGGTTTTTGTTTGCTTTGAGTAATTCAGTGTATTTCATTGAGTCTTACTAAGTGCTAAACCCCAGACCCAACCCCCTATTAGGTGTAAAGCCTATGTGGGTGTGGATTGGCAACTAAGCTGGGGCTAACACCAGGGAGGGCCTAGTTTACATGTCTGAGACAGCAGAAGCCTTTGGACCACGTGGGCTTAAGTTGCCTCTTTGTGAGGATTCTAGGTCGCAAGTGTGACTCACCCCTGACCCTGAAAAACACATAAAACCAGGGGTTGGCTGTCTCTTCTTTGGAGCTTTTTGCCGCAACAGTGGTGGCGCATGACTCTGGGCCAGCCCTTGTTCTGAGCTCCTGGGCTGAACCTAGATGTTGGTAACTATGAATTGTATTGGGTCTGTCTGTTGATGTTTGTAATTTGTTTGTATTTTGCTCTGAAGTTCAGG
>CM053625.1:302067219-302123045 GCA_028646595.1 Phalanger gymnotis
AAAGCATGGCGTTTTGGGGTGCTGGGTTGGTTGAATGTTTCCCTGTTTTCGGACTTGTACTTGGTGTGGCTATAGTTCTGTGCAGCCTCAGGAGCAACAAAGTCCTGATGGAAGTGCTGGGCGTGGTTTCCCAGGGGCCCAGAGCAGGAGATAATCCCTTCTTCCCAGGGCTTAAGCTGATAAGCCTGGTCCCAGAGGACTGTGCTGAAAAGGTGAATGTCTTGAGATTATATTGTATATGGAGTTTTGAAATAGGAGTGGAGAATGGCCTTGGAGACTTGGAGAATGGCCCTCCTACAGATTTGGCAGGAGGAGCTGGTGAGGAGAAAGAAGAAGCAGACAGTGGCTGCCAAAATATTGATCCAGACAGAGCAGAAGACTGCCTTCATGAGAACTTTGGAAACCTGAAAGCCCTGAGCTGCCTTGGAGCTGACTTTGGTGAGAGGATTGAAGTGGTGGAGAATCACTTACATTCCAAACAAGCCAGGTGAGGCCAGCTGGAGTTGGAACCCAGGAGCTTGGAGTCCAGCCCTGTGGCAAGATGGAAACTGCAGCAAGATGCTGAGTGTGCTTTTTCCCTGCCTTCCCCAGCCAGAGCAGAGAACTTTGAGGTGAGCAAAATGGTGGAGAGTTACCTACATTGCAATCCAGATTCTGGCAGAAGCCAGGAGGGGCCACCCAGAACTAGACAACCAGGAACCCAGGGGCTTGGAATTCAGCCCTGGGGCAAGATGGAAACTTTGCAGCAAGGCACTGAGTCTGCCTTTTTTGTCCCTTCAGCTTGGGCTGCTTGGCATCCAGGAGAAAGACATAGATTTGTTTTACTTGGGGTGTTGCCCCTCAGGACTTGGAACTGGGGACTGGAACATAATGGGGAGAACAGACCATAAAAAAAAAAAAACTTTGTTTGGACTCTCTCTTTGAAATTGGGACTTTTGGTGCCATGTGGAAGCCTGCAAGGGCAGTTTGGGGAGGAGACATCCCCAAGAGAACTCTATTTGTTGTTTGTTTGCTTTAGGACTTTACTAACTGAAGCATGCCTGTGCCTTAGGGTACTGGGAAAAAGCCTGCAATGGCAGTGTGCTGCTGAAGAAGTACTTTATTTGGACACTTTGTATTAGCTAAAGAGACTAACTTGCTTTGACCTAGGGGTGGACATTTGAATTCTTAACAAGTATTTTGGGAATGATTGATTGAAGAGATTATCTTGCTGGGACCTAGGGGTGGGTTATGTTTGTATTGTAAACAGATATTTGGGAATGTCACAGAATGATATGTTTTGCTTTTTTGTGAATGATATGTTTTGGTTTCCTGTGTAATTGGATCACAATGCATAATGAGTCAATGTATGTTCTAGGATACATGGCTGATCAGATTATGTATCCTACAACAAGGGGTGGAGTGTGTTGGTAAGCAAAATGGCTCTTTTTTGAGTAATTCAGTGTATTTCATTGAGCCTTACTAGGTGCTAAGCCCCAAACCCCTATTAGGTGTGGAACCTATGTGGGTGTGGATTGGTGACTGGGGTGGGGTCAAAGGTGGGGCTGGCTAAGGGGAGGTGCTAACTCCAGAGCCATGCCTTTCTTGGGTCTTACTAAGTACTAAGCCCCAGGCTCTAAACCCTATTAGGTGTTAACCTAACCTATGCAGATGTGAACCTCCTAGGGTCCTAAAGGGAGGGCCTAACCCAAGAAATAATCACAGGAGCCTAAGTTCTGGTCACTCAGATGATGCTTGATGACATCAAAAACTCTATAAGTGGATAAAACACAGCTTGGAGACTGAGACTTGTTGGAGCCGGAGACAGCTACAGCTGAAGCTGACAATAAAGCCGAAGCCAAAGGAGCTGAAGAGGCAGGAGCTGCTGGTAGCAGTATGGACCTAGGAGTGCTGAGCAAGGGCTTGAGGCCAGTGGGTAATCTTCTTACCGGAGGGGGGAAGCATGAATATGATTTGGTTTAATGCCATCATGTTTTCTCTGTAGCCTCCTAGTTACTCTTGTGAGGTGGACTTATTGGGCCTGGAAGCTTTTGACCAAGATATCAAAATGGAGACACTGTTTCGTGGGTCTGCTACTTTGGAGCTTGCATAAATGCTTCAATTCTTCTGCCTTCTATTTAGAGAATTCCTTATATACTTCAGTTCTGAACCATTCAGACATATACATGATTATCTTTGAAATCATAAATTCTGCCTTCTGGCAACGAGGATGGGATTCAGACCCATTCTTAGAATAATGACTTTAAATATTTGAAAGTGATACTAACTTTCAGTTACCGATTAATGAGGATAAAGATGTATTTTTTTTCCTAACCAAGTTCATGGGCCCCACCCCCACCCCCTGGACTGTATCCAGAGAACTTTTAAGTCTTTATTAGGTCAACAACCCTGGCCTCAAAGCCCTAGCTAAGGGTCATCATATGATAGTTATTTAATAAATATTTTAATTTAAACTAGGTTATATAATATATTTTCCCTTTTTTAGCAGAGTATAAGTACTGTGCACTTGATAAGTGCTAATTTAATGTTGATACTGATGTTCTTTCCCAAATAAGGCAATTTATTATATTTGAGTAATGATTATTTGAAATAATAAGAGTATGTAAACATTCAATTATAGATCTTAGATTTCAAGCCGGAAAAGAACTTAGGGATGACTGAGCCTAAGACTCTCATTTATACCTGGAGGAGCTGAGGCCAAAGAAGTTAAATGGATTTTCCTGGGTCAGATAGTGAGGAATGGCTATGAAATGCATTTTGTGATAAAAGGCAAAATGTATAATAGTTTAAACCATCTAAATGAATCATTTTTTAAAGAATAGCATTACTGTATTTAATTTAGATTTCAAAGCATGTTACACTAATTGGGATACACTTATGAGGTTGGAAAAGTGTCTGTGGATAAATCTTGCTCTCCAGAACTTTAAAATGTAGAAAATTCTTGAAATAATCATTTCCAGTGTTCTTCCAGGAACCAACCTACAGCATCAACAAACATGTATTTTGGTCTACCTTTGATGAGGCTTCTAACACGCACACTATGTGAAGTAGGGAAAAGACTGGTAGATGTCAAAACTGGTTTGAATTTTGTTTTCCCTATTTTCTAGGTGTTGACCTGGGAGAATTTATTTCATCTCTCTGATCCTCAGTTTTCGTACTTATAAAATGAAGGTAATATGGTGAGCACAACATACCAACAGATGATTGTAGTAAAGAAATAGATTTTCTAGACATGAATCTGGTATGTAGAGATGGATAAGGGCCAGACCTGTGATTTTACTTGTATAAGGGATAAGATTTGGAGCTAAAAGGGACCTTAGAAGTAAACTATTCCAAACCTCTCATTTTTATGAAGGAGCACAAAGAGACCCCCCCCCCCACCAAAGGAGAAGTGAGTTATCTAACATCACAACTGGTAAATAAACAGAGCAAAAAAAAAATTTGAACCTACACTTTATAACATAAGAGCCACTGTTAATTATACTGCAATATTCTGAAAAATTCTCAGGTTCTAGTTCAAGAAATGTAGTGTCAAAAGGATTCTGGAATTTTTTTTAATTTAGTATTTACAAAGACCTGAGGTTTGATTAATAGGTCCCCTCCTACTATGACTTATATTTCAACCCCTCCAGCAAATATTAGACAGTATTTGAGAATTGATATTAAGGAAACAACCATCACCTTATAGCCAACCTGGTGTTGAGCCTTTCAGAACCTAGTTAGGCTGATCCTCAGGGGATGAATATTCCAAGAGCTAGCCTAGCTCTTTTTAGATTGGCAGGAACTAACCAATCATGCAACTTATTGGCCTAGCCTTTAAGAACCCAGGGTCACCTACACGCCACGCTGAGGCATCCAAGGGGACCTCACTAAGCAGATGATTAGCAAATTGAAAATCAGAGTCTCATATTCAGAAAGGCAACTGTTTGTGGCCCCTGGGGGGTCCTTACCCAAACTACTCTGGAATCCATGAATGCAATTCAGCAGTACTGGCTTTAAGTCATAACAGCCTAATTTAGGTATAAAAGCAAATTTCATAAAGGCAGAACTACTTTTATTAAAGGAGGTCAGTGGAAACAGCACCCGAGTGGCAGTATGGATGTAGCAAAGGTCGTTATAAGGATGGTGGATGACATGATCTATGTGTGCAGTCAGGTACAGATCTGCTGCTGAGAATTTCCTAAAGAATCTTATTGGAAGGATTGGAAGGAATAATTGCAGGCAACACCTTCTGTGACCTCCATCTAAACATCCCCCCCAATACAAGGTCAAGCAAGAAGGGACTGTCACATCTCAGTAAGCATCAGGGTTGGCACTTCTGCAATAGACTTGATTATTTCAGCCAAACTCATTTCTTGTTCAATTTGATTTGAAAATTAAAGTTGTATTAGTGCAATTTCTCACATCTGATAGGATGTGAATTGCATCCTTAATGCATCTTTCTGGGAAATTCAAACTACAGCTTGAAGAGAGCATCTTCCAATATAGGGTAGCATTCCTACAATAACCACAGTTCACATCCCAACTGGTGTAATTTATGAAGGTTGCTCATCACTGAGAGTCCATGGAGAGCAATGTAATGTCCTCTGAATGAAAATGAATCATCATGGATCATTAAATTTCACATAAAATCATTAAAAAGATTCGATATGTTTTTAAAGATGATATCAGTGTTTTTGACATAGATCAGGCTGTGTCACTTCTCTGCTCAAAAATCTCCAGTGGCTCCCTATTGCCTCATTAGTAAAATATATTCTCCTTAGCCTGGTATTGAAAACATTCCACAATCTGTTTTTATACCACTTTTCCAGACTTACACCCTATTACTACTGCTGTTCCTGCTGCTAGCATTTGTCTATTGCTTTAAGGTTGGCAAATTGCCTTACAAACAGTGCCTTGTTTTTATCCTAACAACAACACTGGAAGGTTAGTGATATAATTATGTCTATTTTGCAGAGGACACTGAGGCGGGGCGAAATTAAGTGACTTCCTCAGGGTTGCCCGGCTAGTGAATTTCTGAGGGTAGATTTGAACTCAGGTCCTCCTGAATCTGGGTACTCTGTCCACTGGACCAACCACTTCTCCTCTGCCTTGAAATCTACAAGTAATTAAAATCCTACCCCACCACCACTATAGACTATACTTTCCTGTCTTCTTTCCTCTGCTCATCTTGCTCTTTATATCTGGAATTGTCTCTGTCCTTTTCTTTACCTACAAAATTATTATCTCTCAATTGAAATGCCATTCATAAGCTATATAATCTAGGAAGACTTACCTAACCCCACCAAGCTGTTAATATTTTTTTCTTTTGAATCTCAAATAACACATTTTCTTATGCTATATTCTAAACTATTACCAACCTGTGTTATCTAAACTTTTTAAGCTTCCCCAACAATTTACGAGCTCTTTGTACACAGCAGACACATACACACACACACACACACACACACATGCACACACATAATTAGCATGTGGATATATATACATACATATATATGTGTATATGTATACTTATATACACAAACACTCTCTATGTAGGTATAGATCCATATATCTATCTATATCTATATTCATATCTGTATCTCTATATATAGATCTCTCTCTCTCTTTCTCTCTCTCTCTCTCTCTCTCTCTCTCTCTCTCTCTCGTCATATTTGTTGCCCTGGCCCCACCCATCTTACTTCCACAACATCACATCCCTCCTAGAGAAGAAACCTACAAGCTACTGATGATCTTGGTTAAAGGCATAGCATATATGAAAAATTTATAAATGAAGTAAAGTTCAGAAGGCAAGATGATGTGCTTAATGAGACTAAAGATACAAAAAAAGACTTCCACTCTTCAAAATGATAGACTGGATTAAATTTAGTGATTTTTAATTAGAACAATTATAATTGTGCACATTTTTAGAGATGTTTCCCTGTGTGTGTGTGTGTGTGTGTGTGTGTGTGTGTTTGTGTTTTGCCCAAACCTGGTTGAAAAAAAATTAACTTCACAAGTACAAGATGGGGAAAGTTTAGTTAGACAATGATACATATGAAAAAGAAGCCTAAAGACTATAAGGCAAATATAAGTCGATGGTTTGATATTACAGTCCAAAATATTAAACAATATTAGGCTATATTAATAGAACCATGGTATTCAGAATGAGAGAAATGATAGCTCTACCATCCTTAGTCCTGTAAAGACTAGCTCAGATATTGTGATCAGTTCTGATCACGCTACTTTATGTAGGATACTGATGAGCTTAGCTACATCCAAAGGGATGGGATTAGGATAGTGAAGGGACATGAAACCATGTCCATGACAAACCACATGGCAATTGGAGATGTTTTGCCTTTAGATAATAGTCAGGCTCTCTGTCATCAAGTGTTTAAATGGCTGTCATGGAGAAGAACGATTAGAACTGTTTCACCTATAACTAGTTGAAACTAGGAACAATGGATATAAATTGCAAAGGAAGGCAGAATTGGGTTTGGTATAAGGAAAATCTTTCCAAAAGACAAAATTCTTCAAAAAACAAACCAAAATGCCTTATTCACTCATCACTAGGCAATAACTGAGAGACGGTAATGAGGTGGCCCGAAATTGAGTAGTCAGAGTATTAGACTTGGCATCAGGAAGACCTGAGTTGGAATCCTGTCTCATACATTTAGCAGCTGTGTGACTCTGGGCATGTCAGTTAATTTCTCTTATCCTTAGTCAGACTTTCAAGTCAATAAGCATGTATTAAGTACTTCTTATGTGCCAGGCACAGTGCCAAGCACCAGGAATAAAAATACAAGCAAAAGAAAGACAGTCCCTGATCTTTTTTTAGCTTATTTTCTAATATGGGAAGATAATGCATTAAAGGAAGCTAAAAAGGGGATAGGTTTGTAGGGAGGGGAAATATACCCAACACAATCAGGGACAGGACGGAGACAGGACAGGAGCATGACAAGAAATGAAAAGATGAACTGTCTAGATGCCCTCTTTGACTGGAGGTTCGGAGACTAGCCATCCAAGCAGAGGGAGGGGCTGAAGGTTTCTTAACCTTTAAAATGGGGAGAATGAAAGCAATAACTGCAAGGATTTAAAGATCAAATGAGACAATATATGCAAAGCTCTTCGTAAACATTAAAATTTTGTATAAATGCTAACTATTATTATTCTGATTGTTTTTGTTGTAGAGGCAATGGTTATTGTATTGCTACATTTCAGTTATGTTGTTAAGAAAACTCCTGTTTAGGTAGGTATATGGACAGGGGGGCCTCTGCCCCTTCCCAATGTAAGATTCTGAGATTCTATGTTGTAATGAGGGATTTCTTTTCTTCTCTCAATAGTACCAAGAATAGCGAAGTCGTACAATGTATGCAACGTAAATGCTTTTAAATTATCTCGTTTCTTCCTCTACCACAAGAGCTCAGGTTGATGATTCTAAAGTCCCTTCTACCTCTAAAGTTTGGTGACTGTATGACACTGGGTTTTATGAGAATTACTTTTTTCTATTCTATATTGATCTATTGTTTGTATTTGAAGAGAGATGACCTTGGGCAAGATATTGCACTCTCTCGGTCTTCAGTTTCCTCAGTCATAAAATGGATCTAATAACAATCCTACTCCCTATCTTGATAGGTTGTTGTGAAGAAAGTGTTTTGCAAACTGTAAATCCATGTAGAAATATGAGCTATTATTAAGACTCACTGTGGCGTTTTGAAGTATCTTATCTTTTTGCCTCTGTATTTTTTTAAGTTATTATATAAATGTGTTGCAGAAAATATAATCCTGGTCATCTCTATACTATTTATCTGTACAATCACAGGAGAGCAGACGTCTAGGAATCAGTAAATCATGAAATCATGAAAGGAGCTAAAAGAGGAAAATGATTAAGTCTACTCTATTTAAAGAAGTCACACACCATCTTAGAAAGATGACTTTTTTTTGCCAAACCAGAATGAAGGATCCATACTGCATTAAGAAAAGTACACGACTTACAAAAATCATAAAATATCCTCTAAGACGCGCCTTAGAAATAAACAGACCTCACCTTTCATTTAAATTAAGAATGACTTTTAGTAAATTCTTTATAAAATGGGTACAACCAGTCTATGGGGTATATTCATCTCCCAGTGATTCAGAGGTTCATTGTCCACTCCTGACTGTATTTGGGCCCCCTCTCCTCATCAGTTATCCCATCCCTAAAGTGAGAGAATTGCAGTAAATGTTGTTGTGGGCTCCTTCCAGCTCTATAATTATATATACTAACATTCTAATGTCTAAGTCCCCTACCGATTCTAACGGCTCTTCATTAGTTCCCTTCTAGCACTAACATTTAATGTTCTAAGGTTATTTTCTACCCATAAAATTGTTTCTAATGACTCTTCAAGGTCTAAATTCCAACTATCACTAATATTTTCTTTAACATGTGCTTTAGACCTAGCAATCTATATTCTGAGTTCCCTCGCAGCTCTGACCTTGACTCTATACCTTGTCAATTGGTGGTTCTCTATTTATTTCTGTACTGATGAATTGATATGTACAGTACTTTGCAAATTTTAAAACAAGAAAAATAAAGGTGAATTATCATTATTTTGTTATTATCATTAACAAGAGACTTTTAAACAAAAATCAATCATCAATGTAGAACGTCACAGGATTGGTAGTTCTTGTGTTTTGTTCTTTCCTGTGGATTTAGCTTATTCAAGTAACTCCTTATTGAGGACAAGGGAGAAAGACTGGTTGCACTGAAAACCTGCTATATTTTATCAAAGGGTCTATTTTCCAAACACCATCGACAGTAAAAGAACATTAGGATTGGAAGTTACTGGAGTGATCATCTGCATAAGTAAACTGAGCCTCAAAGTGTAGAAAAGGTTTATAAAAATTCAAAGCTACTTAGCAGCATAACCAGTTTAAAACACAGGTATCTTCACTAGTAGTCTAGCATTTTTCACCTCTTCCACACATCCTTTCTAGCATCGGCATTTAGTCAGTGGCCTAGTGATAATAATAGCTAACAGTTATGTATGGCCTATTAGGCTCCTGAGAGGGAGATGCTATGATCATGCTCATTATACAGGTAAGGAAACTGAAGAAAACAGAGATTAAGTAACTTGCCCAAAGTTACATAGATCTGAGGCTAAATTTGAACTCAGGTCTTCCTTAAGCCAGGCCCAGCACTCTATCCACTGTACCAAAGGGGCCATTAGATAAAGTGCCGAACTTGTCAAGCACACCTGGATGCCTCTGATATTTATTAGCTATGTAACCCTGGGCAAGTCATGCAACCCTTCTGTGCCTCAGTTTACTAATGTATAAAGGAGGCAGAATTATAGCACCTACCCCACAAGACTGTTGTAAGAATCAAATGTATAAAGTACATTGAAAATCTTGAAAGGCTATATAAATTGTTAAGTCATTTTAGGCTCTTTGTGACCTCATTGAGGGTTTTCTTGGCTAAGATACTGGAGTGATTTGCCATTTTCTTCTGCAGTCCATCTGACAGATGAAGAAACTGAGGTAAACAGGGTTAAGTGACTTGCCCAAGGTCACACAGCTAGTAAGTATCTGAAGTCATATTTGAATTCACAAAGATGAGTCTTCCTGACTCTAGGCCCAGTGCTGTATGGCTCCACCTAGTTGACCAGAGTATATGAATACTAGATATTATTGTTAAGAAAAATAAATGATTTAAGTTGTAGAACCATACACTTTTAGACCTGGGAGGGACCTTCTTGATCCAACTCTCTAATTTTATATAGCAGAAAAATGAGGTGAAATGACTCTCCCAAAGTCACTAGCAGAGTCAGAACTAGAACCCAGATCTTCTGATTTTTGGGTCAAAACCATATCCATTGTACTTCCCCCAGTTTATCAGTGCGAAACCAGGCAGTGCTCAGTTAAGGAGATAGAATTCTATAATCTTCCTAAGGCTGATTCTTCTTCGTCTTTTTTTTCTTACATGAGAGAAAATGGTCTAGAAATTGCATGGCAGGTAAGAAAGGAATAGAAGATGTGCTTCTCAGTAAACTCTAAAGCAGGAGATTCTTTGGCTCATAAAGCACAGCATGCGAATGGGGTAGTGGGAGGCCTGACATGATTCTGCGTGATCTGCCTTGCATTTCAAAGGCACACAAGCGTTCAGCCTCCAAGAGAACAGTAATGCCTACTGACGAATGATCCAGCATTTACAGCTGAGGGTGGTTGAATTTAGAGAGTCTAAACCATGATTAGGATAATGTAGCAATGATTAATAAAAACCACCAATAATTGGCATGTTATTTTTAAGGGGAAAACACTCAGATCGGACAGGAAACTTGTGATTGTCACTGTATGATGACCAATGAATCTTTTGCTAGAGATTTCCCCAAATGAAAAGCAAAATGAACTGAGCTGTCTGCCTGGACCATTCAACCGCCAGCTCTGATAAACTATTCCAAATAAATGTGAGTGGCCCCTGAATGATATCATAATAGAATGTCAGAGCTCTCATTGATTATCTAGAGCAGGGTTTCTAAACCTTCATAGGTATGTGTAACACCCTTTGGCAATCCGGTGAAGACTATGGACCCATTCTCAGAATTATGATTTTAAATGTATAAAATAAAATAAGTAGGATTGCAAAGGAATCCAATTTTTTTAAAAAATCATTAAAATACATTTTTTAAAAGTTTATAGAATTCAAATTAAGCACTCTTGATCTATAGAGCCTAATCCCCCTTTTTAATGAAATGATAATTAAGCCCCAAAGTAGAGAAATGACTTGCCCAGGGTCACAGAGAATTATGTCAAAGCATCAAAGCAGATATCAAACCTTGATCTCTGTATCCTTAGTCTACTGCTCTTCCTAAGTCACATATGGAACATATACATGTACATATACATATATATATATACATGCATTCACATATACACAGATGTATGTATATATGAAAATCAAGGAATTTTAGACCAAGAATGGACTTTAAACTATAGAAAATTAGAGCTAGAAGAAACTATAAAACCTAGACTATTAGAAGAGGAAGAAATGATAATACATAGAATGTTTGAACACAGAATAGATTATTTAAAGTCAAAGAGAAGTTACATATAGAATGCTAGGTCTGAAAGAGACCCCAAAAGATAGGAAGTTAAGAGTAGAAATTATGGAATTTTGAATGCAAAAGAATCTTATAATACAGGGTATCCCCCCAAAACACCCTGTATTTAAGCTTTAGCTCAAAGTGCACTAAGATATTTGGGAAACTGTATGATACTGCAATGTAGAATTGTTAGAATTAGAGTCTTTAGAGACAGAAAGGACCTTAGAAGACACAGATCATTTCTCCAAATGAAAATATAGAGGTTCTGTATATTAATGTCAACTCTTAGATTTCTTAATTAGGCACAGCATTTCAACAATTTTTAAACCCATGTTCATGACTGGCTGAATTGAGAGATCGAGATTTCAGCGAATGGATGAGGTAGAATGATACAAAGAAGTGGGTCTAGAGAATAAGAAGACTCAAATCCATTCCACATTAGGGATCCATGCCTCAGAGAATCTGGACCAGTGAATACCTAAGATTCTTTACAACTCTGAAATTCTATGATTCTGAATATAAAATAACTAATTCAAGGATAATGCCTTCTTTATGATTGGGATGCAACATGTAACAATCTCCTTCCTTTAAATATTTCATTTTTTAAAAAAAAAATTTCCTACATTGAAATCCAAATAGTAAGGAAATGCTATCATATTTCTGTTAAGTAAAAGGTGACAGACTGGCTACTGAAATAAAACAGTTTATTTTTAATTATGCCAGTGTTACCTCTAAAGACATGGTATTACAAATTACAAATCAGAAGCAAACTTTCTGGCAGAAGTATCAAGCTTGAAAGTTTCCTTTATGCTACCCCTGGTTTATACAAATATTTATGAGAAATGTGCGATGAAGCCACTGACCAGTGGTGAGTATCTGAATGCCAGACAAAGTCAAGGTATTTCAGGATGCCTTACAAAATATGGTAATTGTAATTTGACAGACTGGAGCAGTGGGCCAAAAATAAGATGAAATTCAAAATTAAAAATCTAAAGTCCTTCATTTAGCTTAACGGGGGAAAATATACAACCGCAGACTGGAGATTTGCCTGGATAGTAATGTGTGGGGAAAAAAAAGTAGTTTTAATGGACCATGAGTTAAAATGGGAACCAATAGGGTGATGTAACCTAGAGCTGTAATACTTTTTAGGTTCGATTAATGGCAGGATGAAATGAAAAGAGCAGGACCTGAGTTTGAATTCCGTATCTGCCACTTACCATGTGACTTTAGGTAAATTACTTACATTTCCTAGGCCAAAGTTTTGTCATTTGTAAATTGAGAAGATTGGGCTAGATGCTTTCTCACTTCTAACCTAGACTGCTACCAGCTTCCAGATCTAGTTCGATGATGCTATGACACTTCATGTCTCGTAAAAGCTCTACTGCTTCTCTTCTCTGGTCAGACCACAGCAAGAGGAAGGATTGCATCAGGTCTGGGTATTACATGGACAAAATGGAGCAGGTTCAAAGGAAGGCATTCAGGCTACAGGATGTTGAGTAACACTAGCCTTAAAACCATTTCACATAAAGATCAATTTAAGTTACCGAGGAGAAAAGGTTTCATGCTACCTTCTCTCACAATGCTTTTCATTGACAATTCAACTATCTAGTTTATGGAACTAAGCTGTTGCCAGAACGTTTGGACTTTGACATAAGGAACCATCCGATGTGGAGCAGAACACTCACTGTGGCAGAGGTCTAAGACGAAAAGCCAGGCTATACTCTTATTCTGCCATACTGGACCATTCAAATCAAAGCTTCCTTCTCAATAGGTTTCGATTATAATTAGTAAAAGGAGGTTCACAGATGAGACGCTGTGAGGAAATCACTCCAACCTCAAGAGAGAAATATACAACAAGATCTTTGCCAACCTTAAAGTTTTATACAAGTTTTAAAAAGTTTTATACAATGTTTGATTATTCTGTGGGAAAAAATGAATTTATTTACACAAAATCACTTACAAATCTACAAATGAATAATCTAAAAAAAATCAATTGCAATAAACCCTGCATACTCATGGTTGTCTTAATTGTTATTTTTCAAATTTCTTTGATATTAATTCAAGCTAAGATCACCTTGAAAACAAACAAGAGTTTACCTGAAATCAAGATGATTTATCAAGAGACCAATTACCTCACCTAGGTATGTTGCTGTTGTTTAGTCATATCAGGCATATCCAACTCTCTGTGGCCCCAAAGGTACTTGAGTGGTTTGCCATTTCCTTCTCCAGCTCATTTGAGAAATGAGGAAACTGAGGCAAATAGTGTTAAGTGACTTGCTCAGGGTCACCCAGCTAATAAATGTCAGAGGACAGATTTGAACTCAAGAAGATTACTCTTCCTGACTTTAGGCCTGACATTCTATCCACTGTTCCACCTAGTAGTGATACAAAGTTGTTGCTGGGTTTTTTTTGTAATTTTTTTTTACTTTGAGCTAGTGTCTCAACATCAAATTCTATTAAGTGTTCAGGTGAAATTTTCCAAAAGTATATTTCTATTGGATAATACTCCTACTCAATCTCAAAGTGAAATGGATATTTGAAAAATGGAAATGAAGGGAGGAATCATTTTTCAAAGGCAATAATTCTCTCTAAAACCAAGACTGACTTGAATATTTTACATTCAGGAGGAATAGATCACTTTAGTTTATAGAAAAATTCAAGTAGACAGGTGGAAATAAACAGAGAGATAATTGTAGTTTCTGTTGTTGTTGCAGTTGTTTATAATGGGTTCAATCTAAAGAGTGCTGGACTAAACCTGATTACTGTCCGGAAGTATCAGTTGATGTGATAGACTATTAGAACTGGAAGGAACTTTAGAGATCCAGTGAAGTAACTCACTTACTTTATGTAAGAAGAAACTGAGGCCCAGAGAACTTAAATACCTTACCTAAGAGTGCTGTAGTTAATGGTTCATCTGGAGAATCATTTTACAGAGCTGCTGGGAAGTACTTAGCGTCTCATTTACAGATAGAGTTCTTGAAGATGCACTAACTCAATGATTTGCCCAAGGATCCAGAGAGCAGAGGGGTATGCTGGAAGGGCCTTTGGATTTAGACCCAGAGGACCTGAGTTTGAATTCTAGCCCTGCCTGGAGAAATTGGAGTCGCTCCAATTCCCTAGGGATGAACATCTTCAGTAAAAAAAAGAGAACTCTTTAAGGTCCCACTCATTTCCTATTCCATTTCCAGGGAAGTCACTGGGGGAAATCTGCAGCATGCCTCTAAAATCTTGAAAGTGCTTCTAGGAGAAAAAGAAAAAAAGGAAAAAAAAAGGGAGAAAGGGAAAGGGAAGGAAAAGTGAAAAGGAAAGGTAAAGAAATCTCATTTATCCACAGAAAAACTTCTATTTTTAAATTTATGGCCAATTGTATCAAACATAAATATTCCCACTAACATACATGCTGCCTTCCTCATATTGAATTTCCTCTGTTTCAAAAGGAAGATAAAATCTGACTTCTGTGACATAAATTAATGTAAAATGTCATCTTTTTCTGCCATTGACATGGTCACATTCAAGATTCTCCATAACACAAAAGGAAAATAAATCACTATTTCAGGGGCCAAAGACACAGAGAATTCTGTCCTCCAAACCCTACAGGTATAGATAGAAAGGCTATTTTAAAACATTAGTTTTTGCTACTTTTTGTAATGGCTAACATTTAAAATAAAATATTAGATCAAAAGAGTCTTCATGGTATTTTAATGTACTGAGGAAATAGCACATAATGGGGCAATATAATTCAAAGAATAATAAGTACAAAGGACTAAATTTTGAGGGTCTGATTTTAAAAGAGAGGAGCTGAGGAAATTAAGAGGAGATGATGCAATATTTAATTCACAAATATTTATTGTGATGGAGGGAACTGACGAGTGTAACGCATTTTTAAAAAGTGGTATATGAATATCTACTCTCTATAAAACTCTGTGTTCAGTGCTGGGAGAGAGACAAAGAAAAATAAAGCAGGGTTCCTGGCCCCAAGAAATTCACAATCAAGTAATCTGGTAATAGCAAAGACACTTATCTATAATTTGAGTGTGGAGTACCATAAGGACATGAGGGAGGCCTGGGGCATTTTGAGGCATCAGAGGACAGAAAAGCTCACAGACATGCTGGAAATTAAGAAAGAGAAGACTATGGAAGACTTCACAGAGGAGTCAGCCTAAAATTTCCATAGGCAGAAATGAGATGGGCATTCTTAGCACAGAGACCAATTACATTATCTTATTCTAGCAACTTTTATTTTGGAGGGAGATGTGGGGGACTCTTCAAAGTTATATTAGTTGAAGTAAATGGAAGTGAAATGCTAAATATGTAATATATAAATCAAGGAGCATTTATTAATTGCTTACTATGTTCAAAGCCCAGTAGGAAATCAGTTGGCTCTCAAATTAGTGGAAGCTCCCAACGTAGGAACCTATGGGAGAAAATAGAATGGTGCCAGCATCTGATACCTTTTATTAATTCAGCGAATGCCTCCTTGCTCCTAAAAGGGCCAGATAAGCCCAGCCCAAAGAATCTCGACTACATGAACAATCTTTCTTTCATGGTATCATTGAGGCGGAATCACTAAATGTTAGAGTTGAAATAGAGTACTGAACATCTAGTGAGGAAAATATTGAAGCAAGAAGGCAAGCTGTAAAACCAGACCTTTGATGACTAATTAAGTGAATCTGAAAGTTTGTTCAAGAGCTATCAAACTGACATCACTCACGAGTCCTTACACTGTAAAAGGATGAAAATAAGTTTGTACTTTTAAGTTAAATAAACTTTTCAGGGAAGGAGCAGTCAGTTTACAAATCACTCTATCTTATTTTCTACTCAGTTACTTAATACTCACTCCCATAATCCATTTACATTGATTTCTACTACATCAACTCACTATCTATTCCAACACAGCTAAGAACTCAGATGAACTCTTGTGCCAGTCCCTGGGGAGATCATTTCGCTAAGCATGAAACACACAAACAGACATACACATAAATAAATATCTACTTAAGGAAACAGGCCAAAAATAGAGCTTTTCTTTATGACTTAACTTTAATAGGTATGTTTTCTACTCATTCAGAGCTTTTCCAAAACTAACCAACAACAAAAAAAATCTAAATTTCTGCATCCAGAAATGTCTGATTTAACTATAAATAGCAATGTCTCTAACACCACAGGAAAAACAAATGATCCTAGCAAATTCAGCATATGAAGATGTGCCTCATTTAAGATGTGAGCTTTTGCTAAATTGTTTTATTGTATAGCAATATTAGGAATAGTGTGAAACCAATAGTTATTTACTATTACAATCAAATCCCATATTCCCCACGTATTTACCAAGGATCTAACAACTGTTCTCTTTGAAAATTAAATGATTCTTCTAGGAGTCTTCAAAATCTCTTGAAACAATGGCCAATAAGAGGATTAGAAAATAAGATGATTAGCCTGACAACAGTCTCCCTTATATTTCCAACTGTATTTCTTTTATTTAGCTAGCTCCTTACTCTTGAGTCTGAAATTATGCTGTTTTTACATGAAAACGTGTTGGAAAATCTCTCTCAAATCAAGGTTTCAGGGAAAAACACCACTATTTATTTTATACCTAGACTCCAGCTGTGCCCCTCCTCAACTAATCTAAAGTTACATGATTCCCAAACTTTCTAGTGAACTCCAAGGTGGTAATAGGATATCGAAGGTAAAGGAATCCACAGACTAGAAAGATGTTAATCCTGACAAACTGCCTGAGCATTAGCCTGAACCACAGCTAGATTGAATTCTGTCTCTCCTGAGAGGGCCAGCCAGGCTGGTGGTAACAAAACGTCTTTTCATGGTGCCCTGGAAAGCAGATGGGCCACGGGCAGCAAGTTAGAGAAGAGCTTTACTGCCCTCTAGTGTTCAGAAATGTGATCTTCCCTAAAGGAATACAGAGTCAGAGTAGGTACCATATTCTCGATATCATGTCAAAATCATAGCAGAAAGCGGTCTAATTATATCTCTCAAGCATTTGGTGCACTTCATTCTTTCAAACAGCAGATTTTGGTAATAACTAGCACAGGAAAACTTAGGGAAAAGCTATTTCTCAACTTTCATGTTTGGTAATATTATCTCAACTTTCTTTAGTTTAATTTAAAAATAAATAAATAGATAGATAGACAGATAGATAAAAGGCCTGTAGGTTGAAAAATAAACAAATACATTCACAAAAATTATTCTTGTCTCTACCTCATTACAATTCATCAAAATTTCAAAGATTAAAGTTTTACCTTTAAAAATATCATCTAAAACGAATTCATTATTAATTTTAAATCTTTTTTTTTTCCCCAAAGTTGATCTTCATAACACGAAAGCCAACTTCATCAGACAGGAAAAAGACAAAAATGTAAGGCTGTTTGGTTGCTTAAATCACCAATCCAACCAATCCATTTATAAATATCTTGGATTTATCAGGAAAACATTCTTTCATCATAAAGGAACTCAGGAAAGTTCATAAGTTAGACACAAAGCTTGGTTAAGTAGCATCAATTCCCATGCAGGATTCATATAAAGAAATACTGGGCCTCTGAGAAAATGTGTCAAAGGAGAAAGAAGAAATTTAAAATAAAATTTAGTTAATGAAACAAACCAAAAACTATTGAATCCAAACATGATAAAACCGGTTTGCTTTCAGGTAGATAAAAAATACTTTAAAACAGAGAGGAACATTGGAATTACATGTGAATTCCCAACTTCCCAGGTCATATGAAGTCAAAACCAAGGCACAGTTTCCTTGTCTGTAAAATGAGGGAGTTGGCCTACCTGATCTCTAAAGGTCTCTCTGAAGCACTATCGTTGTCTGAGTTTCTGAAGCTAAGGAGAGTGTGTACAAAAGTATGCCTGGTTACTGCTGCTTAGGTGTTGTGGAAAACAGAATGTAGATGCCAAAGTCTTTCTGTTAGTTGTGCCAGGGATCCTGAAATGGGGGTCTTTGGGAGATAGTCATGCAATTTTCCCCAATATCTGAGCAATGTTATGATGGTAAAGACATTTGTTGTTTGAAGGGTATGATATTGTTTTGCATTTCTCGAAATAACTGGAGCATGTACCCTCCATAAATAAACAACAGCAACAACAAAAAAGATAGCCGAGATGTCTAAGCATTTTACAAAGAAGAGAGAGTTGCAGATTTTTTATAGTCTTATATTATAAAATCTGAATTTACTATAGAATTTAGTTTTCAAAATACGGTTATATCTGAAATTCTGTTAAGAAAGAAGGCTAAATATAACTCAACTTCTCAAGTACAATCAAGATATTTGGATACTACAGTTAAATCCGAAATTGCCCATTCTATCATGAAAGCAATAAGAATCTAGTTGATTCAAATACCTCTTTTTTGAGTTCCATGGAAACAATCCTTTATTTCTTTCAACCTCTCTATCTCTCTCCTTTTTTTTTCCACCCCCAAAATCTTTTACTTTTAAAACCAGCTATACAAATGACCAGTTAATCCACTATCTACAAATAAAACGAGTGGATACTTACAAATACATAATTTTTCATGTATGTATCAGGCTTCAGGATAGCTCATAAATGAATATATTCCCCCGTGCTTTAAAAGCATAAGATCCTGATAATTCATACTAGAGCAAAGTTTAAATAGATCCAAATGTGGCTCATGGAGTATATTCTAACCACATTCCTTTGTGTTATGCTCCATTTCACTTTTAAATACAAGGTCAATATTCGAGGGCAAAAAAACCGGTGCTCTTCAGTGCCAGATCAGAAATCATCAGTGCTGTGATTGGCTAAATCACCGTTCTGGAGAATTCCACTTGATGACAACTCTATGTCTTTGTTTTGTAACTTTTCTCCCTTTGTTCTTAGGGCTTCTCCCCGCATACACTTCTAAGTACGTTTGCAACTTCTATTTTCTTAGTGTTTAGACTCTCAAATGTTCTGGGAAATGGTTCCTGGGTTCCTAGAATGAAGGTCACAGCCCTTCCCTTACCACTCCTTGGAATTGTTGTATTTTTTTTTTTCTTTATAATGGCTTGTGGTCTAACATTCCAAAATGTGCTGATGCGGTGCCGTGGAATTGTGGCTCACAATCACACATCTGCATTTCCATTCCCTTAGAAAGCCAGGGACTCTCATCATCACTGAGGGGGTTGGAAACCACAGTATTAAAGGAATGGATCTACCCCTACTTCGGATTAATCATCACAGGATCTTTATAATTAAACACAAAACACACACACACACACACACACACACACACACACACACACAAAACACAGTAAACACTAATCAGACTTACAGAAGAAATGAAAGAAGAGAAGATTTGAGTCTTCCATGCAATATTTCTCTTTTGCGGGGGGGAGGGTTGGAATCGGGGTTCTTCCTCCCATCAAAATCTCTCTCCTTCATAAGGGTTCATGAACAATTGCTCCTCCATTAGCTATGGCTTGTCTCCATTCAACAATTTCATTATTAAATAATTAAAAGCAATGATTTCTTAATAGCAGCGCAATGGTCCGTGAAATTCCTATTGCATCATCAGCGCAAATCAGCAGGGAGAAACTCCTTGCTTCCCCGCTATGCTCCCACCCCATGGTCTTCCAGCACCCAGGAATGTTTCACGGAAGGGAGGAAGAGAGAAGAAACCCCTGTCACTAAAACAGGACTTTCTGAATAAAAGAAGATCCTGACAGTGGGAGTGAGATCACCACGGGTGCTTCACTTCTGCAGTTTCTTCCTCTGTGAAATGGAAATGTAGATACTTGCACTACTTTGCTCGCTGACTTTGGGAAGAAAGCACTTGGTAAACCTTAAAGCATTGCAGAAGTGTGAAAGTTACTGTTATTGCTGCTGTTGTTTAATTATTATCATGATTATGCCTACTTTCTGGGGGACTCTTTTGTCAATATAAATGATGTCCTCTGGGTAGGTAAATGTTTTGGAGCCACAGCAATGTTTTGTTTTGTTTTGTTTTCTAAGGGACAGAGGGCACTTAGAATGAGGAGTCTCATAGATGCCAACTGGCTCATCCTGGCTCCGTCTTCGCCAACTTCATATTGTAAAGGTTTAAGCAATAAATGAGCAAATGTGGCCAAGGGAAAGCCATTGTATGTGAATGCTGGGCAGCCCTTTCTGCTCCTGAAGAACCGTGCGGTGGAGATGGTTCTGGTCTAAAAGTTAATGGTGTGAATGCCCAGCAGAGCTGAGGACTGTCTCCTGCGGGTCCCCTCCGCAAGCCGAAAGGATGGAGAGTCGGGACGGGATTCGGGAAAAGCAAAATACGTATTCCTGACACCCTGCACCCTGGCTGTACTGCTGCAATATCTTGACACATAACGAAACAATTAAAGTGCCTGGGAATGTCCTCCTCTCCCCTCCCCTTTCCCCTCCCCCTCCCTTCCCCTTCTCCTGCAGGAGCTGCCCTCCCATTGCCCAGATCTTCCATTCCCATCCCGTTTTCCATAATCAGGAAGGGAATTCTAACCCTCCCAGGGTAGAGCTGATTGGGGGAAAGGCGGCGTGAGAGAGAAATGGGGGAGCTGCGAGATTTTCAACCTTCTTTTGGGGGAAATTAACGCAGCTCGCGTTTCACGGACCTCGGGAGCAAGATTTCCCCCCAGGAGTGTATTTTTTTTCCTAGGGTGGAAGGAAGTGGTGGCGGGAAGGGAGACTTGTTTCCAGATGAGTACCAGCAAACGCTCCAGGAAAAAAACCCTTAGAGGTTCCGACCCGCGCAATCCCTAATAGTCCCTTCAGACAAAAGCTCCCCTGCTCCCCAGCCCCTTAGCTCGGTTTGTATTTTCTCTGAGCCGGGAGCTGGGACCACTAGAACCTCTGCGTCCCTAGGAGGGCGCGCTACACTCCCACCCCTAACACACACACACAATCCCCTTACCCACAAAAATCTCGCTGAGCCACTGCCGCTGAGGGAACCCCAGTTTTAAAGTGGTGATAAGGTGAGAGTGGATCATTACTAGATCCCACATCTGGCACCCCCCTCACCAAGATTCCCCAATCATAGTGGTTTCGAAGAGCCCGCATCTGGCCAGGCGGGAGAGAAAATCCGCTAGCTGCTTTTCTCACCCCCCCCCCCACCTTTTTTGGCCATTGGAGCACCGATCCACCTTGGCTAAACACCAAACCCGGCAGCGGTGGCAGATTTCCTATTCCCTCCCCCCCCAAAAAAAAGACACACACACACACACACACACACACACACACACACACACACACACCCAACCCCAAAGGGGGGGATAGCCAGCTGGCCTCATACACTTCTCCCCACTTACACAAATACATTAATAAAAACTGAGACGGGGTGCTGCGAGTGCAGCTCCCCAAATATTTACCTTGGGGTTCTCCAGGGCTGGCTCAGTGCTGTCACCCGCAGAACAGAGCAAAGAGACAAGTCCCATTCACAACTAGACAGCGGGCAGACACAACTGCATCTCAGCTTTGGTACACTCCACTCTGCTGAAGGCGCCGCTGAATGAGCCGCTGAGCTAGTGGCAGGAATTAGAAACCAGGGGGGAGGTGGCGGGGAGGGCGGGAGGGTGGGGAGGGGGGGAGGGAAAAAGAGAGAGAGAGCGAAAGAGTGAGACAGGCTGAGGAAAGGATGGGGGGTGGAGGAAAGGAGTAACGGCAAGAGTAGAGGCAGAGAGACTGGCTTCTCTTTGGCCTCTGGGAGGGGTGGGGGGAAGAGAAGGGCTGCTCGTTTTCCCCCAAGGCCTGACCCAGTAGCGCTCTCCAGCTGTGCAAACCCCTGGGTTCCCCCACCCACCCCCCCCCTCCCGCACTGAATCACTCTGCTCAGGGTCTGCCTGGACTAGGGAATCAAACTGAATGACTGAAGTTGGGCTCCAGAGACGCTCAGCCAATCAGGGGCGGGAAAGCGGCCAGGGACGGGGAGGAGCTAGAAGCCCCCCTTGACCTCCCCCGTTTTCCCGCTGTCCTCCCGGGTCACCCCACAACCACTCCAGCAAAGGCACCGAGAGCTACTAGCTCTCCCTGGACCAGGATAACATCAGGCACGGGGGAAAGAAGGAGGGACTGGCATTAGGAGAAGCAGCTTCCTGGGACTTGGGAGGGAGGTGGAGGATGGGGAGCAGGCATTACCCCTCTTCTCCCCACATGGGCACTAGACCCTGCTTGGAACGCAAGCGGGAGTGTTGTGGCTTCACCTGTTGTCTCTCGCCTCTCCCCCACCCCCCGTCCGCCCCTCAACTCTCCCTGCCAGCACCAGGCTGCGGCAGGCATAACCGGGGACCGAGGGCTGGAACTACAGGGACCTGGCCTTGGACCTGGTTGGATCCTTGGCCCCTGCGGGGCGTTCTTAGCCAGGCTGTACATCTCTCTGTGCCAGGCTCAGCCTTCCTCCCTCTGTGGCCCCCGGGATCAGCTGGGGGAAACCCGGCTGCAGGGTCAGAGTTGAGGGTGGGGAATTCACGCAAGCCCCGGGCTGCTGTTGCTCCAGGGACCTAGGCAACTAGGGAAAGAGGACTGGGGCGGGAGTAGCGGGGAGAGTCCCTAGAGAGGCCCTCGGCGATGGCGGGAGGAGCATCTGAGCCAGAGCCTGGGTGGAAGTAGGAGATTGACCTGGACTTCTGCACATCGCCCTGGGGACCCAAAAGACAAGAGAGGGAGACCTGGAGGGAGCAGAACGCTGGCCTTCAACCAACACCGCCAGCTTCCTTTTGTCACCCAAACTTGGCCCTCAGCATCGGAGTGGCAGGCAACATTCTCCCCTATCTCGACCACCTAGAATTTTATTGGAGGGGAGAAGATGGCACATTCAGTCAGGAGAAGAGGAAAATGAGAGTATTAGGAGGTAGGAAGAGAGAGGGGGATGGGAAAGGAGGAAGAGGAAGGAAGAGAAAGAGGATGATGAGAATTGAAAAGTAACAGAAAAATAGAGGGAAGAAATAAAAGAGAAAGAGGAGATGGAAGAGGGGGAAGAGGAGGTGAGAAGGACTAGAAAAGGAGGAAGAAAAACATTTTTAGAGGGCTCTAGGAAGGAAGCCGGGAGAAGGAAGATAGGCTGAGAGGGTGAGAGTGAGGGGGTGGGGGAAGCACGAGTTTGGTAGTGGTGGACACCACCCTAGGTCTAGGTAGCACCAGAAAAAGAAACAGAGAGGTCTGTGGGGGAGGCAGAGGAAGCAAGGGGTCAAGAGAAAGGATGCTTAGAGAGTGATGTGGCAGGGGAGAGGAGACGGGCTTGATGCCAGGATCCCTCGCGCGCCCCATCAGCCCCGTCTAGATTAACCAGGTACCCAGAGCTGCTAGTATTTCCCAAACACTGGGCACGATTCTCATGTAGGGAAACTGAGAAATAATAGGAGGCAAAAACTGTCCGCTTCCCACCCGCCTTCCCTCCCCCCGCCCCAATCGAAGACTCGTGCCCTCCGATGTGAGATTTTACGTTTGGCTAGCTTGGATTTGGGTCCATCGACTTTTCCTGGGCGAAAAGAAAAGTGGCAGTTTGGAGGCAGCGGAGAAACCCATCCCTCATCCGACCCTCCTCCCACCTCCCCTGCCCCTCCTAGTGGAAACCTGGCAGCTGGTGAGAGGAGTTCAGTCTGTCCCGGGGATTGAAAGGAACCCCAGCCTAGGGTTTGCTGGCTCAGAAAATCCCTCTTTTCTCTTCCTCCCTCCCTTCTGACTTTCGAGGAGGAGCTAGGAATTCAACGGAGATGCACCAGGTTTAGGGTCCTGTGGGGCAGCGGCTTCTGCACGTTGCCCAGCCGGGCACCAGGGGCCAGCTCTCTCTGCTCTGCCCAAAAGACAAAGCGTTTGTTTACTTAGTGGGCCTTATGGACTTTAAACATACCAAGCCCCAGGGAAAGCAGGGCTTCTTGCTCTTCTGCAGCTGTCACAGAAGTCTTCTCTGCTAGCATTCACTAGCATTGACCACAAAGCCCCAAATACACTCTCTTAGGCAGTCACAATTCATCAAACATTTCTTGAGCCACTCTGCTACTCAAGGCCCTAGGATGGGCTCTGGGGATACAGGTGGAGGAGGGACAGGGGAGATACATAGCCCCTGCCCTCAAGCAGCTTATAGTCTGGATGAGTCTTGGAACAGGAGTTGCACCCTGGTGAAATGATAGGACGTAAGATTTAGTAGTCGTAAGGGAAAGATCCAGAACATATGAGGAGAGTAAAGCATTAAGGAAGGTTAGAGGCATCAGGGATTGCTATGTGGAGGAGGTAGCTCCGGAGTCGGGTCCTGAAGGAAAAAACAAATGATTTCAAAGGGGAAAGTTAAAGAGATTCTATTTTCATGTCACAGAGGATGGAAGATGGTCAGTGACAATTACAGGGGAGGAATGATAGCTCTAGCTGAAAAGGACCTTACAGGTCACCTAGTCCAACTGCCTTATTTTACAAATGAGGAAATTGGGGCCCAGAGGAGTTGTGACTGCCGCCTCTCAGCTTTGGTACACTCCACTTTCAAAGCTTAATTGAAGTGTCAATTCCTCCTAGTCAGACTCTCCTCATTCATAGGATTATAATACTTTATCATCCATTTAAACTTGGAAGGGTTATGTGGCTTGCCCAGACCCAGTGGTACTAAATGGAATACTAAAACCCATGTTTTGTGACTTCCCTTCTTGGCTCTGCTTCTGGATATTAGCAGAGCTAGTATTTGAACCAAAGTTCTCAGACTATCAATGTGTCATTCTTTTCAGTAGACACACTGCCTCTGCGGAATATTAGGAAATAAGGCTATAAAAGTAATTCATAAGATTTAAAATTGGAAGAGACCTGAAGGATCACCTGGTGAAACCAATTCATTTTAAATCTGAGGAAGCTAAGGCAAGGGATGTGAAGAGGCATGCCCAGCAACACAGCTATGATAAGTGCCAGAGGTAAGATTTAATCCACCACCACCCACGTCCTCTAACTCCCAACCTGGCATTCATTAAATTGTATAAGTTGGAGACAAATTGTGGACTACCATGCCCACCACTACCCTGTGGCAGGCTAAAGTGTTGGTATTTGTCTGATAAACAAAAGGAAGTCACTGAAAGTTCTTAAGATGGACAAACACATCGCCATAAGACACAGTCTTCTCTGGACATACAGCAAAACCCCCTTAACACTTTGTGTTCATTGAACATAACTTTAAAAATCAAGGGACAAGAGAGTGGGAAATGGGGAATGTTCTGGGGAATTTCTCTCTACCTTGGGCCACTCCTTAAATCACTGGTTATCCTTTTAAATGGAAGTCACAGAATAGACATGAAAATGTCGATTTTCTTTCTGGTGAGCTGAGGTCAATTGTTTTTACTTTTATGTTAAGAGTTTTGTTTTTCTCATCCTTTCCTTTAGACATAAGGAAAATGAGAAGGCATTTCAATTTAATTAATCATACACAAAGGAAGAGAGGATATTCCATAGTTAAGAAGCCCATCGATCTATAGTGAAAGGTTTTGTTCTTTGGATATGAGGAGCATAATGACTAATGAGTGTGGTTACATGTGATGTGTAGAGAGCTTAGTTTCGACCCTATTCTCTGAGTTAAGCCCTCAAAAAGCATAAATCAATCAGATGATGATATCCATCTCATACTTCTGTGAAGTACAGTATACTTTATAAAGGTTATGAGCACTGGATTTGCAGTCAGAATGCTTATAGAATATAGAATTCTTATAGAATAATTTCTCATAGACCTTATAGTTAGAAGCTCCAGTTCATGACATTTTAAAAACACCTTCATTTGGAAGTGGCATCACGTGGTTATTGTGTGTCAGTCACCAGGCTGAGAGATGGAGATAGATATTCAAGAGAGACAGATTCCTGCCCTCAAGACACTTACAAGGAAAGTCAATGCACAAAAGGGAGTTGAAAAGCAAAGATGGATGCAGGTGAGGGGTATCCACATAGGGCATGATTTTAATTTCCTGAAAGTCAGAAGCAGAGCCAGAAGGTAACGCAGGTTGTCACAAAACATGGGTTTTAGCATTCCATTTAGTACCACTGGTTCTGGGCAAGCCACATAACCCTTCTAAGTTTAAATGGATGATCAAGTATTCTAATCCTATGAATGAGGAGAGTCTGACTCCGAGGAATTGGTGCTTCAGTTAAGCTTTGAAAGAACATACTGCTTCTGAGAGATCAAGATGAGTGGTGTCTATATTCTCAGGGACAGAGTTCTCCCTGTGCTGAGAGGTGGGCCTGAGTGGGACAAATCCTAGAAAGTCTAATACAAAGGGTTAGGGTGGGGGGAGTGAAATGAATTGGGGTTATATAAAGCAGTACCCAGAGAAAAGGTCTGGTCAGAACTGGGGGCCTAGCTTGTGTTACAGTTAGAGTTGGAGAATGATTTCCAGTTTCTAGGTATATTCACAGCCAGGAGGCAGAGAGGCTGATGGGGCTCATGGATGAGAACTTTTCCAACGGAAGTCACTTAGAGTAGTAGAAGGGCTTCTGTCTGAGATCATGACCGATACATTTGACTTTGCAAGAAGAAAATAAGAAACTGTTTCATGTGAGCCAGGAGCTGAAGACGTTCATAGACTACTGCTGGAGTGAAGGGCATGTAATGAGGGCAATGAGATGATCACTAAGATAGACCAAACGTATGTCTCTTCCTATGTAGTGCCATGGACATAGGAATTTGGCCACTAGGTGGCAGAGTGGCTAGAGTGTGGAATCTGGCATCAGGATTATCAAAATGTCGACCCAGTCTCAGATACTTACTGTGTGACAACAGGTAAGTTATTTAACCTCTCTGTGCCTCAGTTTCCTCAAATGAAAAATGGAAATACTAATAGTAGCTACTTCATAAGATTGTTATGAGGATTAAATGAGGTGATGCATGTAAAGAATTTTGCAATTCTTAAAGTTGAATGTAACAGTTACTTTTATTATTACTATTATTGTTGCTATGGTTACTTTTGTTATTGTTATGTCATCTGGAGATCGGAGTCACAGGAGAATGAACACCCAGCCACTACTGCAGTGATGAGCATCAAGAGGAAGAAAAGGACAGTTAAGTCAAGAAAATGGAGGTCATAGATAGTAATGATTCTCCTAATCTAGCTTGTTACTACCAACATGGCCTTTTAAGAGGTTTCTGGATCTAACCTTGATCTGGACTCCAAGAGCATAGCGCTAAAAGGGAACTGAATTATTTTCTGGAGGAAAAAAAAACCCAAAACAACAATCTCTGCCACCACAAACAAAGTGATTCTTGCTCCAGGGGTCGGCCTTCTGGGGACTTGGAAAAACCAACCAACCAAAAACAAAACAAAAAAAACCTTGAGTACTGTATTCAAAGGTGCTGGGTTGGCTTTGAACCTCTCTGTGGAAAAGATTGCTTCCCAATCCCTTTCTCCATCTATTCTAGACACAACGATGTCCAAATGAACACTTTGCTTTTCTTTGGCCTACTGTGCAATTGCCTGATAACGTCCCCTCTTTTTCCTTTTCAATGGCAAGGAACACACATGATTGTAATGCTGCTTCTCTGGAGATCTTAAAGATAGCCAGTCTCTTTGGAGTCTGTCCCTCCTTTCAGGTTTGCTTCACAATCATATGCTAGAATGTGGCATTTGTAAATATAATGAAGCACTTGAAGGAACCAGATGATACTCTTAAGAGTGTATGTAAAGAGAAGCAGACAAATGGACGTGGGAGTTGGTGGAAGTGACTGCTGGGGAAGAATCCCAGTTTTTGAATTAGCAAGTTGTTCAGGACAGCTAGGTAGCACAGTGGATAGAATGCTAGGTCTGGAATCAGGAAGACTCATCTTCCTGCGGTCAAATCTGGCCTCAGACACTTAATAGCTGTGTGATGCTGGGCAGGTCGCTAAGCCCTGTTTACCTCAGTTTTCTCATCTGTAAAATGATCTGGAAAAGGAAATGGCAAACTAATCTAATACCTCTGCCAAGCAAACCTCAAAATGGGGTCATGTAGAGTCAAATTCGACTGAAAACAACCGAACAAAAAAAGACTAGGTTCAAGACCTAGTTCTGACAATTGCTAGTTACGTCTGAACATGGGCAATTACCTAACCTTTCTCTGTCTCTATTTATTCATCACTAAATTGGGGGTTAATGATAGACTACCTACTTTAAGGAGTTGTTATGAGAAAAGTGTTTTGTCAACTTGAGGACACTAGAAAAATGCACATGGCCTCCAGAAGACAGGTCTTTATTTGGTAAGGAATGTAGAATTGAGGAGCATTTCAGACTGAAGTGGGACTAAAGACCTCCAGGGTGGGTCCCTTCCAAACCTGAGAGTAAAGGATTCAAGTAACACTCAACTGTAGAGATGTTTAGAAAAGCTGGTTCAAAAGGATAATCAAAAGACTCCCGTCCATCAGGAGAAGATAAAATAAGCTTCCATTTAGCAAGTTCTATTTTGGCGGCTTGCTGGCAATGTCTTGTAAGAGTTAAAGCAAGTTAATTCCCCCCTTTCATATTTCTAAGTGATTAATTCCTGTGAATTATAGTTAGGCACTCTGGTTCGTGACATTTCAAACACACCTACACATATACGCAGCACAAAGTGCACGTTTCATAAGAATTTTTGTGACTATGTTAGGCTCTGTATTAGAAATCCACATGGGACACTTTTGTGGGCTACTGTGTGATTACAGCTTAGATGGAAAATTCTGACGGCTTAACTTGCAAAGATTCAATTCAGCAAGGCAGCCAAAAGTTTGGGTGCTCATCATAACTTGTCTCACCTTTCTCTAACCCTGCTCTGTTCCGAGCCATTATGTGGATATCCTTAAATGTCTCTCTATTGCTTCTGCTCAATAGCTCATTCCTTCATCACTCCCCCATCTAGTCCAGATACAATCATGTCCAAATGAACCCTTTGCTTTACTTTGACCTGCTGTGCAACTGGCTAATAACACCCTCTCCTTTTTTTCAATATCAAGAAACACACAAGAGGTTAATGTTACTTCTCTGGTAATTCTGAAGATAGCTGGTCCCTTCAGAATCTGTTCATTCTTTCAATCACCCCCTCCATAAATGCCTTCCCATCACAATCACAGATTCTCATAATTGGAAGGCATCTTTGAAGCCAGAGGTTTGCTTCAACCACGCTTGGATAAGAATTCCCTCTCTAAAATGGAAGTTTAGAGTAGAGCCAAGATGGTGGAGAAAAGGCAGGAATTTTCCTGAGTTCTCCCAAATTGCCCTCCAAACAACTTAAGTTATGCCTCAAAACAAATTCTAGAGTGGCAGAACCAACAAAAAGATGGGGTAAAACCCAGTCCAAGATAACTTAGAGAGAAAACAAGAAAGGTCTCTCTCACTTTGGTCAAAGGGAAGCACAGCCCAGCATGGGTGGTATCCAGGCAGGCCAGCAGGATGCCCCTAACCCCAGCACAGATCAGCAACAACATGGGCCAGCTGTGAGGCCTCCAGCTCCCACAAGTGTATGGCCAGGCCTGGCAGGTCCAGGAGTTCCAGCACAGCAGGCACAACCAGACCTAATGACCGCAGCACAGCAGGCAAGCCATCAGGCCAGGAGGCCCTGGAACAACAATTGAGCTTCCAGCCTCAGAGGGCCTGGTGCAGCAGGCCAGGGGCCAGGCCCCTGGCTCTCAATTCAGGATGCTTGAGATAGTGCCCCCTGTATCCCAGGAGCAGAGCTAAACTTTAAAATTCATGAAGAAGGTTGGAAAATGATGAAAAAAAATGTGACCATAGAAATCTACTATGGGGCAAGGAAGATCATAACACAAACTCAAAGAGGACAACAATGTCAAAAAAATGTGTACATCTGAAGCTTCAAAGAGAAATGTGAATTGGTCTCAGGGACAAAAAGAACTCCTGGGAAAACTCAGAAAGGATTTTAAAAATCAAATAAGAGAGATAGAAGGAAATTGGGAATGAAATGAGAGCTATGTAAGAGAATCATGAAAAAAGAGTCAACAGCTTGGTAAAAGAAGCACAAAAAATGGGGAAGGATGCACAAAAATCAACTGAAGAAAACAACTCATTATAAAGTAGAATTGGCCAAATGGAAAATGAGGTACAAAAGCTAACTGAAGAAAATAATTCCTTAAAAATTACAATTGGACAAGTGGAAGGTCATGACTCCATGAGACATCAAAAATCAATCAAACAAAATCAAATGAATGCAAAAGAAAATGGAAGAAAATATGAAATACCTCATTGGAAAAATAACTGACATGGAGAATAGATACAGGAAAGATAATTTAAGAATTGTTGGACTACCCGAAAGTAATGATTTAAGAAAAAAAGAGCCTGGACAGCATCTTTCAAAAAATTATCAAAGAAAACTGCCCTGATATCCTAGAACCAGAGGACAAAATATTAAGTGAAAGAATCTATGAATCACCTTCTGAAAGAATCCTAAAATAAAAACTCAGAAATTTCATAGCCAAATTCCATTTCAGGTCAGGAAAAAAAAACTACTGCAAGCAAACATAAAGAAACAATTCAAGTATCTTTGAGTCAGGATTACACAGGATCTAGCAGCTTCTACATAAAGGATAGCTGGCTTGGAACATAGTACTCTAAAAGTCAAAGGATCTTGGCTTACAACCAAGAATCAACTACCCAGCAAAACTGACCATAAGCCTTCAGGGAAAAAATGGACCTTCAATGTAATAGAGGAATTTCAAACATTCCTAATGAAAAGACCAGAGCTAAACAGAAATTTCAATTTTTGAACATGAGACTCAAGACAAACATAAAAAAGGTTAACAGGAAAGAGAAAACATAAGTCATTCAATAAGGTTAAACTGTTTGCATTCTTATACAGGAAGATAATATTTTTAACTCTTAAGAACTGTTAGTATTTGGGCATTTCAAAGAAGTATACATAGACAGAGGGTATGGATATAAGGTGACATTAATGGGATGACATTAAAAAAATAAAGAATGTGAAAGAAAATTTTTCTGGGAAAAGAGGGAAAGGAAAGGTAGAAAGAGATAAATTATTTTATATGAAGAGGCATGAAAAACCTATTTCAGTGGAGGGAGAGAAGGGAAGGGGGTGAACATTGTTTGAAACTTACTCTTACCATATTTGGCTCAAAGAGGAAATAACACAGTCAGCTGAGTATAGAAATCAGTCTTACCCTATAGGGAAGTGGGGGGGGGTGACAGAACTAAAGGAAAATTGAAGGGTGCAGTGTTCAGAAGCAAAATGCTGGTGAGGAGGGAAAAGTTGAAGTAAGAGTGAGAGAAAAGGAGAGAGAGAGAGAGAGAGAGAGAGAGAGACAGAGAGAGAGAGAGAAAGAGAGAGAGACAGAGACAGAGACAGAGACAGAGAGGAGAGAGAGAGAGAGAATAAAGAGGGAGGAAATAACATGGAGGGAAACACAGTTACTAATCATAAATGAGAATGGGATGAAATGGAAAGTGGTAGCAGTGAGTGGATTAAAAACCAGAATCCTACAATATGTTGTTTACAAAAAACACATTTGAAGCAGAGAGACAAACAGAGTAAAGGTAAAATGCTAGAGCAGAATATTTTATACTTCAGCTGAAGTTTAAAAAAAAAAAAGCAGAGGTAGCACTCACGATCTCAGACCAAGCAAAAGCAAAAACAGATCTAATTAAAAGAGATAAGGAAGGAAACTACATCTTGCTAAAAGGTACCATAGACAATGAAGTAATATTATTAAAAAACATGTGTGCATCAAATGGTATAGCATACAAACCTCTAAATGAGTTACATGAGGCAATAGACAGTAAAACCATACTAGTGCGGAAAACCTCAACTTTCACTTCTCAGAAATCAATAAATCTAGCCACAAAATAAATAGTAAAAAGTTAAGGAGGTGAATAGAATTTTAGAAAAATTAGATAGGATAGACCTTTGGAGAAAATGGAGTGGAGAAAGAAAGGAATGTCCTTTTTTCTCAGTGGTATAAGGCACCCATATGAAAATTGAACATGTGTTAAGCCACAAAAACCTCATACTCAAATACAGAAAGACAGAAATATTAAATGTATCATTTTTAGATCATCTTGTATGATCTGAGACAAAACTGGAAAATACTATGTCAGAAACTAGGTATAGACCCACTTCTTACACCATATAAGACACATAATGTATAAATGGTACATGATTTAAAGATGAAAGATGATACCATAAGTGAATTAGGAAAGCAAGGAATTAGGTATCTGTCAGATCTATGGAGAAGGGAAGAATTTAAAACCAAACAGGAGACAAAGAGCATTATGAGACATAAAATGGACAATTTTGATTACATACTCTTGCACAGACAAAACCAATGCAACGAAGAGTAAAAAGAAAGCAAAAAGATGGGAAACATCTTTTTATAGCCAGAGTTTGTGATAAAGGCCTAATTTCTGAACTATATAGAGACTCGAGTCAAATTGATAAGAATACAAAATCATTCCCCAATTGAAAAATGAAAAAGAATATGAACAGGCTGTTTTCATTTCAGATGAAGAAATCCAAGGTATATATTATCATATGAAAAAAATGTTCTAAATCATTATTGATTAGAGAAATGCAAATTGAAAGTACTGTGAGGTACCTCCTCATACCTATTAAATTAATTAAGAATACATTGAATAAGGGGCCATGGAGACATAAATTAAAATTAATCGGAAACTAATTAACATAATCCTAAAGAATGAGGTCAAATAACAAATTACAGGAAGCACTGATAATTTTCAAAACAGATAATGACAGCAATGAGATAATGTATCAAAATTAATGAGATGTGACCAAAGCAGTTCCTAGTGAGAAATTTATATTGCTAATTACTTATAGCAATAACATAAATAAAGGGCAAATCAATGAATTTGGCATGCAACAAGAACCACAACAAAAACCTAGACATAGAAAAATTAAAAATTCTTAATTAAACATCAAATTGGAAATCCCCAAAATTAAAGGAGAGATTAATAAAATTGAAATTAAGAAAACCATTGAACTAATAAATGAAACTATGAACTGGTTTTATGAAAAAAATCAATAAAATTGATAAATCATTGGTTAATTTGATTTAAACAAGAAAGAAAACAACCAAATTACTTATATCAAAAAGAAAAAGAATGAATTCACTGCCAATGAAAAGGAAATTAAATCAATCATTAGAAGCTATTTTGCCCAATTGTATGTGAATAAATCTAACAATCCAAGTGAAATGGATGAATATTTACAAAAATATAAACTGCCCAGATGAACCGAAGAGGAAATAGAAAACTTAAATAACCCCATCTTGGAAAAAGAAATTGAACAAGCCATTAATTAACTCCCTTAGTAAAAATCCCCAAGTCCAAATGGATTCCTGAGTGAATTCTACCAAATGTTTAAAGAAAAATTAATTCCAATACTTTTAAACAATTTGCAGATATAGGCAAATAAAGAGTCCTACCATAGCCCTTGTATGACACAAATATGGGGCTGATATCTAAACCAGGAAGTCTGAAAACAGAGTTAGAAGACTATAGACCAATTTCCCTAATAAATATTGATGCACAAATTTTAAATAGAAAGTCAGCAAGGAGATTATAGCAATACATCACAGAGATCGTGCACTATGATCAGGTGGGATTTCTATGAGGAATGTAAGGATGGTTCAGTATTAGGAAAACTATCAGCATAATTGACCATATAAATAACAAAACACCAGAAATCATTTGTGTATCTCAAGAGATGCAGAAAAAGCTTTTCACTAAATGTAACACCCATTCCTATTTAAAAATGCCTGAGCGTATAGGAATAAAAGGAGCTTTCCTTAAAATAAGTAGAATGTATCTAATTCCATCAGTAAGCATTATTTGTTATGAGGATAAGCTAGAAGCATTTCCCTATAAGACTAAGGATGAAACAAAGGTGCTCATTATCACCATTATTATTCAATATCATACTAGAAATATTAGCTTTAGCAATAAGAATAAAAAATGAAGGAATTAGAATAGGCAATGAGGAAACAAAACTACCACTTTGTGCAAATATCATGATGGTATACTTAGAAAATCCTAGAAAATCAGTTAAAAAGCTACTTGTAATAATTAACAACTTTAGCAAAGTTGCAGAATATAAAATAGACCCATATAAATGATCAGTATATACACACATACCTACATACACACACACACACATACACACATATCCTCCAACAAAGCAGCAAGAGAAAGAGAAATTCCATCTAAAATAATTGTGGACAAAATAAAACACTAAGGAATCTATCTTCCAAGACAAGCCCAGGAAGTAGATGAACACAATTACAAAACACTGTTACACCAATAGAGTCAAATCTAAACAAAGAAATAAAAATTGCTCATAGGCAGGCTGACCCAACATAATAAAAAATGACAATTCTACCTAAATTAATTTACTTATTCAGTGCCATACCAATCAAGCAGCCAAAAATATTTCATAGAGCTAGAAAAATAATAAAATTCATTTTGAAGAACAAATGGTCAAGAATGAAAAGAAATGTGAAAGAAGGTGGCATCGCTGTACCCAATCTCAAGCTCTATTATAAAGTGGTAAATATCAAAACTATCTGCTACTGACTAAGAAATAGAATGGTGGATCAGTGGAATAGACTAGGTACACAAGACTCAGTAGTAAGTGACCATAGTAATTTCCTGTTTGATAAACTCAAAGACCACAGCCTTAGGGACAAGAAATCACTATTTGACAAAAACTGCTGGGAAAAGTGGAAAACGGTATGTCAGAAACTAGGTATAGACCCACTTCTTACACCATATAACAAGATACTATCCAAGTGGTACATGATTTAAAGACAAAGGGTGATACCCTTTGTGAATTAGGAAAGTGAATTAGGAAAGTGAATTAGGAAAGCAAGGAATTAGGTATCTGTCAGATCTGAGAAGGGAAGAATTTAAAACCAAACAGGAGGCAAAGAGCATTATGAGAAATAAAATGGACGATTTTGATTATATACTTTTTTTTTAAAGTTCTTGCACAAACAAAACCAATGCAACAAAGAGTAAAAAGAAAGCAAAAAGATGGGAAACAGTTTTATAGCCAGAGTTTGTGATAAAGGCCTAATTTCTGAACTATATAGAGACTTGAGTCAAACTGATAAGAATATAAAGTCATTGCCCAGTTGAAAAAATGACAAAGGATATGAACAGGCTGTTTTCATTTCAGATGAAGAAATCCAAGCTATTGATTATCATATGAAAAAAATGTTCTAAATCATTATTGATTAGAGAAATGCAAATTGAAAGTACTGTGAGGTACCACCTCATACCTATTAAATTAGGCAAAATGAGAGAAAAGGAAAATAATAAATGTTGGAGGGGATATGGGAAAATTGAGACACTAATGCATTGTTGATGTAGCTGTGAACTGATCCAACCATTCTGGTGATCAGTTTAGAACTACTCCCAAAGGGCTATAAATCTATGCATTCCCTTTGATCTGACCATACTGGTATGAGGTCTATATCCCAAAGAGAAAAAAAAAAGGCAGGACCTATTTGTTCAAAAATATTTACAGCAGCTCTTTTTGTAATGACAGAGTATTGGTAATTGAGGGGATGTCCATCAGCTGGGGAATGGCTGAAAAAAAAATTGTGGTATAGGATTACAATGGAATGCTACTGTGCTATAAGAAATGATGAGCAAGATGGTTTCAGAAAAAGAAAAAAAAACCTGGAAAGACTTCTATGAACTGATGCAAAGTGAAGTGAGCAGAACCTTAAGAAGATTGTGCACAGCAAAAGCAATAATGTACAATGATCAGCCGTGAATGATTTAATTATTCTCAACAATAAAGTGATTTTAGACAATTCCAAAGGACTCATAATCAAAAATGCAATCCGCCTCCAGAAAAAGAATAGAGTCTGAGTGCAGATTGAAGCATTCTAATTTTTACTTTCTGTAATTTTTTTCATGCATGGTATCTTTCTCCTTTGGCTTTGTGTCTTTTACAACATGACTAATATGGTACCATGTTTTGCATGATGGAACATGTAAAATCTATTAATTGCTTAATATGCCAGGGAGTGAGGAGGTGAGGAAGAGAGAAAATTTGGAACTCACAATTAAAAAAAAGAATGTTAATATTGTCCTTACATGTAACCGGAGAAAGTAGAATATTATTAAAAAATAAGACTAAAATGAAAGTTTATTCCAATCTGCTATACTCGTTTTGGAGTACTTAGAATCAAGCTATTTATTAAGGTCCTACTATTGGCCATACACTGTGCTAAGTTCTAGGGATAAAAAGAAAGGCCAAAACATTCTCTGCCATCAAGGAGCTCACAGTCTAAAGGCAGGCTGTAAGGGTGTAAATGAGGGTGTAAATGAGGGTGGCAGGGATGGGACGGACATGTAAACAACTGTGTACAAACAAGTTATATACAGGATAATTTGGAAATAATCTCAGAAAGACCTTAATGTTAAGGTTTTCGGAGAAGGGCTTCTTACAGATTGTGTGACATTGGCTAAGTCTTGAAGGAAACTGGGAAAGCCAGGAGGCTCAGGTGAAGCAAATTAGTCAATAATGCTAAAAGCAATAGTTCTTTATTAGATGGTATATTTACCTTGCACATGGGAATACAATTAACTAAGAGAGGTCTGTGATTAGGAGGATAAAGGAAAAGGAAGCAATGAGAAATCTGAATCAGAGTCATTTCATGAAAGAAAAATACAAGTGGATCTCCTGATGGGGTAGAATTCATCTGGGATTGACTTAGATGGAAGTTGGGGTCTTAAGTGATATGATATTGAAGCTGTAGCATGAAGAGTAAACATAGTAAAGATCATGTGAGAGTCTCCTCCTTTAAGCCATAGATTCTTAATTTGGGGTAGATCCGTTATTGCCTTCCAAGGGAGGATTCATGAACTTGGATGGGGTAAAACTAGATTTTTTTTCAGTAACCTCTAGCTGAAAGTTAGCATTTTCTTTAAGTATTATATTTATATTTATATTATTTTTATAAGGATCTATAAAATTCAATGGACTGCCCAAGGGATTCATCACACACACACACACACACACACACACACACACACACACAGAGAGAGAGTTAAGAAGTAAAATGTCCATTTTAGTAACAAACTAATCAATTGACATATCCTTTCCAGCAATGCTAGTGTTAATATAACTACTGTCATTGGAGGTAGAGCTAAAGAGAAGAGTGAGGCATCAAGCATGAAGATGATCTACCTAGATGTCATATATATCTGAGAAAGGACCAGATAAGATGAAAAATCAGTAGTCAGAGCCCAGGGTCACCTGAGTGAGTATCCAAATTAAATTTCAAGCAATTTTGTCAAGTTAGGGAAAACTCTAACTGCTCAATTGGAGTAAGGTGTGGATCAGAAAAAAAAAATTGTTTTAAAAATTTGTCACTTGTTTTCCAATGAAAAAAATAAAACAATTTATAGTCATATAAAAATTCTTTTAAATCATTATTGATTAGAGAAATACGGATTAAAACGACTTTGAGATATCATTTCATACCTGCCAGATTGGCTAAAATGATAGAAGGGTAAAGGGACAAATGTCTGAGAGGATGTGAAAAAATGGGACACTAAATCATTGTTGTTGGAATTGCAAACTGATCCAATCATTTTAGAGAGAAATTTACCCAAAGAGTTATTAAACTACCTAATCCTTTAACCCAGCAATACATCTATTTAGTTGATTTCCAAAGATGATTAGGAAAAAATAGAAGAAAAAAAGAAACTTAAATGTTCTAAAATGTTTATAGCAGCTGTCTTTGTGGTGACAAAGAACTGAAAATTGCAGGGATACCTAGCATTTAGGGAATATGATTGTGATGGAATACTACTGTGCTATAAGAAATGATGAGCTCAATGATTTTAGAAAAACACGGAAAGACTTGCATGAAATAAGGAACAGCAAAATGAGTAGAAGCAAGAAAACATTGTTTGAAGTAACAGCAATATTGTTTTAAGAATGACTTTGAGCACCTATCAATTGGGCAATGGCTGAAGAAGTTATAGTATACGAATGTAATGTAATACTACCGTGCCTTAAGAAATGATGAGCAGGTGGACTTCAGAAAAACCTGGAAAGACATATGAACTGATGCTGAGTGTAGGGAGCAGAACCAGGAGAACATTGTACACACTACCAGCCACAGTATATGATGACTGACTTTGATTAGCCCTTCTCAATGCAAGGACTTAAACAATTGCAAAGGACTCATGATGGAAAATGCCATCCACATCCAGAAGAAAAATAATATGGAGTTGAATACAGATTGAAGCATACTACTTACTCTCTTTTTTTGTTTTGTTTTGTTTTTTATTTTGTTTTCTTTCTCATTGTTCCTTCCATTGATTCTAATTCTTTGATACAACATAACTAATGTGAAAATATGTTTAATAAGAATGTCTATATAGAACATATATCAGATTGCACACTGTCTTGGGGAGGGAAGAGGGGAAGGATGTTGAGACAATTTAAAACTTTTGGAAATGAATGTTGAAAACTAAAAATAAGTAATTTAATCTATAAAAAAGATAAAGAATGACTTTGAGCAAATAAATTATTTTGTCTATTACAAATACCCACATTAAATATAAAGTGCATATAAAGAAAAATGCTGTCTGCATCCAGAGAGAGAAGTGATAAATAGAAGAAAGTATAGAATAATTTTCCATATCTATGTATTTATTTGTGTCTAATGGTAGCCATCTCTAGGGTGGCAGGGGTTGGAGGGAAGAAAAAAAATAAAATTTACATGATAATTTTGTTGTATATTTGAAAAGAATAACAAGTTGTGCATAATAGATTTACAGTTTCATGTACAATCATATTTTTATCATGCTGTGTTATATAAATGCTTGTTTTATTCCATAAATTAAAAATAAAATTAAAAAAGTGGGCACTTAAATTCAATCTGGAAAGAGACTAAGAGATTCCAAGTATGGGAAAGGAGAAGACAGGTAGGCATACTGAGGAAGTGAAGACAATCTTTGCAAAGACATGGAGGCAGGAAATGGAAAACCATATTTGAGGAACAGCAGGCAGGCCAGCTTGACCAAAGGAAGAGTACATGAGGGATAGCAATACACATTGCCAGAGGAGAGAAGAGATGGTTTGTAGCAGATGCCATGGAGATTGCAAGAGGAAGGCAGACTTGTGCTAGTGAGGACCCAATTGTAATGTGATAAGATATATTTATAGGGGCTTTCTTCAATACTATTCAGCAGCATAATTTTAAGATCAGAGAAGAAAAAAGACAAACAGGTAAGCCAGGGTTGATTTATAGAGAAGGATGAGCATCAGCAGGATAAAAAGGCAAGGGATATCAGGATTTTTAGGGGAGCAAAGTGAGACCAGAACAGTAAAGAGAGAGTTGGAAAGAAAAGAGGAGTGGGATGACTGGAGGTTGTGGTGATGATGAAGAGCAGGTTTAAGGTGGGGGTGAGGCATAGAGAGATATGGAAGCATTGGAAGTTGTGGTTAGATAGAGGAACTCCAGATTTCCAGATCATAAAGGTGAAACAAAAGCTAGTGATGATGGTTGTGCTGTTGTATGTTTGTCCTTCATTTTCAAAGAGGACCATGACATCAGGGAAATGATGACATGACTTGCAGTTGTCTTTGATTTGAGTGAGAGAGGGCTGTGCAAGGTCACCAGCCTCACTTTCTCCTCCAGAGCCATCTGGAACAAGTGACCAGATATTTGTCAGGATGACGGGAGATGACCCAGGATGTAAATGATGATGAAATTAAGGATAGAACTGTCTCTGTTTATGGTTGAGAAGGATTGAAGGTGGAAGTCATAATAACTGGATAGATTTTGGACCTAAGGTATTTGATGGGTGGACAAAATGCACACTGAAACCCCCAAGGGTAACAGGTTGGTGTAGAGAGGAAGACTGTGAGCCTGCTCCTGAACTCCTTGAGCAAGGCTGAGAAAGAAGATGGAAATAGGAGGGGAATGTTACGTAACTTCCACAAGGAAATGAATTGAGTGATATATTTGGCAATGAACGGAACCTCTAAGGAGGAAAAGAGGGGTAGTGATGGCCGATGACCAAGTTCATTAAAATGTCAATCTCAAGATTTGTTGCTGTTATTGTTTTAACAGACTTCACCAAACATGTGACCAATTTAGGCTAATCTGTTTCACTGTATCTACCTGCTTTTTTTTGATGGACTTCACTAAGATCATGGTCATAGACAATTGCCAAAGCAGACTCTCAGACAATGAATTAGGCTTTCCACAATGAGGAAGCAATGGTGGTGTTTGGCTGTTCAGTTCCTGAATTTTTATTATAAAATACCTCATTCCCTGAAAGGCCCTCTGGCCAGTGGGCCCTTTGCTAAGAGCCAGCCAAGGGGTGGATTTTGGCAGCATCCAGCATGCAGGTGCTTGCTGCCAGGATTGACACAACTCAAAGGGACATCACAGCTCAAAGAAGAGGCTTTCTGCCTCAATTCTGGTGCATCTGCTTGGTTTTCAGGAGTTTGGTCCCCTCCCATAAATCATGACTTAGAAGAGAGCATTGACAAGCCTGTGGACCGACAGCCTGCCACACCTCCAAAGGCATGCCACCTTATGCTCTAACAAAAGTGGCTAACTTTTTCGCTCCCTACTTTCTTACCGAATTCCCTGCCCCATCAATTCAATTGATTTCAATTCAATTCAGAACACCTTTATTAAATACACTGTATTCATGACATACTGATATGTCCCTAGTATATTAAGACATGAAATTTTAAACAAAACAAAAAGACAAATAACAAGAAAACAAAACAGACAATAAAGGAAAGGAAAAAAGGGGGGGAAGTGGGGAAGAGAGGACAAAAGAGGAGGTGAGGAGAAGGAGAAAGGGCTCCTAGTCTCAAGAAGTTTATTTGCATAATCACAAAACTATAGATTCCAACCCCTCTATTTGCCTTACTTCACTGCTTCGGTCCTACTGTACACTTGGGGAAAAAATATTGGAGCCTGGGATCCATCTTCCTAGTCATGAGATTCTCCAAACTTAGCCCTACTAGTCACTCAAACACTAAGAATTTATTAAGCACTGTTTTAAGAACTGAGAACCAAAGATGAAAATTGGTCCTTGTCCTCAAGAAACTCACACTTCTTAAGAAGGAGCACATAACTATATAAGTGTAATAGGAAGCGACTACAGATAGATATGTACAAAACATGCACAAATAAAGATACATTTTTTTGTTGGGGTGATGATGAGAGACCACTGGTGGCTGAGGAGGTACGGATCAGGAAATGCTTCATGTAAAGTAAAAAGTGACATAAGCTGAGTTTGGAATTCAAGAGGTGGAGGTGAGCAAGACCTTCTTCTTCAGCATGGTAATGAGAAAGGCAGAGAAAAGTAGGAGTGCCCTATGTGAGGAGCACAAAGACAGTCTGGCTATACTATAGCATAAGTGAAAGAGAATAATGTATAATTAAGCTAGAAAGAGTTGGTTGGGGCCAGTTTATGCTAGGCTGTAAATGCTAGAAAGCAGTTTCTTTAAGAATCTAGAAGCACTAGGGAATCACAAAACTTTATCCAGTAGAGGAGTGATAGAGTCACCCTTGTCCTTAGACAATCAACACACCAGTTATATTCTGCATGAGATATGATTAAAATTTGACTTACAGACATACATTACCATATCTGAATCTTGAACACCATAGTCAAATGCAGGTAAAATTATCCCTATTTTACTGAGAAAAGGTGGCATAGTGTGGAAGAAAGAATGGTTTACTTGTAGTCAGGAGGAGCTGCTTTTGAGTCCTGGCTCAGATATTTAAGAGGTATGTATTCTGGGGTAAGTCACTGAACTTTTCTAAAACTAATTTCTCTTTTTACATCAATCAGAATTATAATATTTAAATGTCTCGCCTCACAGTGTGATTGTAAGTTAAGCATTTGGAAATTTTTAAAGACTTACATAAATATAAATTATTAATTGAGAAAACAGGCTCAGCAAGGTTAAATAATCTTGCATTTATATAATGCTTTGAGGCCTAGAAAGCACTATCGTCACTGTCCTATGAGTGCAAATAATGTGGGTATTATTACCATATATAAGCATTATCATCACAGTACTATGGGTTTAAGTAATGTGGATATTATCACCTATATATGTGTATATATATATATATATATTTAAAAATAATTATATTTTTATCATTGATTTTTTTAAATTTTACTCTCTAAATTCTCTCCCTCCAAATTCTCCTCCGCCAACTGAGAAATCAAGTAATATGTCAATTATACATGTAAATATTTACATATTTTTATCATACCTGTGACTTCTTGATTTAATAGTAGTGCTTTAAGGTTTGAAAAGTAGTTTTTCATATATTTTCTCATTCAATGTTTGCCACAATCCTGTGAGATAAGTGGTATTATTGTTGTCTTTTAAAGACAAGGAAACCGAGACTGAGAGAGTATGCGTGACTAGCCCGTTGGGGACACACAATAAATATCTGAGGTGGGATTTGAACTCAGGTCTAACCTAGTTCCAAATCTTGCATTCCATCTACTATATTGAACACCCTCTTCAGGGAGATCCTGGTAGAAAACTTTCTTTTTCAGTATAAATCCTAGCTTCCTCTTCATCTTATAGACATTATAGATTTTCCTGTGGTGTTAAGAGGTTAAATAATTTGCTCAGCTTCACAAGGCCAACATGTGGATGAAAGGGGCCTAGAACTGAGGTGGTCCTGACTCTGAAGCCCCCTGTCTATCCATCATGCCATTCTGTTCCTCTATATGCCATAACACAGATAAGGAAAACCAAGCACAGATTATTGAAGTGACTAGACTGGGGTCACAGCTAGAAATGGAAAGGCTGGAATAGAACTGAGTCCAGTATTTTTTCTATAACAACAGTTTCCTCTTGTAGTAAGAAATCTGTGTATATTAAAAAGGATTTCCTATGTTGGTGTTGATATCTTGTAAAGTAGGAGAATATACTGTAATAAACAAATAACTTACTACAGAATTTCAGTTTAAAAAACCTGCAATCATCTTTAATCTTCTTTTGCTATTTAGTAACAGTGTTCAAAAGCCTGAGTTTTCTTTTTCACCAAGGAAATATTTAAGTATCAAAGAAAATTTTCTATGAAATAAAAAGCCAGATCCTTTGGATTATTAGAGAAAAAAATAGTTACATAGAGATCCTGCTTACAATATAATTACACTTGGGGTTTTTTTTGACATTAGAAAAGGATGTAATATTTTATTAAAATGGTCCACAAAATTCCCATTAATGAGAAATTTTTCAGCTTGCATTTATAATTTGATTCCAGTTACCTTTTTGAAAAATACATTTCATTTCATTGAATAAAGCAAGGCAGTCAAGTATGCATCCCCTTACATTCCCTATTCAGATTTCAATTTCTAGTATGGCCTTTGTATAAACTAAGTTTGCATAAACTATTACTTTAGTTCATCATCACTAAATTATTTGAATATATTTGTTGTGGTATAACTAATCACTTGTGGATTGGCTATTGTCAACATTATCTCAGCTGGGGGGGAACTCAGCACCTCCACAAGTCCCAGGTCATTCACCTATAAAATGATTATAATAATACCTACAATCCCTACCTCACTGGGTTATCTTGAGGTTCCTGTTAAATAATATATGTAAAATGCTTTGCAACCCGTAAGGCGCTGTTTAAATGTCAGTTGTGAAGGCAAGATTGGATAATATAGGGAGACTTTTTCTCAGACTTGGGACATCCAGTTCCCAAAAGGCATTTTTGATACATTAATTGAAGAACTCAAAATCTTAGTGCACCCAAGCAACTGTCAATGGTTTTAAACTATAGAACAATTATAGATATACTTTGGTTAGGAGATCTCTTACTAGAAATTTCCTACACATATAAAATAACAGGCCAAGACAAATAATATTAATAAATATCACTATTAAAAGTCAATAAATTAACAAGCATTGAACTTACTATATGCCAAGTATCATCCTATTATTATGACCACCAGTCATTATTATTTTATTATTATATAATAATAATAATTTTTAATAATAATAATCTTTTAAAGGGACATTTTTAAAAGATTACATTCAGGAATGTTGAGACCAAAAATAACTCAACATCCAGTGTCTAGTACTTAGTGCCTAGCTAAGCTCATTCTTTAATGCCATATTCAGTACACTTCTGTCTGTTCTACATTAGTGTTTATATTACATGGAACAAGCAATGATTTGAATATGATTTCATTTTTCAATAGAATAAAGTTTTCATATATGTATTTTGACCAACCTATGGCTAACTTAGTATGTCCAACCTCGCCTAGATTAAATCAGATAGAGCTGGTCTCTCTAACTTAAATTAGTTTTCCATCAGCTAAATGCTGGAGAGGCAGGCAGCAAGGCATGAAGATGAGGACAATGAACTTGGAATCAGGAAGACTTAGATTCACAACCATCCTGAGACATTTCCTAGCATTATAACCCTGAACAAGTGTCTTTACTTTATATGTGTTTTTTAAGTCTGTAAAATGAGAGGATTGGAGTGTTTCAACAATTTGACTAGCAGCTGCTGTGGAGGTAAAAAACCAACACAAGCCCAACAACAAGAATGCTGCAAGCCCAGGTTCTTTTATCTGCTTTACTAAGGAAAGCAATGTTAAGGGGTTAACAATCTTTCTTTAATCCAACATATAAATATCATTCATTCAGCTCGGGAAAAAGCCAGCACCCTGCACTTCAGAGCAAATACAAGCAAATTACAAATGTACATTTATAAACAGACCAAACACAATTTGTAGTTACCAAGGAGCCATCAACATCTGAGTTCAGGCGGGAGCTCGACAACGGCTGGCCCAGAGTCAGGCTCCACTCCTACCATGGCTCAGAGCTCCAAAAGAGAAAGCCAACCTCTGGGCTTATAAATCTTGTTCAGGGTCAAAGGTTAGTCACACATGTGACTCACCCACGTGACCTAAAAGGGTTACAAAAATGAGACTTAAATGCATGTGGTCTAAAAGCCTCTGATGTCACAAACATCAGAGTCACTCGAACCCATGGAAACCTGGCTTTCCCTTGAGACAAGGAGGTCATCAAGGACTTCTAATTTAATCAAGGAAATAAAGGCCAAACTCTTCAAGGGTACTTGGTTGAATAAGTGCTAACAGCCCATCTTGATTGCCAATACATGGAGTCTACAGCTTCTCTGATTCCTTCAATCTCTAAATATATGAGCCTATGATTTTGTGCCACTCACATATTTCGCTGATCTCTTTTGTTGTATTTTCAATTATATAGCTACTAAATGGATATTACTCCAAATTAAATGTTAATAAATTTGTATCTCTTAAAGAATACACATCATTGGCTTAGATACACTGTGGCTCTTGGCAGTGGGAAAGGATCATTCAGTTCCACAATAAAGAAGGATAATGCACACTGAAGTACAAAGGGAAGTACAGTAAGAAATAAAAATAAATGATACATACTGACAAATGATTGTTGGGGAAACAGCATAATCAATCATTAGGAGAAAAAAAAAAACTTTAAAGGACCGGGGCAACTGGAGGCATTGCATTTAATGATTCCTCTACAGTGTAGCACAGGCTTCTCGGCAGTTGGATGAACAAGATTAAATCAGTAAAATAAACAAGCAAATGGATGAATAAACAAACAAGGGAATGAATTTTTGAAAAGTTACCAAACATTGCTACAGAGGAAAAAATACTTCTTATCAGCAAGACAATACAAAGAACAGAGCACCGAAAATTGGAGAAAAGGTAATTTTTAGAGATAGAACTCATTTTTTTTAAATTCGACGCCATATCAAAACTTATATTAGAAGAAATCTAAGTTCAGCCATAATATGTGGAACTATTTAGAAGATTGTAATTCATCCACCTCAAAAAGTATTTTGAATATAAAAAAAAATCTAATTGAATAGAAGTCTTTTCCCCATTAAATGAATAATTAATTCTGATAAACATGTTCATTTATTAAGAAACAGAACATTTCAGAATAGCATAATCTCCAAAATTAAGATGAAATATGATGTATGACATTGCCCTGTGACACAAGTCATGAAAGGTTGAGAAATTTATCTGAGAGTTGGAGATAAATACACTCTAAATGGCCTAGGAACTTGCCTGCTTTATACCTCATGAAAAATCCCAGGTCTATCAACAGTGATAGACTTGGGAAAAAATGGACTGATCGTCAAATACACTTAATATTCAAAATGATGAAAGCGTGGTTTCATGATGAAAAATGAAAGAATATGTGCAAAATTTTGTGAACTCAATGATGGATCATGTAAAACAAATGAGTGAAACAAAAGGCAGTCATACTATCCGGCAGCTAGTCAATAATTACTTTAAAAATACCTACTGCATGCCAGAGACTGTGTTAAATGCTGAGTATACAAAAAGAGGCAAAAGATGGTCCCCACTCTCAAGGAGCTTATAATCAAATAATGCATAGCATTTTTAAGGATGTTATTTAATGTTAGTTGGCTTAATCCTGTAAACTACAATACTATAGGACCGGCTTCCACTTGATATTGTCTTCAGGAATCCAGGGTGATGGACTTTACAAAAAAGATAATGACATGAAAATTTCCACAGAAACCCACCTTCCTTGAGAAGTACTTCATAAAGAATGTATAACAGAACAAAGAAAAGAACATTAATAAATGTGAATTGAACCACTCCCCCATACACATACCCAGAAAAAGGTGGGGGGAGGGAGAGAAAAAGGAAGGGAGAAAACAAAAGAGGAATGGAGAGGAAAGGGGAAGTGGGGGTAGTTAGGGGAGAGGACGGGAGGAAAAGTATGATCTACATGCTTTTGATCTGTGTAGTAACCAAGGAAATGCCTCTTTGCCTCCATAACCCCATCCATAGTAGTGGGAGAGGGTAAGGGATATGATATAAAGTTCTTAACTCAAGATCACCATCCAGGATTCTGCAATCCCCAGCTTTCGAAAACACCTAATACTATTATGGGAGCCTGAAACTTTAACTTCCCAGTAGGAATTGTGAACTCATTTGATCTCAGGTCCTGAGTTAGAACTGAAGAAGCAGCCAATGTTTCCAACCAACACTTTCTGGTCTGGGACTTCTACAATGGACTGGGATTGAAACTGACACAGGTTCCCAGTCAAAGATTGCAGCAATGGTCCAACCATGCCATTAAAAACGGCTGAAAGTTCTCGAGTGATCTAGGTACTAGGAAACAGGGCTTGGCATTAAGAATGAGGGTTGGCACTGGACCTTGCCATTGAAACTGAACCTATAGAAGGGAATAGACATAGGTACTTTGGCCCTAAGTATAGAAATTATCCAAATCGTGTGACCCAAATTCTAAGAAATGAAAGAAGAGTTGAAATAAGAAATAAAGACTAAAATTAGAGCAGTTGAGTTTGGTAGGCAGCACGGTTAGTAGAAAGAGTATCGGATTTATAGTCAAAGGGTACGTTGTTCACTACCTCTTACTGTCTATGAGATATTAAGCAGCTAAGTTGTCCTAGGTGACTTCTAAGGTCTCTTATGAGTCTAGATCTACAAACCTTTGATTCTATGGTATTGTTCTCATTGTAAAGATGAAATAACACAGAAACAAGAATAGACTCTCTTACCATCATAATGGATACCCTTAAAATTAGAATGAAGCAAACATAAGTCAACAACATAATGACAGAAATATGAGAATAAAAGCAAAATATTAAAAAAAAACATGATGTAGTAGATATGTATGTTACCTGCTATTTAAAAATGACATAGAAAACAGGAGTAACTAAAAATGATTTGTTCTTCTTGAGAAACATAAACAAAATAATTTAATGAGCTAGAATATGATATTTTAAGAAATAATAAAGGAAAAATGCCTCAAACCTAAGTGTGAATATAAAGAATATACAGGTCACCAACTAAAACAAACTTCAAATTTAGTACTCTGAGAAATGGCTTTGCTATTTTCTTTCTTTTCTTTTTTTGCTTGTTTTTTGGCAGGGCAACTGGAGTTAAGTGACTTGCCCAAAGTCACATAGCTAATACATGTGTCAAGTGTCTGAGGCAGATTTGGACTCAGGTCCTCCTGACTCCAAGGCTGGTGCTCTATTCACTAAGCCACCTAGCTGCCCCATGGCTTTGCTCTTTTCGAGGACTTGTAGGTCAAAACAATAAGTATTACAAACAATCAGGAAGAACAATATCATGGATTAGCAGAGTCAAGATGGTGAAGAGAAGCCAGGAAGCTGCCTATGCTCTCTGCAGTTTCCCTTGGAAACAACATTAAATCAGTCCTCTAAATGGGTTTGGTAGTGACAGAACTAGCAAAAAGACAGAGCGAAACAATTTTGCAGCTTAAGATAACTTAGAAGGACTTCAAGAAAGGTGTGTCTCACTTGGGTAAAAGGGGAGTGCAGTTTATCAGAGAAGGTATCTGGGAACCTCAGCAGAAGGCTCTTAGCCGCAGCATAGATCAACAATCAAGGCCCCTTAGTACTGGCTCAGCAGGCCAGTGGCACAGCAGACCAGTTGTGACACCTCCTGTTTCAGTTCAGAAGGCAAACTGCCAACCCCGGAACCCCGGCACAACAGGCGCGACTAGGAAGGACCACCTCAGAGCAGTGGGAAAGCTGCCAGAACACAAGGCCCTGGCACAGAAAGCCAGTGACCAGGCTTTTGGCCTTCAGTACAATAAGCTTGGAACAGTGTTCCTGATGCCCCAGGAGCAGAGCACAACTTTAAAAGTCACGAAATAGGCTAAGAAATGATCAGAAAAGAAAAAAGAGAAACTAACAGAAAAGAGCCCTGACTGTAAAAAGGTACTATGGCTACAGGGAAAAACAACACAAACTCAGAAGAGGACAACAAGGTCAAAGTGCCTACATGTGAAACCTCAAAAGGGAATAGCAATTGTTCTCAAGCTCAAAAAGCCTTACTGGAAAAACTCAAAAAGGATTTTAAAAATCAAATAAGAGAGGTAGGTGAAAAATTGGGAAAAGAAATGAGTTATGCAAAAGACAGTAAACAGCTTGGAAAAAGAAGGACAAAACTGATGAAAGAAAACAATTCCTTAAAAATACAATTGGCCAAATGGGGGGAAAATCTACTGAAGAAAACAACCCCTTAAAATAGAATTGGCCAAATGGAAAAGGAAGGACAAAAGATAACTAAAGAAAATAATTCCTTAAAAATGAGAACTAGACAAGTGGAAGCTAAGGACTCCATGATACATCAAGAATCAGTCAAACAAAATCAAAATAATAAAAAATAGAAGAAAACGTGAAATACCTCATTGGAAAAACAACAGACCTTGAAAATAGATCCAAGAGACATAGTTTAAGAATTATTGGACAACCTGACAAGCATGAACACACACACACACACACACACACACACACACACACACACACACACACACACACAGAGCCTGATCAGCATCTTTCAAGAAATTTATCATGCAAAGCTGTCCTGACATCCTAAAACCAGAGGGTCAAATAGTCATTGAAAGAATCCACCAATCACCTCCCAAAAGAGATCACAAAAATAAAACTCCAAGGAATATTAGAGCCAAATTCCAGAATAATGAGGTCAAGGAGAAAATACTGCATGTAGCCAGTTAGAAAAACTTTAAATATCAAGGCGCTACAGCCAATATAACACACAACTTAGCAGCTCCCACATTAAAGGATCAGAGGGCTGGAGATATGATATTCTGGAAGGCAAAGGAACTTGGATTAAAATCAAGAATCAACTACCCAGAAAAATTGAGCATAATCTTTCAGGAGAAGAGATGGACATTCAATCAAATAGGGGAATTTCAAACTTCCCTAATGAAAAGACCAGAGCCGAACAGAAAATTCAATCTTTAAATATAGGACTCAAAAGAAGCATAAAAAAGGTAAACAAGAAAGAAAAAAAAAGTTATTCAATAAGGTTAAAAGCCTTTATATCTCTACAGGGGAAGATGATGCTAATAACCCTTGAGAACCATATTTCTATTAAGAAAATTAGGCACTAATATTTATTAAGAAAATTTGTCTATAGTTTTCTTTCTCTGTTTTTGTTCTCCCTGATTTAGGTTTATAAGTCATATTTGTGCCACGAAAGGAATTTGGTAAAACTCCTTCTTAACCTATTTTTTTTCCTCCAAATACTTTATAGCATTAGGATTAATTGTTCCTTAAGTATTTGGTAGAATTCACTTGTAAATCAATCTGGTCCTTGGCCTTTTTTTTTTCTTACAGAACTCATGGATGGCTTGTTCATTTTTCTCCAACATAGAATTATTTGTTTAAGGATTTCATTTATTCTTCTGTTAACGTGGGCAGTTTATGCTTTTATATTGATCCATTTCACTTAGATTTTCAGTTTTAATGGAATATAATTTGGCAAAATAAGTCCAAATTACTGCTCTAATTTCATTTTCCTCGGTAGTTCATTTACCATTTTCATTTTTGATACTAGTAATTTGTTTTTCCTTTTTTAAAAATTAAATTAACCAATGGCTTATCTGTTTTTCTTTTCAAAAAAGAACAGCTACTAGTTTTATTTCTTTGTTCAATGGGCTCCTTTTTTTACTTTAAATTATATTATTCTCTCATTTGATCTTTAGGATTTCCATTTTAGTGCTCAATTGTGGGTTTTAAATTTGTTTTTTTCTAGGTTTTTTTTCAATATGTATGCCTAATTCATTGGTTTGATTGTTCTCTCTTTTATTGATATGGGCACTGAGAAATATAGCTTTCCCCTAAGTATTTCTTTGGCTATATCCCACAAATTCTAGAAGGTTGTCTCATTGTTTTTGTTCTCTTTTAAAAAAATATTGTTTCTATGATTTGTTCTTTGAACACTCATTCTTTTGGACTTGATTATTTAATTTCCAATAAAATTTTAATCTCTGCTTCCAAGGTCCATTGTTGAACGAACTATTTATTGAATTTATTTTCTGAAAAGAATGCATTTAATATTTCCATTTTTTCATTTGGTCGTGAGATTTTATGCCCTAGCACATGGTCAGTTTTTATGAAGGTGCCATGTACAGCTGAGAAAAATGTATAATTTTTTGTGTTTTTTGCTATTTCCATTCACTTTTCTCCAGTGGTCTAATATCTAACTTTTCTGATATTCTTTTTATCTCCTTAACTTTTTTATTTTGTTTTATTTCTATTTATTTATTTTTTTACTTTTGAATTCTATATTTTATTATTTAATATTTTTAGTTAATTATTTAGTTTAGTTTAATTTAATTAATAAATAAATAAATTAAAAATAAATAAATAAATTTAATTAATAAATTTAATTTAGTTTAATTATTTTTTAGTTTTCAGCATTGATTTCCACAAGATTTTGAGTTACAAATTTTCTTCCCATTTCTACCTCCCCCCCCCAACATGGCATATATTCTGATTGCCCTGTTCCCCACTCCCCGCCCCATCTACTTTCCTCTTACTTTCAGGTAGGGCAGGATAGATTTCTAAGCCCCATTGCCTATGTATCTTATTTCGCAGTTGCATGCAAAAAATAACTTTTGTTTTGAGCATTTGCTTTTAAAACTTTGAATTCTGAATTCTCTCCCTTCTTTCCTTCCCACCCAACCTCCCTATGAAGGCAAGCAATTCAGCATAGGTCACATGCGTATCATTATGTAAAACCCTTCCACAATACTCACGTTGTGAAAGGCTAACTATATTTTGCTCCCTCCTATCCCATCCCCCTTTATCCAATTTTCTCCCTTGACCCTGTCCCTTTTCAAAAGTGTTTGCTTTTGATTACCTCCTCTCCCATCTGCCCTCTCTTCTACCATCCCTGCTTTTTTATCCCCTTCCTCCTACTTTCCTGTGGGGTAAGATACCCAATTGAGTGTCCCTCCTCAAGTCAAATATGACAAGAACAAGATTCATTCATTCCCCCTCACCTGCCCCCTCTTCCATTCCAACAGAACTGCTTTTCCTTGCCACTTTTATGTGAGATAATTTACCCCATTCTATCTCTCCCTTTCTCCCTCTCTCAATACATTCCTCTCTTACCCCTTAATTTTATTTTATATTTTAGATATCATCCTTTCATATTCAACTCACCCTCTGCCCTCTGTCTATATATATGTTTGTGTGCGTGTGTATATATATGTATATGTATACGTATGTATGTACGTATGTACATTCCTTTCAACTACCCTAACGCTGAGAAGGGTCTCATGAATTACACACATCGTCTTTCCATGTAAGAACATAAACACAACAGTTCAACTTTAGTGAGTCCCTTATGATTTCTCTTCCTTGTTTACCTTTTCATGCTCCTCTTGATTCTTGTATTTGAAAGTCAAATTTTCTATTCAGCTCTGGTCTTTTCACTGAGAAACCTTGAAAGTCCTGTATCTTATTGAAAACCCATATTTTGCCTTGGACCATTATACTCAGTTTTGCTGGGTAGGTGATTCTTGGTTTTAATCCTAGCCCCTTTGACCTCTGGAATATCATATTCCAAGTCCTTCAAGCCCTTAATGTAGAAACTGTTAGATCTTGTGTTATCCTGATTGTGTTTCCACAGTACTCAAATTGTTTCTTTCTAGATGCTCGCAATATTTTCTCCTTGACCTGGGAACTCTGTAATTTGGGCACAATATTCCTAGGAGTTTTCTTTTTGGGATCTTTTTCAAGAGGAGATCAGTGAATTCTTTCAATTTTTATTTTAATCAGATCCAAGCAGGGCAAAGCAAGCTCTGCACTCCCACTCTGATTTGCTGATTAATCCCTCCCACCAGGTGGGCCTGGAGACAGAAGCAACTGAAGCACCTGGAGCTCTGGAAGCAGCTGCAGCACTACACCACCTCTGCCACCCCTGGGCAGGGGCCAAATGTGCACTTTTCTCACTCTGCTCCCACAGGTTTTCCACTAAACTGCTCTGCTGTCTTTGGCGTTTGTGGGTTGAGAAGTCTGGTAACTGCCACAGCTGAATGATTTAGGCCCCTACGGCCTGCTCCTCCAGGCTCCAGGTCTGGTTGGTCCTGGCACGGCCCACACTGGGCTCTGCTCTGCTCCCAGCTCTGTGTGATAGACCCTTCCCAGTAACAATCCAGGCTGTCCTGGGCTGGAGCCCTGCTTCTCCCTGCTATCTCATGGGTTCTGCATCTCTAGAATTTGTTCAGAGCCATTTTTTACAGGCGTTTGGAGGGACCTGTGGGACAGCTTAAGGGAGTCCCTGTTTTCCAGCCTCCATCTTGGCTCTGCCCTTTGTTTTATTTTTAAATTTCATGGTTATATTTATCTAACTCTAGGAAGGAAAAGTTGAGGTACCCAGCTAGTATAGTTTTACTGTCTAATTCCTCTTTTATTCATTTAACTTTTCCTTTAAGAATTTGAATGCTATGCCATTTGGAACATACACAAACAGACACACACATATTGATTTGTGTGTGTATATACATATACATGTATATATACGCACACATATTTATACTTTCACACACATATATACATACATGTACACATATGAATGTGTATATGTGTATATATATATGTGTGTTTGTGTGCATATATTCCTTGATAATTTCTTGACATATGATGTTTGTGGTCTTTCTCTGATCATGGCTTCCAGATAATCCAGTAATTCTTAAATTATCCCTCCTCAATCTATTTTCCAGGTCAGTTTATTTTCTGATGAGATATTTCACATTTTCTTCTATTTTTTTCCATTCTTTTGACTTTGTTTTGTTGTTTCTTGATGTCTTTTGAAGTCATTAGTTTTTAATTGATTAATTCTAATTTTAAAGGAATGATTTTCTTCATTGAGCTTTGTACTTTTTTCCATTTGCCCAATTCTGTTTTGTCAGGAGTTATTTTTATTGGTGAATTTTTGTGCCTCTTTTTATTTTCTCTTGGTAAATTCTTATTTTGGAGTATTATTTTCTTCAGTATTTTTGTGCGTCTTTTGCCAAACCGTTGTCTCTATAGTTTTCATCATGTGCTCCCTTGTTTTAACCCTAATTTTTCTTCCACCTAAGAGAATTTTTTTAGCTTACCCAGGAATTTTTGTTGGGTTTGTATCCATTTGGATTTTTCTTTGAGGCTTTGCTCATAACTCTTTAACTCTTTTGATGTCATTGTGTTCTTCTGAGTTTGTGTCGTACCTTCCTTGTCACCACAGTAAAATTTTATGATGAAGTTTCTTTGTTGTTTGTTCTTTTTATATCCTATTGAACTATGCTCTTTGTGTGTGGAGGGACGTTATCTCAACGTTCAGTCTTTTTCTTCCTTTTTTTCATTGCTGTTTTAAAATCTAGTTCTGTGGTTTGGGAAATTTAAAGTGCTTCCTAAGTGATGTGATCTAGGGTGAAGTGTGGTGACTGCTCTCCTGGCCTACACTCTGTTCCTTACTTAGGAAGTGCCTCTGATCTCTTGGGATTGCAATTGATACTGCTTTTAAGGGTCCCTACTCCCTTGCAACTGTAAGTGATATAGCTTCTCAGGAGCCCTGTTCCCTTGAGAACAGAAAGGATGCTATTTCTTGGGGTCTTTGAACTCTCGTGATGAAAAACAACACTGCTTTTCAGTGTTCCTACTCACTTTTGATCAAAAGTGTTCTTCTCTGTTCTTGAACTGCAAGCCAGAAGTGAGCATAGTCAATGGAGTGAACAAACAGGATCTGATCCTGCATTCAGTTCTAACACAGAGGTCTAGTGCAATCTCTTTCTGACCTTTTCCCAGGTTCCCTTACCATCTCTGGCTTGTGAGTTCCTGAAGCTATTGCCCATTCTGTCACCACTACCTAATACCAGCACTAGCCTTTCATCTACATGGGCTCTGAGACATCCTTCATTTCCATATCACAGATCATTCTTTCTGATCTATGTTATTTGTGATTAGAAAATTTGATTAGAAAATCTGACCTCATTCTGACCTTTTGTTGGCTCTGCCACTCCAGAATTCAATTTGAGGCATTATTTTAAACTTGTTTGGAGTGGAATGTTGAGAGAGTTCAGCTGAGTGTTTTCTCTATTCTGCCATCTTGGCTCTTGCCCCAGAAGTTCCTAAAACTATAATTTGTTAATTTATTCCTTAACTGATGTGGATACCTTTATTTTGTAGTTTTTGATATATCTAATAAAACTCATAAATATCTTTAAATATATTGATCTTTTCCCTTTCTGTCTTTATGTTTCTCTTTCTCACTCTATCTCCCTGTCTCAATCTCTCTGTCTCTCTGTGTGTATGTGTGTGTGTGTGTGTGTGTGTGTCTATATATTTCATATAAACCTACAAGTGGCATCCCTGGGTGAAAAAGTATACACAATTTAGTAAAATTTGGAGCATAGATACAAATTTCTTTCCAAAATGGCTGTACCAATTCAAAACTCTACCAACAGTGCATTAATGTGACTTGAAAAGGCTGTGCTCAAGGGAATGAATCCAAGCTATCTATAGCCATATGAAAGAAACTACTCTAAATTAGTCATAGAAAATGCAAATTAAACAACTCTGAGGTTCTACCTCAAAAACATCTGATTGGAAAAGTTGATTAAAAATGAAAGTGACAAATATTTAAGGGGCTACAGGCACATCGATGCATTTTTGGTGGAGCTTTGAATTGATATAGCCAATCTGGAAAACAATATGGATGTATAGCAAATATAGTTTAGTGAATGAAATGAAACCATACATATCCTTTGAGACATACTACTACTGTGTCATAAGTTGGAGAGATCTAAGAAAGAGGGAAAATGTCTAATATGAACAAAAATACTTATAGCAGTGTGTTGTTAAGCAAAATTGTCTCATTAGCATGGCTTTTGTTTCTTTTGAGTGGAAGTACTTTCAGCTGTTAAGTGCTAAGCCCCAGGCCCAGGGCCCTGTCAGGTGTGAAACCTGTGTGGGTGTGGATTGGT
>CM053625.1:302123545-302215551 GCA_028646595.1 Phalanger gymnotis
TTGTTCATTTTTATAATATCAAAATTATAGTACAATTTTTAAATCATAATCATATACCATGCTTTTATTTAGCCATTTCTCAGTTGATGAATATTCTTCTAATTTTCACTTTTTTACTCTCACAAAAGAGCTTGTGTGTATACACATACATACATGCATAAATACATGCATATATTCATATATACTCATACGCAAATTAAAAGAATCCTGGTACCCCATCTCACAATTGCCACAGATGAATGTTGCCACAGACGAACTCACTGATTCACTACTGTCAATGGACATGGACTCTTCATTAATTTTTTGCATATAATTTCAAATTGCTTCCCGGAATGGTACTCATACACCAGTTCATCAAAGTTGAATCACCTTTCTCCCACAGGTCCACCAATATTTATCATTTTTTTATCATCTGTGCCAACTGTGAAATGGAGTTGCATAATTCTTTTAGTTTGTATTTCTCTAATTATTAGTGAATTAAACTATTTTTTTTCCTCCATGGCTTTTGGGATATTCTTCTCCACATGCCTTATATATGTGGTGTGAGGTGCTGTACTCTGGGTTACCACTCTACATATTTATTAGTAAGGTAAAAGAAAATGACTGAAAAATTCCACCAGTGTTCTAGTTAATGAGTTCAAAAGATGTTAGCATGTCTCATTCCTCAGTGGAGAGGTGATGAGCTAGAGGTATAGAATAAGAGACATACTTAAAGCACTGCCAGTGTTGATTTGTATTGTGTACTACATTCATATTGAGGGAGGGCCCTGTGATCTCTCTGGGGTGGGGGTGGGGGGCATGATTTAATGAGAAGTGAAAGACAAAAAAAAACCAGAAAAAGCAAAGATATGAAGAGTTTATCAACAAAATGTTAAAATACATGGAAGAAAACAAAAAAAAAAAACCTCATATTGGAACATAAGATCAATTAGTTTCTGCCTCATTAGATTTGCTCACATGTTTAAAAGAATAAACCTCATAAGATAACTACATGTTCATGTACATTTCTCTTGGAATATTTTAATTTTAGAGTTTGTTGATGATTAAGTTTATGCTAAAAATTGAAATATAAAAACACAGAATCTTCTGTATATCATAAAGATTATAAACAGAAAGGATAACAGTGGAGAATTCAAAAACGCGTTTCTGAATAGATTCATTTTTTCCATATTTGTGAACTTAAAAGAATAAAAGCATTTGAATATGTTTGTGCTTTGTTAGAGTTATTTGGTTATTATATGCAGGGTAGATCCTGGCTCAATCTGCAAATCTAAAATTTGTTGTCCTGGTTTTAAAAGAGCTAGGTATTCTTACAATCTTATGAGTAACCCTCAGTACTCAGGAACACTAGGCAATCATTTTTATCTAACTCAAAAACCTTTTTTCCATTGAATGCCCTCAGCTGGAGATAGTCAATCTTTCTCAGCATGGCTTGGGACCATTTAAGTTTTTGTATTGGGATTGTGTGTGTATGTGTGTGTGTGTGTGTTTGTATGGGTGTGTAAGGGAGTGGATGTGGGTATATTGTGTTATTCTCCACTTTATTTCATTGGCTCAGAACCAGCAGCTTCTTGTCCACCTGCCTCCCAAGCCCTGTGAAAGACTATTATTCACAGATGACCAGAGGAGATTCATTATCTAGGTTGAAGCTGTTTAAGAACAGTAGTAACACCTTAGAGCGACTGACATAAAAGTGATCTCATATGGTCCGTAAAACAGGGAGCCAGAACCCCTCGTGGGAAGTACATTCTGTAGGTGTCCCCTGCTATCCAAACACCACTGTTTCCCATATGGAAAATGCTAACAGGGACCGTGAGGAACCAACAACTCAAGCTCATTCAATGGAACATGGTAAGAAGCGGGGTGAAACCCCAGAATGCAAAAAGCTACTGGGTCAATTACCACTTTGGAGAATTCACGTTGGAAGTACGTCCTTTTATATCAGGTCACACCAGTTTGGTTTAGCATAGCATTTGGGGCTCTTGTCATTTAGTCATCGCCAGATTTTTTCTGTTTTGTCCCTTGCTTCCCATAGCTTGCTTACCTGTACCTCTTGGTGTTGATCATGCTTCTCACGTCCCATTCCAGTCCTTTTGTATTCATTGTCCTAAAACGGATGCCTTCACCTTCAAAAATGGATCTCTTTCTCTTTTCCACTAATTGAGATATTGCTCCTCTCAGTTGGTCCCTAGGACATTCAAATGAACCTGCCAATACTAATGTCCACATGATGAGAGATTCTGAGACACTGCTACTGGTTGATTCTGCCAGGGACGACTGGAGGCGACGTTGCCTTAAGACGTCCTGGTGAACATATATGAAAATATGGGACAGTCTCTTCTGGAGCTTACCATCAATTGGAGGAGACGGAGCTTTCATCTGCGGGGAAGAGGAGAGAAGAGAAAATCCATATGGCATATTAATGGTGACAAACGAGCTCTACACATATATTCTTTTTATTTGAAGTTTTGTTTTTCAGTTGTTTCAATTGTGTCTAATTCTTTTTGATCCCATTTGTTTTTTGTTTGTTTGACTGGTTTTGTTTTTTGACAAGATACTGGAGTGGATTGTCATTTCCTTCTCCAGCTCATTTTACAGATGAGGAAACTGAGGCAAACAGGGTTAAGTGATTTTCTCTTCATACATAATCAGAAATCTTTAACTGGTATATCTCTTAGCAGTCCCTCTAGACCATGACCAGAAGTCTATGGCCTCCGCGAGCCCAAGCATAATTTCCAGGCCTCATTTTCTGATTCTGGAAAGGGTAATATTTTCCTCTCATGAATGGAGGTCTTTCGTGTTGTGGATGATTGTGCCACAGGTACTAGGGACATTGATCCTCGGGAGCTGGTCCTGCTAGGACATAGGTGACATAGGACAGTTTGATGGGGAGCATGAAGCTGGTGCCCATAACACTGGAGGCAACTTAAGGAGGGAAATGTCACTGGGGTATGCTGAAAGATAGCTTGTATTGGTTCTAAGAGTAGAAATCAGCGAATTGGGGCAAGATTTATTGTTTTGTTGGTAGTCTAGATGTATATTATTACTACCATTACCATTACCGGCACACTCTTACCTCTGTGTATTGTAGAGAGAGAGACAGAGACAGACAGGCAGAGTCAGAGGGAGAGTCAGAGAAAGAGAGAAAGAGACAGACGGCAACAGAGTGACACAGAGACCGAGAGAGGAGAGTGACAGAGATAGAGAGAGAAAAAGAACATATATAGAGAGCGAGAGTTTTATCTGTCTCTCTATGTGTATACATATACATATGTGAGTATAAAACACACATATATGTGTGAAAATTGATTATCCAAAATGAAAAAAAAAAACTGAGGACAAAGTTATTGAGCCACCTATGACTTAATTTGTGAAGATAGCATTTACACATTAAACCAGGTCACCTGACTCCTCAGATCTCAGATTCACAAAGTGAATCACAGAGATGGTTTTTATAATTAAAAAAAGAGGAATTGGAAAAACTGCAGAAACTTGTTTTGTACACAATTCTATTGGACAAGGCAGGTCACCTGATTAGTTAGCATCTCTCAGACTTTCTTAATCCTATGGCAGACATCCTTTTCCTCCATTTGGTACCTTTCCCAAGTAGAAAGTGGACTGGGAAAGAGGAACTTGTGGTCAGTGGTTAGCAGTCACCCTCCAATCTTCCTTGGAGGAGTCCATGACTCAACTTAAAACTCTAGCTAGCTAAAGAAAAGGAAAAGTGGGCTTAGCTCGACCTCTGGCTAATTCTTTCTCTGGCTGCCTGTCAATCAGACTGGAGCTGGTCTCTAAGTAGTGGGTGGCCTGAGCTGAACAAACCAGGCCAGAGAAAGGACAGTCAGGAATCAAACAGACGTTTAATTTCAAAGTGAGGAAAATGGCTTACAAACAAGGACACGTGTGCTGGAGCCCCACCACTAGTGGGGGGCGGTGCAAAACAATGTGGGGCAATCTCAATAATTAGACCAATGGCTGCACAGTGATCTGTAGCCCTGACAATGAGGGGTAACAGCAACAATGTGGTAAGTTTGATTCATAGCAGGACTTCATGCCTGGAACACGGGTACTACCGGTGTTTGACCAAGCTCAGAGACCACCTAATGCTGGTGTGAAACAATTCTGCACTGGGGTCGAGACCATCCAGAGGGTGAGCACAAATGATTGTTATTAGACCAAGCTCAGGGCACAGCTTGCTTGCTTAGCTCTGGAAAACAAGATGTCATCTAATATCTTGACATGCCAGAAAGGGGAACTTGTTGAACCCTGGTCAACCCCTCTTGCTGCTTACCTTTGATGAACCTTGCTTCCACTAGTAAGAGAGACTTGACTTTTTGAAAAACCTCTTAATCTTATGATTATTTTATTCTTCTAAATTATCTTCTACTAAATCATAAAGCCTTCTCAATCTATATAGTCGTTAAATATATATGTGACCTAGACATAAGAGACTAACTATGTTAGTCTGGCTTAGCATAGACTCTTCCTAGAGAAGAGAACCCAAGCCTATAATCAAACTAAAAATAAATTAGACTAATCAATAAAAGCTGATTTCCTTTTCATATGCATATATACTCTTAGTGTATTTATTTTGAATAGAAATAATAGGTAGATAGAAAGACAGATACTCAAAATATTTTTATTGTTTGGGGATGTGTAAAGTGAAACAGATAAGGGCATGTGAATAAAAGAAATTCTGAGCAAAGCTTTTGAAGAAGAGCATGGAAAAATGTCATCTACTCATTTCCATATGTTGGTATCCTATCCATCCAATATAGATTTTCCCCAGTTGCCACATGCTCTGGGAAGTTTTGTGTGTGTCCCATGGATGAAAGTTCTCCTTCATCTAATCTCATAACACTTCTTCCTCTTCTCCTATATTTACTCTATTTTGCATTACATGTCTGTCATTATGTCCTATCTCCCTTACTAGATGGTGAGCTCCTTGAGGTTAGGCACCATTAGCCTTTCATATCTTCCCCAGCACCTTCCCTAGGGGCTTGCATGAAGTACACCATAGGAAAACAGCCGAATTACAAATAAGTTTCTCTGTAAGTTCAACAAATTCATTGGGAGCAGGGGATATGTAAACTGGCTTTTCAGAAAAACCTTAAAGCACCCCTGACCAATATGTAACCTCGTTTATGGGGGTTTTAAAGTCTTTGTACGATAATAACAAAAGCTGCCATTTATATAGCGCTTCTCTCTAGATAGTCAGACTCAATTAAATTATACTGTGAACACCTTCTATCAGAATCTATTTTATCATATCTGTATACTTAGGTAAATCCTGATTCCTCTATTATAATTTAACTTGTCTACTAGGGTTTCTCCATCCCTTCAACAGAATTACCCTGAAACAATCTTTTATATTTCAGCATATTCCAGTGGACATACTCCTGTACGGGTATTTGGAAGACCTTGTCTAATTCCCAGCCTGCTATTATCTGGCTGTGGGACTTTGGGTGGGTCATTCAGTTCAATTCAATCTAATTCAACAAACATTAATTAAACATCTACCATGTGAAAGGCCTTTTGCTGCAAAGTGGGGTTATAGAGATAAAAATGACCCCGATTCATTTCTTGAGAATCTTAGAGGGGAAAATCCATGTACCCAAATAACTATAACACAGGGAGAAGGTAGGATAAATATAAAAGGGAAAATATTTTGACCAATATGAGGAGGGAGAGATCACTTTCACTTGGTGTCAGAGGCCCAGGATATTTCTTACTGGTTGTTAAAAAATGGCCTGGGCGGGGTAAAGAGACAGCAAGGGAAAACTGTGGGAAGCATTGAATCAGAAATAATTTAAGGAGGCTGTCAACACTCTTACAGATATAGCCCAGAAGCAGTTTGCTGATAGTTTTCTCTGAGGTCTGAGGTCAGGGAAGCAGGTTTGCCTATGACCCACCCAGGCCAGAAGCAGGCAAGGATGGGCTGTAGAGAGAGGATGATGTCAGAGCTTCAGGATGTAATAAGGCTGCAGAGTAAAGCAGAAACAGCCGTTCCATTAAGGGTGTGGGGACATACAACTGCCAATTCTTGCCCATGCCTGTTTAAGGGCATCAGCAAATAACCGAGGGTTGGTGTTGGTACTGGTATTTAGAAATTGGCCTTCGATTTATGAAGGAAAGAATGGAAATGGATGGACAGTTAGAAGTTACATTGAGAGATTCAGTGTTTCCTGTGACTTGAGAGTGGTAATGTAGTGAGTGAGAGAGAGAGAGAGAGAGAGAGAGAGAGAGAGAGAGAGAGAGAGAAACACAGAGAGAGAGAGAGACACACACACACACACACACACACACACACACACACACAGAAACTGGCCATCCATATTTGAGCACTGAGAGTTGTTCTGAGTGGAATTGTTGTGTACTGGCCTAATTGGGTAAATGGTCCTGGTATAGCCCTTCCTCATGCAATGATAGTCCAGAAATGATAGGATTTTGTCAATTAGAATTGTTGTCCTATTGGAATCAAGTATTTATAGGGTGTTCCTAAGCTTTTTGGAAAACAGAGCTTGGATTAGGGAGTAGAGAGAAAGAGGCAAGGTGGTCAGTGGGATGGGGCTTCCATACATGACTATTGGCGAGAATTGGGGATTGTGGAAAGTCCACATCAGGTAAAGTTTTATAGTGCTAAAAGCACCTTACCTAGACCTTTAAGACACCAGCAGACTTTTTAATTCTCTAGGGTCTTGTTTTCTCATTTCTAAAAAAAGTTGATGGAGAGAAAATAGGCTAGATAATATAAATGTTCCTTCCAGCTCTAAGATAACATGGTCAGTGTCTCTTTTTTTCTTTTTCATTTTGACCAAACATCCTAGGTTGAATATTTTTGTCTCACAAAACAAAACAAACAGAAAAATTATAACCTTATAGGATCATGACATTTGGGACCAAAAGTAATCTTGATAACCAATTAATTCACTTCCTTCATTTTATAGATGGACAAATTGAGGACAAAAAGGAGACATGATTTGTACCAGATAACACGGTTTGTTAATAAACAGAAGCACTAGGACTTGAACCCAAGTACTTTGACTCAAGGTAGATTGATGAATTTCAATATTTTATTTACATGCACTGAACCATGACATACTAGAGCTAAAAGACATTTTAGGAGCCAAACAATCCCACTCCCTTATTGACATATGAGAATAGTAAGTCAAGTGAGAGTGTGTGACTTGCCTAAGTCAGCCCACATTGTTAATTAGCAGCAGACACAGGTGGTCTTGTGATTGATATACGATGTATGTTAAGAATGTGATAATGATAGAGGTAGACACCACTGAGAGATCTTCCATGGCTTAATATCATAATAGCTTTGATCCAGTCCTCAATCCTCCACATCGATGCTCTTTAGAAATACTCTTCTCTTATCATTCACCTTCATTAATATCCCCCTATGAAGAATAAATATGCCATGCAGGGGATCTCGGGTACAAAACAGTTTTGCCAGCAGAAGATGAGACTTGGTAGGTTGTACCAAGAAGCAAATGTTTTGAATATGGTCCGGAGATTTTCCACCTCCCCAAAGAACAGTCCATGTAAGTATGAAGAAATTTGTAATGAAAGGGTTGACCAACAATTTAATTTGGGATGGTTAGGAAAATCACCTCAAAAATCCATCTATAAAGACATGGAGGTTGTATTTTCTGTGTCCATGGAAGGAGTCCCCAATCAGAAAATCTGTTTAAAAGTTAATAACATAAAAGAAGGAGGTTTTTAGTGGGGGTGATAGACCACATCTTTGCCCTATCTGGAAGAGAGATTTCCTTAAAGTGATCAGAATTATTCATCAAAACAATGGGTTAAGTGATATGAAACAGGATTTTTGAAGCTAAGGTCCATGAACTTGTTTAAAAACATTTTTATAACTTATTTCAATATAGTCAACTTCCTTTATAATCTTATGTATTTTCAAAGAGTTTTTAAAAGAATTATTTAAAATATTTAAATAATGTTAATATTTAAATAATATTAAATAAAATTAAATTAAATAATAAAATATTTAAATAATATTTAAAAGAATTATTTGTAAAAGTGGTTCATAAGCTTCACCAGACTCTCATAGGGGATCCATGATATAAAAATAGTTAAGCGTCCTGTTCCTGGGAGAAAGATTCTTTATATATCGCAGCAACTCCTCTATAGAAATACATGAAAATATAATGAAAACACAGAATCCATCAAATAGGCCAAATTGAATTAATAATTCTCTGATGTCTGACATGCAATCAGTATTTAGCTTTCCATACAAGTAATCCTTGATTGACTAAAACAAACTGTTTATCAAAAGCTCAAGTTTCCATGTGTATTTACAGTCTGTAATGGTCGAGTTTTTTTAGCTCTGCTAACATCAGTGACAGGGAGAACAGAGCTAGATATTATTTCTTTAAGTCAGATGAGTCATAACAGAAAACATTGGAAGATATTCCACAAAATAATCAATCATCAGATGAAAGCAATCTTGAATGTGGCAGATGTAGAAAATTGAAGAAGTATTTTTTTCTTCTTTTTTTTAAAGAGCAAAAGTTTGTTTATTTACAAAATGAATATATTCTAACAAGAATTATGTCTCACAGAATCATAACATCACAGAATCTCAGAGTTGGAAGGGATCCAAAGGGCCATCTAGCCAACTCATATTGGAATACCTTCTATGACCCTAGAAATAAAGCAGAATAATTCTAGCTAGGTAGCATTCATAAAGTGTTTTAAGGTTTATATATCACTTTACAAATAATATCTTATTTGATCTTCTCAATAACCCCAGGACATAGGCACTGTTATTACTCTCATCTTACAGATGAAGAACTGCTGAAAACAGAGGTTAAATGATTTGCCCAGGGTCACATGACTAGTTAAGTGTCAAACTCAATTGGAACTCAGGTCTTCTTGATGCTAGGTCCAGTGATCTATCCATTATACCACCTAGCTACCTTATTCCTGCTAAAATGCCATCCTATCTCTTCATGACGATCCCTCAAATGGGAGACTTCCAGGAAGGTAGCCTGGAACACTCCTGATTATTGAGTTTTTTTTTTCTCTTATATTGGGTCTGAATCTGTACCTTCAAAACTTTCACCTACTAATTCTAGTTGATTGTAAAATAGAATAAATAGAAATATAATAGAAATAGAATAAATCAAATTCCCTTCCCATGCTGTAACCTTTAGATATGTAAAAGCAATGATCTTGTATCCACCACGTTTTCTCTCCTGATAGGATTGGGGTGGGGGAGGAGTGGGGAAAGAAAAAGACAGACAGCGATAGAGACAGAGAGACAGAGATAGAGAAGAGAGAGATGGGAGAGAAAAGAGAGATAAAGAGGGAGGGAGAGGAAGAGGGAGAGGGTACTTGGCAGAAACATGGATTGCTAGAATTGGAAAAGTCCTTAGACACCACATTGTCCCACTTCTCAATCAAAGTGGAAATGCCTTTTCTAACATTTGTGATAGATAATCTTCCAGTCATTGTTTGAACGCTCAGTGACTCAGATTTTGGGGCACTCTGTACTTGGCAACACAGCCCATTCCATTGATGAGAAAGTCTAAATGTTACAAAGTTCTTCCTTTTATTGAGTTAAAATCTGTCTTCCTTTAATTTCTACTCATTTGTCCTAGAAATTCTCCTGGTGAAATGAATAACGGAATAAAAAATCTTTCTATGTCTATCTTCGTTTGTTTTGTTTAGTCATTTTCGATCATGTCTGACTCTTTATGACCCCTTTTGGAGTTTTCTTTTGCAAAGATGCTAGAGAGTTTTCCCATTTCCTTCTCTAGTTCATGTTACAGATGAGGAAATTGAGGCAAACAGGGTTAAGTTTGAAATGTGTAGCAAAGACGTAGCTACCAGCGAGGCATATTACGAGGCTCTTCTGAAGTTTCCACCCATTTCTCCTATGTCTGCCTCTGGAACCAGTTGGAGCAAGCTAAATTCCTCTTCCACATGAGGATGCTTCAAGAACTATCATGTTTTCCCTAAATATTATCTTCTTCTGTGTGCTAGAGAGAGAGAGAGAGAGAGAGAGAGAGAGAGAGAGAGAGAGAGAGAGAGAGAAATAGAGACAGAAACACAGAAACAGAGAAACAGAGAGACAAAGACAGAGATACAGAGAGGGACAGAAAGAGACAGACAGAGACAGAGGGACAGAGAGACAGAGAGAGAGAGACAATGAGACAGAGAGAGACAGTGAGACAGAGAGAGACACACAGAGAGAGACAGAGACAGAGACAGAGAGAAACAAAGACACAGAGAGAGACAGAGAGACAGACAGAGCCAGAGACAGACAGAGCACTTTTCTGGTTAACACACATTCTTTTTTCTCAATTCATCATTCCCACAAATCTGTGAAGTGGGCAGTGCAAGTTACAGTCATCCTGTTGAACACTTGAAGGATATGAGGCTCCTGGAAGTTCCATGGCTCTCCAAGGTCACAGAGTAAACAAGTGGCCAAATGAAGCTGGATATTCCGAAAGTGAAGTCAGTGCTGTTTCCACTGTACTCCACTGGTTCTATCCACGAAGAATATTATTATGAACATAATTCAGAGTTTCAATAAATGAAAATTTGTAGCAACCCAATCTATCTCTCTTTTGAAAGATATTTAGTAATGTTTGGACTTTTTAATTGTATAGTTTTGCAAGTGTTATATATCATTATACACTATTGCATTTCTCAAAAAGAAAAACTGCTAGAAGTACATTATGAAAACCCAAATCCTTTTATATTATAGCCTGTAGCAATTAAAGCTTGAAATTAGAATTAAAAGCTGTATATTTTGATGCAGGAGACCATATAGATGTGCTAACATTTTAGCATCATTTTCCTTTGCAGGCGCAAAGTTGTCATTACGAAATATAATACTCATTTTTTGCTTGATTAATTATACCAAAGGCATAACAAAATATATATTATGTATTAGAGCATACACCATTTGCAAATTATGAGTCATGGGTAGGCTGAGGCATGAATCCAAAATATTCTTTTGGAAGCTCCCACAGTAAATATGAGATTCATTCATTGAAACATATTTGGTATAGAAATGACATGTTTAAATCACAAGGGCACTGACTCCATGAAATAAATTAGATCTCATAGAATCACTGAATGCTAGGACTGAAAGAGACCTCAGAACATAAAATGTTAGGACTGAAAAAGATCTTAGAATAAAGAATGTTTGATGTAGACAGGGCCTTAGAACACAGAATTAAAGCCACAACGGGTTTTAGAATATATTCTGATTTGGAAGAAACTTTAAAACATAGAATGTTGGAGGCAAAAAGGACTTTGAGAACAAAAACAATACTTGAATAGAAGGGAACTTTGGAACTTTGGAAATAATCCAGTTCATTCCCTCCATTTTACAGATAAGGAAACTAAAACCTCAAGATAAGGTAACAAATTCTTTTGTTGATCAAATGAGATATTTGTAAAGTATTTTAGCACCTTGTTGACACATAGTAGGTGCTCAATACTAATACCTTTCTGCCTTCCCCTTAAATTTTGCTTATCTGGCCTTTAGTTATTGTCTCTCCCTTCCTTGCTATGATTATGTGACCTTGATCACATCACTCCCCCTCTATGGATTTCAATATCCTATGCTTTCAAATGGATCTCAAAATCCTACACTTTCAAATGAATTTCAGTATCCTAGATTTTTGAATTGTTGATTCTTTTTGGTCCTTTTCAGCACATAAGATATCACAAAATGGCATGCACAAAGTCAAACAGCAAATTTGTGACAAGGGTCAGCACCCTGCCTCCTAGACTTGGATTTGTTCTTGATTGAGCATTGATTTTTTTTTTTTCAGGTAATGTTTGAAAACATTTCTTTACTCACCAGTGACCAAGTATGCTACTTATTCATAAGGCTAGCACAGGCCCTGACTTTTGACTCAGATTGATTTGCTTATAAATTCCATCCTAATGAAATCTAACAACCAATTTAAGTGGCTTACCATATACAAAGCCTTACTGATTAGCAAGCAACATTTAGGAGGCAGAGTGATAGAGAGAGCATGGGACCTGAAGCCAGCAAACTCTGAGTTCAAATCCTTTCTCAGAGAGTTACTACTTAAAGGAATTTTGGCAATTGACTTAACCTTTCTCATCCTCATTTTCTTCATTGGTAAAATATAGATAATAACAGCACTTACCTCGCAAAGTTGTGAGGACCGAATGGAGTAATAAATGTAAAATGTTTTGCAAAATTTAAAATCGTATATAAATACTAGCATCATCATCATCATCATCATCGCTACTGTTGTTATTATTATGAATGATAATGATGACGCACTTTGCTAAGCAAGAGGTATGGAAATTAAAAGCCAAAATAGCTTCTGATCTCTAGGAGATTATATAATGAAAAGATAAAATGAAAAACAAACCTTGTCCTCAAGGATTACAGAAAGAAATTTAAGTGGTTCGTGGAAAGTACCCTTGGCCTCAAGTCAGAAAGACCTGAGTTCATATCTATTCTTAGACAGGAGCCGTGTGACCCTGCATAATTCACTTTACATTTTCCTGCCTCAGTTTCCTCCCAAGGTTGTTATGAGGACCAAATGAGATAATATCTATAAAGTACTTAGCACATTGACTGGTACGTAGTAGGCCCTTAATAAATATTTGTTCCCTTTACTCAAATGCAATTCTCTCTAGGTCTGTCTCTCTCTGTCTGTCTCTGTCTCTTCTGTGTCTCTCTCCATCTCTCTGTCTCTGTCTTTCTGTCTTTCTGTCTCTGTCTCTCTGTCTCTCTGTCTCTCTCTCTCTCTCTGTCTCTCTGTCTCTCTCTCTCTCTCTCTCTCTCTCTCCCCCAACCCTCTCTCTCTCTCTTCTCTTTCTCACATGGCAATAATCCTGTTTGCCTGCAGATATGCTCAGGTACTCCAGTCCTAATAATAAATTATTTTATTTTATTTTTTTAGTTCTTCTGGCAACTCAGTTATGGGATCCCTGAGGAGTAAAGTGGATTAGAGTGTGGCTTTAGACTCAAACTGTTCTACTTCTAAATTGATTATTTCCCCCAAAAGAGCTTGTATACTTGGGGATAGAAATGAGGTACAGACTTCAATCATCAGGTATAATAGCTGATTAAAAATATGTGACCTCATTTGACCTGAAGTAGTTATTTCAAGAATTTGGCTCTTGACCAATCTTCTCCATCCTAGTAGAATGTAGCATACCTTTGTGATGTGCTCTGATTCTTTCCATTTTTTTCAGCCTGGTTGAGAGAGTGGCCACATCCTGGTTCATTTTCTTCTACTCTTCTACATGGAAGTAGCTCTTTAGCCCTACTGAAATCTTTCCTTTCCATGGGTTGAGGAGAATGAATGTTCCCCATCTTTCTTTCTTTTTGTTTTCTTCATCTCTCTGCCTGATTGGTGTTGATAAGTTCACATTATCTCATGAATAAATGAAAGAATTAATGATGTAATGGAAAACATGGCAAATGCTTTCTCTGTGCCAATCACTGTGCTCAGCTCTGAGGATGCAAATACAAAGACAGTCCCCGGCCCTAAGAAGCCCACATTCCAATGGAGGAGATAACACTTAGAAAGAAGTCATGATCAGGGAAGGGAATTATGATCCGGGTAGTCACAAAGTTGGTCAATGGAACGTTAGAGCAGACTGTTAATGTACCTTTTCCAGAGACAAAAGTCATGGTAATTTAATTACATATTCAAAGAGATTGTGTTGAACTAATGAAAAGTGTTCTTTTATTAAAATCATGCATACATCTTAAGAATTCCATTTTCTAATATTGGAATATTTATAATAGATTCACAATCTATTATGGAATTAATGCTTCATCTAGTTGTCTTTATCTTCAATTTGCGAGGAATCTAGATGGTGTTGTGGATAAAGTTCTGAGGAAGACCTGAGTTCAAATCCTGACTCAAACAATTACTAGCCATGTGACTCAAGGTAAGGCATTACCTTCTCACAGCCCATTCATTTCACTTTAAAATAAGAATTATAATAACCCTTTCCTCACAGGGTTATTGTGAACATCAAAGAAGATAACATTTGTAAACTTTACATAACTATCTAAATTTTATTCCTAAGATGAGAATTTCCCTGTAGTCCATGTGAATCAGTAGTGCCCTTTACTTGTTTGAATTCAATAGTTTTACTTGTTTGAAATCAGCAGTCCTCCAAATTGTTTGAATTAAATTATGCAATAATTTTTGGGAGTTAGCTTTGTAGTACTAGGACAAATGTCTAAAAATATCATAGGAGTACTGTTACCTACATCAATTTGGAGCTTTATCATATTAAAAAGCTAGTGGAAGTTGAGCCCCCACCCCCACACCCTTGCCTTTTTAAAGAGACAGGGAACAGAAAGACTGATTATAAGACTTTCAATAATTCCTATGTATGGTGATAGCAGAGATGTGATGGTAGAATCAATAAATTTTAGCAGCTGAGTGGATATGGGAGAGAGTAAGAAATAATGAACTTAATATTTCATGACTGAGGGACTTGAAAGGATTACAGTATCTCCAAGAGAAATAGGTGAATTTGGTGGATGGTTGGATTTAGTGGGAAAGATGATGAGTTCCCTATGTTAAATTTTGTGTAGAATTTGAGATACAGATAGGAAGTTCAGGTGGAGATCTTGGGTAATTGATGTTATCACACCGAAGCTCAGGAGATATATGAAGACTGAATATTTATATTTGGTAATCAATTACATGAAAGTGATGACTAAAATGATAGTAGTTGATGAGATCACTAAGATAAATTATATAGAGATAAAAAAAAAGAGGAGGAAGAGAGGGAAGGGAAGGGAAGGGAAGGGAAGGGAAGGGAAGGGAAGGGAAGGGAAGGGAAGGGAAGGGAAGGGAAGGGAAGGGAAGGGAAGGGAAGGGAGACCTGAACTGATCTCTGACAGATGCCTTGGTTGGCCTTGGCTGATAGATATGGTTAAGCATCAAGCAAATAAGATGGAAGACAGGATGCAAACCAAGAGAGAGTATAACAGAAACTGATGGAGATAGTATTGAGGGTGAAGAGGCTGGATGAGGAAGGGTGAATAAGAAAGTCTAAAAGCAGTACAAGGCCATCATGGTTTCAAACTGAGAGAAGATAATTGGATTTACCAGTTAAAAGACTGTTGCTAACACTCAGGCAAAACCTTCTTTACACCATTTCTTAGTCTTTAAATATCTTTACTACCATTGTATAACTGTTAAATTTTTATCTATCTTTTATAAATTCTAACTCAAGTGCCACCTTCCCTCAAGAAACATTAACTCATTTATCTTGACTCATTGGTAATAACCTTTCTCTTCTGAATGCACATGGTGATTTATGCCACAATTTTGAAATGCAACATCCTGTCTTACTTTGTATCATATTTATCTTCGTATCTTATCACCTTCTTAGACTCTAAGTTCTGTTCGGGAAGAGGCAGTATCTTCTCAAAAATTTATAGAAACTTTGCAAATGTTTGTTGATGTTCTCTTCATTTATATGCATATACATGTGTATGTGTATCTTTAAAACATCTATTTTTGTTAGATATACTTTATACTAATGCATATCCTCCCTCACTATGCTGATGGACAAGCTAAGATGCGCTAGTTGTGGTAGATGCTTTTATATAAAAGCAAAGACTTATTTTTCTAATAACTCTTTCATCTGTAGTATTGAGGTTTTTCTTCCATTAGGAATACTAAAATAGCTTATGGAATTGCTTTTTGCTTTGCTACAATAATATGTACTGCCATGATGTGGGCACTTTGAGATAAACACATAATATGACGTTTATATGGAGGAGGAATTACCCTCTCCCTTGCACATGAAGCTCACTTTGAGAGTAGAAGGCCTGCCCTTGCTTTTTCCCTTACTTGATATATACAGAGAGCTTCTGTGAATGTAAGTTTCACAGGAACTGACAGTGTTGACTGCAAACTTTGGCTGCCAAATGCATCATGTAGAGCTGGATGGAAAATTCAGTTCTGGCTTTGTATCTTTTCAATGGTATCACACACCTTCAGCGTGCTTATTGCTCCTTTGTGGCCTTAAAATTGTGGTTCTGCGCTGCTTGGTGTGTTGGGGGAAAAACAAACAAACAAACAAACAAAAAAAACCATTGGCTCGAAAGCCAAGTAACAATGGTTCTTCCCTTCATTAGAGGCATGTCCTTAAGCAAATACCTAGTTTTGCCTGGACTTCTATTTCCTCATCTGTGAGATAAAGTTGGAATTATTTAATGGAATCTGACAGGTCATTTGCACTCTGAAATGCTATGATTATAGAATGTGGAAATTTAGTTTACTGGATTTGGATTTAGAAGACCCAGGTTTGAGGCAGAGATCTACTTTATCCCACCTTTGCTATGTCATTTTCCCTTTGTGATCCTAAGTTCTTTCATTTGTAGGATAAGGAGGTTGAGGTAGGTAGGAGATAAATGACCTCTGAACTCCCTACAAATTCAAAATCTATAATCCTTTGATGAAATAATCTTCACAGTCCCTTCTTTCTGTAACTACTCTGATTAATGGCATTATCCTCTAGAATTAAATAAGAAACATTTTCTCTGATCCAATAGGTTTCAAGCATTATTCATTTTGAAAAGACCCTCTTCCTTGTATGAACTTAGAAGTCATTCGACCTCTGTTAGCTTCAGTTTTGTCACCTGTAAAATGACGTTAGACTTGATGTTTCTTTGAGATACTGCCTTTCTCTAAATATTATAGTCCTGTCATTTTTCTTCCTGTTTGATACTCTAAGGATAAAAAAATATTTTCTTTTCTCCCTTGCTAATGACCAGCACAGTGCCATGTATATAACAAGTACCAAGCACCCTTTGTCACATGAATAAAGTGTTTTTTGCTTTTTATTTCTTTCTGACACATATCCCTCTCATTGTGTATTGGATAAATATTTAAATCAATTAATGAATCAACAGTTATTTATTAAACACCTACTATGTGTCAGACACTGTGCTTGGCACTGGGGTTACAAATTTAAAAATAATGCTACTCACAATGTACTTATGTTCCAAATATATATATAGTTAAAAAGTTTTAAAGAAAAAAGATGCAATCCAAAATACAAGCACATTTCATTTTATTTGTCTTATAGAATGCCAGCCATATCAAGATTGATGGAGATGGTTTAGTAAAGTTCTATTAGAGGCAGAACAATGTTTGAGATAATAAGGTTACTTCATATTACGAATTTTCTGCATGAAGAAACAAGGACGCTTCATTGACCATCAAAATATGGGTAATCAAACTCTTTCCAGGCAAGTATTAAAAACTACAGGACCTCTGGAAATACAGCATCAAGACCAGTGCATTCCTTTCTCGAAAGGATTATTTGTAAGGGAAGCATGGAAGTAAGAATATTTCTTTGAGAATAGAAGGAGAGAGCTCATTAAATACTGCCTGTTTACCTATTTTGCCCTAGGACCCAATACCCTAGCAAATGGCTCCTTCATTCCAGTCTTTCATGGCCTAGGAATGCTACCTAATTCCCTATGGTATAATCACTCATATTAATAAAACATACTGTGGTTTACAAAATGCTTTCCTTCCCAAAATCCTATTGTTAGTGAACTCAGGCATCATTTACCATTTCTGGCCCCGCCTTCTCTTCTCTTTCTTCCTCCTTTTCCTCCTCCTTGTTTTTCTTTTCACTTCATCTTATTAGTATGGATTTAGCACATTCATGGGTGAGTGACTAGAATGGTGAGGGGACTGAAAGCATATCATACAAGGAATGTCTAAAGAAATGGGAAATGTTTAGCTTAGAAAAGAGAATACAAGGTGAGGAAGGAGGAAAGAAGGGCCCAAGAGCTGTCTTCTGGCATTTAAAGGCCTGTCAAGTGGAAGATGGATTAGATTTATCCTGTTTTGCTCCAATTCTTTTTAATTCAATTCAGCCAATATTTATTAAGCAATTACTTTGCTGGGGATGCAAAGTTGAAAAATCTATAAAATCCCTGCCCTCCAGGAGTATACATTCTACAGGAACACTGGATAGGGATTGCACCCGGGCTTTCATTGGCAGAGAGAGCCCCAGGATCAGAATTTCTACTCCCAGTGCTGCTCTGCACATTCTCTGCAATGTCTCAGAGAACAGCCTAGAATGCTGAGATATTAAGTCATTTGTTCAGGGTCACACAGTTAGTATGAGTCAGAGACAGGACATGAAGCTCTTCTTGCCTCTGAGGAAAGCTCTCTAGTCAATAAACCAAAGCAGAGTATGATAGGGATAAAAGGAAGATCCAGATAAAGTATTCTAGAAAAAATAAGAGAAAGGTTAAGACTGTGAAGAAAACTTCATGGAAAATATGGCATTTGATCTGGGCCTTGAATGCAGAAAATTTCAGCTGGCAGGGAAGACATGAGATCGCATTTCATTAATGGGAAAGGGGGGTCTGGGACCCTCCATGAATACGTGAAGTATGAGCCTAGGAATAGTCCAATTGCTCAAAAATAAGGTGTATAAAGGGAGATAACATGCAATGAATCCAAAAATTTGGTTGGAATGCATCTGAAGAGAGTTTTAAGGATTATGTATTCTAATCTATTAAAAATAGATAACATTTAAATACTTTAAAGTCTACAAAGCTCTTGATTTGTATTCCTTTATTTGTACCTCACAACAACCCTGATAGGCAGGCGGGTACTATAAATATTCTTATTTTACAGATGAGCAAACTGAGGCTGAAAGTAAGTGACTTGCCCAGAGTCACGCAGAATGTTAAGCATCTCAGGTGGGCTCTGGACCAAGGCCTTCAGGAATTCAAGTTTAATGTGGTATAGATGCACATCATCTAGCCACCTCTGCCTTGTAGGTAATAAGGAAACCCTGAAGGTTCTGTGAAAGTTAGACTTATGTATAAAGAAGACCATTGTGGCAGTTACACAAAACATAGTTAGGAGAGGAGAGAGATTAGCTGTAGGTAGATCCATTAATTATGGTAGATTAAGAGAGAAGCCATATGGACCTGGATTAGGTGGTCATCAGAACACTTGTGTGTGATTCTCAAGATCAGAAACTTTCTAGCTGGATGCCTCTGAATCTCAGTTTCCTGACTTATAAAAATGGGATAATAACATTTAAAATGTACCTCAAGGGGTTGATGTGAGGAAAATGCTTTGCAAATCTTGAAGTGTTAGAGATACGTACGCTACATTTGACCTTCCTTTTTCTGCTTTATAGAATTCTTCCCTCCTCCATATTTAATAGTTGGGTTTAATGCCTTTAATATTGTTGTTGTTGTTGTCACTGTTGTTTTCCCTACTTTTAAATCTGTGTTCCTATGGTCCTTCTTTTGTGATGCAGACTATCAGGTCTTTGAGAGCATAAAACAAATAATACTTTTTGCCCATCCAACAAATGCTTGTTGATTGATTACTAACAATCTGCTGGTCATGTGACTGTGATTAGCATTTGTTACAAACACTGTGCTCAGCTCTGAGGATACAAATACAGAAGTGAGAGTCCCTGCCCTTAGGAAACCCACATTCCAATGGAGGAGATAACATTTAGAAAGAAGTCATGGCCAGAAAAGGGAGTTATGATCTGGATAGTCACAGAGATGGTCAGTGGAACATTAGAGCAGTCTGTTAACACATGCTTTCCAGAGACAAAGGTAATGGTACCTTGATCACATATTCAAAGAGGTTTTGTTGGACTTACAAAAAGTGTTTCTTCTCTATCTAAAAACAGAGGTAAAAATGAAGATAAATCTATCTACCTCATATCAACATTGGCATCACTTTTAAAGAACATAAATTCATGAATGGTGGACGAGACCTTAGAAGTTATTAAGTATAATATCCTCAGTTTTCAGATGAGGAAACTGAGGATAAGAGAGGTTAAATGACTTGGCCAGAGTCTTACAGCTAGTAATGTGCTGAGGGAGGTAGGGCATGGAGTCAGGCATTCCTGATTCTAAGCTTAGTGCTCAATCTCATGTACTGCTTAGCTAGACATTTTTATTGTTCAGTTGTTTCACTTTTGTCCTGACCCTTCATAACCCCACTTGGGGCTTTCTTGGCAAAGATATTGATGTGGTTTACCATTTCCTCCTCCGGATCATTTTACAGGTGAGGAAACTGAGGCAAACAGGGTTAAGTTACATGCCCGGTGTGATATAGCTAGTAAGTGTGTGAAGCCAATTTGAACCCATGAAGATAGTCTTCCTGACTCCAGGCCCAGCCCTCTGTCCACTGGGCCACTTAGCTACCCATCTATCTGCATAATAAATATTCATTGGGAGTTTCATAAATTTGGCATAATTTTAGAATCATTGAACTGGGAGACACTTTGGAACACAAAATGTTAGAGCTAAAAGTGACCTTAGAATACGAAGTACTGTAGATGGAAAGAACATAGGATTTTATAATATCCCAAATTCTCCTTAGCTTTCCCCCTTCCCTCTCCTTCACTGCCAATACCTCTGCCTCAAAGCTCTTCTTATAAATTAATTTAATACAGGTCATTTTTCCTGCTTACCCAGACTTTGATAAGGGAAGAGCAGATGTTTTCAGCTTAGGGTAGATCTGGTTAAACTTAAATCCTTATATGACCCAGAGCCTTGGGATGTAGAGTCATCTACTTTTCAAGCTGTTGCCACCTATGTATGACCAGCTGACTTGTTGAAAGTCAGGGAGAAACTCAGCAGTGCTGATCCAGACAAAAGATTCATGAAACGATTGGAGTGGGACTTCATTAACCTTGGCTGTCTAAAACAGATATTCTATGTAAGACATAACTGAGAACATGTCTGAATGCATCATTTTTGTTCATTCATGCAAGCAAACATATGTACATATAGACATATGAATTTATAAATGTATGTTTTAGTATAACTTTAACTTATAATATTAACATTTTTAAAGCCAGATGGGATCTTAGAGATTATTTTGCCAGTGAAATAACTGAGTCCAAAAGAGAGGCTAAGTGATTTGCCCAAGGTCACTGAATATGTTGGCACTGGATTCAGAAGTGGAAAGTCATTCTCTGGATTTCTGGTCAAAGGTTCTTTCTACAAATCAGTCCATTGATTTATTCGTGAGCATACTCTTTCATTACTAGAGCTCCCAAAGGACAAAGCATCATGCATTCACTACTGCTCTTTGCTTCTATATGTCATTCTCCTTCATAGTGAGATGGTCTGTCTTGATATGGTTATTACTAGCTATGGGGCAAATTACTATATCAGCAGAAGTGGACCAGAAAGTTAAGTCAACAAGCCTTTGTTAGACACTAGCTATGTTCCAGAAATAGAAAATATGAATTAATAATACTCATGTATGACATGCTAATGTAGATCAGACAAGGCAAATGTGAGTGTGAAAGACTTCTATTTCATCAGACATTTACTTACTGTATGATGAAGCTAGAATTCTATCTCAAGTGCTGGGGAAAATACAAGGACTGCAGAGTTCACAAATATGCATATAAACAATACTGATATATACAATACATGTTTATTGAATGGGAGGGGCATGCCTAATCTGGTGTTGAAAGAATCATTATGGTTAGAACCAAGGAAGTCTTGAACATGGTAGCATTTGAGGATAGGGGACATTTATACAGATAGCGCTGGGAAGAAGAAAGGAAGTAGATGGCATTCCACATGTACATAACAACAGGAACAAGAACTTGGAGGGGTGGTAAAATGAATGTTCAGTAGTCCAGGTTGCCTGGAATATAGAGCATGTGGAGGGTAGGGTGGCACCAGATTATTAAGGACATCTAACACAAGCTACTAAGTTTAAAATTTACTTGGGAGCTTTTGAAAACTATTGAAAGATTTTGAGCAGAAGAATCATATGACAAAAGCTGTGCAGGTAGATAATTAAACTGAGAACCATATGAATGATGGATTAGAACAGGGGTTGGTAAATCATGACCTGTGAGCCAAACCTGGCCGATTTTTGTATGGATTTGGCCTGTGATCAGTTTTCAGACTCCTGGATTATAGAATGGAGAGAATGAAGACAGAGAGATTTGTTTGGAATATGATCCTGTGTATCACAGGAAGACTGGATAGAATGCAATGCCCTAATATTTTATGGAACAAATAAGATATAGAATGATGGAAAATTCTGAAGGAGGAAATCATGATGATGTAAACAGAATTTGTCTGAAGAAGAAAAAAAGAGGGAGGTGCCTATATTAACTATTACTAATTATATGTACACAAGGATCTCACTCATAAAGTTTATATTAAAAGGAAAAAAAAATGTACCTAAAAGAAAACAACAAAGACCAGAAACTACACATAAAAAATGAAGTATCTCATTTCTGTAAGAATTGTGTCAGGACTACAAAAAACTAAAAACAATCTGAGACTAACAATTATAAATAGAAAGGATAATGCAAAGGTTTTTCTTTTGTTGTTGTTGGTTGCAGTTTTTTTTTCTGTTTTAGCTATTGTTGGGGCCAAGGAAAAGATCAAAGAAAGGATGTCACTGCCCAGATAGATGGGATGTTGAAAATTAAAGTTGATAAGAAGGATGAACTACTCTATTTTATTTTATTTCTCTTTCCTCTTCAGAGAAGAATGATTTCTCAGGAGTGCAAAGGATAGAACACACAGCAGAAAGAAGAAATTGAAGAGGGGTGAAAAGACAGTCAAGCAGTGTACAGCAAATACCCAATGGCTACTGTTAAACTACCTTGCCTTTGTCTGCTTTGTATTTATTCAATTTATATTTATTTGGTAAATATGTGCATGTGCACTTGTTTTCTTACCAATTAGAGGGTAAGTTCCTTGTGAGTAGATATCATTTCATTCTTTGCATATCTTATTCCCAGAAAATAGCATGGTGCCTGGCATTTAATAGGTGCTGAAAGATTGCTACCTTATTGAGTTGAAGGTACTAGTTCTCTATGAAATAAGTCCAAGATTATTGACACAAAAATGGTAGATTCATTTAGCAAACATTTAGTAAACACCTACTACATGCCAGACATTGTGCTAGATGCTACAGATACAGATTTGAAAATACCTATGGATGCAGATACAGATGTGTAAACTGTCATTGTTTATATGTTATTTATTATGTAAGGAACTTACATTATACTGGGAAAAGCACATGTAAATATTGATGCAACTGAAAAAAATACTAAGTATCTTTTTAGTGGAGAGAAGGACAATACTAACATATGGAAAGTCTCCATATAGGAAGTGCAATGGCAGTTGACCTAAGCATTGGATTGTAATAGCTTTGAACAGAGCAAAGGATGCCCAGAGGTGAAAGCGAAATGGGAGCGCATTCCACATTTGGGAGGATGTGTAGGCATGGAATCAAGAAATGGAATGCTACATTTGGTCAACAACAAGAAGATCTTTTTAGTTGAAATATAGAGTATGTGAAGGGCAATTATGTGAAATCTAACTGCTAAGATAGGTAGAAGTAAGATTGTGAAGGGTTTCAAATGCCAAACAAAGGCATTTTTATTTTGATTCTAGAACTAATAGGGAGCCACTGAAACTTTCTGAGCAAGTGGATGACATGGTCAGATTTGTGCTTTAAGACTACCAATTTGTCAGTTATGTGGATCATGGATTATCGAAGTGAGAGATCAGAGACAAGGAGGCCAGTTAGAAGGCTATTACACTTGTCTAGGCAAGAGATAATGAGAACCTAAACAGGGGCAGTGATCATATAAGGGAAGAGAAGGTAATGGATATGAGAGATTTTGTGGAGATAGAATGGACAAGACTTGGCAACTGATTGACTGTGGGTGATGATGGAGAATGAAGAGTTAAGGATGACTCCAGGATTGTAACCAGGTTGACAGAATAAAATCCCTCAATAGAACTTCAGAAGTTATAAAGAAGGGGCAGCTATAAAGGAACGAAGGACTTTAATTTGAAGCTTATTAATTTTGAGGTTCCTCTTGGACTTCTAGGAGGAGCTGTACAGTAGACAGTTGGCAATGCAAGACCAAAGTTCAGGAGAGAGATGAGGGTTGGAAATGTAGATTTTGAATTCATCAGCATAAAGATGATAATTAAGCCTTGGTAAGTTGGCAAATTCATCAAGAGAGAAGTTGCAGAGGGAATTTGAAAAGAAAGAGGGTCTAACATAGAACCATGGTACATATACATAGAAAACACAGGACATGAGAATTTAGTAATGACATATTGAAGGAACAGTCAGACAGGTAGCAGGAGACCCTGAATAGACTAGTATTACTAAAACTTTAGAAGCAGAGAATACCCACAAAAAAGAGTGGTCAATTCAAATGCTGCTAAGGTCAGATGGCTAAAAGATCATTAGATTAATTGACTATTGGTAATTATATAAATTGCAGTTTCGGTCGAGTCCTGGAATTGGAAATCATAATGTTAAGGGATGATTCTCTGGCCTGAGGAAACTCCGTGACTCACATCGATATTGCTGTTTTCAGAATGTAACTTTTGGAGTAGATTCTATGACAACTTTCTGGTTTCTCAATAGGAGGAAAGGTTAAGTCCAATGAATTGGGCTAAACAAAAGATCCAGAGAATAAGGAAAAAGTGACCATGGAGAATTGTGAAGGACTGTTGAGCCTCACAGATAAGAAAGTAGAGGAAGGAAACAAACAACACAACATTGATTCAAGGTAATTAATATAGAACAAGAATAAAGGAGAAAGCAATTAGAAGTAGTGAGAGAAGGTTGAAGAAAACATCCAACTGCAAAAGTTTCTCAAAACAATAAGCATCTTAGTGGCTATTCCAACAATGCTTATGTGACCCAGCTTGAAGGGTTACTCTACTTACTGAATAAGTCTTGTTGCTGATAGGAGAGTGGGGAACAAGAGAATAGGAATGATCAACGTTGAAAATAGATCCTACTAGAGTTGTCACTCAGAGTGTCTTCACAATAGTGGATTAACTTTTCTTGCACTCTGAACCAGACAGACTTTGGACATTCCTGAGATAAATTATGACAGGAAACAATGTCTGCAGAAGGAATATATTATGGCAGGACTTTCTAGATAGAAGGGATTGGTGGTGACTACATTTTCCACCAAGGAAAACAGGAGAGATAAACCCAGTGGAATTATTAAGATAGAAAAAAAAAAGCTGACTAAGAGAAACAAGCAAATATTTGAAGAGAAGGTAGAAAAGTATTTTGCAATGAAAGAAATTGAGTCAAACACCTCCTGGGAAAGGTGAAGGTAATACAAGAAAAATCTTAAGAACCCCAGAAATGAGTAATCCTCAAAACCTTCAGAATGTAGTAGAAGAGTAGTCAATAAAATAAGAGAAGATTTTAAAGGAGGAAGGACAAAAATGACATCCTTCAAAGATGAAAGCAGCAAATCTAATGGTGCTAGTACCTGGAGAAGGTTTGACAAAAGGCAGGACAAAATCCACTTCTGGAGATTTTCTGAAAAAGGAAATAACAGAAATCGAATGAAAAAAAAGTGGAGAGACATAAGGAAAATAATGGAGCAAACATTTAAAAACAATAAGATTAGAATAACACTAATAGTAATATGATAAACAATATTGAACATTAATATGAAATGCAAAGCTATCTAAAGATTACAGTTCTTCCAGACAAATGAACAATAAATAAATATCATATTTCAAATAATTTTTTTAAAAAAATTGGTGGAAACCAGATAAAAAAATCCTAGAACTCCAAAAGAAGGAAATTCCTTGTTTAATTCATCAAGAAACACTACAGTAAAATTTTAAAATATCAATATCAAAGAAAATGTTGTAAATGGAAAGAAAAAAAACTTTCAAATTCCAGGAAGAAAATATCCAAATAGCAAAATACTATTCTGCGGTTACAAAAAAATCAAAGGAAAAATGGAATATGATACTCTGAAGGGCAAAGAATTATAAATTGGTAGCCCAACATGCTATATCCTGAAAAATTGAACCTCAACATAAAAAATTAACTGGACATTCAACAAAAGGGTTGCATTTATTTCATTCATTGACTAGGATGAAGATATAAACAGGGTATTTGATTTACAAACTGATCAAGTAGCATAAAGTTAGATAATGTCAGTTAGGAATGAAAGACAGAAATGAAGCAGTTAATTCACATGGATAGGAAAGGGCATGGATTTCTGTGTGTGTGATGGGGTGATATTTCTATTGTTTGACTTACTTCAAAAAAATCTTGCACATTGATTGACAATCATAAGACAAAGAGAGCATTAAAGGGCTAAAGAATCTGAGGAGTAAAGGTATAATGGAAAAATCAGGAGGAGAGTAGGTGGAGGGAGTGAATTAATATTTCAAGGGGAAATTACCATCTCCTCATTACTAAATCAATATTATAGGTGGTAGAACAGAAGAATAAATCTCAGATGGGAAGGGGAGAGGGTAAAACAGGGCAGGTAATGACTGGTCAGGACTTGAGAGGGGAAGTAAACAAAAGGCTTTCAATATCCCTGCCTGCCTTTTTGGTGATGGGTGAATGAGGATGGAACTGTGGTGGGAGGAGAGTACAGAACAGAGAGGGAAGCTAAGTGATTAGTATATCCATCAGGAAAGGAACAATTGACAAATGGCAAGAAGCCAAACTCACAAAACTGGGAGGGGGGTGAAATAAGGTTCTTACAACATCTTGTTGATTAGGTCTGGACACTTTCAGAGTTCAGCCTTTGCAAGATAGGCTCAAATATTGTTGTCTAAGTCCTAGGCAAAGAGATCCAGTGAAAATCTGGGAAAGCGTGGTTTGAAGAGGTGGAAAAGTTCATGAGTTCAAAGAGGAGGTGGGATTACATCAAAAGAGAGAAGAGAAGAGAGAGAAAATAATAAGACTGGATTCCAGACTTGAGTTACGAACAATTTCCAATATACTGAACTGCTTCATGCCTTAAAATTAATATTCTGGGGAATAGGTTCTATAGAATTGTAAAAGGCATAATGCATAAGAATGGGGGTAGAAAGAAAATATTACTTCTTTGAAGGAAGCATTGTAAATTAATATTACTGAAATAGATGAGGAGATGAAGGGATGAAGGTGGGGGAGGGGGCGGGGAGGAAGCAAGAACAGATTGTGGCACTGTTATCTGACCTGGATAAGAGAATGATGAAATAAAAGAGAATAATGGTGGAAGAAAAAAAAAGACAGAAACAGAACACAGGAAGATATATATCTATATATGTCTAGATAGATAGATAGATATAGATACACACACACACACATATATATATATAGACAGAGACAGAGAGAGAGAGAGAGAGACAGAAAGAGAAAGACACAGAGAGACACAAAGAGATAGAGACAGAGACAGAGAGACAGAGACAGAAAGACAGAGAGAGAGAGAGTGATGGGGGCAAAGACAAAACAGGACAGAGAGATAGACACAGAGAAAGAGAGAAACAAAAACAAGAGAGATTTTCAAAAGACAGAGACAGGCAAAGAGACATAAACCCAGGGATATTAGGCTTGGGCAGGGTAATAGGAAGGAGGGGGAGTAAAGGGAGAAAACTGAGCTCAGATTAGTACAAACAAAACAAACTGCAGAGACTAAGTACTGAATTAAAACAGATTGCAAAGGGTTGAGAAGTGAGTGGGAGGTGAGGAAATGGAGGCAAGAAGTATATAGATGACTTTTTCCCCCTAGGAGTATGACTGTGAAAGGGAGGAGAAATACAAGACAATTACTTAAGGTGATAACTTGGTCAAGCGAAGGGTTTTGTTTGTCTTTAAGAATGGGGGGAATTTGGTGGGGGGGTGTTTTGAGCATCTAGGGAAAGAATTAGTAGATAAAAAGAGATTAGAAAGAGGAGTAAAGGCATGGGGCATCAAAGTCATGAGTAGATGGGTTGCTTTTGGAATGGGGAAGTCCACATTTTTTTTGGCTGAGAATGGGGCAAAGGAGGAGAAAACATTAGCTGAGGAGATATTGGAGAGAACTGAAATATAAAATTGGGGAGAATATGGACCTTATGCCAGGTGGCATTATTATTTTTTTTTTAGTAAAGTGTAAGGAGAAGTTCTCTGCTGATAAGAAGGGAGGAAGTAATGCTTTATGCTGCCTGAACACAGGAAAGGAGGTTTAGAACAGATCACTCTTTCCTCTGGTATTATTTGTCTAAAGTTGGGCAACACATTTAACCTCCTTAGGCCTCAATTTCCTCAAATGCAAATGAGGAGGTTGGAGTAATAGACTTGGGTTTTTTTAAGCACTAGATCTGTGATTGAATGTTTTCATTTTAGGGAGGAATAAAAGATTGTCATGCAGTGATAGGAACCTAGTTGAAATTAAGTAACATAAATTTCTATTGGATGCAGTAAGCATAGTTGTGTGACTTTCTCCAGCAGCATTTAGTACTATTTGAATAAGAAAAAAATAGTGTAGATGCTTCAGGTTAGAATCTGAAAAATAAATGAACAGCAAAAGGACAAGAGGAGAAAATATTCAATGGTAGAGCACAGCATACATTGTAAGGCAATATTCATGACCTCAGGGATGACCATGAACATGCCTGAATGGTTTGGAATCTTCAAGTATGAAAAACTCTCTAAGTAGAAGCCAGAGGAAGTATAACATTTATTTAGACACCAGAGGATCCAATCCCAGGACTAATAACCCCAATTTGATATAGAAGTTGTATTCTAAAACCAGTAAGCCCACCTCAATGTAGCAACAAGGAAATTATAACACAGTATTACAGCAAGGAACCAAGTTATCCTGTAACTTCCCCTCCCCCCTTCTAGGGTCCTCCAGTAAACAATCATTCATGAATTCTAACTGTCTGGTTGACTGTATTCTTTCTCCCCTCAGCTCTCTGGTCTCCTCAGCTCCCTGGTTTCCACTCTCTTCTGCAGCTCTGTCGACTTGGAATTCTGACTTCCCTTTTGACTTCTGACTTCTCCTTCTCAGTTTAGCTGTTTTCAATTCTGCAGCTCTCAGTTGTGGGCTCTCTTTACATACAGTCTTAGCTGGCATCTGATTGGCTAGAACTCAGGTCTCTTATTGGCTGAATTCATGATTGAGTAGAACTAAGTGCACATACCATTGCCTCTGGTCTCAGCCCTTAGGGCCCTGAGTACCTATAAGTACTTGATAAGAAAAGGCTTTAGGCTTACTCAGAAACAAAGATATAATCAAGCTTTCCCAACTAGCCCCACCTGAGGCGTCTTGAATGGGTGGGGAAGAACTTTGATCACATTAATTCTACATACATTTAGCATCAAAATTGAAAGTTAAGGAAACCGACCAGATCAGGGTGACTGGAGAATGTGAATTGGGTGGAGTATGTCTACTTGTTGCAATATGTACAAATAATAGCTTTAAAACAGATAAGAGACAGAGAGCTGGCAAGATAGGAGATTATGGTTAGCTAATATCCAAAGTCCTGGATCATGGAGGTCAACAACTTGTAGTGAGATGAAGGTTATGATCATCCCTATGTGTGACTGACAGGTAGTTAAGGTATAGGTTCTAAATGTTGAAGAGATTGTTTTACAAGGAAATCAATGTGTATGAAAGGATAAACACAAAGTTCTAAACTTAGGTTCCAAAAATAAATTTCAAAAATATAGAACCAGAGACAGAGGACTAGACAACTGTTCCTGTGATGTGTGTGTGTGTGTGTGGGGGGGGGATACTGAGGCTGAGATCAAAACATATGAAAAAAAATTTGCAAAAGAAGGAAAATTATCAACGATTATATTTTAAAATTACTCCAAAGCACTAGTAATAAGAAAAATCAATATGAACAAATCTGATGTATGACCTTATATCCATTTGTCGACAAAGATGTTAAAAGATAAAATAATCAATATTGGAAGACCTATGCCAAGGTAAGTATACTACTTAAGTGCTGATTGAGTTGTGAATTGGTCTAACCTTTCTAGAAAATAATTTCAAATTGTGTAAAAATATTATTAAACACTTAATACCCTTTGACAAAAAGGTGCTATGGGAAGAAATTACAAGAAGTTGAATTTAGGCTTGCTATCTGGAAAAAAACTCCTCAATAATTAGAGCTATCCAAGAGTTTAATGGGCTGCCACTGGATGCAGTGAGTTTTATTGGTTTACAAAATGTTTTTTTCCAGGAGAAGATTACATTGATATTGGGAATTCCTTTTCTTTTATGGGTTGGACTAGGTGATTGTTGCATTACCATCTGCAACTAAATTTCCCTGATTCTGTGATTCTGCTACTAGCTTTATAGCCTTAGGAGATCGATGGCAGAAAGAATGATCCCCTATAGGTCAATATTCAGAGAAACATTTTTTATAATGACAAAAGTATGGAAACAACTTATGAGCTTAACAATTGGGGGATGGCAGAACAAATCATGGTAGTTGGATATAATTGAATAATATTATTGCATCATAAGGAATAACAAATATAAGAATTCTCAGAAAGACAGAAAGACTTGCATGAACTGATGCAGAGTGAAAAAAGCAGATCCAAAAGAAAAATATAGGCAAACAATAGTTAAATTCTTCACGAATACAAACATTGATTCCAGACTACTGAAGTTGAAATACACTTACTTTCTGATTAAAGAAGTTAAAGTATAAAATAAGTTATATGTACAGTAACAAATGTTACATTAGATTGTTTTAAATAGAAAGATGCTATAGGAGGTTGAAAGACCTAGAGCTGTAATGGGGTATCACATCCAGAAAAAAAAGGTCATAATTTGGCAATGCTTTGGAGTTCTTTCTTCAGTTTGGAACACTTCATTTTAAGAGTGACAAAAATAGTGTAGATGCTGGGGTGAATCCCGAAGACAGGGGCCAGAATGGTGGGAAGATAAGGATGGTGGAGTATGCAAGACTCATTCAGTATGACCTGTATTCAAATTGCACCTCAGATAAATACCTGACTTTTGACAAATCACTTAACTCATTGAACCTCAGTTTCTTCTTCTATAAAATGAGACGATTTGGCTCAGTAGCCCTCAAGGTCTACTCCAGTTCTAAATCTTTGATTCTGCGAATGTCCCAAAGTATTTTTTTTTCTGTTAAAAATAATCTACTGTAGAATTTGCAACTGATAATAGCATTCAGACATTTAGGTTGGATATTTGGCTACTCCAATTAATTATCCCTTGATCTTAAGCAAATCACTTCCCTTCTGACCATTAGTTCCTCCTCTATAGAGTAACGGAGTTGGACTATCTTAAACATTCAGTTTCTTTCTAACTCCAGGACTCCATGAAGAATTAGCTTCAACTCATTCAATAAAAATCATATTAGAAATGTTGCATCATTATTATTCTGAATTAGTTCAATTTACATGCATCTTAAATAGATGAGCACAGAATTTAAAAGGTGACATTTTTGCCATTCCTAAAAATGTGATTTCTCAGTCTTTAAGTACAATTTCTTGGTTGTGTTTTCTACTGGGCAACTTTGGTTCTTTAGTGTTAGTTAAAATTAAATTTCTTCCTTGGTTGGTTAGAAAGCTGAACAAGTTAATAAGTTTATAAATCATAATTAACTACCACTTTCTATTCTACTCCTCTTCTGAATTGCTTTCTTTGTAATGTGTTGTTTTTTTCTCCTATGTAATTCACCCCATGTATGCTTTCTTTTTAAAATGGTTGGACTTAACACTCACCATGCGGTGGGCTGGTTTAATTTGAAAGGTGTGAAAGAGCTCACATGAGTAGACGTGTGTCTGCACACTGCAATGAAAAATTTTAAGAGTCACCTAGACAGGATCCTTTTTAAAAGTCTCTTACTGCTCCATGGGTACAGCCACAGAAGCATGTTGATTACAAACGTCCACCAGGGACTCCTTATTTTTATACAATAAAAGCAAAGTCGAATAAAAGCAGAATGAATTTTCAAACACTTTGGCAAAGCTTTAAAATATTCAAGGAAAGTAGAAAGGCTTTACTTATTAGTATTCTACTTGGGAAATGTGGGTGAACCTTATTGGAATGCAAATCCACTCAGAGACAAGAAGGATTTTTGTCAGGGCCCATTTTCAATATTGAGGCTACTACGTACCTTGTCATACAGACCTCCCACGTTGGAAAATTCGGCAAGAAGGATGATGGGATGGATGGAGAACATAGGAGCTTACATGTGTTCCTCAGAGGGGTGGAACCAAGTTGTTACAGCTCCAGTTAACTCTCTTGGTCTGAGCTGTACCTAATGTATTGTGTTTCAGATATCTGATTCTGAAAGAAAACAAAAAAAGCATATTGGCCTGACAAAAGGGACATTTTTGTGGCTGTTCCTTTTGTTTTGTTTTTCCGGCTGGCATCCTTTTCAAAATGAGCCACAAAGCATCACAGCCATAGGATGTCAAAACTTTAAAGAACGTCAGAACATAGAATGTTTGAACACAAAATGCAATCTTAAACTTAAATATCTCTTATTACTCAAGAAAGAAGAGCAAACCCATAGAGAGGTGGACCTAGAATCAGGAGTTCAAATCTAACATCATGAATTAGCTGTGTAACCCTAGACAAGTCACTTTCCCTCTTTCAGCCTCACTTCATTTATAAAATGGGAACGGTAATAGCACCTATCTTTGAGGCTTGTTGCATCTGTAAAACGAAATAAAGCAAAGAAGTTAGACTCAATATAAACCGAGAACAATTTGGTTCAAGTATCCTTATTGGACTAGACTAAGGTCAACTGTAAGGGAAAGAGACATCGAAGAGAATACAAGACAAATTCCTGGGTCTTCTAACTCCCAGGCTGATGCTCTTTTCAACAATTATTTGGCCCATCAGTTCTAGGCATGCTTTTTAAATGCTTTGGATCTGTCTTTTCTTCATTAAGGCAAGGCCCAGAGGGTACTGTCCACCTCGTAGAGTAGGGAATAAAGAGTAGAAGGTCCATATGGTTTAGGTTTCCAGATTGTATTCTGCTGATGATTATAACAACCTCTGGAAAATTACAAAGCTTTCTAAAAGAGACAACTATGTATCTTATTGTATCTTATTGTCAACTTCCCCCCAAAAAACAAAACAAAAAACAAAAAAGTTTGGAGCTTCAACATCTGGGCAGATGTGATGGAGAGAAGCATCCTAAGATCCTTACTTCCTCTGAGGCTGGCCTTGCTCTGACCATTCTTTCTCTCTCTTTTTTTTTTTTTTTCACTCTTCTGGGCTCTGCGACCTTTCTTGGATAAATAAATGGATTAATTTGCATGGAAATGTGTTTCATTCTATACCAAAGCTGGAAATCCCAGAAGTTTTAAACATTTTACAAGCTGCCATATCCCAGGACTATGAGAGTTCTATGATTTGGGGATTTAGGGGCAACATTCAAATATTTTTAGAATGTGCAGTAAAACAAAAAGAAAAAAAAATCAGTTCAACCAAGCCTGGAGAAATTCTCATACTCCTGTTTTCTCTACCAGCATTATTTAGCAGATCTATTGGTTGGAGTTCATTAGAGCATGATGCCAATTAGGACTAACAAGGAACTAAGGGTCCTTCTCATCCTGCTCCACTAATTTTGTAGATGAAAGACATGAGAATCTGAGAAGGGAAGTAACTCACTCAAACTAACAGCTAGGAGCATCAGAGACAATACTTGAACAGAGAACTTTTGATGGTCCATTGTTCTTTCCACTTTGGTTTCCAGAATGGCAAAAATAGAGAGCTAGACCTGGAATCATGAAGAACTGAGTTCAGATTGAGCCTCTGATACTAGTTGTGTAACCCTGGACAAGTCACTTAAACAATCTCTGCCTCAGTTTCCTCATTTGTTAAATGGGATCGATAATAACACTACCTCAAAGGCTTGTTGTAATGATATTTGTAAAGTGGTTTACAACACCTTAAAACCCTTTTTGAATGTTAGCTATTATTATTATTATTAGATATAATTATGCTGGGCAGGAAATTGTAAGTTCTCCAATTTAAGTCAAAACTAGAGAAGGCAAAGGGGTATTAGAAGACTAGGGAAATAGAATATCTTTATGGCTCAAACGATTTCTACATTCTCTTTCTACTTTAGCATTCTCCGCCCTACTTCTAAGATCATTTCCAACCTAAATATTTTGTTTTTAAGGCCCCTTGTAACTTCAACATTTTGTCTTGAGTTGATCATCTCAATAACTTCCTAGCTCAAATATTTTGATTCTACAATTCTTAGTGCACCTAATTATAAGGAATTGGAGCAATTTGGAGCCAGAAAGGTTATTAAAAACTGAGTATGTATGGTCTGTGAGGTGGATTTCGAAAACCATCTGTCTTAGAAGGCTATTGGCAGCCATCCTAAACTCAGGTATCAGAGTGCTGCAAATGACTGACCTGACAAAAGCAAGAGGTATAGAAGAAAGCATAAGAATAAGGATATAATTGTCAAATACAGGGCAACAATATATGCTGATCATCCCAACTGAGCATCTGGTCCTTCCCATGATCCCCCCTGTTTTCTCCATGGAGACAACAATGGAATGATATCAGGTGCAGCCCACACAGAATGGAGAGTACATCAGGTCCAAAGAGGCACGGGTGCCCTCTCTGGGTGCTTTTTATATGCTTATGTGCATGCCAGCAACCACGTCACCATTGCAAAGCCTTCTGTTATGTAAGAAACAAAGAAACATTTGTGGGTCTGGCTGCTTATTTGGCAGGGCATATTCTGTAGTGATATACTCTTGTTCTCATGTGACTTGAAATTCTGTCTGCATCACAGGGCCTGCTACAACCCATGTAATGTGCTTAGGCCTGGCTTTGGTCTACCCTTCCATCAACTGGAAGTCAGAGACCCACGTCTGAGTCCTGACTCTGCCACTACTTAACAGAATGACTTCGAATCCATTGTTAGGGAATGAGTTAAATGGCCTCTGAGCTTCCTTCCAAATCTAAACCTATAATCCCAACCTCACTTCTGTATAAGTGATTACCACATCTACGTGTATGGTTCTAATACTTCCCCTGAATTGCAACTGAATTATCTGATTTCCTGGAGAGACCCACTAATTCTTGGCATGTTTAAACTTGGGCTCATTGTTTTGTTCTCTTTCATTCTTCTCCATCCTAATTTTGGTGATGGTACCAACTATGCTCAAATTTTGGAGTCACCTAGACTCAAAATCCTCAACTCATCCCTTTCCCTCATCTCCCACCTCCAAATAGTTGTCAACTTGATTTTTTTAATTCTACCTTAATAAAATCTCTCTCATGTAGCCTCTTCTCTCTTAGTTCTCATCCTAATTCATGTTATAATCATCTCTCTTGACTTTCTCAGTGGCATGACTGCTGCTAGTTTATGTCCTTTCTTTCCCTGATTCCAAGACTAGGTGATCTCACTTATGTAGGTTCTCCCTCCAATGTCAGCCTGGTCTATACAGAGCATCATCTGAGTATAACCAGGCGTATTCAGACTTGTAAACATAGGGAATCACAAGAATACAAGAATGTAAAGATGGGCCTTTGATTTAGGGAGAAGCTTGAAGATATGAAAGGCATGCAACAATTCTCTGTTGTTAAACTAGCTTATTCATTTCGTCCTCCAATTCTGATCCCAGTCCATCACCCATTCATAACGTCTATACTAGATATGTGCAACAATAGATCAACTCTATGACTTGTCTATCTAACTATATATCACAGCTGGCAAATAGGTTTACAATTTTGTTATTGTCGCTTTTTGTTTGCTTGTTTTCTTGTGTTGAATAGCTGTACTCTTTTGAACCATTATAGTTGTCTCTTTTAGGAAGCTCTGTAATTTTCCAGAGGTTGTTATAATCATCAGCAGAATACAATCTGGAAGCCTAAGTACCTGTAGGACTTCAAAGTCTATAGAAATCCCTTTCAGGTTTGGAGTCTGCTGATAATCCCCCATGAAAAAACAAACTTTTTTTCCTTCTCTCATTGCCCAAATGAGCTTTCAAAGTTCTGACCTTATCACCCCCTTGCTCAAGACCCTTCAAATTGTATTGCTCCTAGGATAAAATAAAAACACAGCATATCATTCAAGATTCTCCGTGATCTGTTCTGACTTATTTTTTCAGGCCTTACTTTAAGTTATCTCTCTATATACACCCTGTATTCCTGTCCAACCAGTGTGTGAGCTATCCTTAAACTCAACTTGCAATTGCTTATTGTTATACCTTTGCATAATTTGTCCCATGTACCTGGAACACACTCACTCATCACTTCTGTCTTCATCTTTCAAGGCTCCACTCAGGTGACACCTTCTCCACAAAATCTTTCCTGATCCCTTTAGTGGAAAGAGTTCTCTATTTCTTCAAATATTCCTAGAGTACTTCATTTTATGGATCCTTCCTTTGTCCCCTTCAATCCCTAATTTGAATTTTCTTTATCTATGTACGTGTCATATCCAACTTATAAAAGTAAGTTCCTTGAGAACAGGGACTAATGTTAATTTTTTAATTATTCTATCCCTAACATCAGTACAGTGTGAACACAGCTCCTTATCATTAGAAGGTACTTAATATATGTCGGTTGATTTTTTTTTCCTGAAAATGAGTTGATAATATAACAAGGATGCAAAAAAGCTATCTTAATTCGTTTAGATAGAAGCATCATATTTGGAATAAGAGATGCTAACAGTGTTCTCTACAGAGGCTGGACCACATATGGAGTGTGATGTCTAGGTTCCATGTGTTAGGAGGGGCACTAAAAAGACTGGGATTCTAAGATCTTGATTTAGGAGATCTCCCATGCCATTTACAGAACTGGCTGCCTCCATTACATATATACTCTTCAATTCACTCTCACTGGGAACACTTGGAATCGACCTCTGGTTCCCTGGGCTCTGATAGTTGAGCTTATGTGTGATATTGCCTAGAAACAGGATGTCATATAACTTCAGAGTCATTCCAAAGCCATGTCACATCTTTGTCCCCCTTTGGTTCCCCTTTATATGTTCTGGTCTTCACCCGTTAGAATATATGCTGCTCAATGGTGAGGACTGTTTACTAGCTTGTATTTGCATCCTCACCACTTAGCGTAATCTCTGGAACATAGTATATACGTAATAAATACTTTGTCACTTAGTATCATTCATTCTTACTGGCATAGAGTGCTGGGCCTAGAGTCAGGAAGGCTTGACTTCAAATCTGGTCTCAAGACACTTGGTGTAAGTCACATAAATTCTGTTTGCCTTAGTTTCCTCACCTGAAAAATGGATATAATAATGGTACCTACCTACCTACCTGTCAGGGTTGTCATGTGAGACGTATAAGATAATGCTTGTAAAGTACTTGTTACAAAGCTGGGTAAGCCCTATAGAAATGTTAGCTATTGTTACTATTATTCATTAGGTAGCTAGGTGGTACAGTAGATAGAGTCCTGGAGTTGGAGGCAACAAGATCCGATTTTGAATCTCGCCTTTAACAAGTTGATACTAGATGTGTGACCATGCACAAGTTGCTGAACCTCTGTTGGCCTCAGTTTCTTCATCTCTAAAGTGGGGTGATGGTATCACTGCCCTCATGGGATTGTTGTAATGGACAAATATATGTTAAATGTTTTTGTCACCTGTACTAGATACTATTGTTTTCACAAGCAAGAATATTATACATTTATAAACTTTAATATAAATTGACATAAGTGTGTGAAAGAGACACAAAGCACTAGATAATAGATTAGGGAGAGACGATGTATAGCTAGGGAGATTTGGAATATGCTGCTCCCTACTGTGTTTAGGGAGGACAGACACCTCTGAGGTGAGGGCTTGTCGAGTCCTTTTCAGGGATGCTCATTCACCTTTGGCATCCATTTCTACCCAACTTTGGCCTGTGACTCCAAGAAGGTGTAGCATGTGCAGTGGCCACATTCCAGTAAAACTCTCTAGGCAGAGGGTCTAACCCAGGCTGAAAGAAACTGACAGGCCTAAAATCCATCAGTGAGTTAGGGGAGTGTCTACCCAAGCATGCGAAGACTTCTCCTAGGTGGAATGGACAGATGAGAACAATTTATTCAATGACCACAAAGGTTGTGGAGGCAGGTGCTATGGACTTCTTAGAACTTGGTGAGACATAGAAGACACAAAGGTCATTCATTTCTTTCTGAGCCATTGCCAGTCACCTTGACTTTCATCCTGTCACTGACTCAGCTTTGAGTATTGTGTAAAAGAAAGTGAAGTTGATGACTTTTTGACTTTTAACAACTCTGCCTCCCTTATGACCCGTTCACTCACAAGTCAAGATATCACCCCATGATGTCACTGGTCCTCTTTGAAAGTAAAGGACAATCAAGAACAACCACAAAGGTATTCATTAACTTTCTTGATCACACATTAATCTCCAGGGCCATGGACCTGGATGTGGATATATATAAACTCATGAAAGTATGGAACATGTCCACCTTGACTAGAATATGGATAATTTAGACAACAAGAAGGAACACAGGAAAAGGTCAACCTGGAAAGATATGACAGCACCAAATTGGGAAGGCCTTGAATGCCAAGGTAAGGAGATTTAACTTTATCCTGTAAGCTATAAGGAGGTATTGAGGTATTTTAACCAAGTCATATGTCATATGATTGGTAGTGTGAAGTCATATGTGACAGTCATATGATTAGTAGTGTGAAGATGTAGGGTCATTGTATTTGGGCCTATAAGAGATAAAGAGATCATGTACTACAACTCCATCCATCCTACAGATAAGGAAAGTGATGCCTTAAAAGTCAAGGGATTTACCAATGTTATGGAAATAGCAACAAGCAGACCCAGGAGTTAAATCCATGTTCCTTGTCTTCAAATCTGGTGCCATTATTAGAGCTATATCACACTGCCTCTAAAAGGTGGAGATTATGCCTATCTTTGGGAAGCAATGACATATTTAAGAGAGAGGAGATCGATTGTTAGGGAGAGAATGCTACATTTTCATTAGGTGGTATTAAATCTTACTAGAAGACTTTTCAAGAGTTAGAAATAGAGGATGAATTTCACGCCTGTTGGAGGTGGAGGTGGGAAACCTCACTGCTCTCATATATTACCAGGTTGCAAGAACAAGCGTATATCTACCCTTATTAATGCATTAATACACAGCTTAAATTAAATATGTCAGCAGAATATCACAATGGAATGTATTGGAAAGATAATTTTAAAACTATCTTAATTTTGCATAAGCATTGAGGAATTCATCTTTCTTGAGGCTGTATGTGTATGGCTCATTATTTTATGGAAGCTGAGACCCATTGATAAGAAACCAGGAGTCTTTAGGTATAGAAAAAGTGATGGAAGGCCAAATTTAAGTGATGCCTCAAATCTATCTAATATAATGCCCTCAGCAATGATAAAAAGAAATGTTACATTCAGGTAAAATGGAAAAGGAAGCAAGAGAGAAAAGAGGCATTTACTAAGTGCCTTCTGTGGGCTAGGCACTATGCTAAACACCTTAGAACCATCACCTCATTTGATCCTCACAATAACCCTGGGAGGTAGGTGGTATTATTATTATTATTATTATTATTATTATTGCCATTTACATTTAAGGAAACTGAGGCAGGCAAAAGTTAAGTGACTTGTCCAGATTCACAAGTGTCCATGGCTGGATTTGAATTCAAGTCTTTATGACTCTAGGCCCAGTGCTCTATCCGTAGTACCACCTGGCTGCCAAGAGGACATAAGACCTGGTTTCTGGTCCCAGAATATGACTAAATTGCTGTGTGACCATGTGTAAATGATTTTACTCTTCTGAGCTTTGACTTTTCTCCCATAAAATGGGCAAAAGAACCCACTCCTCCCCTTACCAGGATGGGCAGGTGGTGATAGAGGAAAGACTTGAAGGTAAGATTCAGAAAACCTGGGCTCAAATTTCAGCTATGTCATTTCAGCATTATGTCACTTGGCTCAGCCCCACTCCTCTGAACTTCTGCTCACACCTGTCTAAAATGAGCATTACAACACTTGTACCATCTCACTAACAGGATTGCTGTGAGGATTAAATGAGATGGTTAATCAGATCATTTTGTAGCTATAAAGCATTCTGTAAATGAGAGCATTTCAAAATTCTACTTCTTTCCATTATCAGCTGAACTAGAAAGGATGGAGACAAAAATTTGGTAAGAATTTACCAGATGCTAGACAGTCTTCAAGCAGAAATGAGAGAATTTTGAAAACTTAAAAACACTATTCAGCAAAAAAAGGGTCAAATCAAAGAATTAGAGAATGTCTGCAATGCAAGGGACCTTAAAATACAGAATCCTTGAAGAATATAGAATGTTGAAATTGTAAGAAAAAGAGAAAAAACTGGAAGGGATGTGGACACAAAGAATTTTAGACTATAGGCTATGAAACAGGAGATAATCTTTTCCAGGGGTTTTTATTTTTGGTTTTGTTTTTGTTTGTTTGTTTTGCTTTTTCTGGGTTTCACAGACACTCTTGAGCAGTCTGGTAAAGCCTATGGACTCATATTTTAAAATGCATAAAATAAATACCAAGATTACCAATGAAAACAATTACATTGAAATAGAATTATCAAAATTAACAGACTCCACATTAAGAACCCCTGATCTAATTGGAGCCTATTATTTTACAGATGAGCAAACAAGTTCTGAGAATTTGTGATTTGCCTAAAGCTCTATGCCTAATAAGTGACTGAGGCTGACTTCAAATGACTTTCAAAGTCTTAGGACTTTTCCAATATATCACACTAACTTTTGGTTAAGTGCAGATGGTCGGCCATAGTTGTGACTTTTTTCAATCTCAGTTCTAAACTACAGTAAACCAATCTCAGCTGAATACTATTTCCAGGAGTGAGGGGGATGCAGTCTTTATTTGGATTTTAAGTGAAATCTCTCATTTTACCATTCACAAAGAGAATTGCACATGAGCGAAAAAGACATAATTGAACACAAAAGAAAATCTGAGAAGAGCAGACTCACACATTGGGCTTTCTTTCCTTCCTGAACAGACTTTCTGCTTTTGTGTATTTACAGCATCCCAGAGGTTGGATTTTGCATCATCAGAACTATTGGACTTTGCATCAAATACAGGTACCTCTTCATCAAACAATGTTATTAACACAACTAGAAGCTTCTGTGCACTGAAAGGGCCTACTATGCTAATGCTTCCCTTAGAGGAGGGGTCATTGGGAAAACTTGTCTCAGTGTGTTCTGGCATATCCAGGGCATGCTTCATACACACATGACTATTTATAACTGCCTTTCATCATCTTTCTCAATGTGATAGGTATGAGTCTGTTTTCTTTTACATAGCTTCTTCTTCTTCTTCTTCTTCTTCTTCTTCTTCTTCTTCTTCTTCTTCTTCTTCTCCTCCTCCTCCTCTTCCTCCTCCTCCTCCTCCTCCTCCTCCACCTCCTCCTCCTTTCTCTTCTCTTTCTTCTTATTCCTCTCCAATGCTCTTTCCACTGAACCCAAACTAATTTTGTGTCCTTGGATGAGTCACATCCTTTCATTAGGACAAGTTCTCCCATTGGCCCCTAAGGGAAGCATTAGCATAGTAGGCCACTCCAGCACACAGAGGAGTCTGGTTGTGTTAGTAACATCGTTTGAGGAAGAGCTACCCATATTTGATGCAAAGTTCAAAAGTTCTGATGGTGCAAAACCCATCCGCTGAGAAGCTGCAAATACACAGAAGCAGAAAGTCTGTTCAGGAAGGAAAGATACTCCAATGTGTGTTTCAACAATTCGGCTAGCAGCTGCCGTGGGGGTGTAAAACCAACAACAACCAGCTCACAGAATGCTGCAAGCCCAGTTTCTTTTGATCTGCTTTACTAAGGAAAACAATGTTAAGGGGTTAACAATCTTACTTTAATCCAGCATACAAATATCATTCACTTAGTTCAAGGGGAAAAGCCAGCACCCTGAACTTCAGACCAAATACAAACAAATTACAAACATACATTTGTAAACAGACCACATACAATTCATAGTTACCAATATCTGGGTTCAGCCGGGAACTTGACAATGGCTGGCCCAGAGTCACATGTCACTACTGCTGTAGCTCAGAGCTCAGAAAAAAGAAAGCCAAACCCTGGTTTTATATATTGTTCAGGGTCAAAGGTGAGTTACACATGTGACTCACCCATGTAACCTAAAATCGTCACAAAGAAGCGACTTAAACCCAAGTGTTCTAAAAGTCTCTGATGTCACAAATATGTCACCCAAACCCACATAAACTAGGCTTTCCCTTGAGGCAAGGAGGTCATCAAAGACTCCTAATTTAATCAAGGAAGCAAAGGCCAAACTCTTCAAGGGCACTTGCTTCAATAAGTGCTAAGAGACCATCTTGATTTCATATACAACATGTCATTCTGATGTTCTCCGATTTCCTTTTGGGTTCAGTTATTACAAGAATCCCCTAATTTGCTTCCCTGCTTCCAGTGCTTCCACTGTCCAATCAATCCTCCATAATACTGATCATCCATCAATCAATAAAGATTTATTATGTGACTATTATTTGCTTGGCACTGTGCTACACTCTGGGGATATGCGGCAAAACACAGGCCCTGCCTTCATCAAGTTTACCAATTGAATGGGGAAGAAAACATGTAAACAAACATACACAAAGCAGGTTATATAAAGAATAAATGAGAAACAATTAAAAAGAGGAACACACTGGAATTGAGAGGGGTTGATGAGGGGTTCTTGAAAGAGGTAAGATTTTAGTTGGGACTTAAAGGAGGCCAGATTGGTGCTGAAGCACCATTTCCAAAGTAAATTATAACCTAAGCCTTTCCTCTGCACAGTAAACTCCAATCTCCTTCATATCTTTAGAGTCAAATACACATGCCTCTGCTTGTCATTTGATACGTTTTGCCACCTGGCTCCAAACAACTTTCCTTCATACGTGCTTGAGCCACACAACTGAACTTCCTGCTGTCCCTCACATGACATTTGATCCCCCAGGATGCTCTGTGCTTCTGTACAGTGTTTCCTATGTCTAGAGTGTATCCCCTCCTCTCATCTCTTAGAATTTGCAATTCCTTCAAAGCTCAACTCAGAAGCTAGCTACTACATGGGGCCTTTTCTTATTTCCTCTGGCTATCTACATCCCCATCAAATTATCTTGATTTGTGTATATTTTGTACATACTTATATGTATACATATTGTCTGCCTCAATAGTGTATAAGTTCTTTGAGGGCAGAAACTGTTTCATTTTGTCAATGTAACCCAACACTGAGCACAGTGTCTAGGAAGTTGTAGACATTCCATCAATACTTGTTCTTTGGAGCTTCACTGGCTTTACTTGTAAAAGTTTATAATTTCATGACCTCAGAATTTTAATTATCTTCATGAAGACTTAGGATTTTCCATGCAGACTGCAATGGATTATAATGTTTTACAAAAAAGAGATAGGATGCAACTTCCCCTTTTCATCCCCTCCCTCCACCCCTAGTAGCTGTTAAGGAGATTTTCATTTAGATACATTTTCTATCTTGCATCTGTTTTGTTTGTTTGTTTTTGAGGATGTGAATATTCATTTGATTCTGGTCTTCCAGAAGTATATTCACTCATTGTCACTGATCAGAGATTTTGTATTTAGGATCAAGCTGATGTTTATAGGTAGTCTAAAATCTCATGACTTCTTTGGGTCTTCAGCCCATTTAACCCCATCCCCACCACTGTCACAACAGAAGTAAAATGACATATATAAGACTGCTACAAGGCAAGAAAATATCCATTTGTTAAGTGCCTAGGAAGTGTTAGACACTGTGCCAAGCTCTATGGATACAAATATGAACAAAAAGAAAGACAATTCCTGACCTCAAGGAGTTTACATTTTCATGGGGAAAGACACAAAATAGAGGTCATGGAACATCTGTGGGGGCATCGTGTCAAATTCTGGAGAGTCAGAAGCAGAGTTAGGAAGAAAATGAAGGTTGGCCAGCTTGGGACCCCTCCTCAAAAACTGATGGCTCTGAAGAAATTGACCAATGGAAGAATAATGTCTCAAAGTGAAAAGGTCACAGGACTCAATGGATATTCCATTGTGAGGGGTCCCCAGGTGCTAAGGGGAGTTTCAGTATGAAATGGCAACTAGATCATGATGAGAAAGTATGGAAAGTCAGAAGGATAAGCAACAGGGGAAATTAAACAAAATGGGAGAAGTAGGCTCCAGGGGAGAAGGAAGAAGGAAGCCTTAGCATGATGGCAAAGTCCAGAGATTAAAGTGTGGCTTTACATGGCTGGGGGCCATTTTGAGTATTTTCTTCTGTTCATGGGGTTTCCTAGCCAATGAATTAATTGTTCAGTGGTTAAGCCCTTCCACACAGATTAAGATGTTTCTCAGAAAATGGATTCAGTCTGTTGTGGAAATCATATTTGAAGCTTTTTAAGGATAATAGAGCCTGCCAGAGATGATGCTCTACTAGTATGGCCCTTGGAAACTCAGGCTCAGCTTCATGCCATAATAAGGGTTATGTGTATACCACATTGGAAGGACCCTCTTGGTGAACTTAGGGTAGGATACGAATAAGAGTTCCACAGTATGAACAAATACATATGGATTGTGATAGACAGACAGGCAGGAAGCGAGGTGGCACAAGGAATAGAGTGCTGGGTCAGGAGTCAGGAAGACCAGAGTTCAAATCTCACCTAAGGTATTTGCTGTATGACCATGGGCAAATCACTCACTCCCTGCTTATTTCAGTGTCCTCAAGTGCAAAATATGGAGTATAGTAATACCTACCTACCTGGGTTGCTAAGGGGATCAAGTGAGATGAAATCTGTAAAACACTTTAGCACAATGTCAGACAAATAATTTAGCATAGTATGTGGCACATAACAGGTATTTAATAAATGCTTGTTTCCTTTCTTCCTTATTATGTGCCACTGTGTTAACTGTACTAAATGCTAGAGACTATTTAAACAGGAGAGTCTCTGCCCTCAAGGGGCTTGTATTCTAATGGTGGAAGACAACACATAAAAGGATTCTGGAAAACAGGAGAGAGGGAATGAAAGGAGAGAGGGCACCTAGAAGTAGGCATAGTGAGGAGATTTCAGGAAGCAACATAGAAGCCTGGTTCTCAAGAAGAGGAGACAAAACGCATGCCTATGAAACCCAGGGGATCCAGGTTTATATTCCATGTTTCTGAAGGGGTAGAGGTGATGGTCAAAGAGCGGAGCCATATTAAGGATTCCGCAAGATGTTATCTGCCTCATTGAAGGAAATGCTCAATAATTGAGATACCAAATCCATTTGAATATTTGAGTTAGAAAATGCTATATTATATTGAAAGGAGAAGAAACCTAAAAATGGAGTCAAATAATTAGAGTTGCTTTTCTGGATCTATCACATAATAGTTCTCTGATCTTGGACAAGTCTCTTTATGTCTTTGAGACTCAGTTTCTTCTTTGGTAACCAAACGACATTGTCCTAAATGGTCTTTAACTCTGCCATTTTTTAAATTCTATGATTTTGCCTTTTTCTCCCTTTGTCACACTGAATGCAAAGCAAATGGATCCTCTTTTATGGTGCTGGAAATGATCTCCATATCAGGAGAAAAACTAATGTGAGAAATTTCTGCTGGGTAAACATAGTGTCAGCCGAAATAATTCAACTGTTGTGATAAAGAAAAACACTTTTGCACTGCATATAGAGGGCAGATTAATTATGAAATGATTAGAAATTATTATGTGTGGATGCCTATCAAATAATTATTCAAGCCCCCACATTAATAAAAGAAGCAGAGATACTTGCCAGAAATTTACATATACAAATTTAAAAAGTTCTTTTTAAAACTTTGCCATCATTTTATACACCCACATGTTTGATAATTTGAATTATGTATTAAACACACACTTTAAAAATACCTGTCATTATAATACACTTTATATAACAATGTATTAAGTTCTTTGCTGAGAATTCTTTAGAAATATATATTTATAGCGGAGGTCTGAAGGTATCCAGGGATAAAACTGGATTCTCCTGTTCGTTTGACCTGTTATTTCATCGGTTTGGGAATCTTCCTGCATTGATGAAGATTAACAGCTTGGATATAATTCAGTCTCAGAATTGGAATGGGAAACTGAGAGGTTAAGATAGTCTGTGATAACAGCTATCATACCGAATCTCCCGAACTTCATGGGCTAAACTTATTGAAAAGGCCATCTTTAGTAAATGTATAAATACCTCTACTTTCTCTCCTCTCACTCTCTAATTAACATCTTACAATTGGGTATTTGACTCCATCAACCCACTTCAAATGCTCTCTTCAAAGTTACCAATGATTTCTCAATTGCCCAATCCAACAGCCTTTTCTCAATCCTCATTCTCCTCCACCTTTCTTCAGCCTTTTCTACTGTTGATCACTCTGTCCTCCTTGATCCTCTTCTCTCTTGCAGTTTTCAGTTTTCTCCTTGTTCTCCTCCTACTTATCTGACCATTCCTCTCCCACCCCCCCACCCCCAGGGTCCTTTGCTGTATCTATCTCCACATCATACCATCTAGTATGTGACTCACAAAGTTCTGTCCTAGGCTCTCTTCTCTTCTCCTTCTATAGATAATCTCATCAGCTCCCATGGATTCATGTTTATGCTGACCTTTCTCAAATCTTCTCATCCTGTTCTAACCTCCCTATTGACCTCTAATCTTACATCTTCAATTGCCTTTCAGATATCTTGAATTAAATGTTGAGTAGACATCTTACATGTCCAAAGGGTGAATCATTATCCCACTAAATGATCCCTCATCATTCTTTAGAAGCAGTGCTATTTTCCCAGTCCCTCAGGCTCACAACCAAGGTGTCATCCTGGTGGCCTCGCTATCTCTCGATCTCCATATCCAATTTGTTACCAAGGCCTGTTGCTTTCACCTTTGCAACGTCTCTCCAATATACCCACTGCTCTCCTCTGACACTCCCATCACCCTGACATAGGTCCATATTACCCCACCCCTGGACAATTACAATTAGCTGCTGCCTATTCTAGTCTATTCTTAATTCAGTCATCAAAGTGATTTTCCTAAGGTACAGGTCTGGCCGTATTAGCAGTTTACCCATTAAACTCCAGTGCTCTGGGGTCAAATACAAAAGCCTCTGCTTGGCATTCAAAGTCCTTCATGATGTAACCTCTTCTTTCCTTCCAAGTCTTCTTAGACTTTACACTACCCTACACCCTAGGTACTCTTTGATCCATCGACACCAGCCTCTTTGCTGTTCCATGAATGAGACACTGCATATCTCAGCCCTGGGCATCTTTTATGGCTGTCCCCCATTGTCAAAATTAGCTGAAATAAAAAAGAAAACTGAGGCCAAAGTTATGGAGCCATCTATGATTTAATTTGCAAAGCTAGCATTTGCATATCAAAACAGACCATCTGACTTCTCAGAGGTCAGAGACAAGGAGTGATTTACAGAGCTGATTTTTATAACAAAAAGGAAAAATAAAAAAGATAACAAAAATGTTTCTGGACATAATTCAATTGGACAAGGCAGGTCACCTGACTAGTTACCTATTCCCGGACTTTCTTAATCCTATGCCACAAGTTCTTTCCTGCAAGTGGTACCCTTTGTAGCTAGAAAGTGTACTAGGAAAGAGGAACTTGTGGTCAGTGGTTAGCAGTCACTCTTATCTTCCTTAGAAAAGTCCATTATTCAACTTAGTCTATAGTTCAAGTCCAAAAGAAAGGTTATTTCCTAAGGCTGTATAGAAACAATCTTGCTAGCAGCTACTGTGGCTATGTAAAACCAACAACAACCAGCACACAAAGGGCTGCTGACACAAGTTCTTTGATTTGCTTTTCTAAGGAAAGCAACTTTAAGGGGTTAACAATCTCGGTTTAATTAAACATACATATATCATTCACTTAGTTCTGAGGTAAAAGATTAGCCCCCTGAACTTCAAGGTAAATACAAACAGAAATTACAAACATCAAAAGACAGACCTTCTCTGATTCAAATCACAATGCATAGTTACCAGAGAAACACCAATGTTTGTCTGGGTTATCAAAGCCAGAGGGCAGTTAAAATGGCTTGTCCAGAGTCTCAACACTCTTTCCATGAGTGTGCCCCAAAAGTCAAACACCAATCTCCCCTCAAATATATCCAGTTAGGAGCCCTGAGGGCTCTGACCTCTCCCAGGTTGGGTATGTGAAAGTTCCCTGGCATCACATCATATGCAAGTCAATGACTCCTGATTGCCTCAGTGCTGAGAAACATTCCAAGACAAGATCCCACTTTGCCCACCCCATTCAAACAAAGGCCAGAATCATTAAAGGTGATTAAGAGTAGAACAGCAAAAAAACCCACCCTGATTAGCATTATAGTCTGGAAAGAGGAACTTAACCTTTGGTTAACCTTTCTTCAGCTTCCAGAAAGGGGAACTTAGCCTCTGGTCAATCCCTCTGTAATAACAATGCTACTTGCAGCTACTGTGTCTGTGCAAGGCCAATAACACCAGCACACAAGAGCCCTTCTAGTACAGATTTTTTGATTTGCTTTTCTAAGGAAAGCAACTTTAAGGGGTTTACAATCTCACTTTAATTAAACACACATATCTCATTCACTTAGTTCAGGGGAAAAAGTCAGCATCCTGAACTTCAAAGCAAATACAAACAGAAATTGCAAACAAAGAAAATATAAACAGAGCAAATAACACAAATCAACAGACAGGCTCCTAGCTATCCGACCAAAGTTATAAATACACAGTTACCAAAGAGAGAAGAACCAACATCTGGGTTTTCAAGGGGGGCTCCTTAATGGCTAGCCAGAGTCTCCACACCAACACCCTTCCAATGACTGAGCCCCAAACAAAATGTTACCCTCAGAGTATTTATACACTTCTTCAGGCACAGAGTGCTTCACATCCTCTTGAGGGTTTCACACCTCTTGAGGGTTCTGCACCTCTCCTGACCTAACTAGCAAACAAGTGTGGAACTTCCTACAAACAACGAAAAGACTAAATCAAAGGCACTTGCTTGCCTTAGTGCTGAGAAGCACTCCAAAACAAAAGACAGTAAAAAGTCCCACTTTGCTTTCTATTACACCCTCTTTCTGCCAGAAATGGAAACCTAGGTTTTTAAAAGAATAATCTTATGATTATTTTATTATGTCCAATTCTAAATTATGTGTTCCTAAATGATAGTTTTCTCAATTTATCTTTTCACTAAATCTATAGGGAACCTAGACTTAAGAGATAATGTATGTTAGTCAGGCTTAGTGTAGGTTTAGTTTTTCCTAAAGAAAGGAGCTCAGCTCTATGATCAAACTAGAAATAAATCAAAGTAATCAGTAATATCTGATTTCCTTTTTACTGTGCCTAAAACGTTCTCCTTCCTCATAGCTGTCTGTTGGCTTTCCTGGCTTACTTTAAGTCTCAGCTAAAGTATCATTTTCTATAAGAAGACTTTCTAAACTTCTCTAATTATTATCCTCTAATTATTTCCTATTTATGCAGTATACAGCTTTTTTTTGGTATATTATCTATTTGCTTTTGTGTCTCTTATTAGATTTCAAGCTCCTAGAGGGCTCTCTCTCTCTCTCTCTCTCTCTCTCTCTCTCTCGCTCTCGCTCTCGCTCTCGCTCTCTCTCTCTTATTTTTTAAATCCCTAGTGCTTAGAACAGTGCATGGCATGTAGTAAGAGAAGCTTATTGACTGACTATTATTTGTCAGTCATGACTTGACCCCACAACTTTGTAACTGCTATTTAATACAGCCTCTCATTTATTAATAACAAATTAATGAATTATGTGTATATAGAACTTCCATATATTTTTACCAAAACAATGAAAATTTCAAAAATGATTTATTGATTGCTTAAAATGATATAAATAAGGTTTTAGTGGAGAGAAGTAGGAGTGAATAGGTGATATATTTCCCTGTCTTTTTTCATTTTTCCATAAAATGAGAATAATACTTCTACTACCTACCTCACAGTGTCCATTCACTGACTTTTTAAAAAAAAAGTTGTTGTGTTAAAAGCACTGAGTTAGGGTCTGGGGGAAAATTATGTGGTCCTCACCCTCAAGGAGATTACAGTCTTTCTGGAGGATAATGAACCAGTAGGGATAAGTAACTTTGATGTTATCTTGATTTTGTCACTGTGGTTATTCTCATCGATAATACAAATCACAATCCATCCAGTTTCTCATCTGAGTGATTTTTTTTTTTTCTGTGCTCTTCTATAAATACTCTTTGAAGCATCTGCCCAACATAATGGAAACCCTCCTATGGATTCTTTAATAATAAAAGACTTCTTGCTTAGATGGTGGAGAGAAAGGGAGCAGACGAGTCAGCTGTTTCTCAACAACAACAACAAAAACAGAGCAAAGATCAATCAATAAACACGTAGTAAGTGCCTACTATGTGCCAAATACTGTGCTAAGTACAGGGGCTACATAAACAGGCCAAAAAATGTTGTCCTGAAAACCTAGAGAGAAGAGAATATCAGTGAAGAGAGGGTGATCAGCAGTGTCAAAGGCAGTAGAGGGTGGGGGAAGAATAAGAGAAAAGGCCATTAGATTTAGCAACTAAACGTTCATTAGGAACTTTTGAGAGAGCAGTTTCAGTGCAACGATAAGGTCAAAAGGCTAACTGGAATGGGTTAATAAGAGAGTGAGAGGAGGGAAAGTGAATGCGTCTATTATAGATGTCCTTGTTGAGGAGTTTAGCTACAAAGGGCAAAAGAGATATATGACATATTGGGTATGGAAGGATAAAGTGAGGGTTTTTTCATCATTGGGGGGATATAGGCACATTGTAGGTTGTAGTATATGAGACAGTAGACAGGGAAAGATAGTAAATAAGTGAAAAAGTGGGAATAACAGAGAGGGTAATCTCTTGCTGTACAGATTTGGATTCAGTTACCAGGAGTGCTCTTCTCCCACCTAGTCACTAGCCTTTGGAAGGATGGTGTCTTGCAAGGCTTCCCATCTGACATTGGACTGTATGCCTCCCATTTCATATTGTTCTTGCCTTCCAACTATGTATGTACGTATAATATATACAGAGAAAGGAAGTGGATTTTCCATACCAGGTCCTCATAAATGAAAGGAGGAAGAATGAAAACAAACAAGTATTTATAATGTACCCAGTATGTGCCAGGCACTGTACTAAGCATTTTGCAAACATTACATATCTTGATATTCACAACTATGAGAAGTAGGGATTATTTTTGTCTCATTTTTAGCTGAGGAAACTGAGAAAGATAAAAGTTAGGTGACCTGCTCAGGGTTACACAACTAGTCAGAGTCTGAGGCTGGATTTGAACTCGGGTCTTATTGATTCCAAGGCAAATAGTCTATCCACTGTGCCATCTAGCTTCCTCTAAAATTTACTAGAAACCTACAGGTATTAGAAAAGGAATTCATTCAGAAAATCCTTGCCAAAGACCACAAGACGTGGGGGAACAAAAACAAAAACAAAAACAAAAAACTAGTAACACTTGGAGACTAGGTTTATTAGGCTCTGCCCTGGATTGTGGTTATGAGCCTGAAAAACACAGATGAAGAAGGCAACAATGACCTTTGGCCTTAGATGATATCTCTTCAAGTGCTAAACATCTGACCTCACACTATGTGCCAAGATAAAGTCGAAATGTATAAATGATTTAGACCTAAAGGTAATATCATACTTAAATTTGGTAAACTTGGAAAATTATACAATTGTCAGATCAATGGATATAGGAAGAGTTTGCATCTAAATAACAGATAGAGAGGATTACAGGAAGTAAAACAGATAATTTCGATTACATGAAATTAAAAAGCAATTGCACAAACAAAAGTAATGCAGCCAAAATTAGAAGGAAAACTGGAAACTGGGGGGAGGCGTTGGAGCAAGTTTCTCTAATAAAGGCCTCAGTTGTCATAAAAACATATATAGTGAACTGAGCTAAATTTGTAAAGAGAGAGAGAGAGAAAGAGAGAGAGAGTGAGTCCCTACTTGATAAATGGTAAGAGGATATAAACAGGCAGTTTTCAGAAGAAGAAATTAAAATGATCAACAGCCACATTTAAAAAAATTCTCTAAATCACCACTGATAATAGAAAGGCAAATAAAAACATCTCTGAGATACCACCTCTTACCTACCAGATTGGCTAATATGACAGAAAAAGTTAATGCCAAATACTGGAGGGGATATGGAGAACTTGGGACATTAATACACTGTCGATAGGATTATTCTAAAGCACAATTTGGAATTAATCCCAATTTGCTGTAAAATTCTTCATATTCTTTGACCAAGCATCTCTCAAAGAGATCGTAAAAAGGGAGAAAGGACTTATTCGTACAAAAAATGTTTATAGTAGCTCTTTTTGTAGTGGCAAAGAATAGGAAACTGATAGGATGCCCATCAATTAGAGAATGGCTGAACAAGTTGTGATAGGTTGTTGTGATGGAATGCTATTGTGCTATAATAAATGATGAGCAGGATGGTTTCAGAAAAACTTGGAAAACCTAATATGGACTCATGAAAAGTGAATTGAACTGAACTAGGAAAACGTACACATTAATAGCACTGAGGTTGATCAACTGTGAACGACTTAACTATTCTGATCAAGACAATGATCCAACACAATTCCAAAGGAGCCATGATGAAAAGTGCTATCTACTTCCAGAGAGAGAATAAATGAACTCTGAATGCAGATTGAAGTATACTTTCTCTCTAACTTACTTTATTTGTATCGTCTTATTTTGCTTGTATTTTCCTTTGCAACATGGATAATATGGAAGTATGTTTTGTATGACCTCACATTGTTTCCACAATCTGGCTAGCAGCTTCTGTGGGAGTGTAAGATCCACCCACAGCCAGGGCCCAGAAAGCTGCCAGCACGCTGCAAAAACAGTTTCTTTTGATCTGCTTAACTAAGGAAAGCAAGGTGATGGGGTTGACAACCTTATTTTAATTCAGCATACAAATATCACTCACTTAGTTCAGGGGAAAAAGCCAGCACCCTGAACTTCAGAGCAAATTACAAACAAAGTACAAACATCAACAGACAGACCCAACACAGATTCATAGTTACCAACATCTAGGTTCAGCCCAGGAGCTCAAAACAAGGGCTGGCCCAGAGTCACGTGCGCTACCACTGCTGTGGCAAAGAGCTTCGAAAAAGAGGAGACCAACCCCTGGTTTTTATATCTTTGTCAGCGTCAGGGGTGAGTCACACATGCCACTCACCCACATGACCTAAAATCATCACAAAGAGGCAGACTTAAACCCATGTGGTCTAAGAGCCTCTGCTGTCCCAGACATGTAAACTAGGCCCTCCCTGGAGTTTAAAATGATCAATAGCCACATTTAAAAAAATTTTCTAAATCACCACTTATTAAAAGGGAGCCCCCCCTTAGTTGCCAATCCACACCCACATAGGTTTTACACCTAATAGGGGCTTGGGCCTGGGGCTTAGCACTTAGTAAGATTCAATGAAATAGCTGAATTACTCAAAACAAACAAAAGCCAAACTCTTCAAGGGCACTTATTGAACTAAGTGCTAAGGAGCCCATTTTGCTTATCAACACACACATGTATAATCAATATTAAATTACTTGCCTCTAAAAGGGAGGAGAAAGAGAATTTAAAACTCAAAAAATGAAAAAAAAAGTTTATTTTTTATATATAATTGGGAGATACTTAACAAAATAAATAAGAATAAATAAAAAAGAAAACTAAGACCCAGGAGTGAGAAGGATTGCTGAGCTTATGATGACACCGAGTCTAGACTAGACCCAAGGTTCCTGAATACTAGATGGTCTTTCTTTTTTAAATGTTTGAATTCACTATTTTTATAGTATAACAAATGCATTTTTCTATAAACTGGGGAAACAAGAGATGTCAGGGCTCACAGATGGAGACTTAAAATAGTTTTCTTAAAAAAATAAGCATACGCATACACATTGAAAGTGAGGATTTATTAGTTTTGATGTTACATAATGGAAACCTTGTCATAAATTCATTTCACATGTCCTGTCAGCAAAACATTGCAAGCATATGGTATGTTTGTTGCTAAGTTCAGTATATTCTCTTATAGGGGTTACAGGGAACTCATTGTATCAATATAAAGAGTCTTGAATTAGGACCTAGAAAATTTTGTTTTGGATTCCAGATCTATATTTAAGTATCTAGAGGATCTAAGTCAAAACATTTATTGGTTCTGGGTCTTGATTTTCTCCCTGTATTTGATGGTGTTGGAGGAAATGGTGTCTGAGGGGCCTTCTCACTCTAAACTTATACATGATACCATGAAAAAAAATGCTCTCTCAAGTTTTTTCTAGTTATTAAATCTATGATACTCTCACTTATCAGACCATAAGTGCCATATGACTTCAAAAAAGAGAGAAACCAAATGAGGAACTAGAGAAACCAAAACCGTGAAGGATAGGTAAGATGTGGATGAACAGAGGTGGGGGAGGAGAGTTCATGGAGGCATGGAGAATGCAAAGTCACAGACGTTCAAATTAATGTTTCATAAGAGTGAAGAGAAAGTTCTAGAATAGAACATCTGGGGTTTGAGTAAGGAGGTTAAAACCCATTTAGTTTAACTTTCTACCCCATAGATGAATGTTTTCTACAAAAAATCTTAGGTGGATGGTCATTTATCTTCTGCTTTACACCTGTGGTCATAGAACTCACAACTGCATGAGGCAGCCCATTCTGTTGTTGGATAGCTAAAACTGTTAGAAAGTTTTTTTTAAAAATGTGTCATAACATGTATATATATGTATATATATAACACATGCATACATTTATACGTGTGTGTGTGTGTGTGTGTGTGTGTGTGTGTGTGTGTGTGTGTGTGTGTAGTGCTATGGACAGATAGTTCTGGAGTAAAAGGACCTGGGTTCAAATCCTACCTGTTTATCACTTGTAAAATCTTGTGCAAATCACTTAAGCTTCCTTGGTCTCAGTTTCCTCTTTTGTAACATAGGAAGGTTGAGTTATATAGCTTCTAAGGTCACTTCTAATTCTCAGTTTATACTTCTTAGTTTAGCTCTCTGAGGCAGAGTAGAATATGTATTTAATCTGTATTCCATATTATGACCCTTTAGATATTTGACACTGGTTAGCAATAATTCTCCCCTCACCAAATGGTCTGTTCTCCAGGTTAGACATGCCCAACTTGTTTAACTACTCAGGCAGACATTCAGTAATCATTTATTAATCACCTACAATGTGCTAGGCACTGAGAAAACCAAGAAAGACAAAAGGCATGTTCTCAAGGATCTCATGGTGCAATGGAGAAGATAATATGTAAACAGCCATGTATGTACGTGTTCTGGTGTGAGTATTGTATGTTTGCATGTGTAAAATGAGGGTTGTCTCAAAAGCAAGGCACTGAAGTTAAGGAGGATTCGGAAAAGCTTCTTGTAGAAAGTGAGACTTTTTTAGATGAACCTTGAAGGAAGTGTGAGGGACAGTGAAAATACCCAGAGACAGGAAATGAAATGTCTTGGAGGGACAGCAGGGAGGGCAGTTTCTCTAGATTGCAAATACCTGGATGTGATTAGGTATAAGAAGATTCAAAATATAAGAGGGGAGCAGATTATGAAGGGCTTTGAATGCCAAATGGAGGATTTTATATTTTAGACTGGAAGCTATGGGAAGCCACTGGAATTTATTGATTGAGGTGACATCATCAGTCTTATACTTTAGGAAGATAGATTCAACAACTGATTGGTGGATTGATTGAAATGGGGAGACACTAGATACAGGGAGACCAGCCAGTAGCCTTTTCAATAGCACAGGCATGAGAAGAAAAGAGGGCCTATACTGGGAGGATTCAGTGTCACAGGAATAAGGACCATATAGGAGAGACAGTAAGAAAGCATAAGTGACAGGACATAGCAATAGATTTGATAGAGGGGACAGAGAGAAAGAGAGAGAGAGAGAGAGAGAGAGAGAGAGAGAGAGAGAGAGAGAGAGAGAGAGAGAATGAAGAGTCAAATGTGCTACCTAGGCTGCAAGCCTGGGAGATTGGGAAGATACTGATGCCCTTAGTAATAGTAAAGTTACTAAACACAGAGAATTTAGGAGGAAAGAATAAGGTGAGTTTTGGACATGTTGAGTTTAAGATGTTTATGGGACATCTACTTCAAGACGTCTAATAATTTCTTAGAGATGCAAGACCTGAGGTCAGGAGAAAAGTTAGGTAGAACAAAGCAATATGAGAATCATTGGTGGAGAGGTGATAATCGAATTGATGGGAGATGATGAAATCAAGTGGAATAATGTGGAAGATCGCTGGGATGGAACCTTAGAGAACACTTACAATTTGTGGACATGACCTTGGTGCAAATATCACCAGAAAGACCAAAAAGAAACAGTCACACACATAGGAAGAGAACAAGGGGAGAATAGTGTTACAGAAACCTAGTGACAAGAAAAAATCAAGAAGAGGGTGATCAGCAATGCCAAAGGCTGCAGAGAGATACATGAGGATTAAGAAAAGGCCATTGGATTTGGCAATTAACATGTCTTGTTAGTAACTTTGGAAAGGGTAGTTAAAGTTGAATAATGAGTCTAGAAGTCAGACTGTAGAAAGTTAAGAAGAGAGTGAGAGGAAAGGAAATGAAAGCACCAGCATGGGGAAGACACGAACATGCTTGTAGGCAATAGCAAAACAATCTATAGACAGGAAGAGCCTGAAGATAAGTGAGAGTGGGGTTGACAAAGGAGGCAATCTACAGGGTGAGGGATGGAACAGGATTGGTTGTGAAAATAGAGAGGTTTGCTCTGGTAAGGAGAAGGGCCACCTCTTTATGTCAAACAGAATGAAGGAGATAATCACAGATATCTGAGTGATTTTAGATGAGGAGAAAAGGAAAGAGTTTTCAGAAAATAGTTTCTCTTTTCCAGTGAAACAAGAGGTAAGGTTCTCAGCTGAAATTGGGGGGGGGGTGATAGGAGGGAAAGATATGAGAGGTTGAGAGAGTGTTTATCATGGAGTCAGGAATACTTTGGTTCAAATTCTGCTTCTGACACTATGATATATCCATATTTCCCCCATCCAGCAAAATCATTGACTTGATCCATGTATTCCCACTAGCTATTATTCCATATCTCTCTTTCCTTTAATAGCAAAATTCTTCCATCTACAATTAATGCTTATACTTTCTTTTCCTTCTCACTCTCATCTTAACTCTTTGAGCTATATGGCCATAAGCAGTCTCTTAACTGCCTCTGAGCCCCAGTTTCATCATCTATAAAACAGGTACATGATAGCAATAGGTTGACCTAAGGGACTTTGCAAACCTTTGTCCATTATTGTGTTCTCTCTAACTTCAGCTCTTTTGAAAATATAGAGCAGAGAAATGAACACGATACTCTATATACAGTCTGACTAGGGCAAAGGAGAGCTGTGTCTCTGAACACTCTTCTGTCAAAACAACCATTTTCCTTTCTCTCCCACCTTCATGCAGCCTCTCCCTTCTTTATGTCTTTTACTCCAGTCAGTATGTCAATTGGGGGCAGGAGGCAAAAGACCCTGTTTACCAAGGAGCTCTGGCCAGTATGACTCAGTTAGAAGGAAGAAATGTAGATCTGTCTATTAGGGACTCTAGGGAGCTGATCAAGGAAACAAGACGTAATCCAGCTGGCCTTTGGGGGATTTGGGGAGACAGCTGCAAAGCCCACAGACCAAATATCTGTGCTTTCAGGATCAATTGACAAGCTCAGAAAATGTCAGGGGATGGCTCCACAGTCACATCATCTCTAGATATAACAAGGCAAATGTGACGCCTGTAACCCTTCATGAAATCAGATTTGTCTTTTGTGATTTGGGGAATAAGCTGGTTAAAGTCCATGTTGGGGATTACTCAAAACACTTTGGTGGCATGTGATAGTATATGAAATACTCATCCCTTCCTTTTTTGGAGGGAAGAAAATAAGATATCCTACTAGTTAACAAATTATGTAGAGATATGCCTGACCCACTCTCCCTAAATCTTACCATAATCAAAAGCCTTCCTGATTAGCAAAGAATGAGTTTGGGATTGCAGAAGGGACAAATGAGCTTGAGACAGAGAGCCTACACGATCTAATTCCAATTTATGGAGGCTGTTAGGGAAGAAAAGCCACTGCTCTATTCTGAGACCATGAGGGAGCCAGACAGCTTGGTGTGGGATCTCAGAATCACTCTGGTTGTTCCAGGACTGGGCAATTTTAAATATCTTAGGAACAACCCATCCCAGGCTTGGATAATTATGTTTTTTGCCATTCTATTGCCTTCTTATGGTGCATTATTTCTTATGTTGTATTATTTCTGACTTTGTAGGTTTTCTTTCCTCTTATAAATCAATCCTAGGAAACACCAGTCTATGGTCTAAAGTGTGTGACAGAAGGGATAAGAGGCAAAAAAGAAGTGGATGGTTCTGTAGGGGTTCCAGGGAAGGAGGTAATAACAAAGAGAAAGAGAGACAGAAATTAGTACCAGGGAGCAACAGATCTCAGTGACTACAGAAAACTTGATCCTTGTTCCAGGAATTAGAGATCAAAAAACAGAAAACAGTGAAGGAGAAAACCCTTGGGGCCAAAGGAAAGGTTGCACAGAGTGGGTATGGGGAAAAGCTAAGATCCTAGGAAAAAATCTCTATCTAAGTAAACCCCAAGGCTCAGATTGGAAGTCTTTGTAATTCTATAAGGTACAATTTAGTCTCAGCTCTTTCCCCAGCCTCCTTCTCCGTACTTCACTAAATAAACACTACCCATTCCAAGGAACTCAAGATAACTCTAGAAGATTGGAAGACACATAATGAGCTGGGAATTTGGGGGGAAATGATTTTAATATGTTAGAATGATCATCTGTTCCTACATTTAGACCTGAAGAGAAGCTTGTAAGTCATCAAGTACACTTCCCACCCCCCTTTTCTAGATGAAGAAATTGAAGCCCAGAGAGGCCTGATGACTTTTCCCTGGGTCACATAGCTGTGAGAATCTGAGGGAGGATTCAAACCAAGATTTATCTATGTTTAGTACCCTTTTTATTACAGAACACTAGCTAGACTTGCCATCAAGAGATAAGGGGTCAAGATTCAGTCCTTGTGGTAAAGGGATTTTAAACAGATAACTTTCCCTCTCCAGGCTTCAGATTGACTATCTCAAAAGGGAGGGAGTTAGACAAAATGTTGTCTAAGATCCATTCAGGTCCTCACTTGTGATTCTGTGAGAGGAGATTTATGTAGGCATGGCCAGTCTAAAGTACTAACTTGCTGGTATTTAGATGTTTGGGTTCAAGAAGATTTGGGGTTCCATCCATTATGGGGGGCAGGTTTCTGATTCTCCAGTTAAAGTGGAGATTAACTCATTACACCTCAGAACAGAAAACATGAGCCAAGCCTTGTCACACCAACTGCTAATAGGAGGATGACTTCGCTAATAATACAAGACCACCTCTTGAGTACCACACGACTCACACAATACTCATAAAAAGACTCAGACAATGCTGGTAAAAGAGCAGGTCTCTACAATCATATGATGTCATTCATCGAATGGAGGCACCAATCCCACTTTGGAATGGTGACCAAAAAAGATGATCCTGAGGGAGGAGAGGATCAGTGTTCTCTTTCATGTGGTCACTCTGTCCCCTGGCTCAAGTTCCAATCTTCCTCTGCTTCTTCCTGATATATGATTCTTATTCATTGATTCTCTAAACCTACCCAATGTGCTTTTAGTTTCCTGGTTCTTTTAAAATTTAGTGCATGCCAGTGCAGCCTGTAGCTTTTCCAAATATTAACTCCTACTATTGCTACATAAGGCCATTCGCTTCTTCTCCATTTATACGATTCATGACTAATATCTTTTATAGCACTTCTCTCAGACAAGTTATGCTTTTTGTAATGTGCAATACACCACTTAAACCCAAAGTGTGCCTTTCCATTGCTTTTGTGGGGGGGGGCAGTGGGGAGATCAACGACAGTTTTGGTTCTTTGGGGATGTTGGTGTTTCATGACTTATAGATTAACTTAGAAATTATTGTTAAAATAGGCTTTGGAGGCAGACAGCAGTTAAAGTCATTGAAAATGATTCTCAATTTCCCAAATGCAATCCAGGCTGATCTCTTTCTCTTATTCAGTTCTGGACCCAGCTCATTGCCCACTGGGAGGACTTGTCTAAGATACAGAATGCCTCAATGGACCATCTTTGTGATTGCATGTCATAGTCCCCAAAATAGACATTTTTCATCAACATGGTTTTTCCAGTGTTGATGTTTATTCTTGTAACTTTTGCAGGATTAGGACTGTCATTGTAGATGTTATGTGCTACTGGATGCTTAACAAGAAAGATAATGGTTCCCTGTATGACCTTTTGGAGATTACAAATCTTAACATGTATTTTAAAAGATCTGTGATTTAATTGGAGTGGATATTCCTTCCACCCAGAGAGTCCTCTGACTCTGGGCCTTGTGTTATTTGTACTGTACCACAATGCCTCCTATTTGATAAAGAGGCAGATGAGTTTTCCTCATCCCCACCCAATCAGAACACCAAAACACCTGATGATATGAATACCGCCACCCCTTCCTCCCCCACACCTGCCATGGAACCAGGAAGACCAGAAAGCATTCCAACCACATATGATATTGGACCCTAAATCTCATGGTAAGAATAAAACCAACTTCCTTACTTTATAGGAAGTAAGTCTGGCATAGAAGAAGCTAAGTCCCTTTTAATGCTTAAGGAATTTGATAGAATGTTAAGCTACTGGAAGAAGCAGAATGTATGGGGAAGCAAGGCTAGACTGGAGTGACAAGATTCAGAAATCTTGGAGCCAAATCACTAACCATGAGAATTTGGACAAGACATTTCAACTTCATGATCTTCAGGTCCTTCATTGTAAGACAGAGAGACAGATACACAGACAGAAAGATAGATGGATAGATAGGTAAATAGATAGATGGATACATAGATAGATAGGTAGATAGATAGATAGATAGATAGATAGATAGATAGATAGATAGATAGATAGATAGACAGACAGACATAAGTAAAATAAAAGCTACTTCTCAGATTTGTTGTTGTTTAGTTGTTTTCAGTTGTGTCCAACTCTGTGACCCCCATTTGGGGTTTTCTTGGCAATGATATTGCAGCAATTTGCCATTTCCTTTTCCAGCTTATTTTACAAATAAGGGACTGAGGCACAGGTTTTTGTAGGGAAAGTAATTTGTAAACTACAAAACCTTAGCTCAAAGTGAGTTATTAGAATGATCTATAATACCTTACATTTGTATAGAATACAAATTGTATAGTTACAAATGGTATAGTTACAATTTATAAAGTACCTTCACATGCAATATTTTATCTCATCCTCACAAAAACCCTGTGATATATGCAAGCAAGAATTGTTATAGCAATTTTACAGATAGGGAATCTGAATTTCAAAGAGGTGAAGTTATTTGTTTAAGATTTCAAAGTTAGTACGTGGGAAAACTGGAAATCCTACATGGCAACATGGGACCCCTGGAGATTCAGCATTTTAGAGAGAAAATTTGATTCCAGTCAATTAAAAATGCAACACCATCATAAACAGTACTGCATGAAAGTCCTGGGCTAGGTGCAAGACAGATGAAGAGGAACAAAATCAACCCTGTTTTCAAGAAGTTTGTTTTCTTTGTATACTCAGTACTTAGTTCATTGTCTGATGCACAGTAAGTCAATCAATGATTATTGGTCTGACTTACTACATGTGGCATTTTAACAGATAGTAATAATACAAGATAGAGTGTGTTACAGACAAAGGAAAGAAACAAGAAATACTGCGCAGAAAAGTTTCAGTAACAAGAGATGACTTTCAGTTGGGCAAATCAGGGAATGCTTCAAAGAGGAGGTATATCTGAGCCTTGAAGGAAAACAAAGGATACTGACAGATGTCAAATTTTTGTATCAGGAGTTGGGTTTCTCATCCTAATCCTGACAGTTATAATCCTTTATTTAATCCTTCAACTTCAGTCTTCTCATCTTCAAGTAGCTTATGTATGCTTTTCTTCTTGATATTACTACATATTTTGAGTTTAATGTGAAGGTAATTTACTGAGTTCAAACCCCCATCTACTGCCTTCTTTATGACTCAAAAGTTACCATAAATCAAAAAGCAGATTATTTAATTGTGACAGAATATAAAAGCAAATAACTGGGAAAAATCAAGGAAAATAGAATTATTTTCACTGCTACTTCCCCTACTGCCTCACACAAATAAATAAAATATCTCCCAGAATCCCAAGCTAGCATACTGCACTTTTGGGTGAGGGAGGCTTTACGCTTTAGTTGTGTCACAATCAGAGCAACTAGAGACTTACTCTGCACTCACATATCCCAGTAGCCACTATAAGCATTGAAGCCTCATAGATTCTCAGCACTGGGGGTCTCCTCACCCTAGAACATCTCTCTGCCATCCCATCCTCTTTCTCCCATTGACAAGTCCTTCCTGGGGCCTCCATTTCCATTCAGGCATATACCAGTGGTCATTCATCTCCTCGGTGTGCTTCTGATTTTCCAGACTTCAACACTATGCCTTCTCTCCACACCCCACCCCCATCCCTCCCCTGCTCCAAGTGGTACATTGGCATATAAGAGTCATTCAGAAAACTATAACATTGCTTTCTCCTCCCACATAGAAGGTCTCAGTCCTTACTCTTAGCTGAGTTACATCTCCTGAATTTCATCCATGTCTTCCCTACCTCAGAGTATAGATAGAGTATTTCCTACATAGTTAGCATCTATTACTGAATCTTTTAAGCTGGACATAAATATTTGTACCATATTCCATGTGGCAACTCCCAATGTTCTTGCCACACTTACCCCTCCCCTTTCCCCCAGTATAAATAGCTTTGGGCCAGGTAAACTGTTTTGAAGCTCAGGGGAGCCTCTGATTGACACTGAAGAGATTAGAATGAGAGGGTCAAGAAATGCACACAGAGTTAGATTAAGGGATTGGAGAAGAATCTATTATGCTTCAGGCTGAAAGTAAAAAAAAAAAAACGTTGTGGATAGCAATCATGAACTCATGCAAAGCAAAAGCAAAAATATATTTAATTAAAAGAAAGAAGCAGAGAAATTAAATATTGCTAAAAGGTACCACAGACAATAAAATGATATCAATGTTAAACATATGTGCACCAAACAGCATAGCCCCTAAATGCTTAAATGAAAATCAAATGAATTACAGGGGGAAATAGTCAATAAAACTATGCTGGGGGGACCTCAACTTTCCCCTCTCAGAGCTAGATGAACCTAATGATGCAGTGAATAAGAAAGAAGATAAGGGGGCAGCTAGGTGGCTCAGTGAGTAGAGCATGACCCTGGAGTCAGAAGGATCTGAGTTCATATCCAGTCTCAGATACTTAACACACTTACTAGCTGTGTGACCTTGGGCAAGTCACTTAACCCCAATTGCCCTGCCTTCCTCCCTCAAAAAAAGAGAGAGGTTAAGGAGATAAATAGAATATTAAAAATGTTGATAATATAGAACTCTGGAGAATACTGAATACAAATAGAAAGAAGTTTACCTTTTTCTTGGCTGTATATGACACCTTCACAAAAATTGTCCAGGTCTTAGGGCACAAAAATTTAACAACTAAATGCAGAAAAAGCATAAATATTAAATGTACCCTTTTCAGATCATAATATAATAAAAATAACATTCAATAAAGAGTTGAGGAAGAATGGATTAAAATTTAATTGGAAACTAAATAATTTAATCCTAAAGAATAAACAAATTACAGAATAAATCACAGAATCAATAATTTCATTAAAAAGAATGACAGCAATGAGATATCACTTCAAAAAAAATGTGTGGTGCAGCCAAAGCAACACTTAGGGGAAAATTTATATCTCTAAATGCATAACTAAAAAGACAGTGATCTAATGAATGAATTGGTCATATAATTAAAAAAAAAACAGAACGAATTTTAAATTCCCAGTCAAACAACAAAGCAGAAACCCTGAAAATAAAAGGAGAGATTAATGGAATTAAAAGTAAAACAAATAAATAAGTAAAATCAATAAAGCAATAAATAAAACCAGGTGCTGGTTTTATAAGAAAAAAATAATAAAAAAAAACATAGGTTACTTTGATTAAAAGAGAGAAAGAAAAAATAATTATGAATATCAAAAACAAAATGGCAAATTAAGTAGCAGATAAAATTAAAACAATTGTTAGGAGTTATTTTGCCCAATTATATGCTGGTAAAACTGACAATCTAAGTGAAATGGATGAATATTTACAAAAATATCAATTGAGCAGATGATAAAAGATGAAATAGAGTATTTAAATAAACTTTTCTGAGAAAAAGAAATTGAACAAGCCATCAATGAGTTCCATATATATATACATATATATATGCATATATATACACGTACGTATATAGATATATATGCATGTATATACATGTATACACACATGTATATATACACCTATATATGTACATGTATGTATATGTATATGTATATGTATATGTATATGTATATGTATATAGCCAGGACCAGATGGATTTAAGTGAATTCTACCAAGCCTTTGAGAAAAAATTAATTCCAATATCATATAAACTATTTGAAAAAATAGGTCAAGGAATCATACCAACTCCCTTTTGTCACACAAGTATGGTTTGGTAGCCACACCAGGGAGAGCAAAAACAAAGAAATAAAATTAGAGATAAATTTTCTTAATGAATATTAATGAAAAAATATAATACTTGCAAAGAGTTTGCAGCAATGAAACATAAAGATCATACATTATTAATATATGAGATTTATGCTAGGGACAAGGCTGGTTCAACAGCAGAGAAACTATTAGCATAAGGGACCACTTCAATAATAAAAACAATAAAAATCAAATAATTATCTCAATGTATGCAGGAAAAAGTATTTGACAAACTACAACACTCATTTCCATTAAAAACACTAGACACCATTGGAATCAATAGAGTCTTTCTTAAAACGATAAGTAGTTCTTATCTAAAACAAAGAGAAAACAGCTGTAGTGAGGCTAAAGTTGAAGCTTTCCCAATAAGACCAGGGGTGAAGCAAGGATGTTCGTCACTACCACTTTTATTCAATATTGTACTAGAAATGCTAGCTATAGCAACAAGACCAAAAAATAGAAGAAATAAAATTAAGCAACAAGGAGTCAAAACTATCATTCTTTGAAGATGATATGATGTCTGATGGTATGCTTAGAGAACTCTGGAAAATCAACTAAAACCTGGCATAATTAACAACTTTAGCAAATTTGCAGGATATAAAGTAACTCCATATAAATCATCAGTATTTCTGTATACTGCCAACAAAACCCAGCAGCAAGAAATAGAGAGAGAAATCTCATTTAAAATAACTGCAGACAATATAAAACACTTGGGAATATACATGCTAAAACAAACCCAGGGACTATTACAAAACACTTTTCTCACAAATAAAGTCAGACCTAAACAAATTAAAAGAAAATATTAATTGCTCATGGGTAGGCTGAACAAATGTAATAAAAATAATTAGTCTGTCTAAGTTAATTTGCTCATTCAGTGCCATACCAATCTCTCAAAGAATTGTTTTATAGTGTTAGAAAAAAATAATAATAAAATTTGTCTGGAAGAACAAAATGTGAGGAATATTAAATGGAATCAATGAAAAAAGATGTAAAGGAAGTGGCCTAGTAGAATCAGATTTCAAAATATACTTCAAAGCAGTGATCATCAAAACCATCTGATACTGGCAAAGAAATGGAATGATGGATCAATGGAATAAATTAGGTGCACAATACACAGTAGGGCAGCTTGGTGGCAAAATGGATACACCTCTTGGCTTAGAATCTGGAAGACTTGAGTTCAAATCCAGCCTCAGACACTTCCTAGCTATGTGACTTTGGGCAAATCACTTAACTTGTTTGCCACCGGAGAAGGAAATGGCAAAGCACTCTAGTATCTTTGCCAAGAAAACCCCATGAACAAAAGTCCATGGCTCAAAAAGAGTCAGATACAACTTAAACAATTGAACAACAAAACACAGTAGCAAATGACCATAGTAATCTGGTGTTTGAGAAACTCAAAGATTCAAGCTTTGGGTGTATCAACTCACCATTTCTCAAAAATTATTTTAAAAAGTTAGAAAGCAATTTGGCAGAAACTAGACATAGACCAACATCTCATATTTTATCCAGAGGTTCCCAAACTTATTTGGCCTACCACCCCCTTTTCAAAAAAAATATTCAGCACCATCCCCCTAAAAATCTACTTTCTTTAACATTTTCATTTTTTTTAATATATGTCATTTCAAACAACAGCATCCCCCTGGGGAGGCATTGCCCACATTGGGAACCTGTGCATGTAAGGTCAATATGGATAAATGATTCAGACATGAAGGGCGATATCACAAGTAAATTAATGGAATATGGAAAAATGTACCAGTCAGATCTATGAATTGTGGAGATTTTATGACCAGACAAGTGATAGAAAGGACATGAGAAGTAAAATGGGTAATTTTGATTACATGAAATCAAAAAGGTTTTGCACAAATAAAACTAATGTAGCCAAAATTAGAAGAAGAAAAAAAAAAGGAAACTGGGGGAAGTTTTACAGTGAGTTTATCTAATAAAGTCATCATTTCCCAAATATATAGGGAACTGAGCCAAATTTCTAAAAAAAATAGGGGGCCATTCCCCACTTAATAAATGGTCAAAGGATATGAACAGGTAGTTTTCAGAAGAAGAAATCAAAGCTATCAATAGTCACATAAAAATGCTCTAAATCACTGTTGATTAGAGAAAAAGCACATTAAAACAACTCTCAGATACCACCCTACACCCATCAGATTACCTGCCATGACAGAAAAAGAAAATGATAAATGCTGGCAGCGAAGTGGAAAAAAATTGGGACACTAATTCACTGCTGGTGGAGTTGTAAGCTAGTTCAACCATTCCAGAGAGCTATTTGTATTTACTCCCAAAGTGCTATAAAAGTATGCATAGCCTTCATTCTAGCAATTACACTACTATTTCCCAAAGAGATAAAAGAAAAGGGAAAGAGGACGTATTTGTAGAAAAATTGATATCAACTCTTTTTGTAGTGGCAAAGAATTAGAAATTGCAGGGATACCTACCAATTGGGGAACAAGTTGTAGCATGTGATTGTGATAGAATACTATTGCGCTTAAAAAAAAGACAAATTACATTGGTTTCTGAAAAACCTTGGAAGACTTACATGAGCTCATTCAAAGCGAAGTGAGCAGAATCAGAAGAACACCGTGTTCTTAGTAAGATAGTAAGAACACTATTGCAAGAATGATCAACTGTAAAAGACTTATCTACTTTGATTGAGACAAAGATCCAAGAAAATTCCACTGGACCCATAATCAAAAATGCTATCAACCTCCGAAGAGAACAGATTAAGTCTGAATGCAATTGAAGCATATTTCTTTTACTTTATTTTCTTCTTTTTTTGTTTGCATTTTCTTGGGAACATATCTAATATGGAAATATGTTTTGAACGACATCACAGGGATAATATCAAATCGTTTGCCTTCTCAAGGAGGGGGGGAATGGTGGGAGGCAGAAAGAGAATTTAGAAAGCAATTTTTAATGATTGTTAAATTTTTTACATGGAATTAGAAGTATTTAACAAATTTATATATATATATGAAAATATGCATATATGCATATATATGTATTTGAAAATAAACTTATATACTTGTATGAAATATACACATACAATTATGAAAATATACATATATGCATATGAAAATATACATATATACATGAAAATAGGATGACAAGAGCAAAAGTTCAAGCTTTTGTCATCATGTTCATTGTCATGGCAAAGCACTACCTAAGTGACAGGGTTATTGTGAGAAAATACTTTGCAGAACTTCAAACATGTGTATTTGAAGTTTTATTGCTTTTATGTGAATATTCAGGAACTTTTCCATCAGCATCAAAGGTACCTAGTCAACTAAATGCTTCGATAAAATTATTGGTGCTTTTACATGCAAACATACCCCTCATATACATAAAATACATACATAAGCATACACTTATATGTTGGGAATCTCTGGTTTGCATGAAATGAAAATCAAAACTTCATAGACATATCCTCTTTAATGACTCTCCCCTGTGCCCCCACCAAGAAAAAAAAAACGCACACACACAGTACAAGATGAAATAACAATAAAAGTGGTCATTAGTTTTCTGGGCACATCCTTATAAATACTATAAAGGGGCAATGCAATACATTATAGCACAGAGGGACTTCGTGTGTGTGTTATAGAGGGGTTTGTTTACAGTATAATGAGTTATCATGAAATAATATTAGTTAAGCTCATTTTATGTGCAATGATGTGGATGTAGGTCCTGTCCAAGAGCCACTCTAATTTTTTGGGGGATTGAAATTACTATGCTAAGGGAAGGCAGAATCAAGATGGTGAAGTAAAGGCAGAGACTGACATGAGTTCTCCCCCAAACCAGTCCAAATACCTTTACAAATGACTCAACAAATTATAGAGCAGCAGAACCCCAAAAAAAGATGGAGTGAAACAAATATCCAGCCCAAGACAACTTGGAAGGTCAGCAGGAAAGGTCTGTTGCACCAAGGTGAGAAAGGAGTATAATCCAGCACAGAACTGGCACCAGCAAACCTGGAGCAGGCCTTGGGGTGAATAATCAGTGGTGGTACTGACAGTTTCTAGACCTCTCAGCCCACAGATGACAAAGACTGGAAGGTCAACAGGAAAGGTCTGTCGAACCTGGGTGAAAGCGGAGCCCAGTGTAGTACAGGCCACACTAGCACAGTCCTAGCCCCAGCAAATCGGGAGCAGACCTTGGGACACACTGAATCAGCAGTAGCAGTGGCTGCTTCTAGAGTTCTCAGACTACAGATGGTAAGGGGCGGGGGGGTCAAACAACTAGCCGGAAGAAGACTACAGGGGTCTTTTGCTACCACTGAGCAAAGGGTCTGTTTCTTTGCCTATACTCAGACTTGGGTCACGGTCCTGGGTGGCAGTCCCAGGGTAGGGAGGAGTACTAGCGTAGAAAAGCTTGCAGCAGCAGTGGAAAAGACTCCTCACAGTGTCAAGGCAGAAAAGTGTGCTTGTGGTCACTCACAGACCGGAGCACAGGCCAGGAGAGGAATAAAAAACTCTCCTTGGCTTATACCACTTTGGGAGAATGGAAAGCTTACAGGTCCCAAACTTTTGTTATCATGTTCATTGCCATGGAAAAGTGCTACCTAAGTGACGGAGTTATGGTGAGAAAATACTTTGCAGAACTTAAAACATATGTTTTGAAAACAGCTGTGCAAAACCCCTGAAGCTTGGGACAAGCCCTCCAACCTGAAAGCAAAGCCTTACTTTATCGAAGGGTTAAAAGTCAGCTAATAGGCTCGGAAAATTAGTGAACAATGCACAAAACAAACAAACAAACAAAAAATCCTCTGACTTTTGAGAGTTACTATGGTAACACGGAAGATCAAAACATACACTGAATAAGAGAGCAAAGTCAAAGCTCCTACATCCAAATACTCTGAGAGAAAATATGAATTGGTCTCAGGCCATGGAAGAGCACAAAAAGGATTTTGAAAATCAAGTAAGAGAGGTAGAGGAAAATTTGGGGACAGAAATGAGTGTGATGCAAGAAAATCATGAAAAATGAGTCAATGGCTTAGTAAAGGAGACACAAAAAATACTGAACAACATGACACCTTAAAAATAGACAAGGCCAAATGGTATAAGAGGTGCAAAAAAGCCAATGCAGAGAAGAATGCCATAAAAAGCAGAATTGTCCAAATAGAAGAGACGGTCCAAAAGCTCACAGGAGAAAATAATTCCTCAAAATCGGTGGAGCAAATGGAAGCTAATGACTTTATGAGAATTCAAGAAACAATAAAAGAAAACTGAAAGAATGAAAACATAGAAGACAATATGAAATATCTCATTGGAAAAACAACTGACCCAGAAACTAGGTTTAGGAGAGATATTTTAAAAATTATTGGACTACCTGAAATCCATGATCAAAAAAAGAGCCTCGATGTCTTTCAAGAAATTATCAAGGAAAACTGCCCCAATATTTAGAACACGGTAAAGTAGAAATCAAAAGAATCTACCCATCACCTCCTGAAAGAGATCCAAAAATAAAAACTTCCAGGAATATTATAGCCACATTCCAGAGTTCCCAGGATGAGGAGAAGATATTGCAAGCAGCCAGAAAGAAACAATTTAAATATGATGGAGTCACAGTCAGGTTAAGCCAAGATTTAGCAGCTTCTACATAAAAGTATAGCAGGTCTTGGAATATGATATTCCAGAGGGCAAAGGAGCTAGAATCACGCACTCGGTGATGATTTTTCCTGTATAATCCTAACCTAACATTAAATATAAAAAATCCTAAATATAAATAAAACTGAGTATGATACTTCAGGGGAAAAATGGACATTCAATGAGATGGAGGAATTTCAAGTACTCTTAATGAAAAGACCAGACCTGAATACAAAATTTGTCTTTTAAACACAAGACTCAAGAGAAGCATAAAAAAGAAAACAGAAAAGGGAAATCATAAGGGGCTTAATAAATTTAAGTTGTTTACATTTCTGCATGGTAAGATGATATTCGTAACTCATAAGACCTTTCTCATTGTTAGGATAATTAGAAGGAACATATATAGACAGAAGGCACAGATATGAGTTGACTATACAGCGATGTTATCTAAAAAATAAAATTAAGGGGAAAGAGAGGAATGTAATGGGATAAAGAGAAAGGGAGAGATAGGATGGGGTAAATTATCTCACATAAAAGAGGCAAGAAAAAGTTTTTACAGTGGAGGTGAAAAGAGGGGAGGGGACGGGCATGAGTGAACCTTACTCTCACTGGAACTGACTCAAAGAGGGAATAACACATTCAATCGGGTAGAGAAATCTATCTTACTTATTCTATAGGAAAGTAGGAAGGGAAGGGGTTTAGAGAAAGGGAGGTGATAGAAGGGAGGGCAGATTGGGAGAGGGAGTAGTCAGAAGCAAAACACTTTTGAAGAGAAGGATAGGGTGAAAGGACAGAGAGAATAGAATAAATGGGAGGGGTAGGATGGAGGAAAATACAGTTAGCAATAGTAACTTAAAAAAATTTCAAGTAAGTTTCTCTGATAAAGTTCTCATTTCTCAAACATACAGAAAACTGAGTCAAACTTATAAAAAAAATAAGAGCCATTCCCCAATTAATAAATGATCAAAAGATATGATATGTTTTCAGCTGAAGTAAGCAAAGCTATCTATAGCCATATGAAAAAAAAATATAAAACAAAACTCTAACTTACTATTGATTTAGAAATGCAGATTAAAAGAATTTTGAGGAACTATCATCTCATATATAATAGACTGGCTAATAGGAAAGAAAAGGTAAATGACAAATGTTGGAAGGGATGTGGGAAAAATGAGACATGAATGAACTTTTGGTGGACTTGTGAATTAGTTCAACCATTCTGTAGAGCAATTTGGAACTATGCCCAAAGGGGTATAAAACCATGCACTCCCTTTTACCTAGCAATACCACTACTAGGCCTGTAGCCCAAAAGAGACTTATAAAAGGGAAAAGGACCTATATGTACAAAAAATATTTATAGCAGCTCTTTTATGGGGACTAAGAATTAGAAATTGAGGAGATGCCTATCAGTTGGGGAATGGCTAAACAAGTTGTGGCATGTGAATTTGATGGAATTTGATGGATGTACTATAAGAAATGATGAGTAGGATGCTCTCAGAAAAACCTGGAAAGACTTGCATGGGCTTATGCAAAGTGAAATGTACTGTGTACAAAGTAGCAGCAATATTGTAAGATGAACAGCCTTGAATGAGTTAGCTATTCTCAGCAATACAACGGTCCAAGATAAATCTGAAGGACTTATGATGAAAAGGACTTATGGCTATCCATCGCCAGAGAAAGAACTGATGGTATCTGAATACAGAATGAAACATGCTTTTTAAAAACCCTCTTTATTTTTCTTGGGGTTTTATTTTCTTGCTTATGTTTTCTTTCACAGCATTACTATTATGGATATGTTTTGCATGACTACACATGTATAACCTATATCGAATTGCTTGTCTTCTCAATGGGCATGTGTGGGGAAGGAGGAAAGGAGAAAATTTGGAGTTCAAAGTTTTAAAAATGAATGTTAAAATTGTTTTTATATATAAAATGGGAAAAATACTAAATGAAAACTTAAAAAGCATAATGAATAAATATGGGGAAAATTTATTAACCCTGTCCTGGGTATATGCTTGGCACTTGATGCTAGGATGAAGAACTGCTCTGTAGCTGAAACATAACCTGGATGGAACGAGCTCAGGCCAAGTTCACTTCACATGTAATCATTTGCCTAGAAACTCTCTTTTATTCCACTTCTCCCAAGGAGCTATGACCCCTGTCTCTAACAGAAATGTCAGTCTGTGGGGAGTAGTTTCCCAGTGTCAGCTGTTGACTCTCTGGGGTTCAGGAGAAATTTGGAAACAGAGACTTATACTCAGTACTTCTAACTCCAAGCTAGGTCACTTTAAAAAAAAAATATGTTTTTCAACTAACAGGCATTTATTTTCTTTCCAATATGTCTCTCCCTAGGCCTTGTTTGAGTAGAAAGAGAAGGAAAATGAGCAAACAAAAACTATATAATAGATAGAGAGATAAATAGACAAATTGCCCTACTACTTTTCATCACACACCATCATTATATCTAATTATCACAGCAACTTTTTAAAATTGTTTAATAGAGATTACTTTCATTCCTCAAAAATATCTATACTGAGGGAGAGCAAGAGTTAGTGAAAATGGATAATTCTTCCTTTTGAATCCAAAAAAAGAAAAAAAAAGATATTTGCTGGTACAGCACAATTCTGATACTCTAGTGCTTCCAAAAGCATAGTTGTGGTTTGGAAGGACTATTCAAACTGCTGCCCACACATCCCCACCCAACCCTGGCTGCCACAGTCCAGAACTTCTCCCTTTCAATTAGAAGATACAATTCCTAGTGTCCAGATTTGTCAAACAGGGCCTCATAGAGGTTGGGTTATTACTGCAAACCCAAGCTTGGTTGAAGACTCATAGGACTTGTGGCCTCCAATTTTGCCCACAAAGTGTGTGCTTCAAAATGCTACAATATTAGCAAAGTAAACATTTCACTCTTTTTTATCCAAGAGATTGTCAGAAAAAAATTCACTCTTATTTAAAATATCCAGTAGGCACAACATTTTAATCTTGATTCTACTACTCCCTTAGGTAATTCATTTAATTTCCCAGATCTTCTGTTTCCATATATGTAAAATGGAAGGAATGAAGAGATGAATTCTAAGGTTATTTCTGGACCTAATATTCTATATTTTCTGTTCTACTCTTCACTGTACTAATGTACCTACCAGCTCTGACTTCCTGTACTCGGAGTTCTCTTTTGGTCCTGAGACTATCTGAGAAACAGCTCCCAAGAAAACTCATTCCTACAAAGGCACAAACAACTGATAAAAGCTTAATGTTCAATTTATCTTCACAAATAATTGATATATTTATGAGGATTAATTGAGGTGGCAAAAGAATTCATATGTTATATTTATTGGGAGAAAGTTTTCCCAAATCTTCTAAGTGGGTAGAGTCTTTCCATGGAGGCAAGGAATAGCAGGTGAATCTCCCCAGCTTCCAAAATCATATTCAACAGAACAACAGAAACAATCATTTTAGCAATAGGACAGATCTTTAAGAACATCTAGCCCAATGCCTACATTTTAAAGATTCAGTAACAGCCCCAAAGATGGAAAGACCACACAGCTAGTTAGTGCAGAAGGAAAACTTGAAACCCTTTGTCCTGACCCAGTTCAGCAATTTCCACTACATCATTCCATGCTCACCAGGCCCAGTGCTTAATAAGGCCAACCTTTATTATGTGCACAGTTTAGTTGCTGGATTTTTTAAAAATGAAATGAGGTCCTCTCACTTCCCAGAAATCATTTTGCAGATTTTGTCCCCTCCTGTCCATAGTTCCTCAGAACTAAAATTGATCCTATTTCCACGTGACTAATGGGACCTCATGGAGCTCACCACATTAACAAAAAAAACAAAACAATCACTCTCACATTCTTCCAACATTTTGACATTTGGAGACATGGAAAGTAGATCATGTATGAAATCTTGCCTGTGCTTTCATTTCATTCAATTATTTTTTGTTGTTATCTTTGGTTTCATATCAACTCCATGTCCAAATATATCTCACCTCCTACTCCCCCACCATTCCAGAAAGTCATCGTCTATAAAAAAAATAATTTAAAAGAAATGGGGAAGGGGAAAATGAAATGAAGCCAATCAAAATACCAATGGAGACAAACAGTATATGCAGCATTCCACTCACACTCCTTCACCTCTGCCAAGAATGGAAGGAGGTGCAATTTCTTCTCTTCTCCCCTCCAGGGTCAGACTTCATCATTATAAGTACTAAATGATTAGTCAGATGGCTTTGTCTTTGCTGTGCTTCCTGTTATTCTTTCTAGTGACATTTTAAAAGTCATTGTATTGATTGTTTTTCTTTTGCTTTTCTTTATTTCATTTTTCATCATTTCATGAAATCTTTCCATACTTCCATGACATTCCTCTGAATTTTCCTTTATAAAAAAAAGGGGGGGATTGTGCAGTTGGAAGAAAGAATGAATGTGGTTGGAATTAGAAGGCCTGCTTACTGCTTGTACGACTTGCGCTGAACCACTTGGGCTCGTGGGCCTCAATTTTCTGATCTGTCAAATGATGAAGCTGAACTGAAGGTTATCTCTAAGCAGGGGCATGCTGGAGCCAGCTCAGACCAGCTTCCAAGAGCAGATTGTTCAATTTTCAATGTGAAGATTTTCACTTCAGAACTCAGACAAATGCTGACTCTATTTGTTGCCTTGTTGACTCTTAGACTTACAGAAGTAATGAGTAAATATAAATAATACTCATGAAATTTAAAAGTGTCCTGCCCCTTCTTTGCAGAGACGGGGACTATGGGTGTGGAACACTATATACAATGTCAGACTTTTTTGTTATGTTGATTATGTTTATTTTGTTTGCCCCGTTCTTTTTCATTCCATTATCAGGGATACCTGTATACACTGAGAAATGGAAATAAAGAAACAAAAGAGAAATAAAAATTTATTTAAAAATAAAAAAAGGGTATGTTTACATACATATACATTTATTAATGTGTAGATAAATATATGTATAGAAATATAGGTATGTCTATATAGATATTTCATATATCTGTATATATATTATATATATGTAATATATATATACACATATGTACACACACACAAACATATACTATATTTTTTTTTCCAGAGATCCCAGTTAAACACTTACTAGCACTCTGCTTTCTGAAGACATCCTCTTGGTCTAAATCTATGAGTTTTTAAGCATGTATGACTGTGGAAAAAACACTTTACCTCTAAACTTCCTCATGTGCATAGGCATGTGTCAGCTGGATCATAAAATTGGAGTTGGGCAGGGAAAATGGTATAAAGGATGGCAGTGGAGAGAAGGATCATCAAAAGGAAGTGAATTTTTAAAGAGCAAGACACACTCAAACAATGGATAGTCCTCATTCTTTACTAACTGATACAAGGTTTGGAGACCTAGAAGATGGCATCTAGAATGCTGGGTGGATATCGCTGAAGCAGACTTTCAGACATATATGGATAAGAGTTGCACAAGAGAAAGTGGATAGATAGCTTAGGAACTGTACTACTAGAAGGACTATGTACAATAATGACATTACAAATTCATCAAAGATTAGAAGTAATAATAATAATAATATTAGTACTGCCTTCATCTTCCAATGCCTCTTCCCAGTAGTAGTTGGTAGTTGGACAAGATGGGATAATTGATCAGTAAATACTTTGTAAGTTGTCATAAGCTATATAATGGAAGCCATCATAGTTCAGGAAGGACATTGACAGGTTAGACGAAGAGATAAGAGAATGGGGAAAAGGTTACAGTCTACAGATTCTAGGTCAGGAAATCCTTCCACCTGGTTATTTTGTAAGGCCTGAAGAGCTAAGGATGCTTTATTTTATTTTGTTTTTTACATTTTTAAATTTAAATTAAAATGCGTTTTCATTTCTTTCTTTCTTTCTTTGTTTCTTTCTTTTTCTTTCTTTCCTTCTTTCTTTCCTTCCTTCTTTCTTTCTTCCTTCCTTCCTTTCTTTCTTTCTTTCTTTCTTTCTTTCTTTCTTTCTTTCTTTCTTTCTTTCTTTCTTTCTTTCTTTCCTTCCTTCTTCCTTCCTTTCTTTCTTTTTTTATTTTCCTTTCTTCTTTCCTTCCTTCCTTCCTTCTTTCCTTCCTTCCTTCCTTCCTTCCTTCCTTCCTTTCTTTCTTTCTTTCTTTCTTTCTTTCTTTCTTTCTTTCTTTCTTTCTTTCTTTTTCTTTCTTTCTTCCTTTCTTTTCTTCTTTCTTTCTTTCATTTTTCTTTTCCTTTCTTCTTTCCTTTCTTTCTTTCCTTCTTTCCTTTTTTCTTTCTTTCTCTTTCTTTCCTTCTTTCTTTCTTTCATTTTTTCTTTCTCTTTCTTTTTTCCTTCTTTCTTCCTTCCTCCCTCTCTTTCTTTCTTTCTTTCTTTCTTTCTTTCTTTCTTTCTTTCTTTCTTTCTTTCTTTCTTTCTTTCTTTCTTTCTCTCTTTCTTCTTTTGTCTATCCTTTTTTAGCCACAGGCATGTCAACACTGGAGGCTGCTAGGTAGCATAGTGGATAGAGCGCTAGACTTGGAGTCAGGCAGACCTGAGCTCAAATTCAGTCTCAGACACTTAGTAGCTGTGTGAACCTGGGAAACTCTCTTAACCCTGTTGAATCAGTTTCCTTGTATGTAAAATGAGCTGGAGGAGGAAATAGCAAACCATTTTAGTACTTTTGCCAAGAAAACCTTAAAAGGGGTCACAAAGAGTCAGGCATGAATGAAACACAGCTAAACAACAATGTCAACTCTCTACCAAGCCTGAAGATGTTGCTAACTGCACCAGTGAAAAGATTGCCCACACTGATGATATTATAGAACATGTGAAATATTGATGTAAGTTATATTATCATTATTATTTTTTGAAGGATAGAGAAAGAAGACATGGCAATTTTCTGTTTTTAAATTTGGCAGAAAGCCTGAATGGTTTTCTGCCACAATTATTTCTGGAATGTTTAGCCATCTCCACACATATCTAACAAGAAAAATCATATGCATCTGTCCCATTTACAAAGTCAGTTCAGGGATTGTTTGAGGGGTAATGGCAGGAGCATTGGACCTGAAATCTAGATATATAAATTAGCACTCTCCACCTAGAATATCTACCTGAAAATTTCTTAGCATAAATTATATGTTTATGCTAAATAATCACCTTCCATTTCAAATGCTTCTAGTACATGGGGTTTTTAACCTGGGATCTGGGTTGTGTGAACATTTTCTTTCATTTTTCTTTCTGTTTTTAAAAAATATAACTGCATGGGCATTATTATGAAGACACAGAATTATATTGAAATATATGTAGGTTGCAATTAGTGCAAATAATGAAGATAACAAATCTTGGGAGATGGCCAGAACATTGGAATCTACACTGTATATTTTCAGTGTATTGAAACCAATGACCATTTTACATAATTGCAAATTTGAATCATGTGAATTTGAATATATGTAACTGCCTCACTGGATTCATTATTCTCCTTCATAGTGACCTAGCTTTAATATAAATGATTTCCTGTGTAATTCTACATATCTTATTTTCTGCATTTAATAACATGATTCTGTGAAGGGCTCCATTGTCTTCCTTCCCCAGACTGTTGAAAGTATTCATGACACAAAACAGGTTAAGATCTCCTATACTAGTAGAATGCCTCTGGTTCTTTTCCCCTTTTCCCACCTTTTCAGCTTCCTTTTGGGTGTTATCTGTCTTTATTAGACTGTGTGCTTCTTGGGGACAGGGACTCTCTTTGTCCTTTCTTTGTATATTACAGTGCCAGACATGTAGTAGGCATTTAATGATTGTTATTTACTGACTGACTGAACTGAATTTAATTGAAACAATTAAAATATTCTTCCTATGTGGAACTCGAAGTTTTAAAAATGAATGTTAAAAATTGCTTTTACATGCAACTGGGAAATGGGATATACAGGCAATGGGGTATAGAAATCTACTTTGCCTTACAGGAAAATAAAAGGGAAGGGGATAAGAGAAGGGGGAAGGATGATAGAAGTGAGGGAATATTGGGGGAAGGGGTAAGCAGGATGCATGCTGTCTTGGGGTGGGGGAGGGAAGAGATGCAAAGAAAATGGAAGTCAAAATCTTGTGGAAATGAATGTGAAAAGCTAAAAATAAATTAATTAATTAAAAAATATTTTTTTAACTCCTTCTAGCATAGTTTGGACAATGTTTCCCTTCTTAGGCCTGAAAAAGAAAAAAAAAATGAGAAAATTGCACAACATCATCTATATGCATTTTCCACCTTTACTATTGCATGTTATAACATATTATAAGATACCTTCTCTGAAATACTTTGTCCTACAACCTAAAGTCCCACCCACCCAGCTGAAAAAAATCTGTAAAAATTCACCTGCAACTACTAGGTTCTAAGAGCTGAAGCATGTGTCAAGCCTTAAACATTTAGATATCGATCCTAAAATGTTATCACTGCATTTTCCCTACCCAGAGAGGGAGACTAGAGACCTGAGAATTGGTCCTATTTGCTTGGTTCATGTTTTTCTGGAGCCTCCTAAATGGAATTGCATCATTAGAAATGTTCACGCATGCACAAGTATTTATAGGTTATCTCTGATTTCTTGAGATGTGGAAGAGTTACGGCCCCATGCTGGGCTTTCAAAGGTTTTTACTGCCAAATAACCAACTGAAACCTATAGAGGGAAACTAGTGCAAGAGATTAGATATTTTTTAGGTTGCAAGCTAAAAGCCTCCAAACGTTCCCAGGAATTCATTCCATGTTGAGGAATGTTGGTTAATTTGAACTCCCCTCCCTCAGTGTGTATCTTTAATCTCACAACCAGCTGTCTCCCATAAAAAGATATTTCTGTTTTTAGTTACAAATCTGTTTAGAGAGAGAACTCACTCATAAATACACAACCACATGCAAAGATTTTTTTCTTTCTTTCTTACTTTTTTTTTGCTGACAGTATAGAAATAAGTCCAGATGAAAAATATTAAAGTTTGTTTAGGAATAAAAATGCATTTCAGCCTCCATTGGAGAGTGCGGTTTTATAGATGCCCAAGGTCTTTTTAGTCCCCGATAGGAGACTGTATAAGCCAGTCACTGAGAGAGCTGTAGTCTGTCATCTGGGAAGATTTAGAGCTTCTTAGGATGGCCAAGATTGTAATACGTGTCCCTCACAGAGAAATTGGCTCCTGGCATTAGTAAGTCTTGCTCTCCAGAGGACATCTGGGAAACGTGAGAGTCTGGCTCTGTTAAGGGCAGGGGACCCAATGCACAATGATTCATACGGCTTGTTTCTATTACCCATCTTGTTTTAGTGGTGGGGAGTTTGCATTAGGAATAATAATAACTCACATTTCCTACACATTTTAAAATACATAGAGCATTTTCCACACAACACCTTTGATAGGAAGGTAGTGCAAATATCATTATTCCCAGAGAAGGAAATCAAGGTTCAGAGAGTTGGATGAACAGTCTATAGTCAGATATAGCTCATGAGTGAAACAGCCAGGTCAGGACATAAACACAGGACTCCAAACTATTAGTACAAGATTCTTTCCACTCACTAAGAAGTCAAAGCCCAAGATCTACTTTCTTCATGGGATCACGATTATAGAAGCAAGAAGGAAAGTTAGGGACCGTTGATTCTGACTGCCTCAGAAACTGAGACTTGAAGAGTTTATATTCTATACCTCGTGGTCCTTTTCACATGATCTAACTGAAAGGCCACCACCTCTGGAAAGCCCTCAGTGATCACTCCAGCTGAATATTAGTTGCTCTCCTGTCTGCATTTAATATCTATGCTGCTTCTATGAGAGATGCTATTTATTCAGGGGTCTTTTCTCTCTTACTAGAATTTCAGATCCTACAAGTCAGGTGTCATTTCTCATTTCTCAATGTATCACCTATAGAAACTATTACAGTGCTTCGGAAATAGAAAGTGCTCAGGAAACCTTAGTTGAGAAAAAAAATGATGAATGAATGAATAAAAAATGAGTAATTTCTTATGACAATATGGTACAATGGGAAAGATCTTTTTTAAGTATTACTTTCGAATAATATGCATTTAGTGGGTGGAATACTGGATTTGAAGGCAGAAGAGACCAAGGTTCAAATCATGATATAGAGATAGAAATAAAAAGAAATGGAGATATAGTCTGTTGTGTGGCCATGCGTCACTTCCTCCAGGTCTTAGTTTCTTCATTTTGAGACATGCCTTCGGTTGTCTCAACACACAACTGAGATAATTCATTTAAAAGGTTATATAGGAATTATTGTCATTATCATCTGTTAAATGACAGTATTGATCTAAATGATTTCTCATGTACCTTTTAGTTCTCACATCCTATTTTTCATATTCTAACATCATCTCTCCTAATTTCCCTTCCATCTGTAATATTCTATATTTTAAGGTCCCTTCTGACTGTGACAGGCTATGTTCTATTTTCTAACATTGGATCTTATAATGCTATTATGCTAACAACTGAATCTTCAAATGCCAAAAAACTTTATGGCCATTACATTCAACTCCTAAATGACTTGCAAGTAAATTTTATCCTTTGTAAACAGTTATTTGCATTTTGTTTATGCCTTTAGAGTGTGAATTCCTTGAGGACGGGGACTGTTTTAGAATTTCTTCATATCCCTTTTGCTTGATACAATGCCTAGCACACAGTACATGATTACTCAATGCTTATTGACCTGTTGGTGTAACTTTTAACTTGTGGACTCTCTTTAACCATAACATGTGTCCTCAGCCTATAGGCCAAGTTTTAGACCAGGGGTGGAGAGCCTGTGGCCTTGAAACCACATGTGTTCCTCTAGTTCCTCAAGTGCAGCCCTTTGCCTGAATCCCACACTTGAGGACCTAGAGGGCCATATGTGGCCTCAAAGCCACAGGTTCCCCATACCACTTCTAGACCATATTCCTTAAGGCAAAGGTACTAAAAACAAGGGGAATGTAGATTAAGTTCAATATATTGATGAGAAATTCATTGTAAATGTACTATTTTAAAAATACACATACCACTCATTCTAAACCAAATATATTATTGTTTCCCTTACTTTTTTGGCATTTGCACAATCTTAGAATATTTGGAGGTGACCTCTGAGGCCATCTATCCCAAACTCAAAAAAAAATAAATCTTATCTGTAGCATCTCCAATGCATGGTCATCATTTTTCCCCCTTAAACGATCTAAAGTGATAGAGACCCACTGTCTCATAAAGCAATGTCTCTTATTTTGGGATAGCTGTAATTGCAAGGAAAGATCCTTAAAACTCTCTGCAATTGCCACCCACTAATCTTCTTTCTTCACACTGGGGCCAAGCGAAGCAAATTTTATTCCTCTTTATAGGGATTGCCCTTCAAATAGTTGCAGATAGAATCATGTATGCCTCTAGCCATTTTCTTCTCCAGAGTAAATATTCCCATTTACTTCAGTTAATCCTCATGTAGCGAGGTCTCTAGTTCCTTCATCCTCCTCTGGACCTGCTTCAGCTTGTCAACAATATTCCTAAACATGGCTCCAAGAACCGAACACTGTAATCATGAGGTGGTCTGACCAGGTTCAACAACAAAGACATTGTCCTTCCTTTTCTTACTTTTTTTTTTAACATTCCATGCCTTGAGACACTATTTCTTCCACATGAACATGTGATAAAGAGTCCTTCAATTACTTAATTCAGAATAGATTTTGACTAGAATTCTTTACTTTATAAAATTATGAACTTACCTATCACATGAAAAAACCAACATTTCAAAATTCAAAGGAAACAACGAAGAATTGTATAGGATGCTGAGGATTTCTTTTAAACCAAGTTTCTCTTGAAAAATAGTGTATATTTGAATTAACAGGATTATATTAGATAATGCATTTATTGTGTTTACTTTGTTCAATACTCTGGGAATACAAACACAACTCCCTTGAAGAGTTTATATTAAAATTTAAGCTTACCCATAAAAGTGAGCTGAAAAGTTATAGGGGGTGGCACCCTAGAGAAGGCAAAGCAGAAAAGTTGAGAGAGAGAAGAATTGAGTAGGATTAGAAGAGACCATGACTCACGCAGATATTTCTTCAAATTGAGGTTTTGAAGGGGAATTTACCAATCAGAGAAGGAAGCTGCATGGATGGGGGCATCGCCATAATGAAAAGGTCACTGGGACTGAGGAGGAAGTGTGTTCTAGACAGTTAAGAGCTGAGGCGGATTACAGGACATAACAACAAAATTGCCACTTTCTTCCTTTATGCTTCTTTTTTTCTTTGTTCCCCTAAAATGCATTATTGATATCCCTTTAGTTTTGGGAGTTCTATAATTATCTAGACTCTAAGGACATAGAGAACTGAAAGCAATTTTGTTTTGTTTGTTTTTATTTTTGTTTTTGTTTTTTTTTTTTTGTATTTGCTGTGCTTAACACAGCACATAGTAAGTGCTTAATAAGTGCTTTTTGACTTTAATCAACCCTCCTCCAGCAGTGGAGTGTATACAATATACTGTATATACTCTAATACAGTATACTGTAGTATTCCAATCCTCCAGCAGTCTCCAAATAAACATGTTCTTTGTAACAAAAAAATGTCAAGTGAAACAAACACATATGTATGTCTCTTCTACACATCTGATCCATTCTATCACGTCTATGTCAAGGGATGAGACGTATGTTTCATCATCGGTCTTTTGCGGTCATGATTGGGTAGTGCATTGATAGGAATTCTTAAGTCTTTCGATGTTTTTATTTCTTTCCATTGTTGTGGATGTTGTGTAAACACTCCTGCTTCTGTTCATTTTACTCTGCCTTAGTTTAATGATATCTTCCCAGATTTCTGTGAATCCATCATATTTGTCATTTCTTGCAACACCATAATTTCCATTATGTTCATATACCACAACTCATTTAGCTATTCCCCAATTGGTGGATATTCCTCTTCCCCCAACTTCAGTTGTCAGCAACAAGAAAAAGTGTTACTATAAATATATTTGTACATATGGATGCTAGAATTCTTCAAGATACTATTTTAACCTCCCTTTTGCTATGGTTATTTAGACATGGCCACCCTATAAGATTCCCCCCGCCCCCTGAAAGTCTGCATGTGTCATGGCCATCTCTGGGGCTGAAGAAAAAATCTGTTCTGGGAAAAGAGATATGAATTCCAAATCTAGAGCTAGCTAATAGTTAAACGTCTAGTCGGATATAGAAACAGAATTTCTTGGGAACCCTAAATTCAAGGAGCTAAGACAGAAAGCCAAGAGCTTGAACACGTGATGTAGACTAGAGAAATCTATGTAGACTTACTTAATCTTAACAAGCACATATTTCTAGAAGCTGCATGGATGATGGATGGCAAGTCAGAGACTTGAGTTCAAATCTTAGTACTGTCACTATCTGTGTGACCTTGGGCAAGTCGTGCTCTGGGCTTCAGTTTCTTTATCTATCAAAAGAAGGGTTTGCACTGTGCTATCTCTAAGGGATCTTTTGACTCTAAATTTTAAAGCAGCAACAGAAAGTTCACTGTTTGTCTGACACGTCTTCCTTCTCAAAACCCCATCTTTTAAAACGGTAATTGTTATCAATATCTTTTGTTTTTAATGTCATCTTTACTTCCAGATATATATCCCTCTCTTACCTAGGGAATCATCCTTCATAGAACATCTGGTTCCTCTCAGGTTCTTATGTATGGGGGGATTTCTAAAAGAATGGCCCACGTTCATCATAATTTTACACTTAGAAGCATAGTTATAAAGGAAGGAAATAAGTAATTATTAAGCACCTACTAGGTACCAGGCACTGTGATAAATTCTTTATAAATATTATCTCATTTAATCTGCCAAACAATCTTATCTCCCCCATTTTAAAGTTGAGTGTATGTGACCTGCCCAGGGTCACTCAGTCAGGACTTCCTCACTGCAGGCCCAGCACTATATCCCCTGCACTACCTACCTGCCTCTTCTGAGAAGCCCTGTGTTTTTGCCTCTGGTAACAGCAAAAGTAATGATGGGTTGGAGTTGAGCTCTGGGCACTCCCCCAGGAAAAGTCACACTTTCCCATTGTGATCTCATGCTCCAAACAAAGGGACAGAAGGCAATATTTAGAAAAGATCAACCACATACGTTTATGAGAAATGAAATTAAAGCTGACAAATATATTCTTTAACATAATTTTTCATAAAGAAGTAGAAATATGGCAAGTGTGAGAGCAGTAATCTTCTCATTTTTATTTTTTTTCTTTCAGCCTGTCATTGAAGTAAGAGCCTATGATTAAACACACACACACACACACACACACACACACACACACACACACACACACACACACACACATACACACTCACGCACAAAAAACTAATACATCTCCCCACTGGTCAATTGAGAAATCTTGTCTAATGGTCTTGTCAAAGACACTGAAGATGTCACACTCACACACTGCTTGGGAATGCTTGCTGCCATGGATGACTACCACCTCTCCCTGCTTCCACCCTGGTTCCTTTGACTTCCTCCAAACTGCTATTATATCCTACATGTGAAAACCTCTGCCATGCCATCTGAGGGTGGATCTTGACAGTTTTTTTTTTTTTTTTTTGCTGTTCCAAGCTAGGGAGAGCCAAAAATCCCTGAATCTTGTGGCCAGCTAATTCTTTTGCCAGAAGTTGTTATATTTAAAGAAATAAAAAAAAGAATGAAAAAAAGTTTAGAAAAATTATCAATCTGACAATATACTCAGTGTTCCTCATCCACAGACTCCCACCCCTTACCAAAAGAGCAGGTGCATTTTTATGTCATCTTTCATGCCAGGTTTCATCAATATAATTATACAATATTTGATTTTTATTTTATTGTTCTTCCCATTTATAATGTTATAGTCATTTTGTCATTTCTCCTGGTTCTTCCTATTGCATCAGTTCATATAAGTCTTCTCATGCTTCCCTGACTTATTAATAGTTATCGCTTCTTACAATGCAATAATATTCTATCACATTGTCTTACCACAATTTGCTTGTTCATTCCCAAAGAGAGGGAAAGCTGACTCCATATTTTTCCTCTTCTTGCTACAATGTATATTCTTCACCTACATATTATTCTGATTGATAGGTCCACGACCAGTGATGTGTTGGTAAATGTTTAACAAACTGCTCTCCAAAAACAATACTTAAAAATGTACATAGAACATACTTTGAGGTTTAATTTGCAATATTAACATTTTTTCAATCACTTTCTTAAGTCTAGAAACAAAACAATAAATCAAGTATTGATTTGTAACATTAGCTGATTTCCAAGTTGTAAATAAATGAACATTCTGAAATTTTAACAATCAGCTCTGATAAGCGTTTCTGAGTAGATTCCAGCCCGTCCCTCCCTGTCTATAATTGTAATTAGTGAGCACCTGCTCTCTGTGGGGGTAAAGAGGTCATGGGCTTATACTCCATGCAGGATCCCTAATGCACTCCTTCGGTATTCCAGCCACCTAAGGAAAATGTAAATTTTAATGTTTGACATTTGACCTCCTTTATAACCCAGCCCCATCCTTGCTTTCCAGTCTTCTTATACTTTATTCCCCAATTATAGTCCTCAACTATAGTGACCTTGGCTTCTTGGCTCTTCTACAAACAAAAGACTCCTTCTCTTAGCTCTGGGCATTGAGTCTACCTGTTCCCCATGCCTCTGGGATACTGTCCCTTCTTAACTCTGTTGACTACTTCCTCAAAGCCTACTTTCTACAGGAAGTATTTCCTAATTCTCTATAATTTTAATGCCTTCCTTCTCTTAATTATTTCCTATTTATCCTGACTATAGCTTGTTGTATATATTTTTGGCTGTTATCCATTTCTATTAGATTTTGAGCTTCTTGAGGGCAAGGACTAATTTGCCTCCATTTGTATCCTCAAGCTGTTAGCATTCCACCTGGCACATAGTAGGTGCTTAATAAATGTTAATGGATTGTTTGGGCAATGGGCTATTGAATAGTAGTACTTTTCAAGTACAGCTTCCTTTCACTAATCAGCTGTGACCCTTATTACAGTTGTGAGAGAAACAATATAAGAATTTTAAGTCCATTTCACAGACAAGAAAACTAAGACTTTGTGATGATGTAATATATCTACAATTCCATGACATAGTGATATTAGGGCTCTAACCCCTGTATTCTGGATATAAAGAACTTAGGGTCCTTTCCACTATGTTACACTTCATTAAATATCAGAACCTGAACTCAAGTCCAGATCCTTGGGTTCAGCGGTCTCTCTACTGAGTCATGTCACTTTCGCTAAAGGCATAAAAGAACAATCAGCAATCTGTTAACATTTTCTTGGCTTGTAAATACAGTCATGACTCACTGATCCTGAATTATAGACACTTTTTATAAAAATGCTGTTTTATTCATTTCTAGTACCTACATTGACTCCAACTAACTGCCAACAACACTTTCCTGAGTAGAGGTCCTGCTGGGACTGCTTTAATAAAGAGATGACTTATCTATAATCACTTCATTCATTGTTTGTGTATAAACAGATGCTCTTTTAGGGCTCCAAAAACATTTGATCTCTTAAGTAGATTAAACATTCCCCCTACAAAATCTTGCTTGTACAAGTAATTTCCTTAATAAACTCTCTCTCAAGAGATAGTACAAGATATAAGCTCCAGCCTATCCCCTGTCAAAGGATAAACCATTATGGTTGAACAAAGTTGCAGTTAATTAGATGTTATTTTAATTGTCATTACAGCCCTTGTACCATTTTGTCATACACATTCATACATTCAATTTAGTAAACACTTAAACACCACCTATATACATAACAAGGTAGCTAAGTGGCACAGCAGGAAAGCTATGTAATGTGGTAGATAGAGTGATGGGACTGGAGCCAGGAAGACCTGAGTTCAAATTTGACCTCAAACACTTACTAGCTCTGTGACCCTGGGTGAGTCACTTAACTGTGTTTGCTTCAGTTTTTCATCTATAAAATAAGATGGAGAAGAAAATGCAAACCACTTCAGTATCTTTGCCAAATGGGGTCATGAAAAGTTAGATAAGACTGAAATGACCTAACACCAGTAATAAATGTGCCCAGCACTCTCCATCTACCCCAGCCCATTTCCACACACACAAATACATACAATGGACTTTGGACAGGTCACTTCCTTTCTTTGTGCCTCAGTTTCTTCACTGGCACAGTAAATAACTTTTGCAAGATTATCAAAGTCCATTTCAATTTTTGTATTCTGTGTTCTGTGGTCCAAGGCTCCTTCCTATCCTTGGTTTCTATTTTAGATTCGAAAGTGTGATGGATGTAAGCTCCTTTAGGGAAGAATTTTTTCTTTGTTTTTTTTTTTTTTGTGGGGAAGGAACATTGATTTTTTTTTTTATTCCTAATACCTAGCACATTGACTTGCATATAGTAGAAGTTTAATAAATGTTCATTGAGTTACATTAAATTGAAGTTTTAAAGATCCTCTGTATTTGAAAATTCCATGTCCTATTTAAAAATAAAATATCACATAGCATCCTTCCTTTTATCTCTCGATATCCTAGAAAAATAGGTAAACAGTTTGAATATAATAGACAATATATAAATGCTTATTGAATGAATTAAGTGCAATGTTGTTAAGCCAATACTTTCAGACCTCTAAAGAGTGGCTTGCAGCATCAACGTAGATTCTTCCTGCAGCAACGATATTCTTGATACCTTCAGGCCGTGGTAGGTGGTTTCATGAGTTTCTGTGCTAAAGTAATAATTGTAATTGTCATTACTGGTAATAATCATAATAAGTCATCTTGAGGCCAAGTTTCTAGGTAATTAATAATAATAATAATCTTTGAACTTATTTAGGCTGGTCCTTGGATAACTACCTCGAAATTGATCAATCATTGGGCATGTGCTTAAAAACGCCCCACCTCTAGGTCATGATGACACAACATAGGATCCTGGGCACATAGCTTTAGGATTGAAAGTGCCCCAATGTGCCATCTTTATTTTATAGCCCATTCTGTCAATCAATATGTATTTATTAAGGGACTATCATTTTAGGTAGGCATAGGGCTAAGTATTAGAAATACAAAGCAAAAGGAAAACAATGCCTCATGGACACAAAATTACAGTCTATTGGAGGAGACAGTATAGATACAAGATTATACAAAACAATTACAAAATAAATACAACATAATTGGGGAGTGGGACTCACAGTTAGGGGATAAGGAAAAGCACCATTGTCAAAAGTTTACATGGGTAAAGTCAACAAACCTTTATTATACTCTTATCACGTACCAGGATGGAGATATAAAAAAAAAGCCAAAATCACACTCTAACGGGGGAAATGTAGAAATAAATGAGAACATATAAGACATATGCAGTATAGGAGGAAGGTGATCTCAAAGAGAAAGGCATTAGCAGCTGGGGTGGAGGGGACTGGGAAGGTCATTAGTGTATTTGGCTGAGTGTTGGAGGAAGCCAACACTCAGGATGGGAAACTAAGAGGCAGAGGTGAGGGGAAAGAACATTTTGCTCATGGAGGCCAATCGGTACAAAAGCATGGAGATGGGAGATGAAGAGCTGTAAGAAAAACAGTGAGTAGGTCAGTGTCGCTGGAGTATTAAGTAATTGGAGTTGAGTGAAACATAAGAAGACTGGAAATGTAGGAAAGGGTCCCAGAATAAAAGCTTTAAATATCCAAGATGTAATTTTCTATTTGATTCTAGAGGTTGGTGGGAGTGAACAAAGTTTATTGATTGAAGAAAAGACGGATAGACTTAAATGTTTACTTTAGAAAAATGACTTTTGCAGCTTATTGGTAGTTATATTGGAGTGAGAAGAGATTTGAGGCAGTGATCATGGTATGAACTAGGGTCATTAACTAGCATTATGATTGTATGAATGGAGAGGAGGGGGAAGAGGAGAAATCAATGAAGTAAAAGACAAAAGGACCCTGGGTGAATTAAGTAATAATGCTACTAATTAATATTTACATAATCCTTGTCCCAAGTTCTCTCTGATGAACTTTGGAATTTATTGTGAGACAAGGGAGACACTGGCACAGGAATACCCAGTATGCCATCCCCACATCAAAGAAATGGCTGTGCTCTATGAGCAATGCAGGAGTGTAGTAGCTCAAAAGAAACATGAGATGTTCAAATTTAGAGACTTTTCCACTCCAAATGTTCATATGGTATATTTGTACCCAAACTGTTGTAAAGCCTTCTAAGATGATATTGGTGTAATTAGCCACAGTAAGACACACTATATACCTTGACCCCAACATAGTGATATCATTTTGGTTGTCTTCCATAACAAAGGACAGCAACCATCGAACTGTGTGCCAAGCACTAGACTAATAAACATTTTACATTTATCTCATTTGATCCTCACAAAGACCCTGGGAGGTATGTGCTATTATGAGCTTCATTTTGCAGATGAAGAAACCAAGGCAAGCATGGGTTAAGTGACTTCTCTAGTCAAACAGCTAGTAAGTGTCTGAGGCTAGATTTGAACTCAGCTCTTCCTGACTCCAGCCCAACACTCTATCCAATGTTCCATCTAACTACTGACAATTAGTGGACATCACATGAGTGAAGACACAGTCCCAGAGACTAAGAAGGATAGGTCAGGCATGGGTCAGGAAGAGAACCAAGATAGAGCTAAAAACCAAGAGAAGAGAGAGTATCTAGGAGGAGATGATCAATAGCATCAAATGCTGAAATGAGACCAAGAAGGATGAGGGCTGACAAAAAAGTTACTAGATTTAGGCAGAATTTTGAAGGAAACAGGTACTGTAAGAGCTGAAGTGAGGTGGAAAAGCATTCTATGTGTGAGCAACAGCTAAGGAAAAGTCAGGAAGATGCGTGGTGGGATGTCTCATGTAAGAAACAGCAAGAAGTCAGTTTTGGACTAGAGAAGGGGAGTAATGTAAAGTCAGAAAGACAGGTTGAGGCACAGTGCCTGAAACATGTCATTTGCTTGATAAATACATATTAAGTGACTGATTGATTGATTATCTGCATCTGTCATTATTTCCATCTTCAAAATTGAAATCCCAAATTTTCTTCTGGATTGGAAGAGGACAGAAACTATGTATACAATGGAAAGAGATTTTACCAAAGGCCATGCCAAAACCATTTCCATTTGGGAACCCTGAAATATAGAATTATTCTTGTAGAAAATCATGTCATCTTCCCATTCTCCCTTTTGTTCCTCTTGATCCACCCTAAACCATCATCCATTTTCACCACTCTCTGTTCCTGAGGGAATCTAACTCATCAGGGAAGAGAATGCCAAGAAGATTTTAACCTCAGGAATGCCTCTAGTCGCCGATGACTAGACAATGACTTTTGAAAGATTGCCCCATGTCAGAAGCAAGAGGGATCATGGTTACCACATGGCAGCCTGTTGGTAAAAGGAAACCATGTGCAAACACATTCCATGCATGGCAAGAGCATTATGTTTTATATCTTTTCTCAGCTCCTCTGGGCTGCACATTCATTCATAGTGAGCAGAGTCTGAAATTTCAATTCCAGTTGTCCATATAGAATCTCAGATTTGGTAGAGACCTCAAAGGCCAGTTAGCACCTCTTATAATCAATAAGGAACTTCCTCCAAGACATCTTCAATAAGTGATCATTTAACATCTGCCAGAAAGCACTGGTGAGAAGCTACAGCTGACCTCTTGGGTCAACTCATTTGACTTTTGGAAAGATCTAATTATAGACATGTTTGTTTGTTTTTCCTTATATCAAGCCTAAAGACGTTTCTCTGGAAAACTGCTGGTTCTGTGCTCTAGGACCAAAAACTAGTTTGAGTCATCTTCTGAATGCCCTTCCTTCAGAAATTGGAGGACAACTATCATACAATGTTCTCCCCTCACCCCAGCCCAGATATTTTCTTTAGGCTAAGCAACAGCCATTCATTTCAATGCCGTCATCTCTAGCTCTCTTACCATCTTGGCTATTATGGACATAATCTAGTTTATCAATTTTCTTCCTGACATACAGAAACCAGAACTAAATAAAATGCTGTAATTTGCCAGTGTTGGATTTAGAGGATACTCACTGCTTTTGACCTCAGCTTATTGTTTCAGTATCTATTCTATGCCCCCTTCCAGTTTGGTTGCTCCAGCTTTCTCCCTTTTTTGAGGGTGGGGGTGGAGAGAATCAGCTTTCCCTCTCCTGAGCATTAGCAAGGTACTCTCTGCAGGCTTGAGTCAACCACTGGATCCCTTATTACCAAACAGTGAGACATAGGAATCGATATGCCTCACTAGAGTATAGAGTTGTAAACAAACTGGGTGTTTTAAAGGAATTCCTTAGTGACCACATGGAGGAGGTTGGATAGGATTGTGATTATTAAACACAGACCAAGAGTGATCCTGGGAGAAGTAATTTGGACCCAGAAGCTGAAGACACACTGGAATGAGAATGGAATTTTAGGGCAATCGAGGTCAATAGATTTCACAGAGTTAGAAGAGATCAAACTCCTGAGTTCCAAGGGAAAACGTGAGAGAAAGAGCTGACATCATTAAAAGGGGGTCAAATTGTGGAGTATGAGAATAAAAGGCAGACAGTGAGACACAAAGCAATTGGGTCAGAGAAGCTATCTACTTCTGATAAAAATATAGGGTATAGTGATGTTAATAATGATAACTGTGCCAGTAAGGCAAAATGGGCTTAGTTTAACGGGTGCCCTTGAGGAGTTTGGCTTTTGTTTATGGTGAAAGTACTTTCACCAGTTAAATGCTAAGCCCCAGGCCCAAAGCCCTTTCAGGTGTGAAACCCCCGTGGGCGTAGATTAAAGACTTAAAAGGGGCCAATTCGGGAACCAATGGGTCTCTGGACTCTGGTCTCTAGCCGTTGAGGCGGGACTTAAGAAAGCCAGAGGCTTGGCTGCGAGGAGAGGTGAGAAAACTATAGCTGGAAAAAATCCGAAGCAGAGCCGACCCCTGTGTGGACCCAGGAGTTTGAGCGGTGAATATGATTTATGCCATCTTATTTTTTTGTGGCCTCCTGGCTACTCTTGTGAGGCGGGCCAATTGGGCCTGGAGGCTTGTGTTCACAATGCTGGAATGGGGAGGTTGGTTTGCTAATTTGTTGCTCTGCGCCCTGAAT
>CM053625.1:302215651-302250678 GCA_028646595.1 Phalanger gymnotis
CATTTGAACCTCACAACAGCCCTGAAAAGTAGGTTCTATTGCTATTCCCATTTTGTGGCTAAAAATTAAAACACCAAATCGAGTCTTCAAGAACATAAGTGATTTTCCCAAGGTCACACTGTTTCTAGTTATTTGCAATAGGATTTGAACCCAGGTCTTCCTAACTCCAAGTACAATACTTTTTCCATTATCATGTGACACCAATAACCTGGAGATTTAGATGAAGCAACTAAGACAGAGGAAGGAAATGTACTCTCCCATTTTCACATAGATGTTGAATCACAGAACTAAGAGGTGAACCCTCTGTGTGTAGAGCCAAATTTCAATTAAGATTAATGAAAATGAAGACTTTTCCCTCATCCAAGTTTCCCCCATCCCTGAAATCTATCCATACGGTTAAGAACCTCTGCCCTGTTGCAACGTAAGTCCTTTGAGAGCAGGGACGCCCTTAGATTTTTAAGACAGTATTGTATAACTCATATCCCTAGTGCCTAGCACAGGACCTGACATATAGTAGGTTTGTAACCCATGGTTTCGTATTAATTCATTCATTCTTCTCCTATGACACGAGGGTGCCCAAGTCTGTTCTCCAATGATAGATTAGAAATGTCTTACCTTCCAAGTTTAACAAGAAAAAAATATTGAACAATGTTGTTTACCTCACAAATCTACATCTTTAATAGATGATGCTGAGAGATGTTTTATAGATATAATTGAAAATGGATTCATGCTGGGGTATGCTCATTATCTTTGGGAATTTTATTCTAGTTTGAAGAAAATTGAAACAACATTCCTTTAAATGGCACAAACTCATGTCTCTCCCTGTCCCTGCTAATATACATACATATATACATATATATAAACACATACAATATATGCATGTGTATCATGCAAGTTGTCATGTAAGTTTCCTAAAATGAACAAAACAATCTAGAGAGTTAATATTGGTCTTGAGCCATTTCACTGTGAAGTCATGTCTTAGAGAATCATACCTCTATATTTTTCCATGGGGACCTCCTAATTAAAGGGGAACTTTGGTAACTAGAATTGCAATTTGAAGATTCTATATTAGTTTCCAGGAAGTCCCAGTATAGCCTCTGTGTGGTATACATCACCACCGTGGAAATAAATACTCATAGGTTCACATCAATCGTGTGAGACAGTATGTGTTAACCTTCTATGTTGTATAGTCCCTTCTGGCTCTGACATTTTATGTTCTCGGTCCCTTCCAACCTTATTCTACATCCTAACTCACTTCCATTTATGGCATTCTGTTCTCTATGGTTCTTTATTATAATACAACTCTCTTACAGCTGGGTAATACAACAGATAGAGCTCTAGACAAGGAGTCTGAGCTATCGGAGTTTTGGAAGACCTAAGTTCAAATCTAGCCTTAGATATGTACTTAACTGTGTGACCTTGGGCAAAACACTTAACATCTCTTAGATACAGTTTCCTCATCTGTAAAATGGGGATAATAATAGCAATTGCTTCCCAAGGTTGTAAGGAAAAAAAATAAGATGGCATTCGTAAAGAGTTTTGCAAACCTTAAGGCACAATATAGATGATAGATATTATTGTTTATTATGATTAATAACAATTCACCTTTATCTAGAAAGTTAAGGCATGCCATGTACTTTCCTGACAACAACTCTGTGAGGCCAGTAGTTCAAATATTAGTCTCCCATTTTATAGAGAAGGAAATGGAGGCTTAGAGACAGTGACTGGATCCAAATCTTATATTTCCATAGAATTTTATAATTAATGTACATTAGTATATACGTACACATATACGTACACATATACGTACACATTCATGTCATATTTGATCTTCATAACAGAGCTTGCTCGGTTAGGTTGCATAACTATTATTTTCATTCTTCATGTATCTGGGATCTCCTCAGAATGAATAATCCCTCCAAGGATGCTAACTTAAATTTGTGAGTTGCTGTTGCCAAAGAAATTCATCTCCAGCCAGAATTCTGGTGATGTGAGGGGAGGCGTCATGGTCACCAATTCATACATACAGAAACTGAGGCCTAGGGGAAGGTTTCCTGGGATAGCAAGTGAAATGGCCAATATTAAAGGAGAGAATTCTTAACTCCTAGCCCAAGGCTTCTGAACCAACCCCTCAAATCTAAGCCAAAATGAAGACTGTATAAAATTAAAAACACATACTCCATAAGTTAATAGGCAGCCAAGGAGCATTTCTCTGTACCCAAAGTTATATGGAGCAAGTGACAAATGAGCTGCCAAACTGAAAGCTCTTCCCAGAGGCCCCTGGGGAAAAGAACTCACAATTGCAGAGGACAAGTTAATACTCTGCTTATGTCCTTAAGATATTTGCCAGGCACCCTTAGCCTCTGGAATTCTTGGCTGAATCGCTCAGATATGAAGCCATTCCCTTCATGGGAACTATAGTCACTAGGACTGGAGAGCAATATACAGGGCCTTTCTTTAGAGACTATGATTCCTAAAGTTCTCTTGTTGAATGTCTACTCTTTCCTACACACCATACAATTCCTTTCATCTTTAGAGAATACACACACACACACACATAGGTCATTTCCCAGGTAGTATAGAAGATCATGGTTTCACGTGATCTGGGCAGTCTGTGAATTGTCATCACGATGGTAATCTGAAAACTTAGGTCATTGATAATAGAGGATTAGTCAACATAGCATAGCAGAAAGGACACCATATTTGGAATCACGGACATTGGGTTCAGATCCTATCTACCAGTAACTCGCTATAAGACCTTGGTCAAGTGAAATTCTTTCTTTATGCTTCAGTTTCTTCCTCTGTAAAATGAGGTGATCGCATTAAATTCTATCTCAGGTATCTTTAAGGACCCTTGCCATTCTAGGTCGTATAGTCTTCGACTAATATCTCAAATTTATACAGTTCTTAAAAGTTTGTGATAGTTTTATCATACCATTTTGTTATCTCACTTGATCTCACAACAAGGAAGGAAGATGTTGAGTTATTGTTGTATCTTCCAAAGTGTTCTCTTTACCTTTGTTGAGTCATTTTTCGGTCATGTCTGACTCTTCGTGACCCCATTTGAGGTTTCCTTGGCAAAGATACTGGAGTGGTTTGTCATTTCCTTCTCCAAATCACATTATAAATGAGAAAACTGAGGCAATCAGGGTTAAGAGACTTGCCCAGGGTCATACAACTAGTAACTGTCTGAGGCCAGATTTGAACTCACAAAGATGCATCTTCCTGACTCCAGTCCAGGCACCCTAACCACTGCAACACCTCATTTGACACTCATAGCAACCCCATAGGCGCAATTGTCACGATGTTTGTTTTCCTGTAGGATTTCATAAATTTAGAGTTGGAAGTGATCTTAGAGGCAAATAGTTCTAATTCTCTGACTTTATGCTTATGGAAACTGGGGCCCAGAGAGGATAAGTGACATTCCCAAGGTCCCACAGCAGTAAACGCCAGAGATAGGGAAACTTAATAAATGTGGGACCTTGATTAAAGGAATAGAGGGAGAAAACAGGACCTGACTTGGAGATAGATAGACACAGACTCAGAGAGAGACACAGAGACAATGAGGTAGGGAGACAGAGACATAGACAAAGAAAGAGAGGAGGAGACAGACATACACAGAGAGACAAAGGATGATAGAGATGCAGAGAGACAGAAGGAGAAAAATTGGGAGACAGACAGACAAAGAAAGAGACAGAGACAAAGAGGCAGGGGAGAGGAAGAGAGACTTAGAGAGAAAGAGAGAGACAAAGGTAAATAGAGGGAGAAAGAGGAGAGTGAGATAGAAACAGAGAGAGAGAGAGACAGATAGAGAGACAAAGAGAAACAGACAGAGACAAACAGAGACAGAGTGTGTTTAGAGGTGGGAGGGGGTAAGCAGATAGTAGAGCAGTTTGAGTCCCCCATAGATTGTGCGGAAAGCAGTAAAAGGATAAAAGATTGGAAAAGCAAGATAGCACCAGGTGGTGGAAGATCTTGGATGCCAGGCACAGGAATCTGACCTTTACTCAATAGGCAACAGAGAGTCACTGATGGGTTTTGATGAGAGGAGAAATGTGATCAGATCCAGGTATAAGAAAGGTTGATGTAGTACTGATATGAAGGATAGGCTGGTCTGGGAGGGGCTGTGCCAAGAGTAGAGACAGGAAGAGAGACTCTTTCAAGAGGATGAGCAGGTGGTAATGACAGCCTGTACTAGGAGGAGAGCTATGGGAATAGTGGTCAGCCAAGCTTTCAGTTGTTTTATTTGGTTTTGTTTTGCTTTGTGAGAAATGTAATCATTTTGGGTAGTAAATTTCAAAGGAGAGAGACAAAGAGAAAGAGAGAGAGAGACAGAGAGAGAGAGAGCTTCAGCCTTTCCCACTCAGCTTCATGTCTGAGATTTCGAGAGAGGGTAAAGGAGAGAGAGGAGCCCAGGTCCTGAAGAGTAGGAAGATCCTGAACCAAAGAAGTAGTTTAAATATTTGGAAGATTTTGCAAGCTGTAAGGTGGGGCTAGATGAGGGTCATGAGATCTGGGAGCCCCCAGAGAGAGGAAAAGCAGCTATGAAAGACTCAGGGAACCCAATAAGGACAAAGGTAAAGAACACAGTAGTCCAGACCTAAAAAAGCAAATACAGTGTAAAGCGCCCTAGATTGAGTGTTGGAAAAGCAGGATGTCCATTTCAGTCTCACTTCTACCACTCGCTTGATGTTTCAGAGAAGTCATCGCTATGCCTCAGTGTGTTGGCAATCAAAATGGGCTCTTAGCACTCAGTTCAACCAAGTGCAAGGCCTTTGTTTCCTTGATTAGATTAAGAGTCCTTGGTGACCTACTTGCCTCAAGGGAAAGCCTAATTTACATGGGTTTGAGTGACATGTTTGTGACATCAGAGGCTTTTAGACCATGTGGGTTTAAGTTGCCTCTATGTGATGATTTTAGGTTACGTGGGTGAGTTGCATGTGTGACTCACCCTTGACCCTGAAAAAGATATAAAACCGGGGGTTGGCTTTCTCTTTTTCGGAGCTCTGACCCACAGTGATGGTGCGCGTGACTCTGGGACATCCATTGTTATGAGCTCCTGGACTGAACTTAGATGTTGGTAACTATGAATTGTATTGGGTCTATCTGTGGATGTTTGTAATTTGTTTGTATTTTGCTCTGAAGTTCAGGGTGCTGGCTTTTCTCCTGAATTAAGTGAATGGTATTTGTGTGCTGAATTAAAGTAAGCTCGTTAACCCCTTAAAGTTGCTTTCTTTAGTAAAGCAGATTAAAAAAAACCTGGGCTTTTGCAGCATTCTGTGAGCTGGTTGTTGATTTTACACCCCCCACAGCAGCTGCTAGCCAGATTGTTGAAACACTCAGTCACCTCATCTGCAAAATGGGCATGATGATTTTTGCCCTGCCTCTTTTTGTTGTTACTCATTTATTCAGTCGTACCTGGCTCTTTGTGACCTCATGGCCTATAGCATGCAAGGCCCTCCTATCCTGTGCTATCTCTCAAAGTCTGTGTCTCAAATCAGCTCTTTACCCACCGACATTTTGGGGTTTTTATAGTGAGAGAGGAAAATTCAGAGGAAGATTAGTTCAAGAAACTTTTCCCACCCTGTGTCAAAACACATGACTGTCTTTTTCCTATCAGAAGTTTCTATCAGAAGAGAAGTTCCTATCAGAAGCTACCTTTAAAGAAAATACGCGCACACACACACAAAAATAAAAACAACAAGCCTCTCATGTCCGGTCTATTTTCACATTTATCCTGCTTCACGAAGTCTAGGTCCCAGCCAGAATGGCCTCTGTGCCTTTCCCTGAAATTAGTATTTCTTTTCTAAACACTGTCTTTGCACCCCTACCTTTATACCTGAAACTGACTCTCCCATCTCCATCTTTTAGAACACTTAGATTTTTTCACAGCTTCAATGTCATAACTCACAAGGAAGCCTTCCCTAATAACCCTAGCAGATAGTTTTATTTGTCCTTAAATTGTTCTGTGTTTACTAATCTGTTTACATGTTGTATCCCCAGTTCAAGAGAAACTGCCTGGGGGAAGACACTTTTAAAATGATTTTCGTTTATGTATTCCCAGTGCCTAGTGCGGTGTCTTTGACACAGTAAACACTTAATAAATTCTTGTTGTATTCCACAGAAATACTTGGAGAATCAGTCAGAGCTGGTAAGATCACTTGAGAACCTAGCCATTGATAAGTGTTGGCATTAAGTGAGGCTAACTAAAATTCCACCTTCTGGCAGAGCAGTAACTAAAATAAGGTGAGTGGGGCTTCACCCTCAAAGTGACAAATGCATATCTAATCATTCAGCGTTGTAGAAATGACAGAGTTTTGCAATTAAACAACTATAATTATTACTGGGAGTTTTTTGGAGGGGGGAAGGCAGGGCAATTGGGGTTAAATGACTTGCTCAAAGTCACACATCTAGTGAGTGTATCGTGTCTGAGACTGGATTTGAACTCAGGTCCTCCTGACTCCCAGGCTGGTGTTCTACTCACTTCGTCACCTAGCTGCCCCTTAATAATTAGTTAAAGTAAGATGAATTTGGGGGTGACAAGCATCTACGACTTCCCCAGTGATCTCCTTCCTCAACCTACATTTCGCCATCCAAAATTAAATTCAGCAAACATTTCTTAAGTAATTAATATGAGCAAGGCGTTGTTCTAGGTTTAAGGTATACAAGAAAAAATGTCATCAACAGAAATGGGGAAGTTTGGAGGAAGGATGAGTTTGTGGAAAATATAATAATTCTGTATCGGATATGTTGGATCTGAGATGTCTGTGGAGTAACCAGGTAGATGGAGATGTATAGAAAGTTGTTGGTAATATAAGAACAGAGGTCAGGAGGAAAAAACAGATGTGGGAGTTATCTGCACAGAGGTGAGGATAAATGAATGTATAGAAGTTGTTGGTATATCCACTATACAGTGAAAAGAGAGGAGAGGAGGGACACACACACACATGCACACATAAAACCCAAAACAAAACAAACAAAAGAAAACCACAAGCCTCTCACATCCAGTCTATTTTCACATGAAGTCTAGGTCCCAGCCACAATGGCTTACACGAGTCTATCCCCAGCAGCCTCTTTCTCCCTCACTAGGTCAGCGTCTTCGCCACCCCTCAACTTAGGGGTCATTTTGTGCTGCTTGTCCTGGGAGCTCAAATGCCTAGTTATCACTCTGTGTGCGAGCAATGTCCATTCTCTAGGAATATCACAGAGGAGAAAAAGGTGACTTTATGGTCTTAAACTGAATGAATCACAAAGTAATGAACACTATAGACTACTCCCCTCATCACTGCCATTTATTAGAATGCCATTGTGGAATAATTTTCCACTCAAATTCTTTAGAGTAGGAATAGCTATTAGATATTACTAATGGGAAACCTATTTCTCTGCCAGGGAAAGACACATTTCCCAGATGTTTCCCATCTAATTTCCCCCACTATTTCCCAGTTTCTTTACCTTTCTTATCCTTGGGCAAAAAACACAATTCCAATTTGCAGAGTTCTCTAAAATACCTCTGCAGTCACCTTTTCTCCTGTGATGTATTTATGTATGAATTGCTCCAGAGAACAGAAAACTATATCATCAGGGGCCTACAAAGAACACTGGACTTGGGCCTGTGTTGATACATCACTTTGTTGTATAGATAACACTGAGTCAGTTAGGTAATGCAAGTGTTATTATCCCCATTATATATAGAGAAAAAATTAGGGCCCAGAAAGGATGTGACTTACCCACAGTCATATAGCCAGAAAGTGTCAGAACCAGGATTTGAACCTAGATTTTTCTGATGTAGTCTGGTCATCTTTCCATTAGGCCACACTATCACATACTAGCTAAGAACTTTGGTCAAGTTAACTTATTTCTCTGACTCCCATTTCCTGATTTGGAAAATAAAGCATTTATCCTTTTCTGTCTACCTCAGAGGGCGATTATGAGGATCAAATGAGATTACACATATAAAGTGTTTTGTAGGCCTTAAGGCACCATAGAAAAGTTATCTGTCATTATTATTACTCTAATTTGTCACAGTAATGAGAGAAAGCATCCTACTCTCAGCTTCTCCCAAGTATATGAACGTCACTTACTCAGGGCTTGTTGGTTCTAAGGTCGAAACTACACATTAAATTTCCAAGGAATTCAATTAACTTTGTTCTGTTTCTATGACCATGAACTGCAATTCTGAATTCTATTTGATTCAAGAGCATTTATTAAGTAACTACTCTACAGTGTCAGGCCCTAAGCTAAGTTCTAGAAATACAAAGACAAAAGCAAAACCGAGCCTGTCATAAAGAAGCCTATATTCTATTGGGAAAAATGGAAAACAAACTATATGCAGAAAATTAAATAAAAATGCATATACAATATTACCCAGGGATAGAGTTCTAGCAACTTCGGTGATTAGGACAGGCTTTCGGTAGGACTTGGTACCTGAGCAGACCAATATATTTTTGATTTTTATTTTATTTTTAATTTATGGAATAAAACAAGCATTTCCATAACATAGCATTAAAAAAAACATGATTGCACATGAAATTATAAATCTATTATGTAAAACTTGTTATTCTTTTAAAATATATAATAAAATTATCATGTTAATTTCACTTTTTTCCTTCCCTTTGTCCCCTGCCCCTAATGACTACCATTAGACACAGGGGTGTGTGTGTGTGTGTGTGTGTGTGTGATCATTCTATACATCTAGTTATCAGTTCTTTCTCTGGATGCAGATAGCTACTTTTGAAGGAAGTTTAGGATTATCAGAGGTAGAGGTGATTGAAAAATATATATTTTCTACAGATCCAGGATAGCTTGTCTAAAGGCACTGAGGAGCTAGATAAGATGCTGTGGACAGGGTGCACCAAGCAGGTCAATCTCCCTGAAATACAGAGTGACTGAAGAAAAGTAACATGCAGCAATCCTAGACAAGTAGGCCAGAACCAGATTGTAAAAGACTCAGGATTTTGTCCTAGAGACAAGAGGAAGCCACTGGAGTTGATCCAGGAAATGATCTAATCAGACTTGTGGGTTCAGGCCTTATGTGGCTGTTAGTTTTCCTCTATTCAGGGCCAATAACTTCTATGACTTAAATTTGTTATTTAACAATATTATTTTCAATCAATATAGTGCATCATGATGATTAAATAATGCTAATTATGTTCATTAGCCGAATTGTTCCATACAATAATTTTATGAGATAGGTAATAGTGAGGGACTATTAATTCCATTTTACAGACAAGAAAACTGAGGCCCAGTGAATTTCAATTCCATTCAATTTGACAAGCATTAAGCAAATGGGTACTATAGATGAGTCTCTGTGATAGGGACTAGGCTAGGGAATATGAAGATAAAAATGAAACAATCCCTTCCCCCAAGAAGATTTCATTCTAGTGGAAATATAATATATGCATGCAAGCAAGTAACTACAAAATAATAAAAGCTTATTTCAAGAAGCAGAGAATCCTAATAACTGTGTTTGGGGTTGTTGTTTGTTGTTTCATCCTTCAGGGGATAGGGACAGGGGTGTGCCAAATGTTTAACCACCAGCTCTCCAGGAAAATAAAAGCACAATTCACTTTTAAATTTAATTTGTAGTATTAACATTTTCTCTGTAACTTTGTTAAGTCGAAGCAAACAAACACATACATAAATGGATGAAAAACAAATATATGAATGAATAAATAAAGAAGTCCAACCCTAGTTTAGCATGTAGCAATTCTCAGTTTCCAAAGTGGAAATGTTACGCTGAAAATTTAACTATTGGCTCTTATAAATGTGTTTGAGCTGACTCCAGGGCACTTTAAGAGACTTTGTAAGGTTATAGAAAGTAAATGGAGCCAGATCTGGAATTTAGATCCTATGACTACCTGTCTAATGTGATTTTTTTCCCAATATATCCTACTGCTTTCTCAAATACTACCCAATGGTCACAAAGGGTCCGGGAAGAGATGGGTCAGTAAATCAAGATTCGTGCTGGATAAATATTTGTCTCATTTAGCTGAATTATATTATATCAACACAATCCATCTCTCACATATGGGAGCAAGGAGAGGAAGCTGACACTGGGATCTGGAGAATCCTCTTGATATATGGGAGATCCATCAAAAACGTGGAGAATCATGCCCCTAAGCAACTGATTTGACATAGTACCTTTACACAAGCCTATGTGGGGATGACCAATTATTGTGCCCTTAAAAGGAGAGAGAGAGAGAGAGAGAGAGAGAGGGAGAAAGTAGGAGACTGCTGACCCTTGCCTGGTATACAATATTACTACCAAAATACCACTTCATTTAGAGAATAGCAGTATTATGGCTGCTTGGCCAGAGAGCTGGAGAGACCATTCATTTATTAGACACCTGAAGGCTATTCAGATGGTCTAAACAAAATGTCTTGCCTTTATTTAATGGTGCTATTACTGTTGACTGGTAATCCATGTTACACATAGCTAGGGTGAGGAGTTTCCATATCCTGGAAAACAAGTCTGAGGTTTTATCACCTCTTCCCTTAAATTGCCTGGTTTTTTCAGTAGCAGAATAATAGTTCAAATGAGGATTGAGTGAGCTGGATCCTTCCATAGAGATAAGTCATATCCTTGTAGCGTTTGTATGCAAGTGTCAATTTCCAGCTTTCACACCTCCACCCCAGCGGCCTATTCACTCTGGAGATGCCTCTAATCCAAAACCCACTCCTAGATTAATTCCTACCTAGAATCCCCCATTAAGGAAGTACTCAAGCCTACCATATTAACTTATCTCCTAGTTCCATTCCAGATTATGGAATTTTATGCTTCTCCCTCCAAGAATCCCAGTTCTCTTCGTTGCATTTGTAAGCTCAAGGGCAGTGACTATCTTTCTCTCTGTTTATATTGGTATTCCTAGAATTTAGCACTGTGCTTGGCACATAGGAAGCACATAATGCACTCTCATTATCTATCTATCCATCCATCCATCCATCCATCCATCCATCCATCCATATATACATCTCTACTGTCTTGCAGATAGGATCGTTTTGTTCAAGCAGTGATGTAGTTAGCATGAATTTTTTTCATTCCCCAATAATTTTTTCAGTCACAGAAGTACAAAACCTCAAGGTGAACAGGGCTTCTGTAGGTAACTATTACAACACCACATTAAACAGGACCCTTCTCTATACTACACCTGACAAGTAGCCAGCCGGCCTTTGCTCAAGGACCTCTTTTGAGGAGAAACTTATTTCTTAGGAAGCCCTTTGCACTTTGGAGTAGCTTTAATTATAGGAAGTTCATAAGTTTTAGCATGGGAAGGGAATTTGATAATCAGTTACCATATTTCCCCATGTATAAGATGCATCTTAATTTTGGGGCCCGAAATTTGAAAAAAAAATGTATTACATAAAGTTATTGAACTCAAGTTTTATTAATCTGCTCATAGCTTTCAGGCATCTTTTGGGCAAGTCTGGTGCATGTATGCATGCTTAGTCCATTCCATTTCATGAACTCGAAGCACCAATTGTGTCCTCCTTTGAAATCAGAAACTTCTTTTTCATCAGCAATTCTTCTTGCCTCATGCTGAACCATCTTTGTGGACACAGGAATTCCAATTGCCCTTTGCTCTTCAATCTATATCTTCAATTTCCTCCCTAAATCAGGCCACTTTGCTGACTTGCCTCTCATGGCCTTCTTCTGCCATGGCCTTTTCAGTAGGGTTTCTTCTTCCTGTAGCCACAGTCTCAGATTGTTTTTTCAGTTGGAGGAGGACCAAACTTACATTCAGTAGCACGATTTCCATTCACATTTGCAAACTGGATCACTTTTAACTTGAATTTAGCACTGTACCAAAATCTTTTCTGAGTCATTTCTGGGCAGAACACGCAAAATATAACCTAATATCCCTGTAACAAATGCAAAACAATGAGCGCAAAGACAAGTGTGAAAAAGCGGGAAATGCAAGTAAAAAAATTTACAACCACTGTATAAGATACATGCAGTTTTTAGACCTCAAGTTTTTTGGAAAAGAGTGCATACATGGGAAAATATGGTAATCTAATATCCTCATTTTATACTAGAGGAAAAGGAGACCCAAGAAGGTGAAAGACCTTGTCTAATGGCACACAGAAAGTAAGAGCAGGACTCAAATCCAGATATTCTGACTAAATCCAGTATTCCATATGCTATATTTGGCTGACTTTTCTTTCTTAGGAACTTCCTAATCTCAAGATGGTTTTTCTTGTTCCTGTTCTTTGTTTTATTTTGTTTTCTCTGTGCGCAACCAACATCTTCATTTTCTCTATTTTATTTTCTTGACCAACTTTGTTTCTTCCCTTCTTGAGTAATACATGCATGAGGGCCCTCAGTACTACAGACCTGAGCCCAGACAGAGAATAGACTGAGAAAGATTCTCATCACTGGGCTCTCATTCCAACTGTCTTAACTAGTTTAGATCTGAATTGAGACTGGGGGAGGGGAGAGGATTCTGAGAAGCAAAAATGAGGCGGATGCCCATTCTAAGCATTGAGGAAATCTATATGAATGTAGAGTGATGGGAAATGGAATGTCAATATTCAAGAGCATCAAGTAGTCTAACTTGTTGGGAATATGAAGTATTTCAAAGGGAATAATATTAAATTAGACAGGTTTTGGAGACCCTGGATTGCCAGGATAAATATTTGTATTTTTTCTAAAGGTAATAAGGAGTGTTTGAAGATTTGTAAGCAAAATAAGAAACTATAAGTCTTGTGTTTAGGAAGATTATTAGCTATATGGAGGATGAATTGGATTGGGAGGGAATGGAAATAGGGAGACCAGTTAGGAGGCTATTATAATAATGTAGATCAGAAGTGATGAGGATCTTAAGTAAGGTATCATTCATGCTGATAGAGAGAAAGGAAAAAAAAATGAGAGATGTTATAGAAATAGAATTGACTACATAGCATTTTGAGTGTAGTGTTTGTGGAGGGGGCATATGGAGAGTCAAGGAATACTTCATAGTTATAAATGAAGATGAATGGGAAGATGGTCAAACCTTCAATAGAAATAGAGGAACTTAGAAGGTTGGATTTTCTAGTGAAAATAAATAGTTCAATTGTGAGCATATAGAGTTTGAAGTGCCTAGTGAACATCCAGGAGGAAATACTCAGCCGACAGCTCATAATATGGGAAATTGACGCTGAATGTATAGTTTTAGGAATGATCTTTATAGATATACTTGTTGCAATAGGATCTGATGATCCCCATGACATTAGAGAGAGAAATGAAAGAGGTTCACAAGAAAGTCTTGGGGATATACCAATGTTATGGTGGTGAGAAATAAATGATGATCCAGCAAAGGAAAGGGGAAAGATCTCTCTGATAGGTTGTAGAATAATCAGGTGAGACTAGTTTTATGTAAGCTAAGGAACTAGAAAGTAGCTTGAAGGAGGAATTTATAAAGATTGTCAATTTTAGGTTTATGCAGATTTAGTTTATTTGTTGAAATTAATTCATCTATAAAGGATATGTATAGTATACACACATATTTTTTCTGTTTGTAGATGTTAGGGATTGATGAGTTTCAATGTTCTATAAACTCATGAAAATTTATAATTCTGTGAATTTGTAAAATTTCAAAAATACTACGGTTCTATGAAATTTCTGTTTTGTTATTTCATTTAATTAATTCTAGAAGGATTCTATGGTTTGTAAGATCTGTATGATTCTCTGAAAATTCTAATATGTTTCTATAATTTCAGTAATATCCTATGATGGTATGATTCTGATCTAATATAGTCATACATTTTCCTATTACCTTGGTGTTACATGGGAGCTAACACTAGATTTACTTGTAAATGCAAATTCTTGTTCTTCTGATTATTCCTTGGCTCAGCCATGGTTTCTTTCCACTGAGCAACCCTTGGTGCTTTACAGAGTCTTAGAGTAATCCTTACAGCCCCTGGTGAGGGAGGTAAAATGCAATTCAAACAATAACTACATAACTACATAAAAATTAATCCCAATACTTACCAACCAATGCCTATCCTCTGTCTTCATTCAAAGTGAGCTCCTCTTGTTAGAACAGAAGTTTTCATGAAATAAAATGCCAGATGTTGACCCACAGGAATCTGTACTTCTTTTTCCTAATATGTATGTGTGCGTGTGTGTGTGTGTGTATATATATGCATATATATGTATATATGTACACACACATACACACATATGTACATATATATGTATATATACATGTATATATACATGCGTGTATATGTGTGTGTATATGTGTGTATGGGATCAGAAGGACAGGTATCTGTTTATACATATATATGTATATGTATATGTGTATATATATATATATATGCATGTATATGTGTGTATATGTGGCAGGAGCATGTTATTGGCAGCATTAGACTTCAACCTGAAAGCTAAAACCACTGCATGAATTCACTTTAATGCTCTTTGTAGAAGAATTTGACTTTCAGAAAAACACCAAATGCTCTTGAAATCCATTAGCAATTCCAGAAGAATTTACTCACCTGAAAATTTTCATCACTATAGAGATAGTAATTAAATCCGTGAAAAAGGCTGAAATTGCCAAGTGAAGTAGCCTAAAGAGAGAAGCAGGCTGAGGACCAAACCCTGAGAGAAACCTATGATTAAATAGAATACTATGGAAGAGGATCCAATAAGGGATACAGACAAGATGAGGTCAGATAGGTAGGAAGAGAACCAGGAGAAAGTGGTGTCCTGGAAACCCAGAGAGAAGAGAGTATAAAGGAGGAGAGAGTAGGCAGCAGTGTCAGAAGGCTGCAGAGAAGTCAAGGAGAATGAGGATGATAAAGGTCATTGGATTTGGCTATGAAGAGATCATTAGTAACTTCGGAGACAGCAAAGTTTTGGTGGAATGATAAAGTCGAATGTCAGATTTCAAGGTGTTAAGGAGAGAGAGAGAGAGAGAGAGAGAGAGAGGGAGAGAGGGAGAGAGGGAGAGAAGAGAAGAGAAAATGGGTAGATATGATTGGTAAGTTACTCACTATCAGTGATCTTTGAAAGATTTTGGTAAATAGATGAAGTAGTATAGGACTTGGGTAGGGCAATGTTCAAATTTTCAATAAAGAAGATAATGAAATCTGCAAACAATAGGCCAGTGAGCTTGACTTTGATTCCTGGAAACATCCTAGAATGTTTTACTAAAAGTATGTTCAGTGAAAGGGTAATTAAAAACAATCATCCGGTCTTGATTATGTTTTGTATTTTTTTGATAAAGTCACTAGACTCCTGGATAAAGGACATGTTATATATGTCACTTCCCTAGATTGTGGTAAAAAAAAAGATTGCTCTTTGTTCATGCTAACACTATGGAAAAATAAAGTGATATGGGACAGTCAAAAGCAAAACTGTGTGTATTTAGAATATGTTGAATAACTAAAACTAAAGATAAGTTATTAATCATTGAATATTAAGTTAGGGAAATGACTCCACTGGCAAGTTCACCCTTTTGCTGTTATACACACACATATACATATACATATACATATACATATACATATACATATACATATACATATACATATACATATACATATACATATACATATACACATATATATACACAGACACACACATATATATGTACATATATATGACAGTATATACATATACACATATATGACAGTAACTTAGATAAAGGCAAAAGTGACTGCTCATCAAATTTGCACAAAATACTACCTTTGGCCTACTCCATCAATTTATACTCATAGTTGAGCATTGAGTTCCTAGAGAATTGAAGCTACTTTGGATTCTAGGTAACCTTGTGAGTATCCACTCTGAAAATGATAATTTACAAGCCCCTTCTGTTACGCTTCCCTATAAGAGTCAGCCAGTAGACACAATTAGTTCAAAGTAAAGGTAGTTAATATAATGACATAGTGAGTATAGCATCTACAAATATTCTCCTGATAAACCTCAAGTGTACTTTCCCACAAATACACAGGCCCTCCATGGAAAGAGTTGACACAAATTTAAGAGCAGTGGTTGTGAGGCACACGCATAAAGAATCCAGGTAGCCAAGATCATTCATACCTCTGGTCAAGCTGGGCAAAATGGCTACGCTAGAAATGTTGTTCCACTACTAAGTTGGACTTGTTCCTCACAGGAAATATACTTCTGACAAATGATTTATTCTACTGAACTCCCTAACCTTGTGCCTTCCTGGGTGGCTGGAGTTTCTACCTCATCCATCTTCACACTTAGCTACAATCCTCAGTTGGGTAACCACTGTCTTTTTTCATAAAGATCAGAGAGGCTTATCTTAGATTGGGAGAAGCATCCCAAATTCTTCTCTTTCAAGGCCTTGAGCTCCAGGGGTTGCTGTCTCCCTGGACAGAAGTCAGAGAAGATAGGTATAGACATTTCTATTGTCAAATCTTCTTGGCATAGGGGTGGGCCCCTCTCAGTGGAAGATATCATCCTCAGTTGTGCTAAGTTTTCAATACATTTCCTAAATTATTATCTCTATAGGCTAGACTATAATCAAGCACCTGACATTTGCCTAATAATAACCAAATAGCTCTAGGATTCAGCATTTCTGAGAGTTTAAACTCAAAAGTCACTCCTGATAAGCCATGCAGATGAGAAGATGGGAAATGGTTCTAGAGGCATCTCTGCCCCAGGGACAAATTCATTGCCTTTTCTGTTTACTAAGCTTTTGGTCTTTCTTTTTCAGTCATTTAATCAATCAACAAGCATCTCTTAAGAATTTACTATGTTCCAGGCACTATTCTAAACATTACAGATACAAAGAAAAATAAAAATATTCTCTACCCTTAAGAACCTTACATTCTAATCGAGGAGACAACATATATAAATCAGAACACACAATATAAATATCAGTGAATGAAAAGTAATCCTAGAAGGGATGGCATTAGCATCTTGGAGAAACAGGAAAGGTCTCCTGAAGGCAGTGGTGCTTGGGCTGAGTCTTAAAGGAAAGGATGTACTCTAAGAGTTTGAAATTGGAAAATATGGAATTCCAGGCATGAGGAACAGCCTGCGCAAAAGCAAGGTGATGGGAGACAGAGAGTTAAATGGAAGAAACAGCAAGCAGGCCAGGATGGCTGGATCTTATGCAAATGAGTAAGTGAAACCCTCACATTCTTTATGACGTATGAAGGAGCCTCCTCAAAATTTTACGTTCTTCACAAGGTACAAAATGATCCCCCTCAAATCTGAAAGAGAATCACCCTTACATTTCATTGACTTGCCTTTACTTCCACCAAGCTTATCAAAGTCCAGTACCTGTATCACCCTTATAGGCAGATGACATAAAACTTCATAAAACTAGGATAGCTAACACAACAGATGATAATGAAGAATATCACCCCCATTCCTCCAAAAAAATCTTGGGAGTCTAGAACATTGGACTTAATCAAAGATGAAATTTAATAGATGTAAATGAAACAGACTAAAAAAAATAAATAGGACCCTTGAGTATAATCAATTTAACAAATGGAATATGTAGATATCAGCAAATCTAAAAATATCTGATGGTTTTAGTGAATTACAAGCTCACTATCAATCAGCAGTGTGCTATGTTTACATAGAAAGTTAATTCAATCTCATGATGCACTCAAGTGAGGCCTAACTTCTAGGACGAGAAGGTTGTGTCAGTCGAGCCTTATTCTGCCCTAGTCAGACTATACCTACAGTAGAATGCTCAGTTGTCGATATCACATTATAGTGATGACTGCTTAGCAGGAGGGCATCTAGAAGAGAATAGATAGGATAGTTAAGGGCTTTGAGTTCATGATGTTCAAAGATGAGTTGAAGACACGTGTGATTTTTGTATTGGAATAGAGAAGGGAGATATGATAGCTATCTTCAAATATTTAAGTCTATAAAATAGAAAAGGAGTTAATTTTTTTTTCCCTTGATCCTATAGGAGAGGGTCAGGAGAAATGGATGGAAGCTACAAAGAGGAAAATTTAAGCTTAATATGAGGCATAGGGTACTTCCTAACAATTTGAGCTACCCAAAACTACAATGGTTTCCTTTGGAAGTTTGTAGTTGCCCCCCTCATTCAAGGTCATCCAGCGGTTTTCGCTGGCCAATCATTTGTCAAATATGTTGTAGAGAGGATTCTTCTTCAGGTTGGTGGTAGACAAGATTACTTCTTATGACTCTTCTAAGAATGAGATTCTGTGATCTGATGAAGACTGCAAAACATTTTCCATATTTTATGCCAAGGGTAACACTTCCATTGAATAGTATTGTTGGGGTCAGAAAGGAAGTAAACACCATGAAAGCTACACCTAACACATATTCATTGGCAGTGAGGGAAGTTATATGAATGGATTTAAGAAAAAAAAATATTGAGCTTGGAGAAATGGCAATAAACAGAACATAACTGGGGCCATTTATGCCAACTGTGATGTTCTATAAAAATAATTAGCAACTAGGTTATAACTCATATAGACTGGCGAAATGGTAGGTTCAGCCCTGATGCTGATGATCGCCTGGCGTGAGATTTTTACTTGAGTGTTCTGAGGCAAGTTATTGTAGCATAATAGTTGGCTTTTGATTATACAGCTTTAGACTCTCAGATTTTGAAGGTCTTATAGTTCAATTAGCAAACAAATAGAAGTCTCCTCAACAAAATTTACTCAAAATGTTTCTATATCTATAGTTTCTTTTTAATGAGCTGTAATGAAAACCATCTTATTATTGCTATAGGCAGTTTATTTTATTTTTTAATAGCGCTAATTGTTACAAAGGTTTTCTTTATATTGAACTGAAATATGTCTCCCTATAACTTTTACTTATTAATGGTATTTCTTTCCTTTAGGATCAAGAAAATACATATAAGGTTTGGCCTTTTTTTTGTTTTGCTTTGTTTATTTTTCCCATATGACAAACCTTTAGATACTCAAAGACAACGATAACATCTTTAATCTTCTCTAAGCTAAACATTCCTCATTCTTTCAACCAATGCTCTATGAAAAGGTCTGCAAAACTTTTTCATCCTGACTCCCTTTTTCTGAATATGGTCTACATTACAAATATCCTTGCAAATGTGGTCCTAGAGGTGAACATCAAACTCCAAAGCAGTATGATCTAGGCATAGTGCAATGGAAATGCCATGATACTCTCTCATACTGAAAAAAGATACCACCCTCCACTCTAAGATAGCATTACCCTCCCCTTTTGTGGTTAAAATATTTAGGTATAAGACTTGAATGAGGTGGTACAACTATGGGACTTCTCCATCTCTTATAGTCACAGGATTCCATTCTTTCTTGCACAACTGTAAGCATATTCACATTTCTAATATTTTCTACCAATGGACTTAACCACAAGGAGTCTTCTCTCACCTGAATTTTCCTGAGTATATAGGGTTGTATAAGGGAGGTATAGGGACATTTATTGAGGATCCATAGATCTGTCTTTGAACAGAGGCAAGGGATAACCTAAAGGATGTACCCCACAACTTGGATAACAAAAGATTACATTTGATGCTGAAACCTGGCAATAAACTCTGCTGACTGAGCACACATCTAACAGTTTTCTAGTGATTCTCCTTTTCATTCTTGAGAATCAGCACCCAAGCAAGAGAATAGTTTTCCCCTACCTGCCCTCTTACTTAGTCATCTTGATTATAGTGCTGCTTTCATGCCCAAAGGAACAATTCTTAGTATACGACAATACTTTTATTTTTGCTTTGTTATATATAAAAGTCCTACATCCCAACAGTTTAAATACAACAATTTTCTGTGCCTTTCAAAAGGTACATTTTCAGTTAGAACCAAAAACTCACTCTCTCCATAAACCTAAAAATAATGATCTTCAGGTATGGGAGAAGAAGTAGCATTGTTGAGTTACTTCTTAAGTTATATTAGTGCTGAAATTATATGCTTTTCTCTCCAGAGTTTTAAACTTGGCAGTGAAAATATTGTTAAGGCCAAAACCTGGTGTTAGTTCTGAGCAGAGGGTTTCCTTTGTAATCATCTGCAGAACCCTAAGCATGAATCTGGCATGCAAATAGGTCTCAACATGATATTTTGTTAAAGAATGTCAGAGCAGGAAGAAAGTCTTTAGAATATAAAATTGGAAAATAAATATTCTTAAAGTTGAAAGGAAAGTTACAATACAGAATATTAGAACACAGTAGAGCTGGAAGAGACCTTAGAAAATAGAAATTCTTTTAACTATTTGGGAACTTAAAACATAGAATGGTAAAACTTAAAGGAATCTAAGAATATATAATATTATTACATACAGTAGGAGATCAGAGATGAAAGAAATCTTTAAAAATAAAATACAGAATGTAAAAATAGAATATCATTCTTTGAACTAATTGGGAATTTATAAAATATTAGAGCTAGAAGGAACCTAAGAACATGGACTATCACATCCAGAAGGAATAAAAATCTTGTCTTATCCTCTAAAATCATAGCTTCAGAAATTGAGATTCGTAAAGGGCAAATAATCTTGTCCAAAAGGGCATATATAGATAGCTAAGCACTGAGTTCTCCTAATTCAGTGATGTTTCTGGGAGGAAGAAGAGGAGGAGGAGGAGGAGGAAAAGGAGAAAGAGGAAGAAGAGAAAGAAGAGGAGGAGGAAAAAAGAGGAAAAGGATAGAAGCTAAATAAAATAATGTAGATTTATTTTCTATGTACCAACAGGAACAATATGTCAAAAAAGTGAAATAATTTAAGTACAAAGGTGGCACTTATCCCATTACATTCCTAGAAAGTATCTCATTTTAGGATTTTAGCACTAGAGAGAAAGTGAGATGTCATCTAGCCAACCCCTTCATTTTGTACAGAAGTAAACTGAATCGTAGAGACATTAAATGAGTTGTTCCGGGTCACACAGGTGACAGAATCAGCAAATCAACCCAGCAGCTACAAATCACAAATCCAGCATTTTTTGTTTTCTTCCATCCTCTCAGTATTCCCTAATCTCTGCTAATTGCTTCCTATTCTGTTTTGACTCCTCTACAGGAAAAGATGTAACAACGATGGTGATGAGAAATATCCAAATCGAATACTGCAGTGAATGAATCTACAGACATGCCTCATTTTATTACACTTCGCTTTATGAACTTTGTCTCCTTTGCAGATACACACTCACACACACACACACATCTGTATATGTGTATGTGTATTACAAATTGAAGGTTTGTGGCAATCTTGCATTGAGAAAGTCTCTCAGTGCCATTTTCCCAACAGTATATGCTCATATCGCATCACTGCATCACTTTCGGTAATTCTCAGAATATTTCAAACTTTATCATTGTTATTATATCTCTTATGGAGATCTGTGATCAGTGATTTTTGGTGGTACTTTCATAATTGTTTTGGGGCACCATGAACTGTGTCCACATTAAGACAGCAAACTTAATCTGTAAATGTCTATGTTCTGACTGCTCCACCAACCTCTTATTCCCCCATCTCTCTCTTTCTCCTTCGGCCTCTCTATTCCCTGAGATACAACAATATTGAAATTAGGCCAATTCATTACCTACAATGGCCTCTAAGTGTTCAAATGAAATGAAGAGTCAAATGATCCAGAAAACATTATTGTTGTCTTATTTTAAGAAATTGCCACAGCCACCCCAACTTGCAGAAACCAGAACTCTGATCAACCAGCAGCCATCAACATTGAGGCATGACCTCCCCAGGCAAAAAGACTACAATTTGCTGAAGGCTCACATCATCATTAGCATTTTTGATAATAAAGTATTTTTAATTAAGCTATGTACTTTTTAAAGACATAATAGCATTTCATCCTTACTAGATTACGGCACAGGGGAATCATAACTCATACACACTGGGAAATAAAAAGAAAATGTGTGACTGGTTTTATCCCAGTATTTGCTTTATTAAGGATGTCTGGGACCAAACCTACAATGTCTCTGGGGTATGCTTGAATCCCATTTTACCCTTCAAACTACTGCTTAAGTCCCAGGATATCAAGAAAGTAATTCATAAGATTTATATAAAATTCTCTAAGTACTTTCTAATTCACTACCTCATTTGAGCCTCACAAACAGTGCGAGACAAGAAAGGAAAAAGAAATTGCCTCCTTTTTCCAGACAAGGAAATGAAGTTCGGACTGGGAAATGAAGTTCAGATTGGTATAATTATACTTAAAGCATTTCTGAGTTGTAAGAAACCTCGCAAGCTTCATAGCCCAGACCTTACATGACCAAACATTCCCACGACAACATCCCTGACAAGTAGTCATTCAGCTTTTGCTGAAAGATCTCAAAAGAACTAGAATTCACAACTTCCAGGAGCTACACATTCCACTTATGGTTATCTCTACTCATTAGTAAATTTTATTTTCTTTTTATTTTCAAACGCCTCTAAATCCACCTTTTTTTTTTTTTTTATCATTTCCACCCATTACTTTTTGGTATGCCTCCAAGAGAAAAGGCACAGCACTAAACTCAATTCTACCTGATAGTCCTTCAATTAGTCAAAAGCAGGCATCATTTCCTCTCCAAATTCTTCTTCCTGGCCTGACCTCATCAATTCTTTCCATCCAACATGAAATGATTTGTCCAAGGTGATTCAGAAAGTTTATAGCAGAGTTGCAATTAGAGTTCAGGTTTCTGAACTTCTTGTCCAGTCATCTCTCCATGATGTTAAACCACCTCTGAATAATATGGGAATGATAGCTTCGCTGCCTGATTTATTTTTATGTATTTTGTGTTAGAAATCGAAGTGTCTGAATAACACTGTATTACCACAATGTCAAAAATCACAAGCTTTCCATACATCACACACCCCAATCAACTTACAACTTTTATTATTAGCACATGCCCCTGGCCTTGGCCACCTTGAGTATATGTAGACCACATCAGTGGCAGACTTAGAGGAAAAATCAATTTTCACATAGCATACATATTACAGACTGAAATTTGTAGTTTTGTCAGAAAACAAAAGACTAGAATAATAAAAGTTGTAATTCTCCTTTGCCTATTGAATACATGAATGAATTCAGTATTTTAAATGTATTTATTAAGCACTTACTATGTGTCAAGCACTCTATTAAGTTCTCAGAATACAAATAGAATAGCAAGAAACTAAAACTCTTGTTTTTATGGGGCAGATGGTGCACATAGGAAGGTTCAGCTGCCAGATGGATGGACAGGTCCCAGGGTCCTTAGAATGCAGTGGAAAAAAATTAAGCAAGTGATAATGGATAATGCTTTGGGGAGGGAGGAAGGAAGGGAGGGAGGGAGAGAGAGTGAGAGAGAGAGAGAGAGAGAGAGAGAGAGAGAGAGAGAGAGAGAGAGACAGACAGACAGACAGACAGACAGACAGACAGAGACAATGAGAGACATCATGTGCAATTTCTAGAGAGCTGGCCTAAAAACTAGGAAGACCACCATTTAAACCCTTCCTCTTGACACCTCCTCTTTGTGCAACCTTGGATAATTTCTCCAATCTCTAGACCATTCTCTATAAATGCATGTTGCAGAGAGGTCACCAACTTATATCAGTCAAAGGAATTTCCCCATTCAGGAAGTCATAGGTCCAGTCTCTTTCTCTCTCTCCAGACACACACACACACACACACACACACACACACACACACACACACGTGTTGAAACCCTGGCTCTGCAATAGGGAGCCATGGGACAGAAGGAGGAAGCCAGGTGCCTCAAATCATGTAGCACCTTAGTGTCTGAACTGGGATAAAGAACAACTGACTGTGGGCAAGTCTGACCTTCAGTTCCCTCACCTGTAGGATGTATATTAGTTACGAGGAATGTGTCCTGTCATCCATAAAATATTATGTAATAAATACAAGGTATTGCTATTATTACTTCTCAGTTCTGATATTCTTTTTTATTTTTTGATACTGGATAAAATATATATGTGCTCCTAAACTAGGAGGGGAAGGGAATAAGCAGATGTATAGCACCTGAGGCTATGTGCCAGGTACTGTGCCAAGCACTTTTTACAAATAATTCATTTAATCATCACGTTATCCTTTAAAGTAGGTGCTGTTATTATCCCTATTTTGCAGTTGCTGAAATCGAGTCAAAGAGAGTTTAAGTGGCTTGACCAGGGTCACATAACTAAGAAGTTATCTGAGGCTGGATTTGAACACAGGTCTTTCTGATTTCAGGTGCAGCCACAGGATTCTGTTCACTGATGACCTGCCACTGGAGTGGCAATGTAGTAAGACCCAGTTTCTGAGATAGGAAGGCCTGGGTTCAAGTCCTGCCTTTCATACATATAGACTGTGTGTCTCTAGTTAACTTTTTAAACTTCTCAGTGCTCTCTGAGCTAAATCTCTGAGACTCTAAGTTGCAGAACAGGGGTTGGTATGCATGAATAAAGAAAAGCTCTTCATATGATATCCTGTATGCCAGTAAAAATATATGCCGAGTCCCATCCCCCAACCCCAACACACTCCTCCAAATAGACATATCTTATACTGTTCACATAATCCATAGGTTCCCTCACATCTATGGCAACCTCACCTCAATTCCCAAGAAAAGGTTACTAATAGGGCATAAAAAAATCACATGACTTTGATTAGGGCTCTTTAATATTGGCCCAGGACCACTTAGGAAATGAGTTGGCAACCTTTCTTAATAGTATGCCAAGGTTCTAACCCCTATGACTTCTGTCTTGTTCTATAGGAATTTCTGAAAATTCCATGGCAAATGAACATTTTGAGAGGAAAAGATAGGGGCAAAACCCACACCTCTGTGGGACCCTGGGGGAAATGAACAAATCACTAAAATAACCAGCATTTAGAGAAAACTTTACATTTTGTGAAATATTTTACATAAATTATCATATCTTATATTCACAACCATCCTGGAGGGAGGTTGGTGTTATCATTAACTTCATTTTACAGATGAGGAAACTGAGTCAGGCAGAGGTGAAGCAACTTGCCCAGGGTCACACAAGCTAACTAGTGTCTGGGCTGTATTTGAACTCAGATCTTCTCATCCCCAAGTCCAGTGCCATATCCATTGGGCAATCAAAGCAATCTTTCTGGGCCACATTTTATTCCCTTATGGAAAATGAATAAATTGAATTGGTTGATTATGATTGTCCCTTCAAACTTTAACATTTTACATTCCATATACTACATTCCACACATAGTTCTTTTCAGCTCTAAAAGCCCATGATCCCTTGAAGTGGTCAAAAGAATTCCTGAAAAGAAAACTGCTGCATAAATATGAGATATTTCAGTGTGTATTTTCATTGCTTTTCTTATCTGTTAGCATCCATGAACTTTCAGTACCTTTGTGATACTGAATGAGGTATGTATGTCATAAAACCTCACCAACCTTGATGAAACAGAAATCTAATTCAATATTGTTGTATTTTGCTGTGTTCAGCAGTAAAGAGTTTGACTTGGGATTCTTTTCTGCTTCAATGGCTGGCTACTTTTGCTTCCTCAGACACGGTAATCTCTTCCTTCTTTGTCTTCTCTGAGGGACATTTGAAGACAGTTACAAGTGGGTCTCAATAACATCAAGCAGGGTTAAAGAGGGAAACTGCCAGTTCATTGGCTTCAAATGGCAGATTTGGTCTCTTTCTTTCTGTTTTATCTTGATTTTTTTCCCTAAATAGTCTGTCTGGGGCTTTATTAAAAAAAGGATTCTAACTTGCGAAAGAATAAAAATTTACTATGGGAACAAGATCTTTGGATAGATTGTATTTTTTGAAGAAATATTACATAGGGTTATTTTCTGTTACTTTATATCAGGAAGACAAGTGTCACAATTTTGATGGTGACCATGAATATACTTGTATATTTCTGTATTGCAGAACATGAGAGACTCTCCATATAGAAGGCAGAAGAAGTAAAACATTTATTCAAACACTGGAGGATGAAATCCCCAAACCAATAACTACAATCCAACATAGCAGCAACAAACCAGTAAGCCCTCTTTATCACAACAGCAAGGAACTTAAAATACAATATTACAGCAGGGAGCCAAGCCATCCCATAACTTTTACCTCTGTTGGGGTCTTCCCACAAACACTCAGTCACAAATCCTAGCTGTCTGCTTGCCCATGTCCTCTCCTTCTGCAGTTTTGAGAGAGAACTTAACAACTACCCTCAGAGTACATATACCCTCTTTAGAGCCCCAGGGCTTCACAACCCTTGTGACCTAATTAGCAAAAGAGTGTAAGCCTTCCTACAAACAGGTCTCTCCTAATGAAGCTTCTCTTAACAAGCTCCATCAGAGACCTGTTAATAGGATTAATGGGAAAGGAAGATCTGTAATCACATTAACACCACATCTTTCCAAAATGCTATGCCAAGGTTCCTACCCAAGTGACTTTTGGTCTTTCTGTGGAAATTTCAGTCAATCTCATCACAAAATGAGGAACATTATTATGGGAGGTAGGGATGAGAGCAAAACCCACATTTCTGTCATTCATTAATTGTGATACCTTAGGTAAAATGAACAAATAAATGCAATATTTAGCATTTTAAGGTTTGCAAAATACAGATAGTTTCTCATTTGATAATCACAACAACACTGGGAGTTGGTGGAACTGGTCACCATGAAAGTTCTCATCTTTCCTGGCATGTTATACTTTTGGGGCTAAACTACAGGTTTACAAACCATCCTACTACTGTTAGGACTTGTATGTTCTTATCACATATTTTCCCAATTTAAGTGGAAGCCCCAAATATTACAGCAGGACCAAAAAACACACTCAAACTGTGATGAGAATTATAATCATGGAAATTCAGAATTGCAAGAGACATCAATTATCATCTTTGCAAATCATTGAATTTCCTCTATTCTGACAAGAGGTTTTACAAACTCTTTTTAAAGATCTCCATAGATGGTTGGGATATTTCCCCTCCCAAAGAAGTGTAGTCAACTTATGGAAACCTCCAATGTTCTCTTGACAACTTCTACCAATTGCTCTCAGTTCTGTCTTCTGGAGCCAATCACTAGCAGGTAATAGAATATGGGGAGGGCTATTTTGGATGACAGAATCTTAATATAAAGAGATCGTGACAAAATAGAATAATCAGCCCAATCTCATAAGTAGTAATTTAATAAATATAAACCAATTCCTACACTCTAGGTTTAAAATTAGTCAACTGCACAAGTACAGGATAGAACAAGTATGACTAAATAAGATATTTTACTGATGTATTTTTAAGGACTTATAGTCCTTCCTTCATGTGAAAAATAGTAGAGTTTTATGGACCACAAGCTCTAGATGATTCATTTGCATGTCACGATAATCAAAAAGGTAATGTGACCTTAGCTGGAATATGAGAGGCAAAAAAAGAAAGCTGATAGACTGCCTTTTCTGATTATAATAACTCAACCCTTTAATTAAAACTCTGTGACTCTGGAGCTGAAATGGTCCTGTTCTGACATTGTTTGCTCACATTCCTAATGCCCCGAGTTTTATTTTATTTATGTCTCTTAAGCTGATCCACACTTCTTAAATTACCCTGCAGTCATGGTGGTTGCAACTAGACTTCTCCAATATCTATTGAGCCCTTTTGCCTTTCTTGCTGAAGAATGGAGATGAGCATCTGAAACAGATTTCATCCAGAATTCCAGTCATTCTATTTACAAAGTAGTGATCATGGAAAGAGAACATAAGGAAACTTCTATGATGGACCACAGTGGGGAGGATAGAATTGTGGAGGTCTGCAGCTGTGAGAAACACCTCAAATCAGCCCATCTGTGAAGAGACTAGAAACCTAATTAATGCTGCTTTTCAGAAATGAGACATTTCCACTTTATGTGAACACCTGGAATAGTCTCTAAATGGAAGCTGATTGCATCATGAAGGGGAGTCTTGTGAATGTTACTAGGTACTTCTTTATGTATGTGAACTGAGCTCACATAACACAAAGAAGGAGCTTTGGGAGTCTTGTTTTGGGGCTAAGACCCATTAGTGTGTATCCTAGGAGAGAATATTGGTAGCATAGAGGTCATCATGCTGTGGCTGCTATCAACTATAAGCTTAGGTTCATGAGTAGACCTGTGCATTTGGGTGGAGAAACCTTATCCACATACCCCGTCCTTCAGAAAACATGTTCCCTGTCCATCATACATCATGTCATCAAAACATTCCATTGTCTGTTTCCACTTTACTTCTCCATCTTCTCTGTACACTATTTTCGTCATACCTTCTACATTCTAGACAAGCTATATGATTCCTTAACATTCCTCATTTCCTATTTGTCATTCCGTAGTCTTACCCTAGTCAACAAGAAGCTTTTCTTGTTTCTCTTAATGCTAGAATCTTCCCCCTAAGATGAACTGTTCTATAAGTAGTTCTAACCTCTGAGGCCAAGCAGAACGTTTTTAAAGTCCTTCTTCCACATAGTAGTCCTTTAGATATTTGAACAAAGTGAAAATGTCACCACTAAGCCTTGTCTTCTCTGTATTAAACATTTCCTGCACCATCAACTGATTTTCATATGATATAGATTGAAAGCCTTTCACCATCCTGGATTCCCTCTTCTGGATTCTTTCCAACTAATTAGTATGTGTACTAAACTATTATGCACAAAACATAATATGGTATTCTAGTTCTATTCTCGAATACAGAACTCGCTACTCCCAGAATTTGTGCTTCTCCTAATTAGGCCCAAGATGACATTTGTTTTTTTGGCTGCCGGTGTTGACTCATATGGAGCTTGTAGTCTCATAAATTATACCATAGATGTTTGTTTTTCTGACAACTGTGATCATGGCTCATTCATATAGGATTTATGAAGTTCATTGTAAGAACCTAAGTGTAAGACATTTATCACTATAGAACTTCATCTTATGAGATTCAGCCCAGTGTCCTAACCTGTCAAGATCTTTTGTGAATATTTACTCTGTCATGCGATGTGTTAGCAGTTCCTCCTAGTTTTCTGACATCTGCAAATCTAATAAGCATTCCAGTTATATTTTCATAAAAGTCATTGATTAAAAATTGTCAAACAGCACAAGGTCAAAAATAAGTCTCTGGGAAACTCCACTGGAGAATTGCTAAACTGACAATCAAAACTAAAAAAAAAAGTACTTTTTGAGTATGGTCACTCAAACCAGTTTGAAATCCCTCTAATTTTATTTTCATCTAATCACATATCTATATTTTTCCCCAGAGGACATTCAATTTGAATCCTGATTCTGCTATATGTCATCTATATTACTTTGGATATGATGCAATACCTCTACAGATCAGTTTCCTCTTTTATAAAATTCTGAGATTAAATGATATCTAAATCTAAGATCCTATGAAATATTGTGTCAAATGCTCTGTTGAAATCTAGGTAAACTATAATTACTCCATCTCCTTGATATAGCAATGTAGTAAATCTGGTGAAAATGAAGTTTGTTTTGATATGATCTGTTCCAAATAAAACCCTATTGGCCCATGGCTACCTGTTTCTAGACAAACACTAATCATTCTTCTAATGAACTCTTCTAGAATTCCCCAGGAACCAAAGTCAGGCTTGTGGTTCTATACTTTGCAGATCCTGTTCTCTTCCATTTTTTGAAAATGGACCTATTTATTCCTCCACAATCCATGGTAATGCTCTCACTTCCCACAGTTTTTAAAATATCAGTGATTGTGGCTGATCAATTACATTTACCAGTTCTTTCAGTATCCAAAGAAACCATTCATAGAAGAAATTACTTATTCTTCAAATGTAGCTCAATTCTCTCTTGCCTTCTCCCTGTTAATGATTCTGGTCTTTTTCTGGTGCAGATGCCATCATCTTTGGGAGGAAAAACAGGCGCAAAAGACGAACTAAGTGACTCAGTCTTTGCTTTGGTATCAGTTATCGATTGCCATTCACTGGGAGCACCAATTCTGTCTCCTTTTGATTCCTTTCTTATAGACATTATATAGAAAAAAGAAGTGTATTTTATTATCCTTAGTTTTCTCAGTCTCAACTTATACTTAATCTCAGCACATCTAACAATATTTTTACAGTAGCCTTCCATATATTCTTTGCTACTTGCCCTTAGTTTGGTACAGATTCTACCAAAAGAGATCAAGGTCATCAAAGCCTGAAGTCTAGAATTGAAGATTGGCCCAGGAAAATGGATTTACCCACTTTTGTGCCTCCCTACTAGATTTCTTTAAGCCTATGTCCTCTCTGTATCTCTGTCTCTGTCTCTCTGTCTCTCTATCTCTCTCTCTTTCTCTCTTGATACTGTGTTCATTGGTAGACAAATAGGACCCATTTTTATTGATTCACTATTATAATATGAATATTATTTCTCTTGTCTTCTACTTTGTAATAGCTATGATCATTATTGCTTCTTATTTATCATTCAATGAATATTCCATATTTGAGTTAATGGTATATTATGACTAGATCTTTTTGTAGATGGTAAGCACATCAGCTGGGCCTCGGGACGTAGAGTGGCATGCAATAGGAGTGTAATCTTATACATGCATTTCAGTTATTCCTAGAATCTAGAAGAATTCGGGAAAGCAAACCAGTCCAGAGAGTAAGAATGGAGGATCCATACCATGTTCAGGCTCTCTCTTTGTATATTTGCATGTATAATCTGTGTATATGTGTATGTATATACATAAATACATATGTACATATATGTATACACATATTGATGTATATATACACATGAATGCATAAAGCACACACACAATCCATACATGTGTGTGTTTATATTTATGTGTATTCTCTAGAGAGATAGGTAGATAGATAGATAGGTGGACAGAGACAGATAGATAGATAGATAGATAGATAGATAGATAGATAGACAGATAGATAATTTCTGAACTTGAATTTCAAGTCAGAAAGAAAATCCACTTTCTTCTGCACACTTGCTACCTTCCTCAATCTAGCTTCTTAAGTCTTACAGATCAACTGAGATAATATTGTAAAGTACTGAGCACAGTGCCTGGCACATAGTAGGTGTGATATAAATGTTTATTCCCTTTCCCATGGAACCCAAAATAAGGTCTATAGGCCATTGTCATGGATTGTACTCTGTGCGGGTTGGCCATTGTCCTTGTCCTTCTTTCTTGAAGTGGACCAAAATGATGTCACTATGCTAGAGTCAAGGTATGATTTGCTCATCTGTGGCTGATTAGACCAATACAAGCTCAGAGTAATCTATCACAGGTCAGGCACGAATGGTCCATACGAACATTTGGAGGGGAGATATCTCTAAGTTTGTATATCTCACCTTTCTTTTGAGCTACTTCAATTCTGCTTTGATTATAAAGCACAGTGCATTCTTTGAGGAGGGCATGCCTTGCTGGGATGTCCTGTTCCTCTGTCTCCTATGTCAGGCAGATGATTGCAAAGTGGGCATACATGAAATGGTGTGGGACAGAAGAAAGAACCACACTTTGAGTTGTTAAATTTGTATTCCATTTGATTTTTCAAACAGTAACTAGTGGTGTGACCCTGAGAAATTCACTTAACTTTCAATCTACTCCTTAGGGTTATAAGTTATAGACATTCTCAGTAGGGATTTAAGTGTTAGGTCTTTATTTACCAACCTGATCCTCATTGTTAAGATGCATAGGAACTCATTTCCAAGGGATTTCTTCTTATTATTGTTTCCGGTATTTATTGAATCAAATGTTTTATTCCTTTTCCTTAATTTTAAGTATACAAGCTGAACATTAATCCTCTATTAAAAACAGCCATAGCAATAAACTAAATGAAATCAGTGGTAAGTTGCTTTTGCATTGTATATGCATGTGGCTATTTATTTATTCATTTTTCTTTTTATTTTCCTGTAGGCAGTGAATACATTTTGGGGAGAGGAGGGAAAGGCCAGATTGGTAGTCTTAGAAATTATCTGTGTGAAGAACTCCTTGCATAGAAATTCTTTCTCCTTATTTATATCAGCAATTTGTCTATCACATCACTTTACACAATTGCCTTAGGCACTGAAGAGTTAAATGGTCACATGTTTCAAAGGCAGTTCACTAGACCAGGGTAGCCCAGTACCTTTAGGTACCACATTGTCTCTCAATGCAAATACTTATCCTGGTATAACCTTGTAAAGGGATATACATAAGAAAGGGACTAGCACCTACAGAAACAGAAGGTTTGGGAAGAGTAGGATTGGGACACCAGAGGGATAGGAGTAACAGGGGTGTGTAACGAGGTACAAATTGTGGTAGTCAGAGAAGTAAACTTTTGCCTAGGCCACCTCAAGATAAGAAGCACAGGGATTCTCTGCAGAAACATAGACCAACAGACTACCATGCCCTTCACAATAACAAAGATAATGTTGATTTGATTATAAATCCCTAAGAAAGAAGTGAAAAATGTCTAATGTGTACAGAGCACTGCATTAGGTTAATACAGAGATGAATAAGACATATGTTTTGTCCTTCCAGCTCAAGAGGGTAATGCCATCCATAACCAAATAGATATGCAATTGAAGTTAACCTAAGTTCCAAGCGCTATGGGAGGTCCAAGGAAATGCATTTCTAACTTTGGAGCTGTATATGTGTATGTCAGGGAAGGAGTTAGAGAGGAAGTGTCTTTTGAGTTTGTTCTGGGTAGAAGGGTATGATTTCAAAAGGCAGAGGTACCTGGCATATTTGGTAGGAATGTCTCATTTTAATTGCTTGTTTCATTCCCTCTATTCCTGTGTTTTTTGAAATATGCAGACAATAAGAATGACAATTACATGAACTTGTTTCTATAACCATATTAAAGTTTACAAAGTGTTTCCCAAAGCACAATACGACGATGTACGAGTGCTAGGTATCCCCATTTTGCAGATGAGGAAGCTGAGGTTGAGATTTTTGTGATCATTAAGCAGCAAAACCAGGACTAAAGTCTGTGTTTTTAATTCCATGTTCATTGTTCAAAATTTACTCCATTTTCTCATGCTTAGGTCATTCCTAAGAGATGAATTATCTAACATCATCTAGGCAATGATACTGTTGCTGACACTAGATAACATGACCCTAGATAAGTCCCTTGCACATTCTGATTCTCTGTTTTCTCCATTAGAAAAGAGAAGAGTTAATCTAAATACATTGCTTCTTTAAGTGGCAGGGACTCAAGGGCATCCTGGTTTTAGGACTTAAAGTTATTTGGCCTAAGGACAAATCCTATTGTGCGTTAATATTCCAAAATAGAGGTGAGGCTAGATTACATTATGGAAGATATATTGAGAAGCCTGGAGCAGAGGATGAAATAAAATGTGTGCTTTAGAAATGTCTCTTTTACAGGCCTGTTGCTTTATATTCCTATGATAAAGAAAAAAAAAAACTAGTCTCATCTTTCCTCAGTTACACAATGATTCAGTTAAAGGAAGTGCTTATGCTGTTGACCATTCACCTTTTAGACTTTGTCCCTCCCTGGCTCAATATTGCTCCCTTTGTGGGAGACATTGAGTTACCTCCTTAAGTCTTTTAATATTTTATCCTTTTTTCATATTTATTTCATGATTTTTTAATCTGCGTAGTATGCTGAGAGCTGCAGGAGAGGGCTCTTTATAAATAATATTATTAATTATCACCATTAATAATAAATCAGACTCTTGCAGCTTGTTTCCCTCATTGGAAAAAGGCAGCTTCATTGTCCAGGCAACAGCTAGTTCCAATGTCTAGCTTTAATTTTATGACTTAATTCTAGTTCTTATGAATTCATCGAATTAAAGAATGTCACAGGTAGAAGTGACCTAGCAAAACAGAATGTCATATCTGGAAAGACCTTTAGAAGGACAAATTTGAAATACGTAACATTAGAACTTCAAAGGATCCAAGAACAGAGAATGCTGGGATGTGGAATATTAAAAGCCAAAAAAAAAAAAAAAATAGAAACCATCTATACTAAGTGTTCTTAATTTTTTTCTTTTTTTTTTTTCCTGTTTCATGAACAACTTTGGCAGCCTAAGGAAATCTATGTATCCCCTATCAGAATCCTGTTTTTTTTTTTTTAAAAAAAAATTTAAAATAAAATACATGATATTCAAAGGGAATCTAAGGTAAGTGAAAATCAGGGTGGAATTTTTTGCCATTTAAGTTCACAGAACACCTGAAATGTTTCTATATGATAGATAGTGATCCACATATTCTACACTGAGAACCTCAGATCTAGACCAACTCCCTTATTTTCTAGATGACCCTGAAAGTTTAACTGACTTAGGAACAAAGAATCTTAGTGTTAGAGCTGGAAAGGAACTCAGACCTAAATGGTAAAGGGACTCCACCAGGGTCCTCAAGGTAATAAGTAATGAGTAGAGACTGTAATTTTTGTTTTCTGTTTGTTCATTTTGGTGAGGCAAACGGGGTTAAGTGACTTGCCTAGAGTCACACAGCTAGTAAGTATTCAGTGTCCGAGGTTGGATATGGAGGAATGGTAAAAAGATCACTCTGGATAGACCATGGGTCTACCATTAACAACACATGTAACCCCAATTCAATGTGGGTGACCTAATAATTTAAATACATACTCCAAATTCAAGGTTTCCCTAAGATAAGACAGTGAAAGTCAAGAGAGGAAAAGCAGTCAATTAGTCAAGAAACATTTATTAAATACTTGCAATAATCCTTCCCCCATTAGATTGTGAGCTCTTTGTGGGCAAGTATTGTCCTTTGCTTTTTTAAAAATTTCTTTTGTGTCCCTAGCACTTAGCACAGTGCCTAGCACATAATAAATGCTTAATAAGGATTGATTGATTGATTTATTATGCCTGGCACTGTGATGAGAACTGAGAATACAAAGAAAGATAAAAATATGGTTCCTACCATCAAATAACTCATGAAGAAGACAGGATGCAAACAACTACATACACATACAATATAAAATGTAAATAATAATAAAGATAATAAAGATATAAATAATCATTAATTATATGTACTTATATGTATATACATAATTACGTGTATTAATATTAATTATAATACTTTTATGATATATGTATTTATGTACACATGTGTCTACATATATGTTTGCCTTTCTTATTTTTTCTTTATTCCTTTCTTCCTCTCTCTCTTCTTTCTTCCCTCCCTCTTTCCTTCCTCCTTTCCTTCCTTCTGTCCTTCCTTCTTTCTTTCCTTCCTTCCTTCCTTCCTTCCTTCCTTCCTTCCTTCCTTCCTTCCTTCCTTCCTT
>CM053625.1:302251178-302266658 GCA_028646595.1 Phalanger gymnotis
CTTTCTTTCTTTCTTTCTTTCTTTCTTTCTTTCTTTCTTTCTTTCTTTCTTTCTTTCTTTCTTTCTTTCTTTCTTTCTTTCTTTCTTTCTTTCTTTCTTTCTTTCTTTCTTTCTTTCTTTCTTTCTTTCTTTCTTTCCCCTCTGCTTTGCATCAGCTGCTCCATCTGGTGATGTTGTTTTTAGCCTCATTTATGAAATGACTTTAGTTCTTTGTGAAATAGTAAGTAGGACTAAATTTTTCACCTTATATAAACTAAGCTTTGATTACTGTAGACTGCAAATTACTGAAATTAAAAGTGACAAAAACAAAAAAATCAGAAGGGAAGATGCTACAGAGTTGCACTTCACTTGATCCGTAATGGATGGTCATCACCAGGATCACAAACAAGGAGTAAGCAACTTCCAACTTTCATAACCTTGGTCTTAATTACCCAGTGGATTCTAGAAACCCATGGCCTCCTGCAAAGTTTTCTGTTGAAACAAGAAACATTACTTCTAATAAAAAATCAATAATAAAATTGCCTTTACACAAGTCCCATATTCACTGGTCTGTTAGACGAAGGGATATTCAGTGAGAATACCACAGAGAGATATGAGAAAAAAGGACTATGGGTTTATTTTTTTAGTTTCAATTAAAATTTTTGTCAAACTATCAAGTTCAGTGAAAATTCACACACATGCACACACACACACTCAAACACAGAACTTGATGTATAATTGCGTTTTAATTTGGGAAACGACTGGTTATCTGTGTGAAGCAAACTTTTTTATTGTAAAATTTTTATAAACATTCTTATTTACTGGCATTCCATTGCTAACTGATGTAGAAAATATTCATAAAACTTTTTTACTGGAATTTTTTCCCCAATAGGGTCTCCCTTGGCTTTAGAACTGGAACAGAACTGGAGATTATATTGTCCAAATTTTTTCTTTAGGAGATGAAGAAATTGAGACTGATGCAGGTTAAGTGAATGTCAGAACTGGAAGGACCCTTAAAACATAGAATGTTATAGCTAGAAAAGACCTTAAAACCTAGGACATAGAATGTTAGAGTTTTCAGAGCTTAGGGAATAGAGTTAAACCTGAGAGAGAGATTTTAGTAAAATAGAGAATGTAGGCTAAAGATGGAAGAGGTCTCAGCGGCTATCTAGTGCAGTGATTATCAGTCTTTGTAACACAGACAACTGGAGGGCCTTAGATTTATTACAAAACATGCACAAATCTATATGTATACCAAGGATTGCCATTTTTATCTTTATTTAGCTTTCTAAAAATATACAGTGTGACTCAGTATAATAAGTATGACTTCTGTTAGTTGAATAAATGTCTCGTGAATAATATAGATGATTATTTTTAAAATGCATATAGATCTGATTAATTAGAATACAACTTCATTCAAAAAGTATTACTGGGTTTATGGTGGCTTTTTGTCATTTTCTCTATCAAATGATATCTGTACAACCAAAATCATGTGGGATCTTGAAACATTTGTTATATTAAAATGAAGTCCTCCTACTCATATTGTATCACTTAGCACAGTGCCTGACACATATTAGGTGGTTAATAAATGTTAGTTGATTGACTGTAGAGAGAACTGTTGTAAGTGCCTGGTCCTTTTCAGTAGCCAGGATCCTAGACATGTAGCTTTCAAACAAAGGCTGGATCCCTTCTTTTTTGTATGTGTGTCCAATACCAGAGGACTGTCTGGGGATAATTTCAAAGTTCCATCTATAGCTCTCTTGGTCGTAAAGTGGCTGACAGTGACTCATTCCTTTGTTCTTTGTAGGTGATGTCATCATTCATCTATGTCTAGGATGTGTATTAGTTTTTCTACCAATCAGATAAATGTCCTACCTCCTATCCTATTAACTCCTCTTTTTGTCCTTTAGTACTATTTTCCTTAAAGTACTGACAAAGACATTCATGTATATCCGTATCTATCTATCTATCTATCTATCTATCTATCTATCTATCTATCTATCTATCTATCTATCCATCTATCTATCTCTCTATTTACCTCCACTCTTACACGAATGTGTGTATGTGTGTATACATATACATACGTATATGTATGCACCTATCCAGGGGTATGTTGGAGCCAATTCATATATAGACTTTCAAAAGTCAGTTGTTAAATTTTCAATGTGAACATTTGCATTTCAGAAATCAGCAAAGTTACAAATCAGGGTTTGATTTATTGTTTTGTTAACTCTTTAGATGGAAGAAAATGATGGAGATAATATTACTAATGCAGATTAAAGATAAAAATGGGTCATGCTTACTTATTTTTTTGAGAACAGGTTGTTAAACATTTACTAGTGCATCCTCGTATGCGTATAGAGATCTACACACAGCCATATACAATTTTTTTACAAAAATCAAGCTAGGCAATCGTCAGTGTGCCTGGTATGCCAGTTCCCCAGCCCACCATGTTCCTTCAAGGCCTATATCACCTCCACAGTGGTAAGATAGACTCACAGAACTTTAGCGCCTCCCCACCTTCTTGCCCAATGGCAAATTGACAAGGGCATTTGCCCCAAGGTTTTTCATTCATCATCAAACCTCTATGGCAAAGAAAAGGGAAAGATCACTGAGGATAGGAATATTTATAGAACTCATCATAGAAGAAGTTGCGTGCCTTGAAGAAAGGCATAATAGGGGTTTAAGAACTGACTGACATACTAGAAGTAATAGAACAAACTTTCCCTCTCATCCCTCAGGGCCATCTGGGACTTCTTTGAGCCAGAAGGCAGACAAGCATGCCCAGGAGTTCTAGGGATGCACAGAGTTTGTCACAGGATAGATGGAGGGGCTTGAGAGCTGAGAAACAGCTTCAGAAAACAGGTTCCCTACCTCTCTGGATGTCAGGATCCTAGGAGGAATTGTGTTACTATGGAAGCCACAGAGCTGTCCATTGGTACCTTCCTTCTACTGGATAGAAGCAGAGAGGAATGCCTTTCCTAGCCTCTTTTTATTTTCTTTTTTTGGGGGGAAGAGATGGTTTAAGGTGTGATCTTTTCCCTAGTCACTGCCTTTCCTTTCCATCCCCTTTCTATATGGAGATTTAATTAAGTACAATATAAAATGGCAAACCACTCCATTATCTTTGCCAAGAAAACCAGAACCAGGGTCATAAAGAGTCAGACATAACAGAAAAGATGACTGAACGAATTACATTTGTTAAAAGACTTCCTTTTTGGGAGGGGGACATATGAGTAATACAGTGGTCCTAAGACACATTGAATAACTTTATTTTATGGTATTTATAATGGAAAGAAAATTATTAATACAATCGTATCAGTTCAAAGTCCCTAATTAAGAAAATTCCCAAGTTTTAGACATAAGCTTTATTTCTGCTCTAATTTAATTTTTTGTTTATCTCTAGCTAACCCTTGACTTTTTATGTTTAAGAGAAAAATGAGTGCCTATGATACATTGAGATTAAAGAACTGAGTATTCTGTTGTGTCTTTTGCTAGACAGTAACATGAAGTGAAAGTTGAGGAAAAAAATAGACTTTTCAGGGGTAACTTTCTTCAGTCCTGGAAAAGGTCCCCAAAACCATCCTACAGCATCAGTTAGTCCATTGTTCAAAGTGGCCTGCAGGGCCTAATGACTGCTTATTTTTCCCCTTCTTTACAAAAGCTCCATTTCTTCTTAGTTTCTTTTTCCATCGGTTGCTCCTCTACCTCCATTTCATTCCATTTTGGCAAGTTAAACGCTTGGCAGGGCTCAGGATTCTCTCCACAGCTATTGATGCTGTTCAGCTCTTTTGGTCCTCATTCCTTCCTCTGAGTCTGTCCTTTCATAGGCTATCTGTGTCTCTTTAAGAACTCCCAGGCATGACTTAAGTCTACCTTCCAGCTCAGAGATCACCATAGTCCCAAATGGCTCTCAAGACTGCCCTTTGAACTATAAACCCCTGCATGCCAGTCAGTTCTCAAACCCCTATTACATCATCATTTTACATTTACTGAGTTCTTCTCTATTACCTAATAGAAGAAAAGTATAAAACATTGATTTTATTTCACAGGATTGTAATACTTGGAGCCAGAAGGGCCCTTAAACACCACCAAGTCCACTATCCTCATTTGCTAAAGAAGTGAGGGGTAATATAATTCTGGTAACAGTAATAACCTAAACAAACAAACAAACAAAAAACAAAGGAAGGAAATTCAGAGCATTTTTAAGTGATGGCAAATATTCAGGTGGGTTGGAACATAGGGTCCCTGAAGGGAAAGAGGGGAGAAAATAACCTGTAAAGGTCACCCCAAGAAAGCCCCGGATTGTAAAGAGCCTTGAATGCCAGTCTAAGAAGATCATAGGAAGAAAGAGGGAGGTAAAAATAGGAAGTGTCATTTTTTATATCATGCTAACTTTTACCATTTTCCATTAGCACAATTCTTTTCTAAACCACTCCTTATCAGTCTCTAGCCAGGAGTGTCATCAATGACTAATATCATAAGGTCATATTAAATGGATCTTCCATAAGTACGTCCGGTGCAAAGATAGTGTGGACAGAATGATTGAGTTTAGCCTGTGAAACTCAGGCTATTTTATTCTTTGACTATTGTAACTCTTTAATTCAAATGGATAGGTTTGATAGCTGCCCCTTGGCTTTGACCATGACATTTTGCAATGCTCAAAAAACAACAGCGTGACACCTGAAAGAATTAAGCCGGAAGACATCAAAGGCCAAAATCCTCACCCTGTCCTTTCCGTCCAGTCCAAGAGAATCAGGTCAGGGTGAAGTACGAGTTAGGCAAACATTCTAATACCATCATACACATCATGGGAGAAACCAGAATTCCCTTTGGCCTCTTATGCACAACGAATGTAACTAATCTTTAATGCACCTAAATTTTTAAGCCATGTGAAAATGTAAAAATAAAATCTGGGGATGTATCTCTATTATAATTATTCAGGGTTACTTTGGGTGTGAATGCGAGATGTAGTTGGTGAGTTATTTCCTTTGTTCCCCAGAAAATTGGATGCTTCTCTAGGATGCTTCTCATTTACCAACAAATTGTGCTATGTCATTTACGACTTGCACAGTGCCCCAGGACTGTAAGATCGCTGACTTCTCCCCAAAGATATTCTCTCTTGAAAAGAGAAAAAGGGTATCTCTAAGCTCAGAACCTCAGAATCAGGGTGGTACAAGAGAAAAGAGCATTGGAGTCAGAGGTCTTATTTTCAAATTCTGGCTGTATCACATACTACTTGTAAGATCTTAGGAAAATCTCTTTGAGTCTCATTTTCCTCATCTGTAAAATGAAGAGGTTGTACTAAATGGCCCTTAAAATTCTTTCTTGCTCTAAGTATCATGAATTTATGGGTTGTTTGTACAGGCAAAGTCTCTACTAGCCTCATGAGGATTAAGATTAGCAATATCAAAAGTTAAAAAACAAACAAAAACTTACTATATAATAATGGTATCCCTGAATAAATAATATTCAAATGAAATAACTTTCTTCTGGGATAAAATACTGGCTAAGTAACCCCATTTTATCTAAACCGAGGCAAAAAGAGGTTAAGTCACTTGGCCAAAGTCACACAGTTAGTAAATGTCTGAAGGCGGATTTGAACGTGTGTAGTCCCAGCACTCTATCCATTGGGTCACTTAATCAGGAAGGTGACCTTCCATGCCTACAATATACTTTTCTTTCCTATCTGCTTTATGGGATCTCTAATTTTCTTCATACAATTCAGTTATCCTCCTCTTCTAGGATGCCTTACCTGACTCTGCTTTTTAATACTCTCTTCATCTTGATATCATTTCCTGTATTTTTATAGGATTTATCTTTACTTACCTATTTATATGTTGTATGCCTTCAGTAGAATACAAGATCTCTGAAATGCTCTCTCTCTCTCTCTCTCTCTCTCTCTCTCTCTCTCTCTCTCTCTCTCTGTATATATATATATATATATATATATATATATATATATATATTTCTCTTTTTTGGTTGTCTTTGTAATATAGTGCCTGAAATAGGGCCTTGTGCATATTGGGCATTTAATAAATATTTGTTGAATTAAAATGCATTGAATTATCCATGGGTTCACCCATAAGAAAAGTAGAAAACAACATTTTGGGGCCCTAAAAATCCCTTTTATTATCTGTTCTACTGCCAGGCATTCCACGATTTAAGATTTAGTTCCTTGGGGTAAATATTATCCATTTCAAGTGTCCTCTTTTTAAAAACAGAAACATACCCAAGAGGAGGCAAGAAACGATTTTTTCTGAAGGCAGACATTAAGTGTTTGAAAAACTTAGCTTCTGCCATTCCTCTTGGTTGTTTTCTGTTCTGTGACCTGTGACCAACCAGTGTCTCTAACTCTGTTCTTCCTCTCAATATACAAAGACTTTATTGGGGGCAATAATGTATTTGCCAGGATGATTCACTGAGTGACATTTCCCAGAGTAGCAACAATTGTGACATGACATTTCACAGTGCTTCCATTTCACAAACTTCCATAAAATGCAGTGATAGTCTCTCATTAAGCCTGACTAATTGTATGGGGACAACTCACAGTTTCCAGAAGCTGTAGAAATGCAAGAAATTATAGAGAACTTTCCGTCTTCACGGGAAAGGTTTTAGCAAAGTAGCCAGTGAAATAGCATTGGTCACCTGAATGAGGGGGACATTTTTTTGAGCATCTGATTATCCTTCCAGTCCAGGAATTATCACACAGACTACCAGGACGGAAAGGTGAAATAGACAAGTCTGAGAAGCAGGTCACAAACCTGGCATGGGGAAATGATTTTTTTAAATGATGGTGAATTTCTAGTACTCAGACATCCACTGAAGCACTCTCTCTCTCTCTCTCTCTCTCTCTCTCTCTCTCTCTCTCTCTCTCTCTCTCTCTCTCTCTTTCTCAGAAACATCTAACTAGTCAAGATGATGGCTTCATCCTTTAAAAAATGAGCTAAGATAACTATTATGGGCCTGATTGTGACCAGCAAGGAGAACATATCTGTTGAAAAAGAAATGATGGGAACCATGGGGGTGAATGATCATAATATCTTAGCCCTGGTGTTAAGGAGAAAAATAAGCCAAATAAAGTCCTCCACAAACTCAAATTTGGGGCAAGTAAATTTTGAAAGTTTAAAAGAAAGAGTATAAAGCATCCAGGACATAATAATATGCAGAGGCATCTGATTCATCAGAGCTAGAGAAGTCTTAATAGTGAATCTGAAGGCAAAAATTGAAATGGTTTAAAAATAATAAAGAAAGAAAATGGGAATCTTCCTTATAAGACTGGAGTAGATCACAAATTTTGAGCTGGAAAGAACCTCAGAGGCCTTGATTCCAGCCTTCTCATTTTCTAGAGGAAGAAACTGAAGTCCAGCGATTTTTAGTGACTCTCCCAGAGTCACAAATGTCTGAAGGAGGATGTGTCTGTTTGTTTTGGGGGGAACTGTTATTTTTATTAAGAATAAATTGAGACCCAGAGAATTAAAATGACCCAGAGCCATAGAAATGGAAAGCAGAACTGAGATTTTAAAATATGTTCTCTGGTTCCGAATCCCATGTACTATCCTGCGTGGCCTACATCTGGTCCAAATCCGAGCCTGCCACCAAGACCTATTGAATTCTTTGTAGGGGGAGGGGTGTACCAGACCTGTATTTTCACTACTAGAGACAACTCCTATTTTGCAAATGTCTTCTCCCAATGAAGACGGACACCTCCTCTGTCACCGAAAGTCTTACACAGCTGCCTGGGCACTGAGAGATTAAACTGCTATGACTGGGGACAACTAGATCAGAGGCAGGACTGGAAATCAGGTGTTTATGCCCCATTACACCAAGCTAACTCTTTGATTTCTTTGCCATTCTTCTCAATCCTGTGTGATCTGAGGAAAATAACTTTTCCCTCTTTGGGTCTCAGTTCCTTTTCTCTGTAAAATGAGATAGCAGGAAGAGATAACCCCTAACAACCCTTCTAGTTCTAAATCCCATAATCTATGGGGGAAAATGTGGGCTAGAATTGGGAGAAGTATGGCTGTTTTCCAACAACTTGGGGAAGATTTGAATAGTTCTTCCTCACTCTAAGTCCAGCATGACAACCTTTACTCCATGTTGCTCTAAGAACTAGATGCACAAAATATTTGTTGGTCAATGGAAATTTGTGTATGTTCTTGTATTTATTCATCAATATTAATGCCATTTCCATCGCGTGTGATGTAAACTTCTTAGGGTCAGTGTTTAATTTCTGGTTTTGTATCTCCAGGACCTAGTAAAAGACCTAGCACATAGTAGGAGCTTAATGAATGAATCTCTCTTCTTTTATTTATTTTTAAATAAGGTTTTCCCCGTCTTTCCTTTAAAAAAGTAACATACTTAGAGACTTTGTACTCTAAAAAATTGGATGAATTTCTTATCTATGCTTCCTCAATCTTTTTGTCTTTTGTCTTGTCATAAAGCTTTGCAATTGCTTCCTTGTATTGAACTCATAGCCTTATGACACAGTAATATTTGGGCTGAATAGGACCTTAGAATTAGAATTTCAAAACACAGAACATAGCATTCCAGAACTAGACAGGACTTTAAAAGTATTGATTTTTCAATCTAGAAGAGACTTTTTGAACACAGAATACCAGAATGTATACTGTTAGGTGTTGAAAAGTCCTTACTACAGAATACTGGAACAAAAGAAGTTTTTGGAATGTCAGAACATAAAATGTTTTACCAGGAAAGGCCTTTTGATCCTAAAATGTTCAAACATGCAATATTGAAGGTTGAAGAGACTTTAGAATATAGAAATTTACAGCTGGAAGGTTCTTTCCAACATAAAATATTATGATATGGAATATTAGAGCTGGAGAAGATCTTTGAGATCATACAGTACAATCCCTGCATTTTATAAATGAGATTGCAAGAGGGGAAATATTTTTTCCCTGGTAATGAACTTGGCAGCACTGAACACCATTCCAAAGGGACTCCCTCTAAGCCACTGCAGATTTCACGCTGAGCTGAACCCCATATTAGCTGTTTCCAGCTGTCCTGGAGCTTTATTCCAAATGTTTAATGCATGTAATAGTGCAGCTCCTCATTATCCATTATTTATCAGTGAGGAGAAATTGGAGGATAGAAAGCCAGACCCTTGGATCAAATGTGAGGTCTTCATCTTTCAGCCCCGTAAGCTCACAGAGGCATTGTGGTAGAGGGGAGAGAACATTGTGTTTGGAGGTTGGAAAACTAGGTTTTGAGCTCCAGCTCTTTCTCTGCCTCTGTGACATTAGGCAGTTTGCTTACTCTCTCTGAACCTCAGTTTCCACATTTCTAAATCCAGAGTGATCACCTATATGGCCTATTCTAGCCTTGCATCTTACGATCCTCTGCCCCAATGAAATGAAGTAGCGAATGGTTGCCAGTTGACTGCAGTTTCAATAGGAACTAAGGATGTGCTAAGTGGCTTTGAGGAAAGGAGACATCATAGAAATATGAACACAGAAAAAGGATGGGCATTCTAATAAGGACTCTTTCCTGATTCTTTTAGTTATCAGTATTTTCTTGTTCCTCAAATAATCATCTAAAATCTATGGGTTACCATGTTAGAATGTAAACTTCTTAAGGGCAAGAACCACTTTTTACTTGTTTTTAAAAATTATCTTTAGTGCCTACAGTGGTGCCTTGCACTAAGTAGGTGTTCAGTAAATGCTTGTCATATTGTATTATATTGTGTTGTATTGCCTTGCACCATTTTAGATTTTATTAAATTATTTTGTATAATATTGTACTATATTTTACTGTATTGGATTAAATTGTATTCACAATGCATTGTCTTGTACCTAGTAGTATGATGGTAAATGTTTAACAATCAGCTTCTTGAGAAAACAAAGATGTACCCATGACACATTTTTAAGTTTAGTTTACGTTATTAATATTGTTTCCATAATTTTCTTAAGTCTAAAAATGAACCAAAAAAATCAGGTCTTATTTATAGCGTTTGCTGATTTCCACGGTGTAAATTCTCACAGTGAAAATTAACAACTGCTTCTTTTACCAGGTTTTAAGATGGTTCCTGCTTATTCCTGATTGTACCCCTCTACCATATTAAATTTGAAAAAGGGGCTGAAGGTATGGGCCAAACTAGGCTTTAGTCATGCCTTACATTGTAGTCTGAAGTCTCTGAAGCAAGAATAGAAAGTACATTTACGAATTGCTGCTTATAGAATGCAAACTTGAGGGAGCCAAGTTAACTAGAGATTAAAAAAAAAAATCAAGATGAGAGGCAATATGGTATAGTGGATGTAGAGCTGGTATTGCCTTAAGGAAGACCTGTATTAGATTACCACCTCTGATACATATTGGATATGTGAACCTGACTAGATCAATTAACCCTTTAAATGCCTTAGGAAACTTTCTGATCTTAGTTGTGAAGAAGTTGCTGGCCTGCACAGGTAGATGGAAGTTCTGTATTTGGTAGTTTTTTATTCAAATGAAATTGCATGTAAAGACAATTCTCCTCTCTCTCCTTTCCCCTTCATATTATTCTAATTACCTCTCGAAGACAACATAACCGATTGGAGAACAAGTTGGTTTCAATGCCCTAAGACCTGCTGAAATCTTACTTTAGACACTATGACTATTACTACTAATAGCTCCAAGTAATAACATTAACATAGCACTTTTGGGTTTGCGAAGCACTTTACCCATGTTGTTTGATCCTCATAACAACCATGAGAGGTAGGCACCATTATTATCCCCATTTTATTGATAAGGAAACTGAGGTTAACAGAAGTTAAGTGACTTGTCTTGGATCACATAGTTAATAAGATTCTGAGGAAGAATATAAACTCGGGCCTTCTTAATTCTAAGTTCAGTGCTTTGTCCACTATTCCACCTAGTTTCCTTACTAGATATGGAAACATGCACAATTTTTTAAAATGTGTCAGTGTCTGCTTCCATATCTTTAAAATAAAGATAATGATAATTTCTTATATTACAAAGCTGTTTAAAGGATACCTGAGTTGATGTAAGTAAAATGCTTCACAAACTTATAACGCTATATAAATGTGGACTATTATTGTTACTCAAAATTATGATTTTGTATTTCACATAGAAACCTTCACATCCATGGTATCTTTTTCTGAATTCCTAGAAGAGAGGAAATTCCTAAACAATGGACCCAATGACTTAAGTATGGGCACAAAAGAAAAAAAATGGAAATTATTTGGGCTAAGTGGTTCACAAAAGGAAGTCACCAATGATGGCTAAGTGCAGGTCTGAATTTGTCTCTGAGACGACTGTCCTTTCTACCTCTTGTGGAAGATGAAAAGCGCCTACCAGAATGCCTTCAAATTAACATGCTAGTAAAAACAAAAGAAGAGAACAGGAAATGGTAGTTAATTGAAAGGATGACTCAGCCTCTCTGAGGGAATGAAAACAAAGGAGTTTCCACATTTTATGGGACAGAAATCAGACATAATTTATTTTGCCATACTCATGACAAGGATGAGCAAAAACAAAAACAAAAACAAAACAATACCAAAAAGAATCATGAAGGTAATGGCAACTTGTCAACATTTGTTGCAGAGAATAAAGAATTAGAGAAATGTTAGGAAGAACTTGACTAAATGCTTCAAATCAAGTCAAAACATACTTTCACCATCAGGAACTGGAATGTGAAAGTAATCATAGGATGTCAAAAAAGAACTTTGGAAAGCTTTTTTTCAGGTGAGAACATATGTTTGGATTCTGATCTTCATTGAGGGAGGGAATATAATATTCCTATCAAGGAGATCACAGACCAATGAGAGTATTGATGAATTAAAGGAGCAAAGTTCCAAGCCTTCTCTAACTTGACATTGAGAAGAGAAGTTGGTTTTTGCAGTTGCCTTAATAAAAAAAATGAATAGCATCAGATGGGGGGACTGGAGTGTTCTTTGTGTTTGCTTAATATATGCATAGGTGACATCTTGTTGGAGGAAGGATGTGCTTTGCTAACCAGCAATGAAGAGAATGGGATCATATATTCTCTATGCTTTTTATTAGAAAAGCAGAATAATATATGAGAAATTATGCATGACATTGGTACAAGAGATGTATATTCAAATTCTTGCTCCAATCTATTGACCTTGGATGAGTTATTTATCATCATCATCATTAATTATTATTATCATTTCAGCAATAATATAGAGCTGTAAGATTTTGTGAAGTGCTTTCTATATTTTAGGTCATTCAATTCTTATATCTACCCTGTGAAGTAGATGCATTATTACCCCCATTTTACAGATGAGGAAACTGAATCTGAGACAGGTTAGGTGACTTGCCTAGGATCACACAGCTAGTTAGTGTTTGGGTCAGGATTTGAACTCAGGGCTTCCTGATTCTAATTCCAACATTCTATCACCTAGGCCACATAAATGAGCATTATTTTTCCCCTCAAAGACCAAATATCCTCATTTATAAAATGAGAATATTTGCAATTTCTACCTCACAGAGCTTCCAGAGAGTGTTTTGTTAGGCTACACACACACACACACACACACACACACACACACAAATATACATATATACTTGTGTGTGTGTGTGTATGTGTGTGCGTGTATATAATTCCTAATTTTCTTTCCTGTCATTCCAAATGGTGATATGAGAACCTCACTCAAGTGAGAAGCCCCTCAGTCCTAAGATATTCTGCTGACCTTTCCACACTTCACTACCAAGAATACTTTTGACATACAACAATGGAAGTTACAAGTCAATGGCTACATCTACCTTGTCTTCCTCTATGCCCTAGAGCTCAGTCATTCAGTCTCTATAATGAACACATGTACATTACTGATTTCTGCATTTGCCTTATAGCTGTGTATTGATCCCCACTACATTTTTTGTTCATATAAGGTAATTCAATTGTTTATTTCATAGAGAGAAAAAGAGAGAGAGACAGAGACAGAGAGAGACACACACACACACACACACACACAGAGAGAGAGAGAGAGAGAGAGAGAGAGAGAGAGAGAGAGAGGTGGTAGAGAGAAAAAGATGAGAAAACTCAATCTCCTTTGAAGAATAGCTGAAAAAATTCCCAATTTTATGCAGTGTTAATCAGGCCTGAAGACAGTGACAGAAAGCCAATAGCATGTCTTTCAAATCTGCTAGGAAAATCACCCTCAAAATTCTCATCAGCTTCTCTTACTTAAATTTTGGCCAATTGGTATCCTACTGGTGGTGTGCCGGAGTGCTCTAATATAGACACAACATTAGTGAAAGTGAGCTAAGATAACGAGATATGTACACTGATTTTAAAACCATCTGGTTGTCCTTTCTGAAGTGAAAATTGTATAAGATGTATGAAAAACTGGCGTTTCTGATTGAACTAGAGGCATCATCCTCCCATTTTTTTCCATGGACTTATGTTTCCATGCTCCACTGTTGACAGAGAGATGGTAGAGACATACGGTGCAAAGTTAAATTGATCATCCTTGATCTATCCACAAGAAAAAAAAAAGCAGTAGAGTTAGAGGTCCCTGAGGTCCTTCCTGGGGTGGAGGGAGACATTCATTAAGGTTTGGCATCAGGAAGGGAGGATCTACGTGCTAATGAGGCAGCATGATTGCATTGGAAGACAATTGGCTCTGAGTTTACAGGTTCTGGCTTTGATTCCCAACTCTGCTACAATATATCTGGACCCTGAGTTCCTCACCTAAAAATGTGGGTGAGACACTGAATGATGTTCTTCTATTCTAGCTCTAAATCCTAGCAGTCAATACAATTAAGTTGCTTTATTTAATTCAACACAATCCTTAATGTAGTTCAATTATTCAGTTCACTAGAATAAGAGCATTGCATGGTGGAAAGGGCATTGCACCTGGAGACAAATCAGGTACATTCACATCCTATTCCTCTTTACTTATCATTTATATTACACTATCACCTCTCAAGTATCTGACAACACTCTTTTGGATAAGAATAGTCATAAAGATGACTAACTTAGACTAAGAATCAATACTGTTTAGTTCTTGTATTCAGTTAATATTTCACTTAACCTTGTTTGCCTCAGTTTCCTCATCTGTAAAATTAGCTGGAGAAGGAAAGTGGAAGCCACTCCAGTATCTCTGCCAAGAAAACACCAAATGAGGTCACAAAGTGTTGGAAACAGTTGAAAAATGACCAAACAACAAGGTTTTAAAATTTTATGATTTGTGATGTGCTTTCTTCACAATAACAATGATAGTAGGAAGTAGATGTATTATTATGCCCTAATTTCCATGGCAGTGTGGGCCCCTTTAATTCTCTATGTTCTCCTCTGCACCTATCACAATGATTTTGCTTATTGAAATCTTTCAATACATATATGTTGATTTCATTCTGAAGAGTCAATGAGGAATCAGTGCTTTAGTGAGGTTAAATGACTTATCCATTATCACACAGCTAGAATGTATCCAACTTAGAGTTACAACTGAGATCCTATGAATTAAAATCCACTTCTCATTAGATTATATAGTGTTTGAAAATATATTTTAGAAAAAAATGAGGTCTCTGTCTTAGGACTAGTCATCTAGTTTTGGGAACCTTCGATCTTGGTAAGCTCACTATGTTACAAAGATATCTGCTCCACTTTTGACCAACTCCAATTGAAAGAAGCTCTTCCTTAAATTGTGTTGAAATGTACTTTTTCGTGACATCCATACTTTAAGTTTGTTATTCCCTAAAACCAAGAAGCTATTTTTAATGGAATTTTTTAAAAATATATTTAGTTTTCAGCATTGATTTTCATAAGAGTTCGAACTACAACTTTTCTGCCCATTTCTACCCTCCCCCCACTCCAAGATGGCATATATTCTGGTTGCCCTGTTCCCCAGTCAGCTCTCCCTTCTGTCACCCCACTCCCCTCCCATCCCTTTTTCCCTTCCTTTCTTGTAGGGCAAGGTAAATTTCTATGCCCCATTGCCTGTGTATCTTATTTTCTACTTGCATGCAAAAACTTTTTTTTTGTTTTTCAACATCTGTTTTTAAAACTTTGAGTTCCAAATTGTCTCCCCTCTTTCCTTCCCACCCTCTCTCCCTAAGAAGTCAAGCAATTCAACATGGGCCACATGTGTATCATTACGTATAACCCTTCCACAGTACTCATGTTGTGAAAGACTAACTATATTTTGCTCTTTCCTATCCTATCCCCCTTTATTAAGTTTTCTCTCTTGACCCTGTCTCTTTTTGAAAGTATTTGTTTTTGATTACTCCCACCCCCATCTGCTCTCCCTTCTATCATACCCCTTTTTTATCTTCTTCCTCCTTCTTTCCTGTGGGGTAAGATACCCAATTGAGTATGCATGGTATTCCCTTTTCAGGTCAAATCTGATGAGAGCAAGTGATTCACCCATTCCCCCTCACCTGCCCTCTCCTCTCCTCCTACATAACTGCCTTTTCTTGCCACTTTTATGAGAGATAATTTACTCCATTCTATCTCTCTCTATCTCCCCCCCTCAATATATTCCTCTCTCATCCCTTAATTTGATTTTATTTCTTTTAGATATC
>CM053625.1:302267158-302310346 GCA_028646595.1 Phalanger gymnotis
GCTGCCACACCAGCACTCCTCCTTCCCCAAGAACCCCCAAACAGGACTGGACTTAGATCTTCAGCAGGCTCTTCACTCCTGCTCTGATCAGCCACTTAATTCCTCCCACCAGGTGGGCCTGGGGCCTGAAGCAACTGCAGCTGTAGTTCTGTAGCTGCCCCACCTCTGCTGCCCCAGGGGCAGTGGCCGAACCTCAAACTCCCTGTCCCCAGCAGCTTTTCCCATTAATCTTCTCTGTTGTCTTTGGTGTTTCTGGGTTGAGAAGTCTGGTAACTGCTGCAGCTCACTGATTCAGGGCACTAGGGGTTGTTCTGCCTGGCTCCTGGTCTGGTTAGTCCGCGCCGCCCATGCTGGGCTCTGCTCGGCTCCACTCTACTCCCAGCTCCATGCAGGATAGACCTTACCCAGAGACCATCCAGGCTGTCCTGGGCTAGAGCCCTGCTTTCCTCCGCCACTTTGTGGGCTCTGCAGTTCTTCTCTGTTGTCTTTGGTGTCTGTGGGTTGAGAAGTCTGGTAACTGCCACAGCTCACTGATTCAGGGCGCTAGGGCACACTCTGCCTGGCTCCTGGTCTGGCTGGTTTGCACTGCCCACCCTGGTCTCTGTTCTGCTCTGCTCCCAGCTCCGTGCTCGAAAGACCTCGCCCAGCATCCAGTCTGTCCTGGGCTGGAGCCCTTGCTTCCCTCCTCTACTCTGTGTGTCCTGCAGCTCTAGAGCTGGTTCAGAGCCACTTTTCATGTAGGTTTTTGGAGGGACTTGGAGGGGAGCTCACACCAGTCCCTGCTTTCCAGCTTCCATCTTGGGTCCTCCCCCCTTAGAAGCTATTTTCAACAGGACAAACCTTCAATTACTGGAAGAAAGCAATCATTCCCACTTAAGTTTTCAGCCTAAATATATTAAAGATCAAACAACATGCATGATATTTAATGTTTTTTAATACCTTCTATTTTGTCTGATAATGAAGAATAAAAAAAGAAGACCTCCAGTGTATTGGGTGGAGAGTCTATGGAAAATTTGCACAAGAACATGAAAAAGAATATTTCAGACTAAGTAGACATAGATGGATTTTGATCTGTACCAATAGAAGATGCTTCCACATCAATGAGATCTTAGATCAAACAAAGCCTCCCTCACCATCAAAAAAACCAAATTTAGAATTAGAAAGGAACTTAAAGATAGACTAGTTTAACTTCCTTACTATATGGTCAAATAATTGAAATTCAGAAACTTATCAAAGGTCATACAGTAGATGAATAGCTTATCCTCAATATGACTCCATAGTACTTAATTCCCATAGAACCTTTAATTCTCTGTATCCTTCTCTGTTGCTATCATAATGCTTTGATTATACAAACCACTCAATAAATATGTCAATTTCATTCCAAAGAGTTTACAGAGGGACTTCATGCTCATACTTTCAGCTAATTCAATTAAGTATAATAGGTGACTTCCTTGGACAGTCTGGTGTGTACAAAGCCATAGTTAAAAAAATCCAGAGTTCATATATAATCGGCCATGGAAAAGGTAACAGGTGATATTTCACATAGAGCTAGACTTCAGTTTAGAGATCAGCTAGGTGGCACAGTGAATAGAGTGCCTGGCCTGGAGTCATCTTTCTGAGTTCAAATCCCTTCCCTTCCCCTACTGCCCAGAACTTCCCTATTCTAACCTATTTTGTTTAATAGGGTTGAATTACTTTTGTTCTATTCATTTTCTCATCTTTTATTCCTTCCTTAGATTAACTGAAGCAACACTACATAGGAAACTGAATTACAGAGAGGAAATGCCTCGATTAAGGTCATACAGCAAGAGAGTACCAATACTTATTCCAATTCTGTAGTCCTTTTCACTGATCATGCTTGCTCACATATTTTTAGCACTTGATTTGTCTTTATAAAGAAAATGTTCTTATATGCTACCTCTTATATAAGCCTTGAAATGATTCTGTAAGGTGAGTATCCAAGTGAATACGTTTTGACTGCGGGTTACATACCCAAGGTCATTACTGCTGGTGAGTGAGCGATAGGGGCATGATATACTTGCAGCCTGGATCTCAGTCTAGTGTTTTCTTAATCTGTAAAATGTATATAATAATGAGCCTAGTACCTATCTCACAAAATGTTTTGAGTTTCAAACTCAATAGTATATTGTATATCTCTGCATTATTTGAGCTAAAGCTTAAAATTGCACTATGACTTTTGGGACACCCTGTTCCAATGATCTCACAACTTTTAAAGTACTGTATGAGTATCACCTATTATTTCTGCTTACAACAATTATAATCTTAAAATATTTTATAGAATTAAAAGCACACCTCCAATTCAATTCAGCTCAGTAAATATCCATTAAGCCCCATGTAAACCCAGTGCTATTTTCACAAAAGATGTTTGTTGAACTGAATTTTAATAATAATTTATAGTTTACAAAGCACTTTCATTTTTATGATTCTAGCCTTAAAATCTTCCTTCCTTCCTTCTTTCCTCCTCCTCCTCCTTCCTCCTCCTCTTCTTCTATTTCTTCTTCTTCACCTTCTTCTCCTCCTTCTCCTTCTTCTCCTTCTCCTTCTTCTTCTTTTTCTTCTTCTTCTTCCTCCTTCTCCTCCTCCTCCTCCTCCTCTTCTTCTTCTTCTTCTTCTTCTTCTTTTTCTTCTTCTTCTTCTTCTTTCTCCTCCTTCTCCTCCTCCTTGTCTTCTTCTTCTTCCCCTCCTCCTCCTTCTTCCTCTCTTCCTTTCTTTCTTTTATCCTTTCTTTCTTTCTTTCTTTCTTTCTTTCTTTCTTTCTTTCTTTCTTTCTTTCTTCCTTCCTTCCTTCCTTCCTTCCTCCCTTTCTTTCTTTCTTTCTTTCTATCTTTCTTTCTTTCTTTCTTTCTTTCTTTCTTTCTTTCTTTCTTTCTTTCTTTCTTTCTTTCTTTCTTTCCTTCTTTCTCTATTTCTTCTCCACTATTAGAATGTAAATACTTCATCATTTTACCTTCCTGTATTTCACTTGACTCTTCTCTTTACATTTTAAAGTTTATATTCGGGACTAATAATTTCATTAGGAATTCTTTAAAATCTTCTATTCCATCATATATTCATTGTGTTTTCTCTTTCAAATTGCATTGTGCCTTGGAGAGTAGTTTATTCTTGGTTGTAAGCCTTTATCACATTCCTTTTAGAATAGTGTGTTCCAAGATTCTCTTTCTTCTAGCATTATAATCCCCACAGTTGCTGTCTGTATGGCCATGACTACTGTTTCTTAGTACTTGAATTCTTTCCGGACACTTACAACATTTTTCTATGGTCCGGCTTTCAGCTCCGAGATAGCTGGGAGTTTTCATTTTGGGGTTTCTTTAAGGAGATAGCCAGTAGATTTTATCTATTTTTATTTTGGCCTTTCCTTGGAGTAATTCTAGGCAGTTTATTAATGAATTCTCAAAATAGGGTATCTTGGTTTTATTTTGATCATAATTTTCAGAGTTTGATGATTCTTAAATTATCTCTCCTTGTCTTATTTTCTAGTTCATTTGTTTCATATATTTCCTTAGATTTTCTTTAATTTTTTTTCAATCTTTTAGTTTTGCTCTAATTTCTTGTGAAATGGAATTAATGACTTATGTCTGGTTCAGAGTAATAATTAGGGAGTTCATTTACTTAGGCAAGGTTTTGTACCTTCTTTTCTAAGCTATTTATTATCCTTATAATTCTTTTCATCATGTTTTTTTCCTTCTAGTTTTTTTAGTGTCTTATTTCTGCTCTTCAGGTGGTCTTGTAGTCATTGTGTTGAGATCTTTTTTTTTTTTTTTCTCTGAAGCTCTACTTGTAATTGTGAAATAAATATCTTCTAACTGGTTTGCCATTTGGATTTCTCTTGACTCATAATATTTCTTGTTAGTGTTTGGTATCTTCTTTTGTTAACTCATATTCTTAATCTCAGTTCTTTATTTAGCAAGGACAGACTCCACACTTGCCTACACTCATAGAGGAGGTGCTCAGGTCCTCTTTGTTTCTAACCTCAAATTTCCTGAGCTACTATTGTGGTTACTCACCACCTCAAATGTGTCTCTACTTTGAGCAGTGGCAGCATTCAATGTCTACAGCCACAAATCTATTGGTGGCTGTCTCTAGTCAGAGTATTAATATATACTTCTGTCTCCTGAGTGGCATCCTCAATACAGGCACTGAAAGGAACAATACTGAAACTTCTCTTGACTTTTTTGTTCCTTTCAGCAATCTACTCCCCCTTCAAGTCTCCCAGCCTGTGTGCTGCTGGAGCTTATACCTTATCTCCTGAGCTCATGTTGGCTTACCTGGTGATATGCCTCTCTTTACCAGCATTCATGGCCAGTTCATGTGTATATGTGTGTTCCTGGCCTCAGTTGAAGAAACAATTTGATAATTTTCATTGAATTTCTTGATCAATTATTGTGGTAAACACTTGGAATATATAGAAAAAGCAAAGAATAATCCTTACTTTCAGGTAGCTTACCTCGTAAGAAGGCAAAAACATGTAAATAAATAATTATGTAAAAGATATATAAAAAGTGGATGGTAGTAGTAAGATTAGGAGGAGGGAGGCTCTAGCATCTATAGGGACCTGGAGGCACCTCCTGTGGAATCTGGTGTTTAAGCTGAGTCTTAAAGGAGACCTGAAATTTTAACAGGGCAAGGTGAAGGTAAGAATATTCCAAACATCAGAAACCAATTATGAGAGAGCGTAGAGATGGAAAATGAGGCGTCAAATTAAAAAAAAATAAAAAGGCAATTGTGGTTAGATTGTAGAGTAAGTTGGTGAAGGAGTAACTTGTACAAGGAGGGCTGGAAATACAGGCTATAGAATAATAATCATAATAGTAATAATGATGATGACGATGATAATGATAAACAATGATGATTGCTAACAATTTTATTGTTCAGTTATTTTTCAGTTATGTCTGGCTTTTTGTGACCTCATTTGAGGTTTTCTTGGCAGAGATACTGGAGTGATTTGACATTTCATTTTCTAGATCATTTTGCATATGAGGAAACTGAAATAAACATGGTTAAGTGACTTGCCCAGGGTCACAAGCTAGTAAATATCTGAGGCCAGAGGCTAACATTCATATACTTCTTACTAAGTGCCAGGCACTGCTAAGGGTTTTACAATTTGTATCTCATTTGATCTTCACAACAATCCTGGGACACATATGTTAAAACTGGAGAAACTAAGGCAGAGAGAAGTTCAGGGACTTGTCCAGGGTCATACAACTAGCAAGTTTCTGAGACTGAATAAACCAGGTTTTCCTGACTCCTGGACTGGAACTCCACTCATTGTTCCACCTACCTTCACCAATGACTCATGTTAAAGAGAGAACTGATGCTTCAAATCGAAGTTCCACTAGGTGACTCCTGAAATCCCTCAGCACTCTAACATTCTAAGATTCTCTGATATGCACTATATGGTTTTCATTTTGCTTCATAGAAATAGGTACAAAAATTAGTTTTTTGTCTACCAGAAAAGAGGAGAGAAAGGAAAAAAATGAAACCTAAAGGAGAACTCATCCTGAACACTTCTCTTTGAAGGAGAAAGGGCTTTGAACTTCTCAGTGAAGTTATTAAAAAGGGCATGAAGGAAGGATATTTTTCATCTGGGATAAAACCTATTGGGGGGGACAAAGTGAAGGAAACATAACACAGAGGGCAATTTAAATGCAAGTTAGGGGTGTACATGTCAATACAAAGGATGTAAGAACAAGATAGGGGAGACTATCTTCAAATCTAAATGTAAGGGATGGATAGAAAGCATGGAGGAGGGAAGGCCAGGACAGGGGCATACAAGCAATAAACCAAAAGTAGATAGATGTGTCTTTCTCCATGGCTTGGAAAATAAACAATCCACTGAATGTTTCAAACTCATGGGAAACTGTCCCAATTATCCAATATTTTTAGAGAAGAGTTTAAGTGAGTTACAGGAAGAAATAGACAGCAAAACTATACTAGTGGGGAAGCTCAACCTCTGACTTAGAACTAGATAAATCTAACCACAAAATCAACAAAAAATAAGTTAAGGAGGTGAAAGAATTTTAGAAAAATTAGATATGATAGACTTCTGGAGAAAATTTAATGGGGATAGAAAAGAATATACATTTTTCTCAGTGCTACATGGCCCCTACAGGGAAAAAAATTGAACATGTATTAGGACTTAAAATCCTCACAATTCAATGTAGAAAAGCAGAAATATTAAATGCATCCTTGCAGATTATGATGCAATAAAATTACATGTAATGAAGGGCCATGAAATGATAGACTAAAAATTAGTTAGAAACCAAATAATCTAATCCTAAAGCATAAGTAAGCTAATCAATGAATTATAGAAACAACTAATAATTTCATTGAAGAGAATGACAATAATGAGACAACATGCCAAAATTTATCAGATGCAGCCAAAGCAGTTCTTAGGGAAAATTTTATATCTCTAAATGCTTACATGAATAAAATAGAGGAAGAAGAGATCAATGAACTGGACATGCAACTAAAAAATCTAGAAGAATAAGAATAGTTTACCTGAGAGATATATGGAGAAAGGAAAAAATTATGATCAAACAAGAAATAGAAAACATGATGTAAAATGGATAATTTTGATTACACTAAATTTAAAAAAAAAGTTTTGCACAAACAAAATCAATGCAACTAAGGTTAGAAAGAAAACAGAGAGCTGGGAAACATTTTTAACAGCTAATGTTTCTGATAAAGGCCTAATTTCTCAAATATATAGAGAACTGAGTCAAATTTATAAAAATACAAATCATTCCCCAATTAAGAAAGGGTCAAAAGATATGAACTGGCAATTTTCAAATGAAGAAATAAAGCTATTTATAGTCATAGGAAAAATGCTCCAAATCATTATCGATTTGAGAAATGCAAATCAAAACAACTCTGAGGTACTGCCTCAAACTTATCAGGTTGGTTCTTATGACAGAAAAGGAAAATGATAAATGTTGGAGAAGATGTGGGAAAATTGGAACACTAATGCATTATTGGTAGAGTTGTCAACTGATCCAACCATTTTGGAGAGCAGACTGGATATATGCCCAAAGGGTTATAAAACTGGGCATACTCTTTGATACAGCAATACCACTACAAGGACTGTATCTCAAAGAGATCATACAAAAGGGAAAAGGCACCACACGTACAAAAATATTTATAGCACCTCCTTTTCTGGTGACAACAGATGGATATTGAGGGGATATCCATTAGTTGGGAGATGGCTGAACGAGTTGTGGCATGAGAATGTAATGAAATGCTATTGAGTTAAAACAAATGATGTGCAGGCCGATTTGAGAAAAACCTGGATTTACATGAACTGATGCTGAGTGAAGTGAGCAGAACCAAGAGAACATTATACAAAGTAACAGCAATATTGTATGATGGTCAGCTATGACACACCAAGCACTTCTCAGTAATACAATGATGAAAGACATTTCCAAAGGACTCATGATGGAAAAGGCTATCTACATCCTGAGAAAGAATTATGGAATCTAAATGCAGATCAAAGCATACTATTTTCACTTTTTTTTTGTTTTTTTCTTTCTTGTGTTTTTTCCTTTTGTTCTAATTCTTCTTTCATGACATGACTAATGTGGAAATATGTTTAACATTATTGTATATGTATAACCTGTATCAGATTGCTTGCTGTCTTAGAGGAGAGGGGAGGGAAGGGAGAAGAAATTGGCACTCAAAATCTTACAAAAGTGAATGTTGAAAACTATCTTTACATGTAATTAGAAAAAATAAAAATACTTTTATGTGGGAAAAAGGAGGTGTGTCTAAGAGATAAAAGGTAATTTTCAAAAGTTTTAATTAGGATCATTTGTAGGAAACTATTATAGACTCATTTAAGAAAAAAATCTATAGAATACTGCTAGTTCAGAGACTAGAAATGTGAAAACAATGGTTTATTTGTACTATCAATTTCCTTGTAGTCACAGTCCCTTTCCTGCTCTGATATTCTGTATTTTGTGCCACAGTCTTCTATATTCTAAGATCACCTTCATTTTTAATACTTAATTTTGTTTTTGGCAGGGCAATTGGGGTTAAGTGACTTGCCCAAGGTCACATAGCTACTACATGTGTCAAGTGTCTGAGGCTGGATTTGAACTCAAGTCCTCCTGACTCCAGGGCCGGTGGTCTACTCACCACGCCACCTAGCTGCCTCCAACACTTCATGTTTTAACGTTTCTGTCTGCTCCAACATTATGTCCTAAGTTTTGTTTCATTGATAATGCTTAATAAACTCTCTCTCTCTCTCTCTCTCTCTCTCTCTCTCTCTCTCTCTCTCTCTCTCTCTGTCTCTCTCTCTCTCTGTCTCTCTCTGTGTGTCTCTCTCTGTTTCTGTCTCTGTCTCTCTGTCTCTGTCTCTCTCTCTCTCTGATTCTCTCCATCTATCGATTTATCTATGGATCTATCTATCTATCTATCTATCATCCATTCGTTGGTCTCTTTTATCTAAAAATTCAATAATTTTCTGATTTCGGATGGACTCCAGGCCCGTCTGTCACATAGATCTCAGACAGGCTATCCTCTAAGAATGGAGGCAAACTTCCAATTATGTTCTAGTTTTTGTTTTCTAAATATATTTAAATTGGTAGTTATGTTGTATCACAGATGTCTGGTAAGAAGATTGCATGCTCACTGTAAAAGGGAAAAAAAAGAACCATGAAAATGAAATATATGTGTGTGATTTCATGAAGGCCCCATAAACTAAACAACACCCAATGGTGTTATGGATTCCCTTTAAATTTACAGTCTGCTGTCAGCAGAGTTGTTTTCCAAGACAACAACAAAGTAAAGGTTGCTTTGTTGCTGCAGAAATAGAAGGAGAAACAAAGATGAGGATCTGGGGGGCACAATGAGAGAGTGATTATTTGATCGCTCTATACACTAAAAAACAAAATTTAGCTTATACATCACAACTCTCTACTTTTGATTCCCTCCCCCTTTTTTGGATCATGATAGTCCCCACTGAACCTGTTGGTAGTGATTTTTCAACTTCATTCAAGAAATATTTAATGAGAATTATCATAAGCAGAACACTATTCTAGACTCTGGGAGACATATAAAAATGAAAAAGCCGGAGTCCTTGCCCTCAGGAGTCATACTACCTTGGAATAAGATCCAACACGAACAAAGATAATGTAATGAAGATTGTCTGAAACAGAACATGGCAAATTCATGCTAAATTATGTCTGACAGAAGGGAAAAAATAAAATCTCAGATTTGACAGGAAATAGGGAAGACTTCTGGAAAGGTGTGGCATTTGAGCTAGTCTAGGAACAGCTGTTTCTGTCTTGAAAATCAATTAGCCAGATGTGGAGAGAGGCATTCCAGACACACGGAACGGAGTATGAAAAATGTATGGAGGTAAGGTATTAAGTGGCATGCAGAGTCATTATCATTTATTGCCTCATTACTCCTAATAATTCTTAATAATTTTATAGAAAAATCTTATTAGCAACAATAGATGGAATAAAGCAGAAGGTACCATATTTGGTTTACCAAATTTGGTTAATGTCTATGTGGCAAGATGCCAGTATGAGACAACCTCTCTCAAATAGGCCATACAAATTACCAAGTTTCAAGGCCATGTGTCTTAGTCTTAGGTGACAACCTCCTTTCCAAGCCATCAGGTCACTTGGCATTGACCTATGGGGGAGTTGAAGCTTGGTGAAAACGTGACAATAATATATCTGTGAAATCAGTTAGGTGGTCTGGGAGTCAGAGCATTTTGCTTCAAATATTCTCTGTTCACTTAACTGTTTATGGGACTTTAGACAAGTTACTTTGCCTCTCTGATTACCTATGCAATATCTCGTATCAATCCTCACTGACCATTGCCACTTCAAAGGTCCATATCTTCATTACCACTACCTACAACATAAGATAAATAAGCAGACAAATGAATGACTAAATGATTTAATAATTTAATAAATGACTGAATGTTATTAAGAAAAGCTTTATTGAAGCCTTTTATTTATATATCACCATCCTTTCTCAAAATGCCAAATTCTCTTTGAATTATCATTTGAAACAGAAACAAAATTAAGAAAACCAAGCAAAATAACTACTACATCTGGCAGTATATGAAGCACTGTATACCTGTAGTCTCCCATTCACTATTGAAATGAGGGAATTGTGTTTAATCATTTGTCATCCAAGGTCAAAAGAATTAATCAAAGATTAGATTTCTCAATCTCTCTCTCTCTCTCTCTCTCTCTCTCTCTCTCTCTCTCTCTCTCTCTCTCTCTCTCTCTCTGCATGTGTTATTTTAGTTGTGTATACTTTTCTCCTGGTTCTGTACCTATTACTCTGCATTAGGTCTTGAAGAGCTTCCCAGGTTTCCCAGAATTCCTGAGATTCATAGGATCCTAGGCTTAGAGCTGGAAGAGACCTTAGTAGTCAGAGTCTAATTCCCTCATTTTGGACACTAAGGCCCAGAGAGGTAAAGAGACACATAAAGGGTCACACAGTTATTAAAAGTTTGAGGTGGTATTCAAACAAAATTTTCTCTTCATCAATATAGATGAGAATTCAATCTTCTATTTGCATTATACCCATGTCCTAAAATTATTCACTTATGAGAAAGTCATTAGATATACTCATTTTGTTTTTGTTTCTCACTAACACCAATATGCTACCGTGAATACATTGGTATTTATAGGAGCTTAATTTTTTAATTTTTTTTTCACATTCATGGTTTACATGGGCAATAAAGGACCCCAGCTTGTTTTTTTTTCTTTTTTTACAGTGGACTCCTAACACACATTCTTCTTGTCACTGCCTTCTTCCTCCAATTCACCTTCCACAAAGAGCCAAACATTCCTTATAAACAGATCTTGACATGCCATGCCAATCTGCTCAAAACCTATCAATAATTCACTTTTACACACTGAATCAATCTCAATACAACAACAAATATTTGATTTGATTTGTTGGACTGCAGACTCCTCAGTTTGGCTTTCAAGACTCTTCCTATGAGGACATACCTCTATTTTTGTGGCTTTATCCCATTCTCTTCTCTTTATGTGTCATGCTCCAGCCAAAATACATTCATCACCACCTCTTTCCAGACTCAGGACAGTTTCCTGTGAATGATATACTTTCCCTACTCCAACTTTTCTGTTTGTTGCATTCCTACCCATTGTTTATAGGCCATCTCCAACGCCTCTTCCCCATGAATGCTTCCCTGGCCTTTTTCACCTCGGACAGCATGTAACACTTCGTATATACTTCTAGAGTACATTTATTTGCCATCGTTTTGTGTCATAGTTCATTTGGATTATGTATTCATATATATTATGTGTTCATATTTATAATTTTAACTCCATTAAAGCAGGGGCTATATCTTCTTGAATGTTTGCATTTCTTCCAATGGTAAGTGTAGTGCTCTCCAGATGTGGGCACTTAATAAATAGATGGAAACTCAAAGCATTCCTTCTGAAACACAAGTGGATCTTCCATTCAAGTGAAAAATGGCTGAGCATTGGTGTGCTAGGATGGGATTAATTTGATGAAAAATCTCAAAATTGTAAATAATATCAACTCAAGGAGATTCTTGCTTTGTAGGAAATGAAAATAGGAGTTACTTAATATTGTGTTTTGGACAAACAAGTATAGGAGTTAAAATGATTCTTTCATTCCTCTAAAAGAAATAAAGTAATGACTCCTCCAAGACTCTAGAGAGTCTATTATTAGTATTATTATTACTATTATTATTATTATTATTATTGCAACTTACAACTCTCAGAAGGTGAACATGGCTGTGTTGACGTGTTTTGAATGTCTAAAGCTATCATGTTCCCTTTAGACTTTTGGACAATTCTTACCACAAGGGAAATACAATTCTAGACATATCAACAGTTTGTGCAATCATCAAAATAGATCTAAAAGATATCCTTGGAGATGGTTAAAAAAAAAAGGCTCTCAACTTTCAAACATTGCAGGAGTTCCACCTATACATCAACTATTACCTTAGTGGGGATGGGCACTACCAAAAGTTGTGTTAGAATATATCCCATGATTCATGGTTTGTTAGATATCACAATAAATTCCAGGAAATTCATAATTTAAATTATAATAATATCTCACATTTCTATGGTACTTTAAGGTTTGCCCAATGATTTACTCAGAACAAGTATGATGTTGCAAGTATAGATGGTTTTATGTCTCCCATTTTACAAATGATGAATGGAGAATCACAGAGGTAGAGTGACTTGCTCAAGGTAAAACATCACTATTCCTCCAAGCATCAATATGTCAAGGATCCATAATTTGACTTTTATTGGTACTCTACAGTTTTATATTCAATGATCTTTGAGGGCTTCTGTACCACCCCCAAAAAATTATCACTAGTGATTAGTGTCTCTAAACCCAGATAGGTCACAATCCGATTCCAATCCCAAACTGAAAGCCTTTCTAGCATGGTCAGATCAAGCAGAGCATTACTTCTACTGACATGTTGTTTTTGTCATTGTTCTTGTTTTGTCATTTTCAGTCATGTCCAACTCTTCATGACCCCATTTTGGGGTTTTCTTGGCAAAGATACCAGAATGGTTTTGCCATTTCCTTCTCCAGATCATTTTATAGATGAGGAAACTAAGGCAAATAGGGTTAAGTGACTTGCTCAGATTCACATAGCTAGTAAGTGTCTGAGGCCTAATTTGAATTCTAGGGCATGGTATCAAGTAGAGAGAACAATGTACAATGGGCCAGGAGATCCAGGGTATAGTCTATGAATAAAAAATAAGACCAGAGAGGGTAATCCATACCTTGAGAATATCAGTAAACTGAAAATCTGCACACAACAATTTTAAAGAGCAAACAAATGACCAGAAGCACATAAGAAACACCAGACAGAAACATCGAGAGACAAAGCCTTCCTTAGATTGGATGCCTTGTATCTTTCCAGCTGTAGAAGAAACGAATGACTTAGTTCAAGACCAGAGTAATTAAGACACTAGAAACCCAGTCCATTATAGCAACTCGATACTGCTGGTAGATCTTTAGTCATGAAAATAGAAGCGTTTTCTCCAAGCCTCACAAATATTTTTCTACTTAATGAGAATTGTTAAGATAACATTCCTCCAGTGTCATTTTCAGAGAATGATAGTGGGCTTCTTCAGCTCAGTAGTTTTTAGTATATTGTCTAACATACTATTAGCCTCAAACTTTCCTTTGTAAGTTCATTTCACTGTATGCATTCTATTTAAGCCAAGTGGATCAGTCAAAGGTTCTGCCATCTTTTTCTGCTATCTCTTACTTGTTTTCATGTGATGTAGGCTATCTCTCAGCTAGGTCAATCAGTAGATAGATTGTTGGGCCTGGAGTCAGAAAGACTTATTGTTGTGAGTTCAAATCCGACCTCATAGTCTCAGAGCATTTTTTTTAATCTATAAAAGAAAAACTGAAAATTACAAAGTTCATCACATTTTCCCTAAGGATTCAAATGAACTCCATTCTTGGACCTATGGCTTAAACAGAATTTGCCTTAAAAATATCAATTTTGCGGCTGTTTTACAAAGCTCAGCTATTTCTCATCCACTCCTTATGCCAAGTCATCTTCGGCACTACCAACATTGGAGTGGGTAGGTGGGTACTGAATAGCCACAACCTGGTACGTCATAGGAAGATGACAAAACAGCTCTCAGACACAAAGCACATTTGTACAGGAATAAAGTGATTAGAAGGAATTACTGCCCAGTGGAGGTAATCATTAGATTCATGGTATATAATGTGACATCTGATATTAGGAGACTCCTGGTGACTGGATTAGCCAATTCTGATTTTGCCTAGGCAGACCACAAGGGGATCAATTAGCTGTGGAATGCTAGGAAGTATTGGGAAGAACCACAGTCTTGGCCTGGTTGGTATGCAGTCATGATGGTGCCAGAGGTCTCTTGGTTCTCGTCCTAGTGACCGAGTCGTTGTTGCTCCCTAGGGGCTTAAGTGATTTGATACTCAACAAGTCAACAGGAAGATGAATAAAGTGAATTCCTTGTTGTGCTGCTGTTCTTGTAACAACAACAATAGCGACATTTACATAGTACTTTAAATTTTGCAAAGCACCTTACATAATATCTTCACAACAATCTGGTGAAATACATGCTATTATCTCCATTTTATAGATGAGGAAACTGAGACACAGAGGGGTTATGTGTCTTATACAGAGTCTTGCAACTAGTAAATTCTGAGGAATGATTTGAACTCATAGCTTCCTGAGCCCAAGTCTAACACTCTGTTTCAATACACCAATCTGCCTATGTAGGGGTAGATGAGTAGAAACCAGTGTTAGGATTATTACCAGGGATACATGAGTGACAAGAACAGTTGCCCCACACTCTGCTCTTAGGCCCATACCTGAAGGAACCTAAAATTCATCAGATAGGTATTAAGAACCTATAGTAAGGCACTCTGTGAAGTCTTTTCCCACTAGAAAAGGGATCATCACCAAGAAGATAAAGTTTCTGTCAGTCATATAGCATTTTATTTTTAGTTTCCAATAGAAATACTTTGAGCCTTTAAAATATCTATAATTTCATAAGTGTGAGTTCTTTTCTTTTGCCGCAAGTTATTACCCCTTTATTTGTTCTTCTAAGCAACTTCTATCTTTCTCATTCCGTAAAGACCTCATAGAATCCAACCAACATTCTGGAAGTCTTCTGCTGGTCCCTTTTGTATTGTGGGGGGTGATGATGGGGGTGTAGATAAATAATACAGTCCTGAGGCTGTCTAGTCACCATCTCTCAGTCTTCATATGTAATCGTCCTTCCCCTTTTTTTCAGGGGCACATGCCCATAATCATATCCTTCATATGATATCTCCTATGCTCTCAGGTGTGTCATTAGCAATGGATTCCCACCATGCACCTTTCCATTACTCTTGAGATTATCTATCATTTTCATTCTCAGACTTGGATTTTCCCACATTTGCTACACTTTAGCATTATCAGGAGAGTATTGAAAAGAGGACTCCACATTACTCTTGAATCAGAGAGGGGATTAAATCAGTCAGTTCAGTATTTATTAACTGGCTATTCTTACAAATCACTGTTAAAGAGTTTAGGGATAAAAAGATGGAATATGATGCATCCCTGACTTCAAGGGGGTTATATTCCACTGAGAAGATATGACTTGTGCACAAACGAGATACAGATAAAGTATTTTAGGGAAATTTGAAAAGGAACAAATCACTTTAAGTTTGCAGTATAAGGAAAAGCTTCATGAAGAACATAGTATCTGAACTTATGTTTGGAAAGGAGAAGGATTTCATCATATGGAGACAAGTAAAAATGCAGTTTAGTCATGGGAGATTTCTTTGTTGCAGTTCCATCATTTTTTGTCATATCCAACACTTGGTGATCCCATTGTGGGTCTTCTTGGAAAGTATACTGGAGTTTCTTGTTATTTCCTTCTCCAGTGCATTTTATAGATGAGGAAACTGAGGCAAAGGGGGTTAAGTGACTTGACCAGGATCACATGGCTAGTAAGTGTCAGAGGCCAGATCTGAACTCACAAAAATGATTCTTTCTGACTCCAGGCTGAGCATTCTATCCACTGATTGACCTAGTTGGGAGATAGCTTGTACACAAGACAACAAGCAGGAGATGGCAGGAAAAGAGAGGAGAATCTTTGACACACCCATTTGACTTAAGTAGGATGCATATAATGAAATGAAGTTATAAAGACAAATTTGAAGGCACCTGTAAAAAGCTTTAAATGCCAGGAAGTGGGTTTTGTATTTATCTCATGGAAAAGAAGTGAGCCACTTATAGTTTTTGAGTGGATGGTCAATATAATTAGACCTATCATATGGGAAGATGATGTTGATACCTGCATGATGGGTGGACTAGAGAAAAAAAAAACTGGAGGAAGGGAGAGTTAGGGGCTATTAAAAGAGTGCAGAGCAGTGATAAATGATGGCCTGAACTAATACTATGGCAGAAGAGTTGGGGAGAACACAGACTGATAAGTGAGACACTGTGGAGGTAGCATCAGGGACATGGGGCAATCAAGTAGATGTGGAAAATGTTGGAGGGAAGTAAAAGATAACTCTGAGGTTTGGCAGTAATGCTCTCCTCATTAACAGGCAGACAAAGTAAGGGAATGATGAGTAGTCTGGTATGGGACATTTGAGCGAAGTATGCAGTGGGCAACTAGAGATGTGGGATAGGAAATCACAAAAGACAAGAAGCAAAAGTTGAAATTTTGTGAGCAAATGAAAAATGATATGAAAGTGAAGAAAGAGAAGAAAAGATGGATGAGGACAGAGCACAAGAAACTACCTCTCTTAGAAGACAACAAGAGCCAATGAAGAGAACCTTGAAGTTCTGTATTGAGGTAACATGATACAGTGGACAGTGAAGTTGGAATCAGGAACACATGGGTTGGAATCCTGCTTCAGACATCTCTTACCTGCAGGACTGCAGTATATCAAATGAACCCATGGTCTTAGTTTCATCTAAAATGGAGATAATAGCACCTCTCTCACAAGGAATTGTGAAGAATAACTACAATATTGCATTAAAGCACTTGGAAAATTTAAATAATGCGTTAGTAATCACTGTTGGGTAGGTAGGAGGAAAACTAGAAAAGAGCAGTGTCAAGGAAATCAAGAAAGGAAAGAAACATATGAAGAAGCAGTTTTCAGGCAAAGACATCAAAGCTATCAATAGTCATATTAAAAATCCTCAAAATCCCTATTGATCAGAGAAATGAAAATTAAAACAAATGTTGGAGGTTGGAGGGGATGTGGGAAAACAAGGACACTAATGCACTGTTGGTGGAGTTATGAATTGATCCAACCATTCTGGTGAGCAGTTTGGAACTATGCCCAAAGGGCTATAACACTGTGCATACCTTATGATCTAGCAATATCCCAAAGACATGCAAAAAAGGGAACATAACCTATTTGTACAAAAATATTTATAACAGCTCTTTTGTGGTGGCTAAGAATTGGAAATCAAAGGGAAACCCATTAATTGGGGAATAAACAAGCAGTGGTATATGATTAAAGTGAAATTTTATTGTGCTAAAAGAAATGACAAGCAGGATGATTTCAGAAAAATCTGAAAAGACTTACATGACCTGATGCATAGTGAAGTGAATAGAACCAAGAGAATGTTATACACAGTAACAGCAATATTGTTTGATGAAGGGCTATGAAGAACTTAGCTAGCCTCAGCAATTCAGTAATCCAAGACAATGCCAAAGGACTAATGATGAAGTATACTATGAGCTTCCAGAGAAAGAGTTGATATTGATTGAATACAGACTGAAGCATGCCATTTTTAAAATTTGTTTTAGTTTTCAACATTCATTTCCACAAGATTATGAGTTACAAATTTTCTCCCCATCTCTACCCTCCACCTACCCCAAGATGTCATATATTCTAATTGCCCCTTTCCCCAGTCTGTCCTCCCTTGTATCACTCTACTCTCCCCCATCCCTTTCCCTCTTACTTTCTTGTAGGGGAAGATAGATTTCTATACCCCATTGCCTGTATATCTTACTTTCCAGTTCCATGAAAAAACAATTTTTTAAACATTTGTTTTTAGAACTTTGAGTTTCAAATTCTCTCCCTTCTTCCCTCCTCACCCATCCTCCTTGAGAAGGCAAGCAATTCAATATAGGTTATACATGTATTATTATGTAAAACACTTCCATAATAGTCATATTGTGAAAGTATGACTATATTTCCCTCCATCCTATCCTGTACCCCTTTATTCAATTTTCTCCTTTGACCCCGTCCCTTTTCAAATATGTTTGCTTTTGGCTACCTCCTCCCCGAATCTGCCCTCCTTTCTATCATCCCCTTTGTTATCCCCTTCCCCTCTACTTTCCTGTAGGGTAAAACACTCAATTGAGTATGTATGTTATTCCCTTCTTAAGGCAAATCCAACGAGAGCAAGATTCACACATTTCCATTCACCTACCCCCTCTTCCCTTCCATTATAGCAGCTTTTTCTAGCCACTTTTATGTGAAATAATTTACGCCATTCTATCTCTCCACTTTTCCTTCTCTCAATATATTCCTCTCTCATCCCTTAATTTTATTTTTTAGATATCATCCCTTCATATTAAACTCATGCTGTGCCCTCTGTCTATATATATATATATATATATATATATATATATCTTCCTTTTAACTACACTAACACTGAGAAAGGTCTCATAAGTTACAAACATCATCCTTCTGTGTAGGAATGTAAACAAAATAGTTGAACTTTAGTAAAACCCTTGTGATTTCTCTTTCCTGTTAACCATTTCATGCTTCTCTTGATTCTTGTATTTGAAAGTCAAATTTTCTATTCAACTCTGGTTTTTCATGCTACTTTCACTTTCTTTTCTTTCCTTTTATTTGCGTCTTCATATACAAAATGGTTAATATGCAAATGTTTTATATAATTGTATATGTATAATCTATATCTGATTGCTTACTATCTATGGAAGAAGAAAAGAGGAGGAAAAAAAATGATAGGATTTGGTGTTAAAAACTTTAAATAAAAATGTAAGAAAAAACATTTGCATCACTGTAGTCACTAATTCCAATGCTTATTTATGATATTTTCAGTCTCACGATTATTACTTAATAAACATGCCATCAATCAATCAATAAACACTTATTATCTACTATATGCCACCTACTCTATGCCCACTATGTGATAAGTTCTAGGAAGATAAAAGAAAAAAAGAAAATCCCTGCCCTCAAGAAGCTTCATAATATGATGGGGGAGACAAACAAATGTGTACAAAGCAAGTTACATACAGGATAAATAGAAAATAATTAACAGTGGGAAGGCACTAAAATGAAAAGGGATTGGGGATGTTTTCTGGTGGAAGGTAGGCTTTCAGTTTGGACTTAAAGAAATCCAGCAGGTCAGCAGTCAAGTCAACAGACATTTAGTAAGTGTCTATTATGTGCCAGGCAGTGCTAAGCACTGGGTCAAATAGTAATTTCTCTATGAAGATAATAAAGTTAATACTTCGATGAATCATTAAAAATCTATTATTGATTATGATTTCACAGAGAGATATTACTTGGATATTGGACACTACCCAGTGTTTTTAATTTGTATTGTTCATTTCCCCTAAAACTTAAAAAGCCCTTCTCTTATAATGGGAAAAGAACTAGACAAGAATTCAAGACACTTGTGCTTGTTATCCAGTTCTATTCTGAAAACCTGGGAAAATCACAATCTTTCTGAGTCTCATTTCCTCCATCTATTAAGCTAAGATAATGATACCAAATGAGCCTTCATTCCAAAGCTGTTGCAATAATCATATATTGTAACACTAATTCAGTACCAATAGAAATAGTAGCCAATTGCAAATTGTGTGTAAAAAAGTATTTCAGAAGTTAATTGAGGTACACACGAATCAGATATGATCCCTGCTCTCACAGATTTTATCATCTAATTGCATATAGGAAAGTATTTTAGAAAAAAATATAGTATTATACAAATCATTAAATATTTCAAGGAGATAGTGTAATTCAGTGGATAGGAAGCTGGCCTTGAAGGCAAGAAGACCTGGGGTCAAGTTCCACTTCTGACATAGATTGTCGTGTCATTCTGAGCAAATCATTTAAATTCTTGGTGCTCTGGGTAATTTTCACAAACTATTAGTTGAAGAGAAGGCAACTTTTAGCATTGGTTGAGGGATTCTTATATGTTAATGTTAAATAATTCCTTGCTTTGGAATTTCCTATACCAATGAAATTACAGTCTCCATCTCCTATTAAAGAACAGTATTTGGACTAGGTGCAGGGGACCTGGGTTCTGCTTATGGTCCTGCTATGATTTTACTTTAGGATGTTGGGTAAATAACATTGAATTGGTCTGAGATTCCTAATATGTAAAATGAGCATGTTGATCTAGATAATCTCTCTGGACCCTTTCAGTTCTAATGGCCAAATTTTTCTTCTGTCTCATTCTATATTCTCTGTTCAAAAGCCTGTTCCAAATCTAATATTATGTAGAGAGTAATTCATAAAGTCTTTGTATAATTTGAAGTTTTAGAAGCTTCAAACTGTACAAAGACCTTCAGGGGCACACTGTATCAAGTATAAGGTCCATCCTGGATCTAATGTTCCATTCTAACATCCCTCTACTCTCTTATACTCCATGTCCTAGGGCTCCTTATAATCCACATTCTGTGTTCTAAGCTTCCTTTCACGTAGAGTGTACTGTGTTTTATAACCTATCTCAGAGCTAACATTCCTGTTGTGACATCCCTTTCCAGGTTTAACATTCCATATAGCCATAGCAGCCACAGCAACAACTGACTTTTAATTAACATGTTGAAGGTTGAAAAATCCCTTACATATATTATGTCATTTTACACTATTAACTATTTTTACTAGAATAAGTTGCAGAGCATGTGCCAACTTGCTTTGATAAAGTTCCTTGGTGAGAGTTCCTTATATCAACCAAATCCTAGGTCCACTGTCTATCCCTTTCCTATCTTCACAACAAGCTATTTTAACTCTCATCTAATGTTCAATGAGCTCCATTAAAATAATTAATATTGGCAATTAATATATTCCCAACATGATATTTAAACGTAAAGAGTTTTGCCTATGCACTAATATATACTCTCTCATTTCTGGTCCATCAAGATTAGATGTCTTTCCATATTTCTTCACATATTTTTTTCTTCTCTTTTTCTCTTCTTTTCTTTCCTCTTCTTTCACTTCTCTTTTCTCCTTTTTATCCTTGCTTCTTTCATTGCCTTTCTTTCTTTGTCTTTCTTCCTTTCTTCCTTCCTTCCTTTCTTCCTTCCTTTCTTCCTTCCTTCCTTCCTTCCTTCCTTCCTTCCTTCCTTCCTTCCTTCCTTCCTTCCTTCCTTCCTTCCTTCCTTCCTTCCTTTCTTTCTTTCTTTCTTTCTTTCTTTCTTTCTTTCTTTCTTTCTTTCTTTCTTTCTTTCTTTCTTTCCTTCTTTCTTTCTTTCTGTTGTTAAAGATTCTCTTAGACCTTAAAGAAATTGATAGAGAACACGATGGATTCTGCCAAGTCCACACTTTCCTAGAAACTATATTTCATCATGCTCATGCCAGAAGTTAGATTTCACATTCATTGTTCCTAGAGTCTTGCATTCCAAGCCATTCATGTCAATACTGGAAGGAATATTAGAAGATAGCACATAAATGTAGGAGCCGGAAAGGACCTCAGAGATCATTTTGTTGAATCAGTTCATGTTTTAGTAGGGATATTGGGTGACTCATACAGTAAAATATTGGCAAACTGCCTAGGACCCATGTCTCCAGATTCTGAGTATAGTGCTTTCTCCATTGAAAATGACAGCCTTTCAGTCCTTACAGATTTAAATAAAAAATTCTCTATGACAATATTATTTTCACAATAACTTACATTTCTATAGATTTTTTCCAGGCTGTAGGTACTGTGGGTATAATGAAAAGGATGCTGGACTTAAAAGAAATAAATTTGAATCCAAGGCTTTCAAACACTTACTTAGAAGACCCACCTCTCTGCTCCATAGGGCTGCCTTTGCCTGTAACATCAATTAGTGGCACTGGGTGGTTTTAGAATTAAGCTAGGGAAAGAAGCAGGATATGGATCAATCTACAAATTATGAACTCTGAGGTCCATTAAGAACTCTGGGGTTCTTACCTCTTGTTTTATTTCTCATCTCTCTGGTCACACTTCCCCATATTATGCAAGACAGAAAAGTGACATACTTTGATCATGTGGTTTGTTGGAGAGAGAGTCACACACACACACACACACACAGAGAGAGAGAGAGAGAGAGAGAGAGAGAGAGAGAGAGAGAGACAGAGAGACAGAGAGACAGAGAGACAGAGAGAGACAGAGACAGAGAGACAGACAGAGAGACAGACAGACAGAGACAGAGACAGAAACACACAGAGAGAGACAGAGACAGAGAGACAGAGACAGAGTGCCACACATCCCTATGTAGAGCTGCCTACCTTTAACCTGACTCTTTACCCTTCTCATCTTCCTATACCTTTCTCCCCATACTCACCAGCACATACTCTGAGATTCAGAGACACTAGTCTCTTTACTATTTTTTTCAGAACTATTCCACCTCCTTACTCTGCATTTGCATTTCTCCTACCTAACATTTTCTACTTCTTACCTTTGTAGCCTGGCATCACTGGCATCCTTCACATACCAGTTAAAATCCCTCCTTCTACAAGAAGCCTTTCCAAACCGCACTTAATTGTCATCCTTTCCTTCTGTTGATTATCTCCAATTCATCCTGTATATAGTTTGTACATAATTGTTTTACATGTTGTTGCTCCCATTAAACGGTGTGCTCCTTAAGAGCAGATTCTTTTGCCTTTCTTCAGATCCCTAGGGCTTAGTGCAATGCCTAGAGCATATTTAGCACTTAATAAATGCTTATTGATAGACTGATGTGACATTAACCTCTCAATTACCCTCTAAACATCTGTGGGTAGAAGGAGGAAATCCCTATACAACCTGTTCCCATAGTTCAAACAAAGCAATAAGGGAAGGGTTATGTGGGAGTCTATGTCTAGGGACCCATATCTGGAACATAAAATATAGAGCAAGGAAGAGTATGTGGGAGGAAGAATATTGAAAATCATTCTCACCTTGTCAGCTCACCAGCCAAACTAGATTCTCAAAAGCTGTCCATCTCTGCATTAGGTATTTCTCTTCTTCACAAGTCTCACCTCTATCCCTGATCCAAGGTAAGAACCTCCTTTGTGTCTTTGGTCTCTGGTAGGCTTTATCACTCATTAATAGTCTTGGGCCACAGAAGTACAGACAGTCATGGTTGTCAAAGTCACAATCCTGACCACTCTGTTCTACTTCCTGGAAATCATACAGTACTAATTCAATAGCCACCACTGTTTCCAGTAAAGGTTCTAATGGAATTCAGAAGGCCTAAATCCAAAGGACAGAAGAAGGAAAAACAGCTAATCCTATATATTAGAATTTAGATTGCATGTCCCTCTAATCTGCTAGACTTACCTATTTATGGTGTCCTGATTCCCATGATCATTCACTCCCTATTTCTTCCAGTGATGGTAGGGGGAAAGGGCAATCAACATTTTGATGTTTGAGGATCATCAGAAATGCATCTCTCTGTCTCTGTATCTGTTTCTGTCTCTCTATCTCTGTCTGTCTCTCTGTCTCTGTCTTTCTGTCACTGTCCCCCTGTCTCTCTCTTTCTCTGTCTCTGTCTCTGTCTGTCTGTCTGTCTCTCTGTCTCTGTCCCCCTGTCTCTCTCTCTCTGTCATGACCATCATCATCATCATCATCACCTAAAAGCCAGATGGACAATAATCATTCAGACAGATAAGAGGAAAAGGCATCAGTAAGTGTCCCGAATGGAATTAAATTGAAGTTCCCAAGCGTAAGGATGTCAGGGACCTTTGTGATGGCGGCAGTAATGCTGAGAATGGATCTCCAGACTTTTTCTTCCCCATTTTAAGTGTTTCAGTGCCTCCTTGGGGATTATTGAAGATTTGGGGCCATTTTATTTGGCCTGGTTGTTAATTTTGAGAGGTGTGATGTGAGTTCAGTTGGAAGATGTAAAAGGTCTGTGAGTTCATTTATGTTTAACCTCAGTAAAACAATTGAAGAGGGGGAGACTGAACATAGCACACATAACCAGTGTGCACGTTCTCAAATTTACTTATCCAGCCCTAACCTCTTTGCTGACCTCCACTGTCTCACGTCCAACTGCCATATTAGGCATCTCAAAATTGATGTCCTGTAGAAATCTTCAATTCAACATGTCTAAAATTGAGCTCATTATGTTTTCTCTCAAGCCTTTCCCCTTTCCAATCTCTTCTATTATTTTCAAAGGCACCACCATCCTCACAATCTCACAGGGGTGTATCCTGGGTGTTACTTTCAATTTATGGCTATCTCTCCAATATTTAGTCTTTTATCAATGTCTGCTGATTTTGCCTTTGCAACATCTCAAGAATAAGCCCAATTTTCTCCTCTGATGCTGAAATCACTCTGATTTAGGGCCTTATATTTTCACAGCTGAACCACTGCAATAGCCCACTGGTTGGTTTGTCTGCCACAAGTGTCTCCCTACTCCAGCACATTCTCTATTCAGTTGTCGAAGTGATTTCCCAATGCGCAGCTCTGACCATGTCACTCCCCTACCGAATAAACTACAGTAGTTCTACATCACTTCTGGGATCAAATGTAAAATCTTCTGTTTGGCATTCAAAGCCCTTCATAGCCTTCCTCCCCACCCCACCCCACCCCCACCCTCACCATTCCAGTCTTCTTAAACTGCACATTCCTCTTCCAAGTGCTTTTTGACCCATTGACATTGGTCTTCTGCCTATTCCTCAAACAGGACATTGAATTTGATTTTTCAGATCAGGATATTTTCCCCGTTTATCCTCCATACCTAGAATGCTCTTGCTTTTCATTTCCACCTTGTAGCTTTCCTGACTTCCTTCAACTCACACTTTGTATGGGAAGCTATTACCAATCCCTTATAATTCAAGTGCCTTCTTTCTGTTGATTATTTCCTCCTGTAAGTAGCTTGTTTTTACATAGTTGTTTGCATGTTGACTCCCCCCTTAGAGTGTGAGTTCCTCAAGGGCAGGGATTGTCTTTTGACTTTCTTTCTATACCCAGCACATGGCTGGCACATAGTAGTTGCTTAATAAATGCTTATTGATTGACTGATAGAATGATAGGGGCAGTGAATAAGAAGAAAGTATTAATTTGAACTCAAATGTGAGTAAGAGATAAGAATCTTTCCATGAAAGGAGTGAGCCTTCTGAGAGAACCTTTCTCATGGTGGTGTTGTACGCCTGACTAACATTAGTACAGAAAGTGTACTGATTAGCCTGAGGACATGTTGGCTAGGGTCACTCTCAAACAGAAAGAATATTCTGACCAACACCAACCCTCAGAAAGAACAAGCAATGACAACAGTAGGTCATCACTTTGGAGGCAGAGGACAACAGTAAAGGGAAGGTCTTCATTTTCTGGGATCTACAGTCTTAAGAACTCAGGACAAAGAGGGACAGCCCTTCCCCACTCTGGGGTGTGAGTTTCCTGGGGAATTCTTGATCAGGAAAGGAAATTTTGGAAAGTTCTATTTAATAATCTCTAGAAATTATAATGTTTATCAATAATAATTTTATTGTTAAGTTTTCTCAGTTATTCATTTTGATACTGTGTCTTAATTAGATGCTCTGGATATCTAAGTCAATATCCTCTACATACTTATTTAAGTGATTTTCCTAAAGTGTATGAATGTATGTCCATGCCACTCTCCCACTTAATAAAATCCAGTGTTTTTCTATTGTCTTTAGGATCAAATATAAGCTTCCTTTTGTCTTTTCAAGCCCTTTACAACCTGCTCCCAATCTACCTCTTTATCATACTTTATTCCCCTGCCCACACTCTGTGCTGCAACAAGATTTTGCTTTTTTGTTGCTCCAACTTTTGTTTTGATTGTCTCCTATAACTGGAAATCCCTCAACCTTTACCTCTGCCTCATAGAATCCTCTGCTTCCTTCAGAGCTCAGATCAAATGCCACCTTTTGCATGAAGTCTTTCCTGATCCCCCTAACTACTAGTACCCTTCTCCCGCTAAATACTTTCTACTGATTTTATATGTTTTGAAAATTGTTTTGTGAGGATGTATACATCTGTCTATGTGTGTGCATACATACAAATTTGCACATAGACATACAAACAGATACAGACATATACACGATATGATTGTACACCATGCCTTGTCATCTTATTAAGTGAAATGATATGGAATAATATGAAAGAATATGATATAGTATGGTCAGATATATGCTGCTATATCATGTCATCATTAATGTCCTATGTAAATTATGTTATATTACATTGCATTACATTATAGCATGTCATATTATGCTATATTGTATTATACTATATTATATCACATTATATTATGTTATATCATGTTATTTTGAAGTATTATTTTATATTGTACCATGTTATATTATGCTGTACGATATCATATCATATCATATGGTATCATATCATATCATATCATAGTATGCACTATCATATGGTATAGAATCAAATCATATTACATTATATCATGTCTCCCTTGAAAAAATACAAGCTCCTAGCTAGTAGGTAGATCATTATTTTTTTTTCTACTCCGGCACCTAGAATAATGGGTGGCACGTAACAGGCACTTAGTAAATGCTTTTAGATTGATTGATTATTCGATTTATGGTTCTTGTCAAGTCTGTTAGTAGAGAATGCTCTGAATGGAGGCTTGAGCTGGATTGTAGCCTTCACATTAAATCTAAGTAGTGGTGAGGAGTCATAAGTATTCACTCTAATGCCTTGTGCAAATCACCCTTTGCTTAAAATGCAAGAGGATTGATTGTTTTTATTCTTAGGGATAAACCCAGAACTGAGTCTTTAGCATATGCAATTTTGTTAAGAAGATAAATTACAATGGAAGATTAAGAAAAAAAAAATGTCTCTTTCAGAAAAGGTAAAATCAGGGAGAGACAATTGAACTGTGAATCATATGACCTGGCTTCTGGTTCTGCTTGTGATACTGGGTGGTTATTTGACCTTCAGTAAGTCATTCTAGACTTCAGTTTATTCATCTTTAGGGAATGTGATGAAAGAAACACTTGTCTTGGTGTCTGAAGGACCAGGTTCAAGTCCTGCATCTGATAGATATGACTTATATAGTTCATATTGAGTCAGTTAGATGTTTTGATGTTCAGTTTGCCCATCTGTAATATGAGGATACCAATACTTTCACTGCTTACCTCCTCAGTTTCTTGAGCGGAAGGTCCTTTGAAAATCTCAAAGTGCTATAGAAATGTCTGAGTTAAAATACTCAGATACCCCAATACCTCAGATATCTGCAGTCTAATGGATGTGAATATCAATTCTCTCCAACAACACAGATTATCACCCATCAGTGCCTGCCCATTCTGGGCAATTCTTTTCTGTGTCCTCCCACATGTTTGCCCGACAGAGTCCACACAACATTCTGGAGGCCTTCTTTTTTTCCAAGCCAGAAGATACCGAGAGCACACTCAGGAAATTTCAATTATGATTTTTATAATTATAATAAATATTATTATTCAAAAAGGGGAATTTAATATTCTCTAAGGCCTTTTCCTTTCTTAACATTTTTGTGGCCTAACTTTCTATATTTTAATGTCCCTTTCAAATTTGATATATTATGTTCTAAGATAACTTCTAACCAAAATATTCCATGTTCTCATTTTCCTTTTAGGTCTGACCTTCCATGTTCCATGCCTTCTTTCTCTAATATTTTATGTTGTGTTATCTTTCTTGTTTGCAAGGAGTATGCAGTTCAATGATGTGTCCTAAGGGCTTATCGGTATTGTATGGATATGAACTTGTGTTCCTGAGAACAACTTGGGGCTTAGAACTAAAAGGGGACAAGTCCAAGCCCCTAATTTTACAAAAGAGGTTTTCCAAGGTTCAGAGATAGAAAGTGACTTGCCCAAGATAATGATATAGTTCTGTACCACATCTTCTGATTTTAAATCCATTAATCTTTCCACTATACCACTGAAGGGGAATATGACAGTTAGTTGGTCTAAATGCCTGAGAGAGCTTGGCAACATGTATTAAGAAAACCAGAAGATGGAGACTTAGAAATAAATCAAGAATACCCCCAACTGACAGGGTTATCAAACTAAGGCCCTCCTTGGGCCTAGAGCTTTTATAAAATAATAATAGTAGCTTCCATTTTAATAAGTCTTTTAGATTTAATAATATTATATATGTTATATGGGTCCTTCGATCTCATCGGTATAACTATTCTACAAGGACAAAAACTCAATGTATTCATATCACCTTACCCTGTGTGGCTCTTTTCTACTCACATCATTCAACAGCCCAACAAGCATTAATTAAGTACCTAGTATGTGACAAGCTCTGAGCTAGATATTATGGACACAAAGCCAAAAACAAAATAAATAGCCCTATTCTTGAAAAGTTCACTTACTGCTTACTGCTTATGAAGCTACGGGAGTGGGATACAATTTCTACATAAATAAATACAAACCATAAGTTTAAGAGGGATAGAGCATTAAATAGGAGGACCAAGCAAATTCGCTTATAGGAGCTCGCATCTCAATTCTAGGAGACAGAATAGATAGCACACTGGACTTACAACAAGACTTGAATTCATATTCCACATCAGAATCAAAACAACTCTGAGGTACCACATCACACCTATCAGATCAGAAAACATAACAAAACATGAATATGATAAATGTTGGAGAAGACGTGGGAAAATCAGAACACTAATTCATTGTTGGTCGAGGTGTGAGCTGATCCAACCATTCTGGAGAGCAATTTGGAACTATGCCAAAGGGCTATAAAATGTCTGTAACCTTCGAACCAGCAATACTGCTTCTAGGGCTATATCCCAAAGAGATCATAAAAATGGGAATAGGACCCACATGTACAAAAATATTTATAGCAGCTCTTTTTGTGGTGGCCAAGAACTGGAAAGTGAGAGGATGCCCATCAATTGGGGAATGGCTGAACAAGTGGTGGTCTGTGAATGTAATGGAATACTATTGTGATATAAGAAATGATGAACAGGTGCACTTCAGAAAAACTTAGAAAGACTTATATGAAATGATGCTGAGTATAGCAAGCAGAACCAGGAGAACATTGTATACACTAACAGCCACAGCCATCAGTCATAAGATGACTGATTTTGATTAACTCTTCTCATTGCAGGGACCTAAAACAAATTCAAAGGACTCATGATGGAAAATGCCATCCACATCCAGAGGGAAGAAAAACTATGGAGTCAGAATGCAGAATGAAGCAGATTGTCTTTTTTTTGTTTTGTTTTGTTCTTTCTTATGGTTTCTCCCATTTGTTATAATTCTTCTATGGAACATGACTAAAGTGAAAATGTGTTTAATATGAATGTAGGTGTAGAGCCCACAGCAGATTGCATGACATCTTGGGGAGGTATGGGGGAGGGAAGGGGAGAAAATTTGAAACTTATGGAAGTGAGTGTTGAAAACTAAAAATAAATAGATTAATAAAAATTCTACATCAGAAACTTACTAGTTATGTGATCTGAACAAATCGCTTGACCTCCATGTGCCTCATTTTCCTCATCTGTAAAATGGAGATAACAATAGCATCTACTTTCGAGGGCTGAAGTGAGAATAAAATGGGATATTCGTAAAACTCTTTGCAAATCTCAAAATGTTATATAATTCTTCTTCTTCTTCTTCTTCTTCTTCTTCTTCTTCTTCTTCTTCTTCTTCTTCTTCTCCTCCTCCTCCTCCTCCTCCTCCTCCTCCTCCTCCTCCTCCTCCTCTTCCTCCTCCTCTTTCCTACTGTTGTTATGTTAAAGGAAATTAGGAGTGCTAATTTTTAATTCTGCCTGAGTAGGGATGTGAAGAGAAAGATTTATACTACATATAAAGAGGTCCACCTCTGCAAAGACATGGAGGTGGAAAACAGAGAATCATGTATACAGAACATCTAGGAAGCTAGTTTGGACTGTCATGGAGAAGCCGTAAATGGGAAAATATGGAACATGACTATAAGGTAGTTTAGAACCTGATTGTGGAAGGCCTTCAATGCCATGATGAGAAATTTATATTTAATTCTGGAGGTAGTAGGGAATTGTTGAAGGTTTTGAGTGGTGAAGTGATATGAACATTTTCGTATTTGAGAAATATCAGTTTGGCAGCTGTGGAGAGGATGGATTGGAGAAGGGAAGGGGAGAAAGGATCTGACAAAAAAACAATCAGGAGGTTATTGCAACAGTCTAGGCAAAAAATAATGAAGCCCTCAACTATGAGGGTAACTACGTGAATAGAGGGGAAAGAGACAAATGCATGATCTATTAAGAAGGTAAAATTAGGAAGACTAGATCAGAAGTGAAGAGTGAGGGAGAAGAAAGAGGTGAAAATAACTTCAAGGTTATCCCATCTGCTCTGGTCCAAGGTTAAGGTCCAAGATGTAGAATGCTAGGTATTCTCCATGATGGCAGCCAGTTTAGTATAGGTGATAGAGAAGTACACAGTAGGGACTGATAAGGTAGGATGGATGGGTGGTATGATACAGATAGCAATAACAGGTTAGCCAAAAATTCAATTCAAATAGGGCCAGTGGCCAAGAGAGGACCCATACAAAATACTGATATGTCAAAATAGCAATAGTACTCCAGGATCCAAATGCTGGGAATAGAATTGGAGGTTATGGCCAAAGCTATAAATTGGACCAACAGGAAGCAAGTAAGCTCAAAAACATTGTTTGGGAACAGCATCACGGGGCCTGAGGCAACTCTTTTGACTCAGTGAGTTTGGCTGGTCTGCGTGTTTTTAAGCTAGTCAAAGAGGAGCTACCAAAAGCGTTCATTTTTTAATTCAAAAGATATTTATTAACTTCCATTGATGCAATTGGCACTGTGATCAGTACAAGAGGGAAAAAAATGTTAAAATATTACATAGTCTTCGCTGTAACAGACTATAAATTCTTAGTATGGAAATATAACACAAACATAGATACTGCAGGAACATCATCTGGTGGTCTGCCATGGTGGGTGATACTGGCTTCTGGCCTCATTATCTTTCCTAGCTGGAGACAACTGTCTTAGGGAAAGTGATGGATAGCTAGAGAGAAGAATAGGCCACCAAATAGTTAGAATTCTTTCCGTTTGCTAGCCATCAAAGATAGAAACAAGTAGGGGACAAAAAGAAAACACTAACAAAACGAAATCGTGGTCTGGCTTTGAAGACCAGTCTCCTTTCTTCAGAGATCATTTGATTCAGACTCGTCCTTATACCAGACTTGACCACACAGTTGTTAACCAATTTTATCATAATCATTGAGGCAGAGAAGATAAACTATAAGAGCAGGAAGGAAAAAAAAGTTATGGAGAATTGTTGTTGGGAGAGCACCAGCCTTTCCTCATACTCTGAGACTATGTAGGAAGTAGCTCAAAGCTAGACGAGCCCAGACCTCTGGGCTGCTATTCTTTAAATTGGCTCTTAGGTTATGGCTGTGATATTCAGGGAGAACTAGAACCTCTAGTATGAGGGTTTGCTGAGGCCTTTTCAGGGCTGTTCATTCACATTTGGTGTCTACTATCTTCACCCAATTTTCACCTGTGGCTCCAAGAAGCTGTAACATGTGCAGCGACCGCATCTCAGCAGATGAGCTAAACCAGATTGAGGTTGACTGACAAGCCTCAAACCTGTTGGTGAGTTAGTTAGGGGATATCTACCTCAAACAGGTAAAGACTTCCTCCTGGTGGAATGGGGGGATGAGAACAATTTGTTCCGACAGCCATGAAAACAGCTAACACAGGCACTATATGGAGCATTTAGAGCATGATCCTACATTGAAGATGCCAAGACCATTCCCTGCATCCCAGTCCATCACTAGTTGTCCTGATTTTTGTCTTTCCACTAGCCTTCAATGACTCTGAAAGAGAAAGTGCAGCTGATGACTTTGTGTAGCTCTACTTCCCTTAAATCCAATTCATGTACAAGTCAAGTCATCATTTGTGATATCATTGGTCCTCCCCTGAAGGAAGGACAAACAACAAGTCATGTTTATAGAAATGACTGATATAGAAATAAAAAGGGCAAAAATGATAGGTAGAACCTTGTTGTAGAGCATTTCAGTTCTTGGAATCCTCTTACTTCATCTTTTATTATGCATCGCTCTGTTTTACGTTCCCTTACGTTGTGTGCTTCTTTGGGAAATCTTGGGTCCTGGACTATACCATGAGCTGCCTGAGACTGTGGGCAAAAGTAATGGCAAATACTTGGTGCTGGTAACCCCATAGGCCAGGGTCAATAACAGTTGTTGTTGTTGTTGTTGTTGGAATTTTGATAGCCCAATCACAGCTGTATTTCTTCATAGTACCTTGTGTACCCTTCCTTTTCTCAGAACTCCTATTGTCAGCTGCCATGTCAAGTCTGACAGCCAGGCTTTTTCTGAGGAAGCCGCCTGTTCCTCAAAATGTCAGCCAACATCACCTTCAAAGCCCCTGGAGTTTTACTGAACTGAACTCTAGTCTGTACCCACAGTAGCCAGCAGGCAAGGGGCTCCATGTAGATGGCCTTGCCACCAGAAGGATGCATAAATCTCAGCATTGTAACCAGGGAGGCTGTGCACTTAAAACCACAACTCCACATCCATCTGAGTGACTCTTGCGTTCTTTATTAGGGAAATCACAGGGGATAATTCCTTCCAGTAAAGCGCACTCTGCTCTGCGATTCATTAAATCCTCTCCCTCCCACTCCCCCCCTCCTTTCCTCCCCCCACCCCACCACATTTGGAGCTGCCTCTCTGTGAGGTGCCAACTGTTTATTTTCACAGCAGTCTGAGAACATTTCTTGTCCTCCAATGGTGGTTCTAATGTAGACATTTTGGGGTTTTTTTCTCTGAAAGGAAGCCCTCCAAGCAACATTCTCATTAAATCTTTATTACTCCCTGCCAACCACTACCCTCCCCCACAACAATCCCAAATAAGTTATGGCCCAACATACCTCCTTAATCACAAGACAATCAGAAGTTTAAAGCAAAACAAAAACCATGCAGGCAGGCTCTGTCTGGGAAAACGATACAAGTCAGACTAGGGGATAAGAAGACCAGAAGAATGGGAGAGAACAAGAGGATTCATGGAGGAAGGAGAAAAGAGCAAAGCAGCCTGGGCGCAGTGATATCCTGACCTATTATTGCAGGAGCTCAAGATAATGTCATCACCAGAGGGGAAAAAAAATTGGTGGGGGAGGAGTGAAAGGAAATCAGGTAAGGCAAAGGTAAAGCTGGTCCAAGATAAGGTACACTCCCCAACCCTGGGGAGTTTAACTGCTATTCCCACAATAATTAGCTAGAAAGGATGTCCAGAAGAAAAGCATCATGGTGAAAGGATGCTAGGGTAGTTTTATCATGAGATAGTAGGTCAATGGCATACCAGAAGAAAGGCATGAAAATGACAAAACATGCTCCAAAGCATGTTAGTGCCCTAGGAAAAATCTCATTTCCTACATTACTAGTAATGGTTCTATAAGGAAAAATAGGAGATTAAAGATGCATATCCAGTCCCCTCTCATCCCTCCCCACAAAAATCCCCCATAATAAAATGAAGAGAGTAAAGGAACCATCTAACAATACTGGCTTCCAAATCTCTATGTGAAAAACTAACTGCATCTTTCTTAACTTTCCTATCTGGTTTGTTTAGTTGAAAATAACAGGAACAACAATTTACATAGTGCTTTAAGGTTTGCAACTTGTTTTATTACTTAAGTCATTTGACCTTCAAAACAATACTATGAACTGTTATTATCCTGGTTTTACAGATGATAAAACTATAGGACAAGAGGTTAACTGCCTTGCCAGTGTCAATGAGATAGGCAGTTATCTGAGGTAGGGTTTGAATTTAGGTCTTCCTAACTGAAACCTATATTCTACTATACCACTTAGCTGTCCCATATTTCTCTAGAGTTTACAAAGCATTTTCTTCATGACTCCACTGAACCTGGGTAATGAAAAGGAGAGAACTTAAATTGATCAAGGTGAGGTGATTTTCCCAAGGTCACTTTGCTGGTAAATGGTAGAGAGAGTCCTAGATCTCTGGGTCTTCCAGCTCCATAATCAGTGCCTTTCCTATTACACCAGATCATCTCTGATTCATATTTCTACACCTGCTTTATTTATCTGATTGCCAAATAGAACCACATAAGCACTTTCTAAGATTTTTGAATTCACATCATCTTCCATAAGATTTAGGAAAGCTTCAGTAAGAGGAAATGTGGACTTCCTGGGATCAAATCCTAGCTTAGACACTTTCTAGATCTCTAAGTAAGGCAAATCACTTAGTCTCTCTCAGTCTCCATTTCTTGACCTGTAAAATGGATGCATGCAGCACTTACCTTACCAGGTTACTACAAAAAAATGAAAATTAAAAGGTTTGTAAAATATCTTACAAATCTTAAAAGTAATATTTAAATACTACTTTGTTGAGTTACAGTTTCCACTAAGATCTCCTTGGTATACCAGTGTCCCCTAGTTAATCCTGCCTCATGTCAAACTTAATTCTCTTTTGCTTCAATTTCTACTTTTATAATTTAAAACATGATTGCCTTCATCTTCACAGCAAATTCTTATCACATTTTCCATGAACTAGATATATTTATTAACTGACATTTCCACATATCTATTGAATAAAGATAACAGCTGTTCAGAGTATGACCCTAAAGTCCTACAAAATCCCAATACTTTCTGAATCATTGCAGAATGCTTAAATTAACTTCAGTATATGTATGTTGAGTATACTGTGTTAGGAGACACATTTTGGAATATTGATTAGAGGTTGGGCTTTGGACTTAGGAGGACTAGGGTTCAAGTCATTTCTCTGATACATAATAGCCTTGCAACAATCTCTCAGTACCTCAGGCAGGTAAATAATACAGGAAGTCACAGATCAGTCGCTTACACAGTTCTTTGAAGTCGTAAAATATTTTGAATATACAGTCAATCCTCAACTTTCATTAGAAAATGGTGCAAAAATAAAAAAAAAACATAACAAATATGGACACATTGAATCTATGGGAAATAGGGAGTTAGGTTGCTGCAACAATCAAAAACTGTAATCTTTAGCTAGAGGTTAATGAAAATATTTTTCTGCATACAATCCTTTGTAACAAACCACTAATTCTGATAATGCGCACTTTTCCTAACTCAGTAACCATCAAAAAAACTATAAAATACAGTACACAAAATAAAATTGGTAACATGCAAAACATTTTTTTCTCACTGGAAATTCCCTAGAATTCTGTGAACTTTTGTGCTGTCGTTTCAATAAAAGGGAGAAAGAAAGAAAGAAGGAAGGAAGGAAGGAAGGAAGGAAGGAAGGAAGGAAGGAAGGAAGGAAGGAAGGAAGGAAGGAAAAAGAAAGAAAGAAAGAAAGAAAGAAAGAAAGAAAGAAAGAAAGAAAGAAAGAAAGAAAGAAAGGAAAGAAGGAAGGGAGGAAGGAAGGGAGGAAGGAAGGAAGGAAGGAAGGAAGGAAGGAAGGAAGGAAGGAAGGAAGGAAGGAAAAAAGAAAGAAAGAAAGAAAGAAAGAGAGGGAGGGAGGGAGGAAGGAAGCAAGGAAAGAAGGAAGGAAGGAAGGAAGGGAGGGAGGGAGGGAGGGAAGAAGGAAGAAAAGAAGGAAGTGCACATTTTTATACTTTGGAAATTGGTAAGCACTATGAATCAGGGCCTGATTTATTATTTCGATTGTTTAAAATTAAGGAAGTGATGGACAAAAATGTTAGTAATGAAGATTAAAGTTAAAAGTGTGTCATCTGTTCATTTTTCAAAGAGCCAATATTTACCTGCACATCCTTAGCATAAACCACAGTATAAGAGGTGAAGAAGGAAGAGGATGAGGAGGAAGTAGAAGCAGTTGATAGTAGAAAATAATTTGGCAGTAAAATGGAGGAGAGAAGAAGGAAAATAACTTCCAGTGACAACAGGATAGAGTAAAAAAAAAAATAAGAATATGGAAAAAATTTTGTGCATTTGGGGACAGCAAGGTAGAAGGCAGTAGATATTGACTAATGGCAGATCAATCCATCAATTAATTAATCAGTCAAAAAGTATTGTTTGTAAAAGCGCTGACGATTTGACAGGAATTATGTTAGATACTGTGTATAAAAAGACACAAAATATTTCCTGTCCACAAGTAGTTTGAATTCCAGTAATAGAAAAAGAAAGTACACATATAAGTGTATACAAAATACATGCAAAGTAAATACAGCCTCAAAGGGTGGGTGGTATTATAAGTTTGAGGGAGAGAGGGAAACACTTCATGTAAAATATGACACTTGAGCTGAGCTTTAAAGGAAACCATGGATGCAAAGAGGAAGAAATCTGGAAAGAATGCTTTCCAGGGTTGGTAGACATGTTAAAGAAAAAAAAAAGCAAGAAAGCAAGGAAGTAAAGAAAGGCAAACCCCTAGAGAAAATGGAAGGAAATGGAATTAAAGTTCCAGGTTGCTTGGCTAATCTTGGCAAACAGAATGGTCTCTTCTTCCATTGAGACAAGAGCAAGACAAAGGGGCACGAATAAAGATATAAGGTTTTCAGAGTTATGGATCATGGAGCCCATGACAGATGTCTTTTTTTTTTCAGTAAAGTAGTGTTCGAGATCATTTGCTGAAGAGGGTATAGTAGTGGCAGTGACTTGGGGAGCTTCGGGAAAGAGACAATATTTTGCAACATCCAGATCAAGGTGTATGTCTGAGAATCAATCAAGGAAGATTACAAAGATTGGCATGCAGCCAAGATGGTCTATTTGAGATTAGATAACATGAAATTCCAAGAACCTCAGCTGGAATGTCTGATTGACCATAATTTAGCACTTTGGGAGTAAGAGTAGAAAAGTCATGTGGTAGGGGTAAGGAGAGATGAGGATTACTAGGGAATGAATAATGGAAGAAAAACGGGGCAAGGAATGCAAGGGTTGATTACAGTATGTCATTGACTTAATTGACTATTGATTCAATATTATAAAGGGTGCAAAGGGAAGATATAATAATAATAATAATACCTAAGTAGCACTTTAACATTTTCAAAGTATTTTATATGTGTTAATTCATTTGGTCCTCACAACACCGAAGGGTAAGTGCTATTGTCATCCCCATTTTGTAGCTGAGGAAACTGAAATAAAAGTTAAATGACTAACCCAGGGTCACACAGCTAGTATCTAAGGCCAGATTTGAATTCAGATCTTCTTTATACACTGTGCCATATAATTGCCTAAGAAGTAGCAGAGGAAAGGAGCATCTGAGTCAGGAGATGTCAGTTCTGCATTAGAGAGATGACGTGAGCAGGAGGTACAAGTTTTCTAACCACTCAAATGTGCAATAGCTATTGATCAGGTATTTCATTGATTAGGGCAGAGGGCCAATATGTCAATGGGGGTAGCAATTAGGAAGGTGGAGGTTGTTGTTTGTCTTTTCATTCTCAAAGGGGACCAGGACAGCAGGAAGATGATGCTATGACTTGCAAGTGAATTGAATGTGAGGAAGGGCTATGCAAAGTCACCAGGCTCACTCTCACCTCCAGAGCCCTCTGGGTCCAGTGTCAAGATATTGATAGATCAGGGTGACTGGAGATGGCCCCGGATGCAGTTGGAGACCTTGGCCTTTTTCAATTAGGAAGGTAGTATGATGAAGCAGACCATCAGCCCTGTATCATATTGATAGGGGCAACTTCTGTTTCTCTACACCATGATCAAGGAGCTGGTGCTAGATCAGGAGCCCTTGCATGGCCAAGATTAGGCCATGAAGTTCCAGGCAGCATATGGCCACTTTACTGCACTGTTCTTCCCTTGATCATTGGCCAACCTACCAATAGAGTATGTCTGTGTAATTTCCTCCCACTTTCTCATCCCAGGCTGGTCTTTTCAAGTGTTGATGTACTCAGTGGATCAAGCATTGGCATTGTGCCCATCTCTGCCAATCTTCCTGCCAATGCCCTCTTCAGTTGTCCTCTTCCTAGCTGGGCATTGACCCTCCCTGTACCCACTCCTCTGGGAGGGAACTCAGAATTCCGATAACATTCTGGACTTCTGGCCAACCTTCCCCTTCCTAATAGAAGAAAGTACAGCCCTTCTAAGTTCCCCGCCCTACAGGTGGACATTAATGCTCACACCAATCAGATGATCGGGGAGTCATCTCATACAATCATTCTGTTAAGATGGAAGGTCTCCATGCCTTGCCATCTGCCCTGACATTTCATTCTAAGATCCTCCAGGCTTTACCATCTGCCCTGCCCTTATGCTCTCTAGATCCCTGATACTGCCATCTGACCTGATGATGCATCCTTTATGCCCTGGGGCCTTGCCATCTGCCCTGCAGCTTAGCACTCTTACATATGTTCTTTCCCCTAATTAGAGTGGGGACTCCTTAAGAGCAGGCACTGTCTCGATTTTCTATTTTTTACCTCAGTGCTTAGCATGTAGTAAATGGCTGGTAAATGCTTTTTCATCCATCTGTCCATCTGTAATCACAGAACAGGAAAGGATCTTAGAAATCATCATCATTGCTAGCATTTATTTCTCTAGCACTTTAAGGTTTGCCCAGTGATTTTCCTTGATTATCTCATTTGATCCTTGAAACAAACCTGCAAGATTTGCTATTATTATCCCCCTTTAACAGACAAGGAGACCAAGAAAGAGGTTAAGTAATTTGCCCAGATCCCACAGATGACATGCATGTCAGCGACACGCCTTGAATTTAGGTCTTCTAGACTCAAAAGTCTGATATTCCACCTATTAGATGTTTGACCATAAGATTATAGATTTATAGTTGGAAGGAACTTCACAGGTCATTTAATCTTAAATTTCATTTTACGGTGAGGAGGAATAAAAAAGGAGGACCACACATGGTAAATGACTCATGCAAGATATCACAGCAGATGATTGCGAATTAGAATTCAGGAGACCCATGTTTTTCCATATTACAACTGTCTCTCTAGGGTGATTCTGGGGCTTTGTCCTGCACTGGGACAGTGGTGTCAGGGGACATCTCTCTCAGGTCCAGGACCCACTTCCTCTTATCCTTGTGGGTCATTTGAAGCTATAGATAGAATAAAGTGCTTGTTTGCTCAGAAGGTAATGGTAAGAGGCATTGTAGTCTAGTACATAAGGGACCAGACAGCCTTAGAATAAAGACTTGGTTTGAGTTCTGCTTTGGACACATTCTAACAATATGAGCAAGGGCAAAATACGTTCTTAGACCTACACTCCAAATTGCCTTTTGCTCAAGCTTTGTATTCAGAGAGATAATAACTATCAAGACTGAGATTTAGACCCAACCCTTCCGACCCCAGATCTAGTTCGTTTGTTGTTTTTTTTCTGCATTATGCAACTAGTGGGACTCAGACCTGCTGGTCACAGACTGGAGAAAAAAAAATAAATGAACGTATTCAGGCTGGGTAATGAAGATACAGCTGTAGCCTCAAGTGAACAGTAAGGGAGGGAGGCTGGGCTGCACCCCCAAGGGATGCAGACTCATAGGAGGCAAGAGGATAGGATGCAATGGTGGTCTTTGAGAAATGCTTCCCTTAGGGTACACACATTCCCAGCCCAGGCCCTGGCCCAGTTCCAAAGAAGGAAGCCCACCTCCTATGAAAGAAACTGGGGCAACAAAGAGCATTCAGGTCTGCCTGTCCCTGAAGAGACCACTATAAGGTCTCAGAAGCATGAAAACAGGAGAGTAGATGAAAGGCTGAGCAGGAGAAGGAAAAGACATTTTTTTTTCTACTCTCCTACAGACTTCCTGCCCTTCTGTCTTTGGGAGTAGTCCTTCTTACTCACTGCTGCTTTCTTGTCTCTGATTGGCAAGGGCCATAGTCTCAAAACTGTGCTTATGCAAACACAAACACACACACACACACACACACACACGCATACAAAAATACAAAAACATGCACTCTTTTGGCGGGGCAGGGGAGAGTAGGGGTGGAGGTAGGGGGAGACACACACTCAAAAGGTAAAGGCAGTAATTCAAATGAACACACTGTCACACACATATTCACATATGGACCAACACTAATACTCTCACATACATACTCCAAAGGACATGTACTCTTACACATGCACAACCACAAAGCTTATGTGCAACCTCATTCACATTCAAACACCCACATACACACCTTCATGCACACACTAGATCATTAACAGTCCAAACATTCACATTCAAACTCTCATCCATCTCCTCTCACATTTAATCACAAACTTATAAGTATAGATATACGAGTGAGATATAAGCCTCCCCACACATACGAGTATATATACACTTATACACACATGCACACAAATACGCTCATACAAACACACATATTTATAAACCGGAAATGATGTATCAGTCCTCAACTATCACTGTATGTTAGTTTGCTCTCAGAACTATTAGCTATTCTGGTACATAATAGGGATTTCACTTTTGCTAGACAGGAGAAGGTGTAAAGGGCATCATAGGGTAGTGGGCTAAGCCCTAGACTGAAGCTTAGGATACCAGGATCAGCTTCCCAGCTCATTTTGTAGTATTGGCTAAGTCACTTAAGCTTCTCTGAGACTCAGTTTACCATCTCTGTACAAAGTGGGAGGTTGGGGTGGGTGGCAAAGGGGGTTTGCACCAGATAACAACTGAGATGGCTTTCAGTGCTAAGAATCCTAGCCAAAGTAGTAGACCTACTGCTCTCTGTGTCCTTGGAAAGTAGTCCAAGGAGTGGCTCTGATCACAAGTTATGGAAACTCTGAAGTTTTTTGGATCTCACTAAAAAAAAAAGTTTTGAAATTCAGTACTGTCAGGGCACCCAAAGCTCCACAGAGTCCAACTAAGGTATTGGCCACTGCAATGAAGGAGTGTCTTTGGCCAGACAGAACTGGGACTCCCCAGGGACAGCCCCCATTTGTAATCGAGCCAGCTCCCCACCTTCCCAGCTTTCACCATGGGGTAGAGTAGCCTGAATAAAAGATTTTTGTTTCTTTAAAACAGCAAAGATGTAGGACACAGGCTGTGTGTTGACTCAGGGGCAGCCGAAAAGGATGCATACTCTGCAAAGGAACCTTGTGTGTCCAGAAACAACAGTAAAATACATCACCTGGGAGGTAGCCCATGGGCTGCTTTAGGATGTAATGGGCTGTCTAGCCCTGGAAGTGTTCAAGGGAAGGCTTCAGAGGATGATGGGCGATCTATAATGTTGTAAAGGTTAATGCTTCCTTCAAGTAGGGGTTAGACTAGATAATGTCACCAACTCAGAATAATAATAGCTGACATTTATATAATGCTGTAGGGTTTAAAAGGCACTTTAAATGTGTTATCTCATTTAATCTTTTTGTTTAAAATTTGATTGACATCTTTATTTTATTTATTTTTTTACATCACGATCATTTTTTTAGATATCTCATTGAATCTTCACAAGGACATTGGATCTCCTGGGACAGAACTAACTACTCCACTCTTGTGATACCCATTTTACAGGGAAGGAAAGTGTTAGTAACTTGCTCAAGGTTACAGAGCTAAGTATGAGAGATGATTCAAACTCAGGTCTTTGCTGACTCTAGGTCCAATGCTTTCTACCATGCCTTACTGTCACTAAGGCAATCAGGTCATACTTATACTATGATGTAGTAGAAATGCCGACCCTGGAACAAGAGGACCCAGGTACAAATCTCAGTTCTGCAATATACTGCCTGTGTTGACTGGAAGAACATTTCTGATTTCAGTTTTCTCATCTGTCAAATAATGGTATTAGAATACATGTTCTCTATGGCTTCTTCCAGGTGTAAATATTTCATCATTTTTAGCTTAGAAATTAAACTATCATTATTTCCATTTTAAAGAGAAGGAAACTGAGTCTTAGGGAAATACCCAATTTTCTACAATTAACAAGTGGCTCAAATCTAGCTATTTAACCCAGGTCTTTGATTTCAAACCCCTGATCTTTCACTTTACAATAACAAATAGGAAGAGAACTAATGTATCATTTGTTCCAATTTACTCATTTTATAAAGAAAGAAACAGGTATTATGAAAGTTCAAATGACTCATCTAAGGTTACACAGAAGTAAGAGTCCAACACAAGCATATTTGGACTCCACATCCAGTGTTCTGCCCAGTAGGCAATTACTTTTGAAGTCCCATCCAATCCTGTCCAATTCTATGGATTTATTTCCAATAGCCAAAGATAGCATGGGAGGTAGAAAGACTGGCTTTATAATGCCTTCTCGTCGATGTGTAGAAAGCACAAAGTTGATACGAATAGAAGTCATGCCTGATTAATAATTCACAGCTTTCAAGCAAACTTTAATGGGTCATGCTACAAGGGAACTGAACCAGACATTGGGAGATTCAGGTTCACAACTCTGTGAATCCCTGGCTGTATGACCTTGAGTAAGTCACTACCTTGATCTGTTTAAAAAAAAAAAGCGGAACTAAATATTCCCTATAGGTGCTTTCAAGTTCTGGTATCTTAATTCTGAAAAGAGAATAAAAGAATGGAAAGTTGAATAAATTCAACTGCAGTTTTGGCATCAGAACTACTGAATTATAAGGAACTTTAGAGGTGACCTAGTTGACTCAAAATGAGTATATGAGTCTCGTATTTACAAAAGTATGACCAGGACAGAGGGCAACTGGGTCTCAGTCCTACCTCCAGCATTCTATATTTTACAGTCTGATGTGTGTTCTAAGATCTTTCCTTGCTCTAAATGTTTACATCCCATATTCTAACATCTCCTCTAGATCTAATAATATATAATTTTGTATAATGTCATATGCTATAAAATCCTGTATTCTTAGATCTTCTCCAGTTCCGACAGCCCATGACTCTTGAGTTCTAAAATGAAAGGAAAAAACAAAGACACTCTTTCTTCAAAGGAAAGTCTGTGTTGTCAAAGAGGGAAATGAAATAAGAATGGTGAAACGAGGTAAAGTCAATCTCTTTGGCATTCTTTCTGTGGGTGGGCGTTTCAACAAAAAAAAATGACTATCTGGAGGCTCTACAAACATTGACAATATGTGAAGCAAATTAATTAATAACCCACTTGCTGCTACCAACTAAGTATTGGATTGAAGGACTCTCCGGAGGGGAAACACATGATATACCCTGAGTCATCATTTGGGCTTAATGAAATTTTGAAAATTAGTGCTGAAAGCCCTGTACTTCAAGATGCAAGAAAATTCTCCTTTGAGAGTGCTAGTAAAAAAGAGGAGATAAGAGAACGGGAGGGGAGAAGAGGAAAAGGAAGGAGAGGAGAGGAGTGAGGAGGGGATGGGAGAGGAAGGAGAGAAGAGAGGAGAGGAAAGGGAAAAGAGAGGAGAGGAGAAGAGAAGGAGAGAGGGCAGAAGAAAGGAGGAAAGAAAGAACAAAAGAAAGAAAAAACAAAGAAAAGAAGAAAGAAAAGAAAGTAAAGAAGGAAGGAAGAAAGATAGGCAGGCAGGAAGGAAAGAAGGAGAGAAAGAGAGAAAGGGAAAGAGGGAAGGAAGGAGAGAAGGAAAAAAGGGGAAGAAGGGAGGGAAGAAAGAAAGAAAGAAAGAAAGAAAGAAAGAAGGAAGGAAGGAAGAGAGAGAAAGAAAGAAAGGAAGAGAGGAAGGAAGGAAGAGAGAGTGGAAGGAAGAAAGGAAGAGAGGAAGGGAGGAAGAGAGAGTGGAAGGAAGAAAGG
>CM053625.1:302310446-302361451 GCA_028646595.1 Phalanger gymnotis
GAATGTTAGATGCTGGGAAAGAGGCATCTGAGACCACACAATGTCAGAGCTAGGAGGCTAGGCAGCAGCATAGAATGTAGATTGTGTAAGTTTTGAAAATTCCATGTAAATTAGAATGTTAACACTGAGAGGCACCTTAGAAAATAGCATATCAGACTCTGGGGGAAACAAATTCGAGAATGTGTTGGAGAGGACTTTAGAACTAAGAATTTCCAGTTCAGAGGGCACATAGAACAAAGAACCTATGAGAATGAAAGGATCATAGATTTAGATCTAGAAGGGTTCTTAGTTGCCATCAAGTTTAATCCTCTCACTTTACAACTGAGGAAACTGAGGCTATATATATATATATATATATATATATATATATATATATATATAAACGTGCATATATATATATAAACGTGCATATATATATATATATATATATATATATATATATATATATATTATCATTCAATCTCTTTATACCTAATCACAGCCCAGAAGGGGAAATGATTTGTTCAGGGTTCTATAGCAAGTTAAAAACATAACCAGGAGCAATGCTCAGGTCTCCTAATTCCTATTGAGTCCCAGTATTCCTTTCACTCCTCAGGTCTGAGCCTCTCTATCCTTGCTAGTTAAGAAGCACAACAACAACAACAAAAAAGCTTTGTATGTGGAGCAGCTTGTGCCCAAGATAGAATTCTAGAGTACCTTTGGTTTGACCATACAGATTAGATAAAAAATACATACTCTATGTTTCAGGAAGGGGAGGAGAAAGGAAGGATTTATTTGCCAACTCCATCACGTGCTAGGTCACTGACTTGGTTGGACTTGGCTTGTGCTGTCTCAGGAACTGCTTTTCCCAGCTCCTTATCTAGGGCCCTGCCTTTGTTATAGCAACCGATATAAATCCCCCAAATACCAAGGGAGGGAATTCCTGCCTGGTGTTATCACTGTGAAATTTCAGAATATTATCTTAAGGGACCAGAAAATGTTCTGCCATAGGGCTAAGGGATCAGCAGCTCAAAGCCCCAGGAGTGGATATTGTTCTATTCTCTCTAAGGATTTAGAAGAAAGAGCAATGAAATTTAAAATGTAAAAGTATGACATGGAATGGCAGTTATGTCATTGGGTGGATAGAGAACTGGGCTTGGATCAAGAAGAGAAAACTTCAAATCCTACTGGAGATGCTAACTAGCTATGTGACCCTAGGAAAAATGTTTAACTTCTGTGTGCCTTAGTTTGCCATATGTAAAATGAGAAAAATGCTATCACCCACCTCTCTGGGGTCTTCTGAGGATAAAATACCACACTGTGTGTGCAGTGATTTGTAACTCTTAAAGAACTATATAAATGCAAGCTATTCATTATCACCATCATCAGCATCTTCATCATCATCATCATCATCATCATCTTAATCAAGTTCTCAGAAACCTAAAGGGAAAATTCATGATTAAATAAATCGGTAGCCTTTATAGAGAAGACCCTACCATTAAAAGTAAGAGGCATGGGACTGAGTCCTTGATCTATTACTTGTCAGTTGTTTGACCTCAGATAAATCATTCACCCTTTCTGAGCCTTAGTTTATCAACCTGTAAGATGGGGATGAAAACAAAATAAAAAACAATGACAACAATAAACAACAAAAACTTGAAATTATCTGCCTCTCAAGACTGGTATGAAGATGACATGAAGGAATGAAACTGCAGTCTTCTTTATAAATCAAGAAAAGAAATAAGGTGTTAACTGGTTTATTCCCCATTTTAGTGGAGTTCCGTGACAATTATCATATCATATACCTGAATTAGAAGAATTAATTTTATTAGTCAGACATTTCCAAGGTCATTGACTTAATAATGGACTCTGCTGTTCCCACACACCTCCCTCCATCTCCCAACTCCCAGCATTTTTACTGGCTGACCTCCATGTTGGAAACCCTCCCATCTCTCTCTCTGTCTCTTAGCTTCCTCGGCTTCCTTAGAATTTCAGCCAGTCTACTTTTGTCAGAAAGCCCTTTTCGATCCCCTTAATTTTGGTGCCTTCTCTTTGTTGATTGTCTCCAACTTTGGTATATCTTACTTGTGAATAGTCATTTGCAGGTCGTCTTATTCATTACCCCGTGAGCTCCTTGAGAGCTAGGATTGCTTTTTGCCCTTCTTTGTACCCCCAGTGTTATTAACGAAGGACAACAACCAGCTGTCACGTTTAGTACAACAATGCCTTGGCACATAATAGGTGTTCAATAAAGGCATTTGGACTTGACTTGTCTTATAAATTGTTAAATGAGCTGAGGCAGTCCCTACTCCACTCTGGGCCCCAGTTTCTTACACTGTAAAGTGATAGTATTGTGTTAAATGATTCCTTGTACTTCTGAACTGCTATGATTCTATGATCTAGGGGCAGCTAGGGGGCACAGTGGATACTGTGCTCGGCCTGGAGTCAGGAAGACCTGAATTCAAATACCCCTCAGACACTTACTAGCTGTGTGATCCTGGAAGAATCACTTAATTTCATTGACCTCAGTTTCCTCATCTGTAAAATGAGATGGAAAAGGAAATGGCAAGCCACTCCACTGTCTCTGCCAAGAAAAGCCCAAATGGGGTCACAGAGAGCTGGACATGACTGAAGAAAAGGACTGAACAACATGATTCTAGGAATTTATTGTACCTGGATCATAGCAAAAATGTATCTGCTCTAGAGAGGCAACAGAGTGAGTCAAATGGACCAATAGTGTGTATTGCCACATTTTTCCTAGGGATAATGCACCTCTTCTTATGCAAGACCATCCCTAGCTTTTATCTTCTTATTATCTCCTGAATTCACTGAGTCTAGAGCAGGTGAGAAGACTCAAAAGACTGTTATAATAATCAAGACATGTAACTACCACAGTCTCAGTACACATTCCCAATGATGTAAGCTGGCCAAAACTGGAATGTGAAGCTTTTAGAGGAAATGGGTTCCCCATCTCTGCAAATCTTCAAAGGGGAGGCTGGATGACTTCTTGTCAGAAGGATGCCTGCTTCAGCTACAGGTTGGACTGGAAGTCCTTTGAAGCCCTTCCAGATCTGAAGTTCCAAGGTTCTGGAGGGGAACTTCATTGGAAAGGCTCTTAAGCTCAGGAAATCTTCGCATTAACAGCAATAAGAAGAAGCATTTATTAAGTACCTACTATAAGCCGGAAAACAGACTAAGGGGCTGGAGGGATGAACTCTGACCCCAGTGCAGCTGCCTATAATCACATGAGGGTTTTAGTGAAGGGGCTAGGAGTAGACAAGGCATGAGAGAGGGTTTGGTGAGTTGGGTTGGTCCTAAAGCACCTAAATGAAATAGTGGCAAGAGGGCTGAACTTGGAGTCTGGAAGACCTCCATTCAAATACCGTCTAATCCACTCACATCTTGGTCTCAGTTTTCTCATCTGTAAAATGTGTATAATGATATCACTTCACCAAGAGGATTATTGCAAGGATCATATAAGATCATATGTGCTAATCTCTTTGCAAACCTTCAAGTGATACATAAGTGATAGCAATTATCATTACTGAGTTCTTAGAAAAGATACTTTAATTCTTTAGGTGAGAGCTAATGAAACTCTGAGGAAGTGAGTCAGTGCCATGATTAGGCTGGTTTCCACTTATCCAAAGGTATTGTGTAGCTCCTCCTGACAGCCTCAAAACTCCCATCCCCTCCAGCCTGGTTCTTTGCACCAGCAGCCACTCTATAAATGCTGTAAAGTTTCCAGGCATTACTAAAACTTCAACAATCTTCCTCTACCCCCATAGAAAACTAGTAGGGTTCACTATTTTTTGTTTGTTTAAGCATGTGGTTCCATATACACACATATGCATGTGCTCATGTGTATGTACATGTACACATACACAGTACACACATACACACGCTGCTTTAATTAGCTTTCTTTATTCCTGAGTACATCCTATTATAGTCACCCAGATAAGAAGATAATGACTCACAGCTTCAGGCCACTTGAAATAACACAAAATGCTTTTCTCACACCTACAATGGGGCATTGGCATTTCCAGTATTACCCACCCCACCCCACCCACCCCCATTTTACAGATGATGAAACAAAAGCACAAGAAAGATAAAGTGACTTGCCAGGAGCTCCTGGGTCTGACCCAGCTTGGTGTGGGAAGCAGCTCTTCTGTTCCCTAATCCTAATTCAACTTTTCCTGCTTGTCTTACAGGAAAAAGGGAGGGAGCTATACCACCTGGGATAGACAGACAGTTCTTAACACCAAAATGATAACAGAGTCAAATGGACCAATAGTGTGTATTGCCACATTTTTCCTAGGGATAAAGCACCTCTTCTTATCATGTAAGACCATCCTTAGCTTTTATCTCCTTATGCCTGCACAGGTGCAAGGATTTTTTCCCCACGCCCAAAACCTCCCTCCCCTTCACAATCTCTTAGGTCTGCATGAACACTGGAGCCTCTTCCAACTCTATATTGTAATATCCTTCCCATTTCTAATATTCTCTGGTCTATAATTCTAACATTCTCAGTATCCTTCCAGGTTTAAATGTATTTTTTTTTAATTTAATGTTGTATTTTTCTATGTTCCTTTAAATTCTTATTCTATGTTCCTCTAAATTCCTATGAATATGTATATGTGTAAATGGTTGTTTCATCCCTCACTGTCTTCAGTTGAGGCTTATTACATTTTAACCCCCCTGGGGTTCTCTGGTGCCCTGAATGTGTTCTCAAGTCTATTTTCTATGCCATAGGTTCAAGCCCTTATAGTAGGCATCGCCCTCCTCCATTGTAGGAACCCAGTCACTATTTCCTCAGTTTCAATTAACCCCTTAAAATTGAATTGGCTTTGAAAAAGCTATATTTGCTTCAAATATATAGCAAGAAAAATCCTACAAACATTTCTCGACAATACCTTGGAAGCATAATTTCCCCCTATACCACCTCAGTCTTGGGGAAAGCAAGAGGAAATAGGTGCCTGGTTTAGCTCAGTTAATAAACAGTAGCAGTCCCACCAAGTTCAAGTTCAAAGACCTGCCCCCACGCCCCCCCTCCCCCTGGTGGGGGGGGGGTCGGTCGTGGGGAGGCGGGGTGTGGTTAGCATTGCAGATCTTCAGCTGCTGGATTGGCCATAATACCAGGATAGGGTTCACTGGGTTGGAGATTCCACTCCCTAAACCTAGACCAGAAAGAGGACAAAGGAAAAGGTCAAAATCTCCGATCTGTTTCTGGGGTCCACAAGGCCTGAAGGAAGGGGGAAAAGGGAAGGAGGCCTAAGAGTCCTTCCTCTTTACTTACTCTACTGACAGTGAATGAGAGAAGGGAGAAAAGGAAAGAGAATAAGCATTTTTATAGTGCCTACTATGCGCCAGGCACCATGCTAAGAACTTTACAAATATTATCTAACCTGATCCTCACAACAACCTCATGAGGAGAGTGACATTATTATCCCTATTTTACAATCAAGGAAACTGAGGCAAACAGAAATTAAGTGACTTGCCCCAGTCGACACAGTAATAAGTATCTAAGGTCTTCCTGACTCCAGGCCCAACACATTATCTATTCCACCTGTGCCCACCTAGGGGCCTCCAAAAGAATCCTTCACCCTCAAATACAAATGCAAAAGAAGTTCCAAGAATGCTCAGTCAAGAATTTATAAAGATATAGGCAGTTCTGGCTGCACATACAGTGGAAAAAGAATGCTCTCAACAAGGAGGTAGGGCAGCACAGAATTCCATTTCACGTTCCAGTTATCCAGGCTCCCAGAAACAGATCCTTACAGATCTTCCAGGAATGATGCCATCTTAGATGATCTAGGTATGTGCCAAATGCCCATTACATGTGAATGGGGGAAAAAAAACCTATTCAGCACTTACTAGATGTCTAGAATTCTGTGTGAAATGATGGGGGTGTGAGTAGATAGGTAAGTTAGTCCCTGGACTAAGGGAGGCTCACGTTCTAACAGGGAGAAAGGACACATATAGGAAGGTCAATAGCTGAGTAGATGAAATATCTCAGTGATTCTCATGGTAAACTGGTTAAAAAACAAGGTAATTTTCTTAATGTTTCTATTGATAAAAATCATATATGTTTTTGATCTTTAGCCATCTGATAGTCCCAAGGATTTCTGTGGAAAGAATGTTCTTTAACGTGTCTTCAGCATGTGTGGATGATCTGGGGGATGTGGTGGGATCAGCTAAAGAGACAGTTGTTAGGTCTTGGCTCCATTAGGATTTCTCCCCTGGACCAATGACTGTGGGAGAAGCGGAGCTGGTGGTGGGAGATGGGGATGTGGGTGCCGGGGGCAATGCTATTTTCAATATCTATTTCCTCACTATAATTAAACAATGTGGCCACTTTACTCAACATTCAAGCTCAGAATCTATTAGGTATTTCAGGTGTGTCAAGCCCCAAAGCATTGGGCTTGAATGCAACTACAGAAGGTTGCATGAATTATTCTCTCTTATATACTTGGAATAAGAAACTCTGGAACTCAATATGCAAATATATTCAAATTACATGTAAGTCATGCTACTTTGGGATTTTTAAGGGGGAAAAATGTATGGCAGTCATAAGTGAAGGGTACTACCAACTCTAGGAAATTATGTCTCCTAAGAATAACATTTCCAGATGATGTTATATCATCTTAATCCAAAATGCCAAGCTGGACATGGTGTCTCACTCCATTATGTAATTTCTTTTACTTGAGAGGCTGAGGCTGGTGAATCTCTTGAGCTAAGGAATTCTAAGCTGTGTAGGCTAGACTAATCAAGTGTCTGAGCTAAAACCAGCATTAATATAGTAGGGCCCAAGGGATTAGGAGGCCACCAGGTTACCTAAGGATGTTTTAGGTAACAACCTTGCAGACCAGGTTGGAAACAGATCAGCATCAAGGTTCCCACAATCATCAGATTGGGATCAGGTCCATGAGTGGCTAATGCGTTTCTAGCATGCATGAGAAAAGAAAAACCAAGACTTAAAAAGAAAAAGAAAAAGAAAAAAAATGCCTGTATTTTCCTAGGGATCAAGGTAGATAATCCAATGTCCATTTGGTTTACCATTAAATAGGATATCTTAATAGGTGGTGAGTGCTCCACCACTGACAGGCTTCTAGAAAATATTGAAATGAGGAATCTTGCATTGGAAAGATGTGAGATTTTTAACTCTAGGATCCTAGGCTGCTCTGAAAGTGGGGCTTCAGCCATCTGCAAGTTGAGCTTATCTTGCAGCCCATTTTATGGACATTTGCCTCTCCACTCCCACTTCCTCTCACCTGATCGTGCTATGCCATATGGCTTAATCTTAGGGTTCCTTTTGCATTCTTGGGGAGGGGGAAAAGGAGAGGAAATCCATGCTGCTGAAAAACCAAAATCTTAACACTTTATGGAAAAAAGATATTTAGAGTCAAAAGTTCAAGTCTTAACTTTGTCATTTGTGTGCTATTCGGCAATAATATCCTTAGAATCAGGAAAATTGAGTTCAAATCCTGCTTGGGGTACGAGTTGTGTGACTTGGGCAAGTCATTTAACGTCTCTTAGTTTCCTCATCTATAAAATAAGGATAATAATAGTGCCTACTTCACAGGTAGGATCAAATGAGACAATAAAGTACTTTGTAATCCTTAACATGTTACAAAGCATATTGTTATCAATGTTGTCATCTTCCTCCTCCTCCTCCTCATCATTGTAGTCAATTTCTTAGTAAATTTCTATTTAGTAAATTATTTCTCTTCTCCGATCGTCAATTTCACCAAGGTAAAATGAGAGGGCTGAAATCAATTATTTCTTAGAGGGCTTAAAAATCTATGAGAATACAATGTTAAGAGCTCTGTATTGGTCACCTGAAGACTCAGATTCTTGTTTGGCTCCTAACAATAGCCAACCGGTACATAAGCATGGGAACAATGCTCATTGACTCTGTACCTCAGTTTTTTCACTTGTAACATGTAGGAGCTGGATCAGAAGTAGGAGCTCTTAGTCTCTGGTGGCCTGGTGGATCCCTTCTCAAAATAAAGTTTTCAAATGCAAAAAAAACTGCATGGAGTTACAAAAGAAACCAATAGAATTAATAAAGTTATTGAAATATATACGTAGGTATATATGTGCATATATATATGTATATATACACATATGGTATAAATATAATCTTCATGGGACTTACCATCTAATAGGATGAGGTATACACATAAACATAATTATAAAATAAAATCAAAAGGCTAAGTGCATGAGAGAAGTATAGCTTGTTATGTTAATTCAGATGAAGTAATGACACTTTCACTTTGGGGAAACTAAAGAAGGCATCATGGAAGAAATGGCATTAGATTTAGGTCTTGTTGTTGTGAAATGGCGAATTATAGTAGAGTATCAAAAGACGAAGGTGGGGAAGGAAAAAGAGGGCATTCCAAACTTATTTTAATTCTTATCAGATTTTACCTGGATAAAAATACCACTGGGTGATCAGAGGGAGGGGCCCTATAAAATATGTTCCCCTCCCAATTCCCAACCTTTTGGGATGGCCCTGGGCCCAGGTCCCACAACCAGTAATAATGGTCTTGGATAACTGTACAAAGCCAGCCCTGACAGATGTTGGTCTCTTTCCACAGCTCCTGGAAGCATAAACAGCTCTTTAAAGAGAATTGCATAAGAGGACTGAAGTTCTTTTAATTTTAGGTGTGACTTTGAAACAGAGTCAAGGAACAAAAGACTGGGTGGGCAGGGATCAAAGTGAGTTTAGTCACTGGTCTCTGAAAGGATTCTTCCATCAAGACAGTTGCTGAAATTCATCTCTCACCCCTTTATTACTAGGTTTTCTTCCCTCCCCCACCACCGCCACTTCTCCTTAGCAAATAAATAATCTTCTATTTTTATTCCCTTCTCTGTCTCTTGTCCATCCTGAGAGTCATATCCTTCCTTCCCAAATTGGTAGCATATTGTTGGATTGTTTTGTTCGTTCTTAATTTAAACTGAAGGAACCTAAGAAGACAGAATGTTAGAACTGGAAGGAACCCTTCAAAGCAATATACTTTAATCTCTTTACTTTACATGGGAGGAAATTGAGGTCCAAAGGAGAGAGGGGACATCCCAAGGTCACCTAGGAATTAATGGCAGGGTCAGGGCCACCCCATGTTTCCTGACATTTGCTCTCATGCACTTTTCACCATGCCATTCTGCTATTTCATGTATTTTGGAGGACATCCCATAGAATGTTTATTAAGTACTTTGTAAAAATAAGGCACTTAGGATTCAAAGACCAATAGAAAACAGTTTCTGGCACCAAAGAAAGAGGAAGAGACAAGGTAGTACATGCAGACAAGTTAATCTGAAGTACTTTGATTACACTAAGATTTTTGAGACACTCTTTTTTATACATGGCAAACTTCCCACTCATGATCTTTTCAAATAGATTAAGGAAAATTTCTTAAAACCTAATTTATACATTGTGATTACATTTTGGGCCTGTTGAATGACTGACTGATTCTATGACTATGATATGACTATCAACTGAGGTGTTCCCCCATCCCTTCCGTGACACTTAACACTTTGTGATTGCATTTTGGGCTTTTCAGAGTGTCTCATCAATTTCATATAGAAGTCAGTTATCTTGTAATTGATTGAGAAAAATCAATCATACTCTGTGGGCCTGTGGATAAAAACATCGAGTCAGTCCAGGAGTGGAAAATTGCAGTCTTAAGAGCATTTTGTAGAGGAAGATGTTTGTGACTGTTCCAGAGGTCAGCAGTGGGGTTGGGTATGTTAAGTCCTTCCTCCCATGACTTATATCATCAGAGAGACTAAACAAGTAGGAGATAATTTGTTGAGACTGTAGATGAGATGTGCCAAGGATAGGTGGATTTAGAAAGGTAGTTAACTGAGGAAGGAGGAAACTTCAGTGAAAATGGCCTCTCATGGCAGTGATTTATAGCAGAGGAAAATACTGGCTATAGACTTATTTATTTATTATTATTATTATTAGGTGAGGCAATCAGGGTTATCTAACTTGCCCAGGTCACACAGCTAGTTAGATATCAAGTGTCTAAGGCCAGAATTGAACAGAAGTCCTCCTGACTCCAGGGCTGGTACTCGATTTGCTGTACCACCTAGCTGTCCCCTGGCTGTAGACTTATGAAAGGACTTTTGAATTACCTTTTAGGCACACACACATATTTCCTGTATTTGTCTCTAACTACTATTATACTCCAAATTTGAGACCACTCTTCCTGTGAACACTGTGTATATTTAGAAGAAAGTATATCCTCAGTTTTGGGGGATAATGTAGCATACCAATTATTTTTATTGTATTTTCTTAATACATTTTTTAATAAAAGCTTTATTGTAATGGGAAGAATATTGGAAGTGGGGACTTGTAAGCTACATTAGTTAGGAGTTGTAAAGCACAAGTTTGCCCCCTAGAACCCTGGAGAAAGTATCAGCAACCCATTAGGAGACTTACCCTTGAAAACAAGTGAAATTTGGGGGAGAAGTTAAGAGGAAGCCTTAAAGATCTATATAGTAATAGAAAGTAATTTTAAAAGGGTCAGAGTGCTAATAATTATGGGCAGGTAGTGCGTAGAGCATGGAAGGGCCTATGAAATAGAAGAAAGTGAGTTGTGCTTTAAAGAAAGCTATGGATTCCATGGGGTAGGGTTAGAGGATTGAGTGCATTCCTGATCTGGGAGACCAGTTGTGCCATGCATTGTTTGTTTGTTTTTGTGTGGAGGACAGCTAGCAGAATAATTTGATTAGAACACAAAATACACAAAGATAGTGATAGAAGTTATGTTTGAGAACACTAAATATTTTAGGGTAGATAATTAGTTTTACTGTGGAGGAAATATGGTACCATTGAAATTTTGAGTAGAGAGGATTACTTGGACAGATCTTTCTTTCAGTGAAAGAATAGCAGTTTTGTAGCTTCATGGAGGCTGGATTAAAAAGGGGAGAGATGGGGGCAGCTAGTTGGCACAGTGAGTAGAGCACCAGCCCTGGAATCAGAAGGACCTGAGTTCAAGTGTGACCTCAGACACTTGAGACATTTACTAGCTGTGTGACCTTGGGCAAGTCACTTAACCCCAACTGCCTGGCCAAAAAAACAAAAAAATAAAAGGGGAGGGAGAGATGAAACGTAGGAAAACTAACTAGAAAATCTTCGCAGTAGTTCAGATGAGAAACAGTAAGGGTCTAAGCCCTCATTGTGTGAGCTGACAGAAGGGGACAAATGGTAGAAATATGGTAGAAGATAAATCATAAAATATTTAAATATGATATACCAAACATTCTCAATTTCTTCATGACATTCAGGTTCTTAGATGATTAAAAAAATACTCACTGAGTAGGTGGAAAAAAAGAAAAAATACAACTTTTTTTTTTCATTTTAAAAATATGTATTTTTTGGTCTCACCCTTGCTTTCATGATGGTTAAAGTAGGGAGGTTTTGAGCAAAGGGAAGTTCAGTGTTATGGCATTGGATCCCAGAAAGGAATAGACTTGGGCTGTTTTATTGCACCCATGGTGGCATGGACTGGAAGAGAGTCATGAGGAAACTTGAACTTGAGGGAGAAAGTAACCTCCACCCTTTGCAGGAAATATTCCCTTCTATCCCCCATGTATTAGTGCTCTAGGACAAAGTCCAATTTATCTCATGCTAATTAGGGCTTTGCCTCCCCATGATTGTTCATGATGTTCTCTAGGCCTGAGAAGCTTGTCTCTGATTCATCACTGTCCCCCTCTCCAACTTCTGCCTTTGGCCATCCTACTGTATAGGAGTAGTGTCACTGTATCATGAAAGAGCTTTGGATGTATAGTCCGACTTAGGCTCGTATTCTAGCTCCAACCTTTATGAGGTATACAGCATAGCAATGAGCAAAGTCATCAGTGAAGCTCATTTTGTCTATAAAATGGAGATCATATTTCTTACAGGACTTTTATGAGGAAAGTGGTATGCAGACCTTAAAGTAATATGTGCTCTGTAGAGTCTGGTGTTTATATACACACATAGGTACACGCATATAATACATGTAATATACAATATGCAACATATGCATATAACACATGTATATCTATACATTAAAACTAATAAATATATACACATAAACATGCATGCCTGTACACAAAGCATATTGTAGAAGTACATGTGCATATATGAAGCAGCTAGGTGGCACTGTGGTTAGACTGCAGGGCCTGGAGTCAGGAAGACATCCTCCTGAGTTCAAATCTGCCTCAGATAATTACTAGCTGTGTGACCTTGGGGTAAGTCACTTAACCCTGTCTGCCTCAGTTCCCTCGTTCTTAAACTAAGCCGGAAAAGGAAATAGCAAACCATTCTAGCATCTTTGCCATGAAAAGCCCAAATGAGGTCACAAAGACATGAACACAAATGTAACAAGTAAACAATACCATGTACATGCACACATATATATGTGTGTGTTGGTCCAGACCTAATTTCATAGGTTAGGTATAGGGAGCTCTACCAGAGAAGACTAGTACTTTCTGAGTATGTAATTCATATTCTCTGAGAATTGCTTGAGGCCCCGACAGCTAAAGCAACCCAAGTTGCTCACAACTGTAGGGCAGGGACCGTATTGGAGGAGAGGTCTTCTAGAGTCTGAGGCCACTTTTTTATCTGCTACATCACACTGCCTCTCACTATTACAAATATGAGCTATTATTTTTGCTGCCCATCCTTGTCAAGACTCAGTTCATAGACTATCTACTACAGGGAGTCTTCTCTGATCCTCTCTGCCTTTAATTTTTTAACACTTTATGTATACTTCTTCAGTTTATGGGACTACTGGAGTATATATAGTGTCCTCAGTGTAGAAAATTCCCTCCACTGATGCACATTGTAAGTCATCTATTACTTTGCACATAAGGTCTAAGGTGCTCATTGAGACACATACCAATTAAATGATTTGCTCAGGGTCACAAATCTAATAAGTATCAGAAGCTGGATTTGAACCTACTTCTTTGGGACTCAGAATTCAACCATCTAGCTACATTGTCATGCTGTCCCTCTTATAGCTTTGTTACCTTATTCTTTAATAAGAATTCTAATAGTTCCCATTTTATAGAGATTTCAAGTGTACACATACATGTATACATCCACACATGTGTCTATACATGTGTGCATATACACAGAACATGTATGTATATGTGTGTATGTGTATATGTATGTACATATATACACACACAAATGTATATAACCAACGTAGTCCAAGGCTGACTACGTCATTCTGGTTGAGTTTTGAGAATGGAATAAAAGGAAATACCTATAGTCCATTTAAAATATAGAAAAGGAGGTTTTCTTAGTCAAAGCAAACAAAGGACTTTCAAAGCAAAGATAGGATATTCCTTGGGGAAATGGTTAATTCAGCTGAACAAATTTTGCTAGGATTGATCATCTGCTGCCGAATCATGCTGCTGCTAATTTCTTGTGTAAAGGCTAAGGGTCTAACCAGAGCTGTGTGTGTGTCTGTGTGTGTTGTGCACCCTTGGAATGGTGTGCATGGGCCTTTTATGCATGTGGGAGTTAGCCTCTTGATCTAATTAATCCTTATCTTTAGGATTTTTTCAATTCATTTTAAAGAAAATAATTAGCTCTTACTACATTGTCAAGGATTGCGGTATACAATCCCACTACCACAACAACCCTATGTATGGAAGGTGGTATTTATATACCCATTATATAATTGAGGACACTGAAGTTCCAATTAAAGGGCTATGAAATCATGAAATTACTTACCCAGAGTCACACATCTATTTACTACCAGTCACTAACATATAGATAGAGATTTCTCTCTCTCTCACTCTCTCTCTCTCTCTCTCTCTCTCCCCCTCTCTTTCTCTCGCTCCTCCCCCTCTCTCTGTCTCTCTCTCTTCCTCTCCCTGTGTCTATCTATCTATCTCTTCATCTATCTACTATGTACATATTCAGGAATATTGTATCATTCCCCACTAGCTTATGGGTCCTTTCAGGTCAGTATTTTCTATTTCTTAGTCATTCTTTCTCACTCCTGAAATTCCCTGTCTAGGGCCCTGCATATAGGAGGTGATTGATAAATTTGTCTTAGATGAACAAATTAATGAATGAATACTTTGTAAAGCATTAACCTTCTATTTTCTTCTTCTTTGTGTTAAGCAATTAGGCTAAATTATTTTGTCATCAGTGTGACTGGTTGTGTAAGAAGAAAATTTATTCTGCCCTAGATAGCAAGAGATAGGAGGAAACACGCTGCAGTGAAAAGACTCTTGAGCTGTCTGACCTAAGTCTTGAATTTGAGTTACTGCTTTTACCGCTCCCTTGCTATGTGACCTTGAACAAGCCGTGTCACTTCCTTGAGCTCTAGTTTAGTCCATTGTCAAAGGAGGGGGTTGGGCTACATGACCTTTAAGGCCCCTTCCAGACTTAACATTCAACTGCTCTAATACTCTACGTTCTAAGTTCCCTTCAAGCTCTGACAATCTATGAGTCTTTAAATGAATTTTCAGAAACAACAAATGATTTCTTCCTCCATTATTTCTCAGGGATGATTGACTTTGTTCTTAGAGTCCCATGTATTTGTTTCTCATAAGGAAAATGTAACAGCCCAAGGTGGCTTATTTTCAAAGGAATAGTGTGAAAAAGCCAAAACAAAAAGAAAAAAAATTCACCCCATAATCTTTTCTTTCCTTTCTTTGGGTCACAGATATTCACTTAATTCCAGGTATTTGCACCAGGGAAACGTGGAAGGATGACATCCAAGTTGAAAAAATGACTGCCAACTGCATAGAGAGATTGTAAACAAAACCTCCGCACCCATCTCTTCTTTGCTGGGGCCCCAGTGAACAGCTCAACTCAAAGGGAACCAGGCTGTCTTGGGAAGTGAAGACAAACACAGAATCCCAGTCTTCTAAAAGTTTGACTGGGTACTCTGTTATCTTGCAGACTGCTTCCTCAGACTGAATATGTAAGTGCCTACTTGCTCCAAGCCTTCAACAGCCACAGCTCTGAAGTAGATTTTGCTAAGTACAGCAAAGAAATGTTGTATAGTGGGAAAAGTGTGGTTATGTTAAGACAGAAGACCTAAGCTTCATGTTTGCATCTGAAAATTGCTAGTTTAGTGACTTTGTAGGAGTAACTTCCATTCTCTGGGTCTCAGTTTCTTCATCTATAAAATAAGGACTCTGCAGCAGATTGCTGAGACAATTTATTGTTGTCAACAGATTTTCACTAGCTGGTCTCTAAATTCACTTCCGTCTCAATGTTTTATATTCTGAGTGGCACAGTGAGGCAGGTAGGTGATGCACAGGTTAGAGTGATGGGCCAAGAGTCAGGAAGACTCATCTTCCTGAGTTCTGTGTGACCTTGGGTAACTCACTTAACCCTGTTTGCCTGTGAAATGAGCTAATGTTTCTACATCTTTAAAATGTTTCCACATCTGTAAAATGAGGTAATGAAGGAAATGGCAAACCATTCCAATATTACTGAAACCCCCCCCCCCAAAATGCAAATGGAGTCATGAAGAGTCGGACACAACTGAAAAGAATTGAACCACAAAGTGAGTAATTGGAAATTAGGTCAGCAAAATGTAAGTCATGGCTCAAACACTTAACTAAAGTGTGATCCTGGGCAAGACACTTGAGCATCCCATGGCTCAGTTTCTTCATCTAAAAAACTGGGTGAGTGGACTCGGTGGCTGCTGGAATCTGTTCTGCTTTCAAATCTATGCTATGATACTTCCCATCTATCTCTAAAATCTTATGATTCGAAGAAAGATCACCTGAGCAGGTCAGTTGGAGCCTAGACAAACATTCTTTCTTCATTTTATTGGACTCTGCGAGTGTATTTTCAAAAGCCTGAAGATTCCAAAATTCAGTCAAAAGTAAAAATAAGTAATCACAGTTTCCATTACTGTAATGCTTTCTGCCTGACAAAGTACTTTACAACCATTATCTCATTGGAAGACCACAATGGCCCTCTGAGCAAGGCAAAGCAGAGATTATTATTCTTGCCTTACAGAAGTCCATTCTCAACAACTACTTCTTGCAAAAAAAAAAAATGGCATCAACTTCTCTAAGAAAGAATAGCTAAGAAAGTGATTGTGAGGGGATAAAAAGGGTAGTAGGAGCATAGGTGAGAACATGAGACTGAGCTACAGGAGAGATGATTGTCAGTAGTTTTAAGAAGTTGGCAGGGATGGGTAAGTTTGAGCATGGATTCTTTTTTGACATAGGGAAACATGAAGTTTTGGGGTTCCTTGAGCAAAGAAAAAAGCATTAGGATATGGAACACAAAGTTAAAATGGTAAAATTGGATGAGATCTCAGAACCTAAAATATCAGAGCTGAAAGGGGGACCATAGGATACAGGTCATTAGAATACAGAATTTCAGAGCTAAGAAAAAAGACCTTTAAGTGTTTAAGTTCAGAACATATGGAACCTGTGTTTGAGTTATATTCTCCTAATGTTATTAATACACATGATCCATACAGGGCCCTGAGGTGGGACAATGAGATAGGGTGAAAAATGGCATCCTTACCAAAATATTTAGGGCATCTCTGTTGTGGTAGCAAAGAATTGGAAATCGAAGGGATGACTATCAATTAAGGAATGGCTGAACAAGTTGTGGCATACAGATGTAATGGAATACTATTGTTCCATAAGAAATGGTGAGCACGTGGACTTCAGAAAAAACCTAGAAAAACTTACATGAACTGATGCTGAGTGAAGTGAGAACCAAAACATTGTACACAGTAACAACAACCTTATGTAATGATGAACTATGGTTGACTTAGCTCTTCTCAGCAATACAATTACAATGATCAAAGATAATTCCAGGAGACTCATGATAGAAAATGCTATTTACATCTAGAGAAAGAACTGTGGTGTCTGAATGTAGATCAAAGCATATTATTTTCCCTTTTTTAATTTGTTTTTCCTTTCTTGTGTTTTTTTTCTTTTTGTTCTAATTCTTCTTTCACAACAAGATCAATGTGGTCATATCATTAATATGATTGTATATGTATAACCTTTATCAGATCGCTTGCTGTTTTGGGGAATGGGAATGGAAGAGAGGGAGAAAAATTTGAAACTCAAAATCTTATAAAAGTGAATGTTGAAAACTATCTTTACATGTAATTGGAAAAAAAAATACTATTAAGTGGGGGGTGGGATGGCATCTTTCTTTTCACTCCTCTAATTGAAATTAAGCATTTCCTTCAATTACAAACAACCCACCGCCCCTCTGCTTTTAAAGGGGGTTTACTGGTTTCTCCAGAGTACCAAAATAGTCTATGAGACAAATAAAGTTAAGAACTGCTATCTTAATGGAATAAACATTGGTCCTTCCTGTATCAGAGAGAAACACAATGAAACCTGAGGGTTTCATATAGAATCTCAGTGCTAGAAAGGGCCTTATTGAATCATAGAGCAGAGAAGGTAATATGAGGGGGAAAAAGAATGCAATAGTTAGAAAATGAAAGGCTAATACATAGAAAGCACACTGGAATTCAGTTCAGGAGATCCTGCTATAAACCCCACCACTGACATCAGTTGCGTGGTTATAGGGAAGTTAGCTATTATATCAACAGGGCTCAGCAGAGTGCCTGGCACATAGTAGGTACATAATGATTTAGCTAATTGGCTGATCTAAATTCCTTGAGCCTCAATTTCTTCATGTATAAAACTGCACTGCCTACTTCCTAAGCATTGTCATGGGGAAGGTGATTTGTAAACTGGAAAAGATTCTAGTGAGATATGTGTTATTCTCCCCAAAGCCTAAGGATCTCCACATGTGAAGTTTGGCCCATCCAAGTATTAAAAGGCAAACCTTCTGATCCTGGCTTTCAGCGTTCTCTTGAATAACATCTAATTTAAGCATTTCTCATAGGCCCTTTAGGTTAATTTACCAGAAAAAACAAAAGTGAATAAAACCTATTAGGCCTTTATTTTTCCAGCTCCTTTGAAATGATTGAAAGTGGATGTTTCCATGAGGCAACATTGATAATGCATTCATCATTTCAAGGTCTTAACCTCTTAAGTTTTTCAAACAGAATTAAAAGAATTCTGAACTGCTAAATAATTGCATTACAGGTAGAATGAAGAGAGAGTGAAAAAGCTTCTAAAAGGGCTCTCATTGATTTATCCCTCTCAGGAGCAGCACTTTTCACAGCTCTGGTTTCAGGTGGTCATTGCTGCCCTCAAATCCGCCACCTCCCTGTTCAGCCCCTACTTTTGCTCATTTGGATAAAGAAACCTATTTGCCTATTTTTCTGCAGGCTTGCCTGGTGAGTTCTCACTCAGTAGAAATGCATGCAAAAGGCTGACAGGCTTCAGTGCTCAAGTTTAACCCCTGTTCTCCCTATTAAGTTTGGAAAGAGACATGGAATGTTTAAATTTCAGAGGTGAAGGGGGCTGCAGATGGCATCTGACACAGCCTCAACTTGACCAAGCCTCTCCGACTTTTCAGCAAACCAGACGGGGGGACATCCAATTCATGCTTGGAGCCCTCTAGGGAGGGGGATCCCACTACGCATCTGGACATCTCTTTTTGTTAATAAATTTTCCCTTGTATTGAGTGAACATGCCTCCTTTGGACTGCTTTTCAATGCTGCTAGTTCTTTTCCCTCGGGGCCAAACAGAACAAGCCTACTCCCTATTTGACATGACAGCCCTTAAAATATAGAAAGACAGCATTTCTGTTCCTCCTTTTTATCCTCAGATGGCATCATTTTGAGTCCCCTTGTCATCCTGGTCACCCTTGTCTGGTCACATTCCAGGTTGTCAAAGTCCCTTTGAAAATGTAGCACTCATAGCTGAGGATGATTTACCAAATAATATTACAGATATAGGCTGACCAGATTAATAACGATGATGATGATGATGATGATGATGATGATGATGATGATAAATATAGCATTTATATAATGTATTAAAGTTTTCAAAGCATTTTACAACCATTACCTCATTTGAGCCTCACAACAAACTGGTGATGTAGGTTCTTTTATTATCCACATTTTACTAAAGAGGAAACTGAGACAGGCAATGTTAAGTGACTTACCAAGTATCACACAGCTGGTAAGTGTCTGAGGCAGGATTTGCATTCAGGTCTTCCTGACTCCAAGTCCCATGCTCTATTCACTGCACCACCTAGATGGTAGAATACAGGTGAGTTACTATCTCCCCTTTTTTGGCTACTATATTTCCACTGATATGGTCTAAGATTGCCCAGGGCATCTGAGGACATCTCTATAGTTTCAAGGTCTAGGGAGGTAAAGGATATATGCTCCACAAATGGGTCTCCTGACTATTTGGTATTTAATTCCCACTTGGCTGTTTTACTCCATATTTTCTTGAACTAGCCATTGTTTCCATCCTGGGAGATGGTACCCTGTAGTCTAGGAGCTAGCTTATCAGACGCCTGAAAGGAGTGATGGCAAATGCTAGGTTACAGTCCTGATCTCTCTACTTGATATCTTTGTGACTTTCAAAGTCATTTCCCTTCCCCTAGGCAAAGACAGGTAGGGAATACACTACATTAAGTGCTAGACTTGGAAACAGCAAGTCATGAGTCAAATCCAGCTTTAGATGCTTCCTAGCTATGTGACCCTGGCCTAGCTCTCTGTACCTCAGTTTCCTCATCTGTAAAATGGGGTTAATAAGAGCACTTACATGCCAAGGTTGAAATAAAGATAAAATGCCATTTGTAGAGTGATTTTCAAACCTTAAAGCAATAAATAAATGCTATTTTTTTTCTTAATTATCTTATTTTAAAATCGGGCCTAATAATCCATTCCTTGCCTACTTCTTAGGATTGTTCTGAAGATCAAACAGAATAAAGCTTCTTTACCCCCTGTTACGTTGATTAGAGTGGGCCTTTTTCCTTCTCTTTTGGAATGCTAAGGCCATCAAGTACCTTTGATGAGTCTTGCTTTTCAAATGCTATGGCAAACAAAGCGGACTTTTTGATGTCTTTGTTTTGGAGTGCTTCTCAGCACTGAGGAATCTTTGATTGAATTGGGAGCCTTCGATTACCTGCTTATGGCAAAGGAAGGTCTATTTCACATGCGTTTGAGTCACATAGTTATGATGCCCTCTGACCCTGAAGAAGTATATATAAACTCAGAGGTTAGCATTTTGTCTTTGGGGGCACACTCACTGAAAGAGTGTTGGTGAAAAGACTCGAGCTGTTGAAGCAGCCTTCCCAGATTTGAAAACCCATATGTTGGAGCTTCTCTCTGTTAACTATGTATGTGTTGTGATATGGTCAGACAGATAAAAGCCTGTCTGTTGATCTGTTTGTAATTTCTGTTTGTATTTGCTCTGAAGTTCAGAGCGCTGGCTTTTCCCTTGAACTTAGTGAATGGTATATGTATGTTTAATTAATTAAAATTTTTTACCCCTTAAAGTTGCTTTTCTTAGAAAAGCAGATAAAAGGACCTGCCTAGTAGCCTTCCTGCGTGCTGTTGTTGTTAGTCTTGTACCCCCACAGCAGCCGCTAACAGCATTGTTGTTACACCTTCTTAAAATGTTGTACAAATGCGAAAGACTGATGAACGGGAACTATAAGATACCAAGTCATAGCTGACATTTCTATAGCATGTTAATGTTTGCACAGCATTTTACATATGGAACACCTCAAGGCATCACTACTCAGATGTGGGAAACCCACACTCATTGTACTCTGCATGTCCTTATCCATACACAACTAGAGTTCAACAGACCCCACTGATGTGTTTACTTTTACTAGTTAGCCAGAGGAAACAAAAGCTCAAATCCAAGGTATTTAATGAAATTGTGAAGTAAAGAAAGTAGCAATAATTAATCAGTCAATGAGCACGTATTAAGCATTTACTACATGCCAAGCACTAGGGATAAAAAGATAAAGGAAACAATCTCTGACCTCAGGAAACTTGTATTCTAATGGAGAGAAAGAATGTATGAAGACTGGGTGTATCAAAGTCATGCAAAGCCCTCATGTTCTGAATTTGCACATATTCAACATACTGTCAGGTTTAACCTTTCCTGTTTCCAGAGATGATGATAAGATGGTGAGAGAAAAATACGTATATATCTATATCTATATATCAAGCTTGTGTAACAAAGGAGATAGTTATTTGTAGAACAATGGGCTCTCTGGCATTTAAGAAACCCTATCTCTGAGTAGGGGAAAGACAATTTACGTGTGGCCGAAGGCAAAGACTAGCTGTTCAACTTCAGAGCCTGATCTATAGAAGTGGAAAAGTCCACTTATCACATGAGAAGTCGGACCCTGTTTCAATAGACTCCATGGTAGGAGCAAAAATGGTACCATTATAACCTAGGTCAAATATTCAATACAGCGATTCACATAAAAAGCCTCAGAAAGCAGAGACTAAAATTCTCACTATGAGAGCTTGTGACACTCATTCCATTCTAACATCATTCTATATTTCTACAATCACAAACTCTTATAGGGAGAAGGATACCTTGCCTAATTCAACTTCCTCATTTCACAGATGACAATCTGGAAGGTCAGAGAAGGGGAATGATTTCTCTAAGGTCACATAGGGAATCAGTGGAAGAGTTGGGCCTTTTTAAACTACCAGTTCAGGGATCTTTATATTATACCATTATAGAGACTTTATTATTAACTAAAGTCATTCATTCTGTTTGACTTCAATTTAAACAAGTCAGAATATATTCCTTGCTCTTGCTCGGGAAGATGTTTCAGAAAACCAATTACTACAATTCTGCCAGTTGTTATTTCTAGGAGAAATAGAAGCCTTATCATTAGTGATGCTTGCTTGTGGTAGAATTTAAAGTGTAGTTCTGATTGGGGGTGATTGTAAAGAGTTTCTCCCAGATGCCTCTTTTGGAATATTCTTCTGTCTTAATCATAAAAGATTTGACCGTCAAGTGCCGAAATTCGACTCCAAATAAGAACTCAATGCAGCCCATATTGGCATATCTTGGAGGAAAATTAGTCATCTAAAAGCTAACACTTTGACATAGAGAGAAGCAAAATGTAGCATTGATTTCCCAAGAGGCTCAAAAGTAGATCAAGTAACACTAAAATAAAATTGTCAAACGAGAAAATGATTCTCATCAGAATATTTTTTTTCTACTCTATAAATAAATCGTTCAGACCATTTCAAGAAAAACGGCAGTCTGTGTTAGACATGCTATGTCTCTGTATGAAGAACAGGCATGGTTTCACAGGGGAATCTGTGGCCTCGAGGCCACATGTGACCCTCTAGCTCCTCAAGTACAGCCCTTTGAATGAATCTAAACTTCTGTGAATCCAGAGGGTTAGAGTCAGAGTCAGAGGCATTTAGGGTTACGGTTAGGGTTTAGATTCAATCAAAGAGCTGCATGTAAGGAACCAGAGGGCCACATCTGGCCTCAAGGCCACAGGTTCTCCACCCCTGGCTAGCTGCAAGAACACTGGACTTGGAATACAGAAATGTGTTTTCATATCCAGGTTTGTAGGCTTGCTAGCCGTGATCTTGACAAGTCACATTATTTCTTTGAAACCAAGAATTCTCATTTGTAAATTAAAGATATTGATTTAAACCACTTAACTCAAGGATGTGTTGGGAAGGTTTTATAAAACATGAAATGCTAGGGAAAAATGAATTAGTAATAACCATTAATTACTCTAACTTAAGCAATTCATTGGATGATTTAGTGATGATTAAAGCCTTAGGGGTTGTCAATCATTTTGCAGAATCTCAGAGTTGGAAGACTCTTCAAGGGTCATTTCATTCAGCTTCCATTTAGGCCTTTTACAACTTCCCTGGAAGGAAGTCATCTGTCCTCAATAGGATTGCTTTCAGTGATGGGGAATTCACTAGTTGTCAAAGCATTCTGTTCTGGTTTTATATAGCTCTAGTTGTGAGCCAGTTTCATCCTTATTCTGAACAGAAATCACATCACTTTACAACTTTCTCTCACTTAGCCCCATTGGTTGCGTATGTAGTGCTTTAATGAAGAACAGCTGATGGGAAACCCTGAGAGCAGTTCGCCAGCCTACACTCAATTGCCCTTGCTTATAATCCACCTGCCAAAAGAACTCTTAGAGTCTCCAAGTCAGGAGATAGAATCTTGGTCGACACTTTTTTGTTAAGGTCACACTGTTTATTTCATCTGCTAGAATTCCTGCTTATCTTAAAAAAAAATAAAAAACAAAAAAATGAAATGTAAGCTCACCAAAGAGAGCTTTTATCTGAAGTAATGTTTTGGTTTTCTTCAGCTTGAACCAGGATTATTTTTTTCTGACTGTTCTATTAGCCACTCATAATTATATGCCTCATTCTTCTTTCCTTTGCCTCCTACCTCAAATGAATTGTTCCATTTTGATCTCACTAGTCCATACACAATTGAAATTTAGCATTGCCTCTATAGGACTTCAGTTCAACATTCTATGCCCTTTTCTTCATGATAAGATGAGCTGGGGAGGGAGAGAGTCATGGGCCATATGCCTCATGAGCCCAAAGTATGTCTTTCAGCCAATCAGGCTAAAGTTACAAATTTATGATCATCTTATCCTTGTATGTGTTAATAGAAGATACTGTTACCCAGTCCAAAGACTGTCCTGACACCTTGCCCCAGCCTGGAGGCTTCAACACTGAAGTAAGCCATGAGTTGAGGGACCTAGCTGGTGATTGGTTGGGGAGCACCTCAAACATGCCTCATTTCTTTATAACCATAGGTTCCACGACTTCACTGACTTTTTCCTTAACAACCAGGTGAGACCTGGTATTGGTCATGTGTCTTAATTGTTGCCATTAACCACCTCTTGCTCAGGAATGGATAATGCAAGTATCATTACCTTTCCCTGTGTGAATGGCTGACAAGTCATAATCTGCTCTCTCATGGCTCCACTGAAAATCCCTGTGCTTTTGAGTTCACTGGCTGCCTAAGGAGAATTTCCCTTCTCCAGTTCCATTGAAGTCTTCCAATCACCTGAAGCTATCTCTTCTCTTCTCATACACATGTACAGCATTGCGACTTAGTCAATCGGGAGTTGTGTCTCTGTCTCAGGAACACTACTCAGCCTAAGCAGAAGTAGATTTTATAGGTCAAAAATTTAACACAGCTTCCATCTCCCTTATGAAGTCTTCCTTGATTTTCTTGATTCTGAAATTGTTAGTCCCTTTTCTTTCTTTGATTTTGGTTGAATTGTATTTGTGTTTATATACGTCCTATCTTCCCAAAGAGGTATGTTTCTTTGGACACTAATTGTTTCAACTGTACCTGTATTCCTTACACTTAGCACAGTACATTGTGTAAAATGGACACTCCATAAATATTAATCCAATTGCTTCTCTGAGATAACTTCCAACTCTGGGATGCTGAGATTCTAATAGTCTGCCCTGCCTCCAGTTCACAAAGAAATCAAGAAATTGAGGATAGAGTCTGAAGTAAGAGGAATCAGCAGAGCTTTGGAGTATCTGTTGTTGAAATAAGAGGGAACCCTCCAGATGACCTTGAACCTCGAGAAAAATATTTATCTTTGCCACGCACATTTCAGGTGAGGAGACACCCAATGGGTTCGTCTCCTTACATTTCTTAGCAATTTTTCCAGCATGCAGCTGATAAAGACACACATTTCCAGGTTTTCATTTCTGTGTCATGGGTGGTCCTTTAATCTTAAGGCCAAATGACCTGATAAGGAGTCTAGAATTTCAGGGGAGAAGTCACTGATTAGGTCAAATTGCCCAATTCTCTGCCCACCATTGCTTTTTGAGTACTCCATTATCTTTTGTATTTTTGCCTAGTTTAGCAAATGACAGAGCTTCCCAGAGGACTGCATTCCACTCTGATAGACTTCACTGAAAGGCAACATCACCTTTATTTAACCTACATTTTAACTTACTTTCATCATATTACTCATACTTCAAAATGACTTTTTCCTCACTACCTAAGTTAAGCTTTGGACTGGTGATCAGGAGAACTACAATCTAGTCCAAGTTCTCCAACTAACTTGTTATGTGGTCTTTGACAAATAACTCAACCTCTTCTGGCCTCAATTTCCTCAAGTGTGAAATGAAGGGGATGTTATAGAGTGAAATAATAACTACATTAGGTATCTGAAGAGAAATGATAATTACCAATGGGAGCTAATACGATATTTAAGAGAAAGAGGATATATCTATATATTTCACCTCCTTCCCATATATGTGAGTGTGAGTGTTTATGATAAGTATGTTTACATTTGAGATACATAAACATATATGTGTGTATATATACATATATATATCAAAGAGACAAATATATACATATATGTGCATATAAGAGAGTTACAGTACTTAGAGAGTTACAGAGAGAGAGAGAGAAAGAGAGAGAGAGAGAGAGAGAGAGAGAGAGAGAGAGAGAGAAGAAGAAGAAGAAGAAGAAGAAGAAGAAGAAGAAGAAGAAGAAGAAGAAGAAGAAGAATCATCCAACTCCCATTCCTTACAGATGAAAATACTGAGGCATATGATGAATAGACTAAGTGACTTCTCTATGTGGTCTCTTTAAACTTTAAAATCCTATAAGTCTGGAATATAAAACTGCAGGACAAGGGCATCAAAAAACTACCAAATCTCATTCCTTTTTTTTCGTGTGTGCAATGACCAAGTTGTCCTTCATTTTCCTTTCCTGGCTCAGTGGTTTACTAGGTGAATCGCGTCCCTGGTCAAAGAGGGTTCATATTGGCTCCTTACAAAGAGATGAACTGCCAACAACAGAATGTTTGTGATGTCACCACATCTCATCTCTTCAACCAGAGCAAGTATCTTTGGGGACCTCCTATGCTTTTCTGGCTGTTGTTGTTGTTGTTTGGGGGAGGGTGGGTTTGAGAGGAAAGCAACAAGTTAGTAAATCAGATAGAGAAAATCCAACTCTGACCAGCAGGGAACATAGAGATAGTCAAGTAAATAAGCATTTGTTAAGTGTTTATTATGTTCCAGGCAACACGCTAAGTACTGAGAGTACTAATACAATCAGAAAGAAAGACGGTCCCTGCTCTAAAGGACCTTACATCCTGATAGGGGGAAACAACACAGTCGATTTGGGAAGGAAATGATTTGTAAATCATAAAGTACTATATAAATACGAGCTCTGGTGAGAATAAATAATTACCATTATTAAAAACCTAGTACCATATGCCCTCTTGAACACTCTATTCAGTTTGCGATGATGCCTTTTAGGAAATGCAAACCAATAAGCAAGGGGAGAATGAATATCCTACTTGTTGCAGATGTGGGAAAAGGGGACAAAATTTGATGGTGTTGGGTTGGTGCCCTTCTCTTTGAGTTTTATATCCCAGACTTAAATACTCTGAGAGCTCAAGAAGACCACAGAGACTTCACTTAGTCTGTGCCTCAGTATTCTCATCAATAAGATGTGGGAGTTGGGATCACCAAGGTTCCTAACAAGCTAAAGCACACCCAAAGAAGGGTGACCAGGATGGGGGAGTGGGGAAAGATCATAAAATTCAAAGTCAGAAGTGACCTTAGAAATTATGTAAATTCCTTCATTTTATAGATGAAGGTTCAAGTGACTTTTTTGAGGTTTTAGATGTAGAAAGCAATAGAGATAGGGTTGAACCCAGGTTTCTTGTCATCAAATACAGTGCTATCTCTATACTGACTATTGAGAAAGTACCATTTTTGGAAGGCATTGTCACTGTGACCTGGGCCTGAAGCTCTTGACTATCTACTATACCAGTCTGATCCAGCACATCCTAGAATAGGACATTAATTAGCTTCCTCATTTTTATCATATCAATGATCTCTGTACCACTAATAGAGAATAGAGTGTCCAACCCCTATTGTACTGCTCAAGGCTGAATGTGGAAGGACTCTGCAATGCCATGGAGCAGGAAAGACTTGGAGAGCCAGCTGCCTCACAGATGGTTTCTATTATCTCCAAGGCACTCCAACATTGAGGACAGGCCAGGAGGGAGAGTGGGAAATCAGAGGATCCGGCTGCAGAGATGAGATGTGGTGGCATTGCTGATATTCTGGTGCTTTGGAGTTCATCTTTTTATAAAGGCCAATATGAACTCTCTCTGACCAAGGATACCACCCATCCAGGAAACCAATGAGCCAGGAAAGGAGAATGAAACACATCCCACTTGTTCCACACATGGGAAAAAGAAATGAAATTTGGTGGCGTTGGTGGTGGTGGTGGGTCAATGTCCCTCTCTTACAGTTTTGTGTCCCATACTAAGAGAATTGTAGAGCCCAGTGATACCATAGAGAATTCACTTACTCTTACCCAACCTAAGCCTCAGTATTGTCATCTATAAAACTGAAATGAATGAACAGCAAAAATGGTGCAGGAGTTGGGTGATTGACAAGTTCCTTCTAGTTCCAAATACCATGAAAAACAAGACCAGAAGTCTATTGTCCCTAGTTGATCTCCTATGACAATAGCATACTAGTTTTCAGGTAAAGGGGGTTGGGCTTTCAGAAAGAGGCACTGTAGTTCACAGTAAAGAGCATTGGATTTGAAGTTAGGTGGCCAGGGATTTTATATCCATTCTGACATGAAAAAGTATGTGACTGTGGTCAAGTTATTTGCCTTTTTTGGGTCTCTGTTGCCTTATTTGTAAAATGAGATATTTAGGTTAGATTGCTGGTTCTTAAACCATGGATCTTGGAACCAGGGTCGACCATGGCATTTTGGAAAGGAGTATTCAAATCCATAAAGCAACAAACTTATTTCTGTTGACTGACTGCACCCTACATATGTAGACGCTATTGTGACTAACAAAATATAAAGTTGTTTTAAAGACTGCTAAAAAAGCAGTGCCACATTTTTTAGCCACTATGATCATGTGAAGGTCTGCAACATGCATTCATACTTAAAAAGGTGAGGCCCAACTTGAGCAGATGCTCTTTCTCTGGCCTATGTTCTAATATTCTATGTTCTAAGGTCTTCTCCAGGTCTAAAATTTTGTGTCCTATTCCAATTTCAGCTCCTAATTCAGCTCTAATATTCTAAAATAAATATATATATATGTATATGTATATACATATATATGTGTGTGTGTGTGCATATGTATATTTGTACACATATACACATATGTGGATAGATGGACAGATAGATAAATGATATATAGATGCTGAATAATAGATGATCTGATTTAAAGATAGATGATAGAAGAGACAGAGAGGGGGGAATGAGAGAGAGACAAAGACAGACTGAGGCAGATAGAGAGAGGTGGGAATGAAAGAGAGACAGAGAGAGACCGAGAGAGACAGAGACAGAGAGACAGAGAAACAGACAGAGACAGACGGAGAGACACAAACAGAGAGAGATACAGACAGAAAGAGACACAAAGACAGAGATAGAAAGAGACACAGACACAGAGACAGAAACAGATACAAAGAGAGGGGGAAATGAGATAGAGAGAGAAAGACAAGGACAGTGAGAGAGACAGAGAGAGAGACAGAGACAGAAAGAGATGCAAAGAGAAGAATGAGAGAAATAGAGAGAGAGAGACAGAGAGACACAGAGAGATAGAGACAGACAGACAGAGACAAACACAGACACAGAGACAGAGAGAGATACAAAGAGGGGGGGATGAGAGGGAGAGAAAGAGAGAGAGAGAGGGAGAGAGAGACAGAGACAGAGAGAGACACAGAAAGAGAAAGACAGAGACAGAGACATAGAGACAGAGGCAGGAAGAGATAGAGAGACACAGAGACAGAGAGAGGGAGATACAAAGAGAGGGGAGAATGAGAGAGAGAAAGAGAGAGACAGAGACAGAGAAACAGAGAGATGAGACAGAGAGGGAGACAGAGAGAGAGAAAGGCAGAGAGAGACAGAGATACAAAGAGAGGGGGGAATGAGAGAGAGACAGAAGCACAGAGAGAAAGAGAGATAGACAGAGACAGACACAGAGAGAGACACAGAGACAGGCAGAGACAGAGATGGAGAGACAGAGAGAGATACAAAGAGAGGAGTGAATGAGAGACAGAGACAGAGAAAGACAGAGAGAGGGAGACAGAGAGAGAGAGAGAGAGAGAGAGAGAGAGAGAGAGAGAGAGAGAGAGATACAAAGAGAGCAGGGAATGAGAGATAGAGACAGGGATATACACACACACAGACATACACACACACACACACAGCGAGAGAGAGAGAGAGAAAGAGATAGAGAGAGACAGAGAGAGAGAGACAGAGAGACAGAGAGACAGAGAGAGACAGAGACAGAGAGACAGAGACAGAGAGAGAGAGACAAAAAACAGAGAGACAGAGAGGGATTCTCACTTCAAGGTTCGTGAAAGCATCTTCTTCACACATGAGAGGGCAGCCAAAGTATTATTATACTCATTTTATACATCAGAAAACTTAGAGTCTGAGAAGTTAAGTGATTTGCTCATGATCACACAGCTATTAAGTATATTAAGTTTCTGAGGGGGAATTCAGTCTGATTCTCCAAATCTAGCACTCTCTCTACTACCCCATGATATATTTAATATTCTGCTCCATATTCTAGAATCACTTCTAGACTGAACAATCTCTGCTCTGTATTCGAAGGTCCCTTTGAGCTCTATGCGCCTGAGACTAGGTACTGCTCTAATATTCTGTGTTCTATGTTCTGTAATTACTTATAGTAGTAAAATCCTAGGTTCTTTGTTCTAATACTTTCTTTTATATTGCAAGGGCCTTCTCTGTTCTCAGAACGATCTATGTTCTTAAGGCCCTTTCCTGTCCCAGTGTTCTATGCTTCTATAAATCCTACAACTCCAAGACATTCAAGCAGATGTCTCAAAATTTGACTGTTTCTAAATGAAACAGATCTCATTGAAATATTTTAAGGAAAGCTCAGCCTGACTATTTTCAGTTCACTTGTCACAGGTGGCCAGATGCAAACAGGGCTGGAGGTTGGGCGTGAAGGTGCCTTACTTGGAAGGCAAATACCTATTTGCTTTTCCTGAGATCCTTGCCCAAAGGGGCAACCCAGGTCTCAGTAGAGTCTCATGACTATCCAAGGAAGTCATTTGGTGGCTTCCCTTATGACTCCCTGGTCCATGGTTTGAATTCTATAGCATCATATCCAGGCGTTAATATGTATCTGCCATCCAATTGTAATGTTTTTTTTTCTTAAATATCAGTTTATAATAAAAGCAAAACAAACAACAGAAACCCCTCATTTCCATATACCTTTTAAGGTTTACAAAGCATTTTCCTCACAACAATCTTGTGAGGTAGAGAGTATAAATATCATTATCCCTATTTTGCCAATCAGGAAACTGAATACTAGTGAAAGAAAGTGATTATGTCCTGGTCCCAAAGTTAGTAAGCATAAGAGTCAGTATAAGGCCTCCTCATTTTAAGCCTAGTTTTATTTTCCTTAGATCATCTATTATTATTTTAAACAAAATTTTATTGATATATTTTTATTTTTCATCACCTTTATATCCTTTGCTATATCTCCTCCATGAAAACCATCCTCTATAATAATTTTTAAAATATATTAAAAAGAACAGAAAATTAGTTCAGCAAAACAAGCCAATATATTGGAAAAAATCTGAAACATACAGTAAAGGCCACAGCCATGGACCCCCACCTCTGCTTAGAGGGGACCGAGTGTCTCTTCATACCATTTACATTTGTGGCCAAGTTCTTTTGTTATAATATCACAACATTCATTTTCTATTGTTTTCAATACATGATAAAGACAACACTGTGAATGGAGAGAACACAGTCTAAGTATTTACTGTGTAAAGTATCTACCCTATGTAGATGGTCAGCACCATACCAGGTACTGCCTTCAACAGAATGACTTCTATTCAGAGATTAACTTGTTTTCTCCTCACCTTTTTCTGGTGTGCGTTGACACCAAGCACACACAGCGTGTAGATGGAGCCCCAGTGCTGGTGAAAGAAGCTCCATCCTCACATCCCAGTTCTGCTACCAGCTGTGGCATCAGGCAGGTGACTTGTCTTCTCTGATCCTCAGTTACTTCCTCTGTACAATGAGGAAAAGTATAGTTTCACGCCACCTCAACCTCAGTGAGATAGAGTAAGAAGGGAGTACTTTTAAAGCCTTAATAAATACTATTCAAAGAGGGAGCTACTGGGACTCCTTATAAGGAGATGCTTCAAGGGGCATATTAAAATGTGGAATGGTCCATTATAGGATCTCTATTGAATTATGGAGCAGGACGTGAGGTCCTCTGTTACTTGAAGTTTTATTTTGAGGATTAGTTGTACAAAGCAGTCTGGTAGTGCAGTGGATAGAGCCCTAGGCTTGAAATCAGGAAGCTATCTCCCTAAGTTCAATCTGGCCTTAGATACTTATTAGCTGTGTGACTCTGAGTATGTCACTTAACTCTTTTTGCCTCAGTTTCCTCATCTGTAAAATGAGCTGGAGAAAGAAATGGCAAAGCATTCCAGTGTCTTTGCCAAAAAAAAAAAAATCCCAAATGGGGTTACAAAAGGGTTACAAAACTGAACTTACAACAACAAATGTCTGTAGAGAGTTCTGCAAGATCTTTAAGCTCTCTTTAGGGATGGGGGCTGGAAAGGTGATTTCATTGCTGTAGGGGTCTCTTGGAAGCAGGACCTTGCCCATCAGGGCAGGTGGACACCTTCTCTGCAACATATTGTTTTTGAGGGGTTCTTGGGGTCATTGAGAGTTTTAGTGATTTGCCTTCGGTCAGAGCCAGTACCTGTCAAAGATGGGACTTGACTCAAGGCTTTCCTGGCTTCTAGGCATCTCCAGTACTCTAATAATGTCACTTACTGTTACAGCTGTTGTGCTGGGGTCACGGGCGGGGCTTCACTGAGTCCTTGGGTTAAATGAGAATGGTATAAGAGGTCACAGTGTCTGAATTTGTAGGCAATGAAGTTTTGAGCAGATGGTCCATCCAGATAGTAAGGTTCCCAGAGCTGATGGACATCAGGGTCCAATCCTAAAGCAGATGATCCCCCCATGTCAAGTATCAGACACTTTGGTGTCATGAGACCTGGGTTCCAGTTTGAATTCTTCTACAGACTCTATTGCCTGGGGCAAGCTATAAAATCTCCCCTGCCTCTAAATTTCATATAATCAAATTCCAACTTATAAGGGATTTCACAGACTATATTGTCCAACATATACCTGAAACAGAACCCTCTCGGGGTGGGGGGAAGGGGGTTCATCTAGCCTGTGCTGGAAAACCTAATGGGGGGGCGGGAACAGACTACGAGAAAAGGTTGATTTTGCATCATCAATCAATTAATAAGCATCTGTTAAGTGCCTACTAGTGCTGGGTACTATGGTAAGCACTAAGGATGCAAAAAAAGGAGAAAGAAAATCTCTGCCCTCCCTTGATTCTTATAGGGTTGAAACATTCAAACTAATACACCCAAATACTTTTCCATAACTTTACTGTTAGGAAGATTTTTCTTTATGTTATAGCTGTTGTTCAGTTGTGTCCAACTCTTCATGGTGCAATGGGCCACAGCTTGACAATACAGCTGCTCATAGGATATTTTTTTCTTTTGGCAAAGATACTGTCATGGTTTACCATTTCCTTTTCCAGTGGATTAAGGCAAACAGAGGAAAAATGACTTGCTTAGAGTCACACAGCTAATGCATATCTGAGGCCAGATTTTAGCTTAGCTCTTCTTTATTGCAGGCCCAGCACTCTATCGGCTGAAACATGTAGCAGCCTTAACATATTAGATTAGAAATCTTCCCAATAACTTCTGAGCTTTGCTCCTAGTTCTGCTCTCTGGGATAAAGGAGAACAGCTCCATTCCAACATTACAGATGAGCTTAAAGGTTTTTTAGGCTTTCAATCCTTATCTATGCATACAAGTCCAAGAATGTAGATTAAAGGGTAAGAGAGAAATAACTCTTAATCTCTGCCTTTCCCCCACTTACTGGTCTTCAAGAAAAAGCTAACAGGGATTGCAGTGGAGAAATTAAGAACCTGGGAGCTTTATTGCAGTTATTGGGCAAGTAATCCTTACAAAGATGTTTACTAGATTTAATCCAGCCTGCAGAGAACGAAATCAATACGTATGAAGACTATTCACCCAGTAAACTGGATGGAGCCTGCCCAAGAAAACTCAAGAGCTTGGTACCTAAGTAAAAGAACTTCAGTCTGAAGAATAGGACCCATCTCTTTGTATTCTGGACAGGGAAGAGATTTTTACTAGGGTTGCTATTGCTGTTCAGTCCTTTATGACTCTCCATAATCCCATTTGGGGTTTTCTTAGCAAAGATACTGGAATGGTTTGCCATTTCCTTCTCCAGCCCTTTTTTCACACGAGGAATTGAGGTAAACAGGATTAAACGATAAAAAGGCATTTGGAGAAAAGACTAATATGCATATAGTGACATGCACTGAGGCTGGATTTGAACTCAAGAAGTTGTCTTCCTGATTCTAGGCCTGGGTCTCTATTCATTGTGTCACCTAGTTGCCCTTTACTAGGGTTACACTGACCTAAAACAGCATGGCAAAGTCTATCTTCCTCCTGGGGAAGAGATAGCACTATAGTAAAAGATCTCAATAAAAATAAGAATCTAGAAGTAGCAGAATCTCTACCCACAAATGTCCAGTGAAACTGTTCCTGGATGTTGCCAGTCTATATTATATGCATTCAATGGAAAACAGTGAGAAGCATCCTTGGCAGGAGAAAAACAAAGATACCACTATAAGACATCAGTGCTCCTGTGATATCAGAGCAGCTAAAACCTGAAAGTCCTCCTAATATTTGAAGAAAATTACGAAAATTGTTAACTGCAAGCCCTGTTTCCTTCAGGGTAAACACCCCAAGTTTCTTTTATCTTTTGTCATTTGGCATGGTATCAAGGCCTTTCAACATTCTCCTTTGGATGGCAGTTCAGCTTCGATGCCCTTCCTTCCTAAAATGTGTCTCCCGGAACTGAATGCAGTCGTCCAGATTCGTTCTGGTCGGGGCATAATACAACAGCTCTATTCCTTCCCTGTCCCAGAATGTCTTGCTTTACAATGTGATATTACTGTTCAAGGTCAGACAGATGATAAGGCATGGAGCCACAGTTGACTACCTCCATGGGTGACAGGACTAACAAATGATGGAGCCGTCACTTGAACCTAAACATCCTCATTCCCAGTCCAGGGCCCTTTCACTAAAGATGTGTTGCTTTTCTCCTAGCAGAGGTGCCGCACATCCGTGAGGCCACACCAGTGTTATCATTTCTAAAGCATCCATTTCAATCAATTTCTAACTCAGAGAAAGTCAGAAACAATTTTTGGGTATGACCTAGTGAAAGGCAATTGATGCTGGGGAAGGGGAAAAAAATCCATTCTGATAATAGGCTTTTTAAGCAGTTTAAAATAATTTTGAATGACATCGCTTTCTAACATTTCTATTTCTGTTTTCATCACATTCCGTACATTTGTAGCTCACGCATAAATACCACATTCTGTCAAATTACACTTCTCTCTGGTTTCAGCATGTTAAGAAAAGTACTTTTCCCTGTGTGTAAAGATGAACCATCCTTATTCAACTGGAGAAACATCATGTCCTGGAATGAATATAGTTTGGAAAGAAAACAGTATACATAGTAGCTACCTGGTGGAAATTGCGTTTCCTCCATGTTCAAAATAGAGAGTTCAGTTTACCTGATGAAGGTAAAGGAACTGAGGCTTGGGGTTTATTCGTTTTGTTTTTTTTTTTTTTTTTTTTGTTTTTTTAGTCTTTTAGAGTGTATTGTGTCAGCAAAGAAAAAGTATCTGGAAGATTTTGAGGGGGTCCTTAAAATTTATCTAGTCTACCCTCCCCATTTTACAGAGAAGAAAAATTGAGGCCCAGAGGGAATGACCTGCTCAAGATTACTCAGTTAGTAAGCTAGGATTTGAAGCCAAATCTCACGACCCTAAATTTAATGTTTAAGTGCATGTGTATGCACGTAGATGAGTCAGGTCAGGGTTTGCAACCTAAACGCCCCGCTCTTGTCCTGGCCCCCTCCTGAGTTTCAAGCTTCTGCAGTTTGTTTGGCAAGAGTCCAAGGCTGGCTCTCTGGAAGTCAGAAGATCCCGGTATTTCAGTGTTCAAAAGCTTGCCATTTCTTCTGCCACTGGGTAAATCACTCCCTCTCTCTGGGCCTCAGGCCTCCCCTCCTTCCAATGAAGGCTTTAGATTAGCTGGCCTCTCAGGTGCTGACTTCCTAGGGAATCTATGATTTCTAAATGTCTGGGAGTTTGGGGCAGGGGGAGGGAGAAGAGAGGAAAAAAAAAGGAAGAGCTCAATTTTGCTCTGCCTACATGACAATGAACCTAGATCATGGATCACAGCATATCTGTGTGTGTATATAAGTGTGATGTGTGTGTGTGTGTGTGTGTGTGTGTGTGTGTGTGTGTGTGTGTGTGTGTGTGTGTGTGTGTGTGTGTGTGTGTGTGTACACAGGCCCATGTCTTGGGGGAAGAGGAGATCCAGGCTGTGGGGGGTGGAGGATGTCCTCCTTATGTTAATTAGAAGCAGACATGCTCTGCTGACCAGATGGTGATTGAATACAAATGCTTGAGTCTTTTCTAAACTCTAACCTCCTCTGTGCTTCCTTGGGCCCAGTCACAGGGTGCTTCAGGCAAAAGGCAAGAGCTTTGTAATAAATAAAATGACAGCTCTGACCCAGAGAGGATTTTTTTCTTCTCTTCGCCCTTTGTAGGCCCCCTCCCCATCCCTCAGTTTGCACCCCACCCCCCAGCTCTTAGTTTCATTACATTTCTCAGGAGGGGGCCTTGCTCCCTGACAAGAAACATCTGGCCCCAGAGACCTCCTAATTTAAAACCACAAACTAATTATTGTCACCTACTCTTTCCTGTAGCTTTTATCATCAGTCCTGCTCCAGAGGATTATTCATCTTTCTCATTTTCGCTTTTTTTTTCCTCCCCTTTTTATGAATATCACATCTTAACTAGATTTTCGAGACTAGTTTAAAGTCTGAGGCCCTGATTAGCAGAGGCTTCTGATTACTTATTGGCCTTGCTAAAAGAGTCTATTAAGAACAAGGCTGTGATTAAAGCCCTTGGAAAAGACTCCTAGTGTAATTGAAACCAAACCAGGCCTGGGCCTTGCCTTGACAGGGGCCATGCCATAGACCACAATGCAACAGGGCCAAAACCCTTTCTCCTCATCTACTTGGAGACTTTGATTTGAGAGCTGGGAAATGGACCACCAAGATCATAAAGTTTACCCTTTCAGTTTATAGAGAAGGAAATTAAGAACTAGCAAGCTTAAGTAACTGTATGCTCATGGTCATACAGTAACCAGAGGGCACAGTCTACAGATTTGACCTCAAGACTTCTAATAGAGAAGGAATCCTGGATTTGGAATTGTAAAACCTAGGTTCAACTTTTTGTTCTCTACTTGCTACTCTGGGAGACAGTAAAAATTCCATCTTCGAGTTCATAATAGAAAAAAAAAGAAAAGAAATCCAGGTGTAGTCAGTCTGACACACACTCTAGATTGTGAAATGAATTTCAGAGCATTTGGAGAAAAGACTGATGTGATCCATGCACTAAAATTTGACAGGGCTATTGGCCTGAGAAGAATGGCAAGCCAGAGCTGTAACTAGGAATCCTTGCCCTCAGGGTAAATTCATTTGCCAGGGAGTGGGGTGAAGAGATGGAACCAACAGTCTGCCTTAGCTGTAGTTATACTTGGTGATGGTATGGCCTTTTCCGCAAGAGACTGGTGAACACCCAAACTGCATAACTAATTGTCCCTGAACCCTCTCCTTTCCAGCCAGAGACAATCAGGTTAGGAAATGGGTGGGGGGGAGTGTATCTCCCAGAGAATTCAGACTGTACCTCTTAAATATGGTTGATTATCCCCAAGCCCCCAAGCACACAGGGAAACAGAAGAGGAATATGAAGTAACAGGTGAGAGAGAAGGAAGATCTTGCAGTACGGCTCCATAGAGATGGGATCCATGGGGTGAGGGCACAGAGGGAGATATGCTCCAGCATACCAGTTGGTGGGGAACTACTGAGGTTTGAAAATGGTGGGGTAATATAAGACTACCATAAGGAAGAAGCTTGTCTCCTCCCTGAATATTCCCTGGGACATACTCCCAGTAACCCCATCCTGGTTATGGCTCTGTGAATCTCTCTCTGTCTCTGTCTCTCTATTTCTCTCTGTCTCTATGTCTCTGTCTCTCTCTGTATCTCTCTCTCTCTCTGTCTCTCTGTCTCTTTGTCTCTGTCTCTCTCTCTGTCTTTGTCTCTCTCTCTGTCTCGGTCTCTCTCTCTCTCTCTCTCTCTCTCTCTCTCTCTCTCTCTCTGTCTCTCTCTCTTTCCCCCTCTCCCCTCTCCCCTCCCCGCCCCTCTCTCTCTCTCCAAAAATCACAATAGAGACTAAAGTGATTTCACAGAGAACAGAAAGATCAACTGAGATCTGCAAATCTGCAAAAGGCTTGAATAGACCATAGAAGCAAGGGCAGGTAAGAAAGGATGCATACCAAAGAGAGTCAGTGTCAAGAGTGCTAAAAGCTCTGAATGAGCTGAAGCTGGCAACAAAAGAGACCTTTTAATCTATACTTGGGACAAGAGGAAAATTAAAGAATGTGTAGGACTGCTGGGGGCAGAGCAGGGTGAGAATTTAAACAATGAGACAATGGAGAGAAAGAGCTATTTAAATCATATTTTACTTTTTTTTTTAACTCTACCAAGGGAAAGAACAAAACTAAGTGCTGAAGCCCCAAGATAAGAGAGGATATGCTAATGGATAATCTAGCTGCTTTCAATGAGTTCAAATAACTGAGGTTGGATGAATTCCATGGAAGTTTACAAAAACAATTTGAGTTTGTGATTGCAAAGTTTGCTAGGGATCATTTATAAAATCATAGGAAATAAAAAAGGGGCAGGAGGCTAGCAGGCAGGTAAATGTGGCTTTGATTAAAAAAAAAAATGTAAAGATCATGGAGTTTTCAAAGTGCAGCAGGTTTGTCTTTGACTCCTGGAAAACTTTAAAACATTTTATTAAGGCCTAGTCTGAACGTTTAGAAAGGGAAGTAGTGATCACAAAAAAGCAAGACTAATTTCATTCAAAACAGATTATGTCTTCCTTTGCTTTTTTTTGAGATTAATTTATTGGCAGTTCAGTGGAATATCACTGACATGAGATCTCTGGATCTCATCAAAGGTGAAAGGAAGGTAAAATAAGCATTATATAGCACCTACTGTGTACACGTAGTAATGCTTTTTTGCGTTTTTTTTTACAAATATTACTTCATTTGATCCTCACAACAAGGCTCAGAGATGAACACTGTTACTATTCCCATTTTAGAGTTGAGGAAACCGAGGCAGAGAAAGATGAAGTACCTTATCCAGGGTGACACAGCTCTTCTGCATCTGAGGATAGGTTTGAACTCAGTTCTTCTTAACTCTAGGCCCAGTATTCTGTCCACTGCATCAACAGTTGCTTTTTTTGTGAAAACACTTGCCCAAATCTTTCAGGACTTGAAACTATGGTTGGGTATTAAATTCTGATTGAAATTCAGTTGAACAATTAAACCTCCAAAATGATCATTAATGAGATGATATTAATATGGAGAGAGGTTTCTTGAGAAATGTCCTAGGAATCTGTCCTTGACCCTGTGATGCCATTCAACATTATTATTAATTATTTAGAAGAAGATACATGCATTACATGCAATACTTATCACATTTGCTGATGATATGAAACTGGGAGAATTACCTAACATATTGGAAGAAAGCACATCCAATCCAAAAATAACTTAACAGGCTAGAATGATGAGTTGAAATACATGAGATTTAGTAGTAATAAATCCCACATGGCTCTTAAAAAAAATCAACGTTATGTGAAACAAATGGAATTGTGATTGCTAGACAACTGTTCAAATGAAAATGTTCTGAGGGTTTTAGTTGAATGCAAGTTCAATAGAAACTAATAAATAGCATGGGTTGACCATCAAAAAAGAAAAGCTAATATGATCTGTTTGCTCTAAAAGAAGCAAAGTATTCAGGCCAAGTTTAATGATCCCAGTGGCTGGCCTATGCCACTAAACAAAGAGACTCCTGAGTTTCTCTGGCAGAGTAAGATCAGCAGTGATTGCCCAATACCTTTTTCTCCCTCTAAGGGAGTTTGAATAGCAATTAGCTATGTTATTCCAATGCCAAATGTTATGTTGCCTAGAAGACTTTTTTACAGAGATCTCACAGAAGGCAAGCTCTCACATGGTGGTCAGAAGAAGCAATACAAGGATGCTTTCAAGGTCTCTCTGAAGAACTTTGGAATTGATTGTGAGACTTGGGAGATGATAGCTCAGGACAGCCCAGCATGATGTGCCTGCATCAAAGAAGGCACTGTGCTCTATAAGCAAAGCAGAATTGCTATAACTCAAAAGAAACGTGAAATGCTCAAATTTAGAGATATCTCGCTCCCAAATGTTCATACAGACTATTTGTGCCTGACCTATGTTAGAGCCTTGCATTTGATCTGATAAAGCCACAATCGGATAAACTGTGCCATTTTGGTGAGCATGAAGGACAAATGACAACAGAAAATAATTTCCTTGGAGTTTTCTCTTCCCTCACTATCATGAATCAGAACCAATCCTCAAGTCCAATTCTGGTCCAACTGAATCCAAATATGAACCAAATTAAAAATCCACCAAATTTTACTGGTTTGAGAGAGGGTGGATTCTATCCCATCTGTGTCCCCAGCCACATGTGCCCAATACTACCCAGGGTGACGGTGTACCTGGCTTATTTCTGCCATTCTCTCTGAAAGCTCTTCATATTATAAGCATGCCCCCCTCAATAAAGCAGATTTGCTTGAATATTTTGTGTGCTCCAAGTTTTCTTGCACTGGACCTTGGTATCCCAAACCTTCCTAAGTTTCCAAGGTAGGTAGGTGACAGTACAATGGAACTCTGCCGTTGTTATAGCTGGAGTATTGTGGTTGATTTGTCCAGTCCCATTTTAAGAAGGAAATTGACAGAAGGAGGTGAAGGGAGGAGGGACCATGAAATACACAGATCAGTTGAAAGAACTCAAGAATATTATTCAACCTGGACAAGACAAGACTTAAATATGAGACGAAAGCTGTCTTCAGATATTTATTTGAAGAGTTGCCATGTGGAAAAATGGATAGACTTATTCTGCTTGGCCCCAGAGGGCAGAATCAAGGAGCCAGTGAAAGTTGTGAAGAGGTCATTTTAACAATTAGGGCTGTTGGAGAAGAATGGACTGCCCTAGGACATAGTAGATTCCTCTGTGTTGAAGGCCTGTAAGAAGTCTTTGTGACCACTTAGCAGAGGCTGGATGCTGTCTCCATGACCTCCAAGGTCCCTTCCAACTCTGGTTTTCTGTGATTTTAGGAAAACTTAGGGGGCATTCGGCTAGGCTCTGAAAGCGGCATTTTTAATGAAGAAGGTAAGGCAAAATGGGATTTTTAAAGGCCAAAGGTAGGAGGGCTTGAGACCAGCCACTTCTGGTGCTGATTACTCAGCCCCAGAGCTGTCATTGATCACCTCCCCAGCTATCTTTTTACATAAACAAATCCGATAAGCCCTGAGGGAAATAGCAGCACTGACCATATGGGTTCATTAAGATCCAGGCACTTGTCTCCTTAAACTTCTTGACTGTCTTTGATGTAGATAAAAATCTGGCTGGAGTGGCAAAATGTTTTAAAGATGGGAAGCCAATAGCTCCCAGGTCCTGAGTTTCCTGTGTGAAGTAAGACTCCTAAACAGCCAAGGGCTTAAGAGGCCTGGGAGGTTGCTATAAGTGCTGCTGGTATCTGTTCTGCAAAGAGCTAAACAAACCAGCTCTGCAGAGGATGGGAAACTGGCCTTGTAAATTTGGGTTCTGCATCACTCTATTTCCTACTGTTACTGTCACCTTCAGTCTGGACTTTTCCTCTTCTTTCTCGTCTCAAAAACTAGGGCTTGGGCCGCATGATGCTTCTAGTTACTCCCTGAAATGAAGCCCATCAATCTGTGTGACCTTGAGCATCATATCACTTTTCTGATGTTCAGTTTCTTTATCTGTGAAATGTGTGGTTGGACTAGAATTTAGGGTTTTTTTTTTCTTTTTCTTTTTAATGACTTAGACTCGCTTTGGCATCTTGGTGAGGTCTATGGACTCCTCAGAACGATGTTTTTAAAGGCATAAAATAGAATGTATGGAACTACAAAAGAAACCAATTATATAGAAATAGTTATCAAAATGTCTAAAGAAATAAAAGATCCCCTGAAGTCTTTCCATGTACCATTGGGATCCATTTCCAGGTTAAGAACCCCTGGACTAGATGTTCTCTAAGATACCTTCTTGTAATTCTACTTTTGTGTACTTCCCCTTCTTTCTCTTTTCTTCTTGTTTCTTGCCCTTTCCTTTTCTCTCTTTATGTTTCTATCTCTTTTCTTTCCCCTCTTTCATCTCCCCTCTTCTCTCCATCTTTATATCTGTCTGTGTGTGTCCTTCTTTCTGATTGTCTGTATTTCTCTGTATATGTCTATCTGTCTTTGTCTTAACTGTTTCTGTCTTTCTCCTTCTCTGTCTCTATCTCCCTGTCCCATCCTAGCAACCAGACCTGTTTTATAGATTATTAGATATTAGAATTGTGCCCCTTTCATCAACTTTTTGCCTTTCTGCCTTTAAAGGAATTCTAGGTAAGCCTCAGTCTCCCCCCTCCCAACTGCCTTTCCAATCAGTTCACTGAGGCCTGAAATTTCATCTCTTTTTCCTTGCCTTTAAAAAGCAGGGGGTTGCTGTAAAAACTCAGTCTCCAAGGGGGGTAATGCTTCAGTCTCATCCATCATTGACATCTCAATGTGAACCACAACCTTTCTTGAGAGAAAGGTTGGTTACCAGAGACAGAGAAATCTAGTAGACATTGGCTCTAATAGGTTTCCAAGAGGTCAAGGCGTCTGTCACAATTTTGTTTTCTCTACTGTGTGGCCCTGGGTGGATTGGATAGAACCATGGACTAGATTTCTAGTTTTTTGTTTGTTTTTTTTTTTTCATCTTTGTTGTGTGTTACCTTGAGTGTATAATTTACCTTGTCTGATTTCCCTTACTTATAAAATGAAAGCATTAGCCTAAAATCCTCTCTAAGGTTCCTTTAAGATGTAACACTAAATGTTCTTTTTGCCAATATTCTAAGTCTTAAAGTTCATTCTATCTATGCCATTTTATGTTCCAAGGATAAAAGTATCATAAATCTAAGGCTGGAAAAGACTTCAGAGGCCAACCCTCTGACTTTTCATATGAGATGACTGAGGCCAAGGGAAGTGAATCAATATGGCCATTCTAGATAGTGAGTAACAGTGACGGGGTTAAAATTCAGATTCACTGATTTTAGAGCCAGAGCCTTTTTTGCAAGGTAACAATGCCTTCCCTTTCTAACAGTTGCCATTCTCATTCTGGGATGAGCTGCCACTTGTTTTTGCACAGTGCAGCCAAGAATGTTTTTAAAATGAAGTTTTATTGTATTTATTGGACCAATCAATCATTATGTTTTAAGTACTACTATTTGACATGCATTGGGATTAAATATTGGAAGCTATAGATAATGGGGACTTCAGCAATCATCTGACTTAATTACCTGATTTTGCCATTGGAGAAACTGAGATTAGATACTAGATAAGTGAGTTGCTGGAAGACACTCCAGACAGGAAGTGGAAAATCCAGGGCTTAAATCCAGATGTTGTCTCCAAATCCAGAGAACTTTTCTGCTAAAACACAGTAGGCATATTATAAGGTTCTCACTAGCTCTAACACACCATGAGTCTAGCCTTAAGCCACATCCTCTGGTTCTCTATGATCTTTAAATTCCTTGAGTCTATAAACATTGCATCTTAAAACACTGTTCACTAAAACTTTTCATCTCCCTTATTTAATCTAACAGTTTTTTTCCCCAATTATTAGTCCTGGTGCTCATGCTAGACTCTGATAGCACGCTTTTTGTGTCCAGAGGATTGGAAAGCCTCTGCTGGTTCCACCAGGGGCATTAGTAGGCCTTTTCAATTTTCAGCATCTAAACAATTCTCTTTCTGAAGAGAAATTATGGGTTATCATCTCAGTGCCACGATTTTATCTACCTGATCTCGTAGTCCTGATATCTTATCTTCAGACCTGGTTATGTGACAAGAATCTATATGGCACCTCCAGAATAGGTTTTTTACTGTGGCTTTATGTTAGGAATTATGATTCAGCAGGGTATGTTTTCCAATATACCAGGGACTCCTTAGCTTTGCACGGGTGCACCAGAATTCCCTTTGCCATGTTTGTGACCTGAGTTACACGACTATGTGAAAAGAGAGTTTAATGTGTGTCATTTCAAAGGAAAAGAAGGAAGTTATTTTATGGTGCCCAAAGAAAATGATATGGAACTCTCTGAGGGCCTACGTGGAGATGTGTGAATATCCTCCTTTCCCCCCCATGGGCTTTAGACATAAACTGCCCAGCATTGAAGTATCCCCAGAAGTACATTACAAATCACTAGGACATATTTGCCTTTTTTTCCCCCTCTTACACAGTCTGCTCCTGGCTCCCCTCACAGTGACCTTGAAGAGAGTGCCAAGGAATAATTCAAAGTGCTTAATTGCTGAGTTTAGAATGAATCATAGAATCATAGAATGTCAAAACTGGAAAAGGCTGAAAATCTTAGAATGTTAGGAATGAAAAGGCCTTCAAATATGGAGAGTTAGACCTTGAAGAGATCTTGGAGTCCATTTAGTCTAAACCTTTAATTTTATAGATAAGAAAATTAAGTCCTGAGAAAAGGAAGTAACCAACCCAAGGTTAACTAATGGCAGAGAGGAAAAGTTTAACATCCCAGGGCTCTTTCTCAAGCCCACACCTCCATGTTCTCTAGCAGCTCACATGCTGTAGGATGACTTCCTCATGCCTCCACCTTCGGGGTATCATCTCTGTGGAGTCTTTCCTGAGATCTGCCTTCTCTTTTTCACTTCAGCTTTTCTCCAATTTTAACCAGGGATTGGGAGTCTGGGCAACAACACCCGTATTGCAAAGTTTGGACTGGATTCTCTGGGGGATGGGCTGCACCCCCCACTCTTGGCACAACAACCTCTGACTAGGTTGGAGAGGGATTAGGGACTATTAGTCATGCAACTTGGGTTTAGGCCAAACTCTGAGGAAAGGGCTGTCCTGGTAGTCATACTACAGCTAGGGAAGATTGTATTTTTTGCAAAGCCCTGCCCCTCAACTGAATTTGCCCTATGAATGAAGGTAATGATCCCAGTGGCCTCTCTATCCCCATAAAGGAAGAAGCCCCGGGGGGTTCAAAAATTCTGAGTCTCCCTGCCAGTATAAGACCAGCAGTAAAAGGCCAAAGACCCCTTTCCCCTGCCAGAAGAGAGTTTGAATATCAGCTGGCTGCCAATTCTCTAGGAGTCTTCCCTCCCCTCACTAGCATGAATCAGCAGCAATTGCCAGGTCCAAACTTTCCAAACCTTCCCCCACTGCCTGGTCCTATTAGGCAGAAATATACACCCTATAAAACCCCACCAGACTTACTGGTTTGGGGAAGGGCATGCCCCATTCCCTACAGTGCCCCAAGGGTACATGTCCAATTCCATGTACGGCTCCAGTGGACTTGTTTCCATCATCTTCCCTGACTGCCCTTCATGCTGGAAGTAAACCTCCTCAATAAAGCTGGCTTGCTTTTTTACTGCCTTGTTTTGTGCTCCAAGCTTCCATATACTGGACTATTGGCATTCAGAAGCTTCCTAAGTCTTCCTTAAGACGTTAAGAATCCCTAGTATTTTTCCTCTTATTCTGATTTTCCTCATAAATTTAAGGAAACTGAACTTCTGAGCTAGAAGAGAATTTCACCTTCCTGTAATCGAACACCATTTTTTCGAAAAGTGGGACACTGATGGGGAAAATGATTTGCCGAGATCAGACAGCTGTTTGAGCATAAACCTGGGACTCAGCCACAGGTGCCTGGAATCCTAAACAAGTACCCTTTCCACCACAACGTGATGACCTAAGAAATACAAAATATTCCTCTGAATCAGGAACTTTATCTGGTTCTGTTTGGGGGTCTAGATGAATTCATGCTGACCCACTGTGGAAATCAGCACAATTATTCCCTGGATTCTAGCAATTTTTAAAACACCATTTTTCATCTCCAATCTTTCCCCCTTTACCTTCTGCCTTTTCCACACAAAAAAGAAAGCCTGCGAGTTGAAAGGGCAAAGGTACAGTCTGGGAAGATTTCCAAATCCATTTGGAGCCGAAATAATTGCTTGAACTAATTTGAGCATTCGCTGTCACAACACTATCTGAAGCACTTAAGGCAGCATTCTGGAAGCAATCCCCACAGTCCTCCTCCTGGCCCACTACAATGGGTCAGCTCAAGCCTAAATCAAAGGCCTCAGAACTCAAGCAGAGGTACCTTTCTGACTGTGTGCATCTACCTCCATCAACTAAAACTGAAGGATTATTAGGATCATACTCTGTATTCTGCCTATGCTGTTAACATGGGAGATGGGCCTAGGAGAAGTAGGCCAGAACTTGTCCATGAAAATGAATGCCGTCCTCTAAAAAGAAATCTCTCATTCAGGGGCTGTTAATAAACTGTTCCGATGTTGCCATTGGCTTATAGACATTTAGATATAGAACTGGTAAGGACCTGGTCATTATGAGACCATAGGATCAAAGATGTAGGATTGGAAGGGAGCTCAGTAGGAGTAGCTCTAGTGGTCTAATCACCTTATTTCACAAATAAAGATGCTAAGGTCCAGTTGGCTTAAGTGGTTTGCCCAAGGTCACACAGGTAGTAAATAACAGAAGTAAGATTCAAACCCAGGTCCTCTGACTCCAAAACCAACATTGTTTCCACTATACCATGTTTCCTCAACTACCCCAAGCCCCCAATTCTACAGAGGAGGAAACTAAGAGTCAGAAGGGTTAAATAATTTGTTGAGCCATGCAATCTGTAAATGGCAAAGGCAGAATTAAAATCTGAGTCCTCTCACTCCAAATTCACCATCCCCAGGCAATGCATTCTATTTTGGTCATGTGTCTAGCTGAGATATTGTCATCCGGTCTAGGTAGCACGTTTCAGGAAAGTCACTGATGAGCTGGCATGCCTCCAAAAGAGGGAAATTAGGTTATGGGAAAGCTAGAGAGAGCAGGAAAGAGGTGGACAGAGCTGGGGAGACTTGAAATGAGGATTGAATATTAAGGAATAGGGACACATAGAGTACTTGAACAGGGAGCTAGAAATGGCCAAAAGGGGGTGCTTTGTAACTATTTACACATCACCCATACTCAAACCTAGTCTCCATGAGGGCAGGTACTATTTTGGGACTCTATTTCCCCAGCACTTAGCATGGTGCTTCAAACATAATAAGTGTTTAACCAATGCTTATTGCCTGACTAAATATAGGCCACATACTAGGTCATACTCATATAGCACTTTAGCATTTACTAAGTGGTTTCCTCATAACATCCCTGTGAGGTCAATTCTAGCATTAGTAGTCCCACTTTAGAGATCTGAAAAATGCATCATCAGAGAGATTAAGTGGAATTCTTAGCTCTTAAGTACCACAATTCGCACTAACTGAAACACAGGATAGATCATAGGATCTTCCTTAGAATCATTCAATATTCATTAAGTGCCCACTATGTGCCAAAGACTGTGCTAAGTGCTGGAGGTACAACTAAAAAAGAGACAGTGTCTGCCCTCAAGGAGCTTACCATCTAATGGAGGAAGACAACACACAAAAGGAAACTAAAAGGGAGAGGGGGAAGTCACTGAGGAAAATATCCAACAGCAGGGCATGGTAGAAGAGTCAGAGAAATCCCCAGATCTTGTAGCCATGTGAGAAATAAGGAGACTTTGAGCTGAATTAACTCCCTAAAAGGAGGTTGTGGTGTTCATTGGCTCTGTCTTCCAATCAGAGGGACAGAAGGCAGTGATGACATAGAGTCCCAAAGGCTGATGGGATCTTGCAGGATGATGATATTTTCCCAACACTGAGCTTCCTTGAGCATGTCAGAGAAGCTGCAGGAATCCCCAAGTCATGCAGCTAGGTGAGAAATGAAGAGAAGAGCTCAGATCCAACCGAACCAATCCTTACTTTAACATCGATCCCCTTTATTGCATACCCAATCTCTTCGAAGAATCACATTTTAAGACCTCCAGAGTCATGGAACTCACTCCTTCTCCTGGCAATTCATGTTGAGCCACAAGAAGATTTTCTAGAATTTTCTCCTATTCCTTTTTAGTGCTGCCCTTTGCTTCCCATGTCAGAGATTCCCACAAGTATTAGAAAGCAAATTAGCCACCCCCCCCCCTTTCTTCTGTGTCCAAGAACTGTGGTTCTTTTCTACTATACCACACTGTATGTGAACACTTTTATCCAGAACCATCCTAGGTCTGGCTCAGGCTGTGAGGAATAAGACTAGAGCATTTTTAGCTTCTGATGTCTTGCTTGTGCCCTTGTTGGGTGAGGTAGGAAGCTTCCCCCTCTGCTGCCTCCTCACATGGTAGACCAAGAGACTCAACGAGCTGGATTAAAAGCTTAAGTGTGGCCCACACTTCAGAAATCCACTTAACTCTATCTACTTAGGGGTCACCGAACTGAGATCAGCTGTCTGATCTCTGGCAACCTTAATGTGTTTCTGGTCACATGGCATGTACCAATCCAATAACCCCTCTTGTGCTTGGTATCCACTTTAAGGTTTTAAATCAAAATCTTGAAAGAGAATAGTCCACTTTACTAATTTTTTTTTTTGTATTGTACTTAACAGGGGGTCATTCATTATGCAAAACCAATAATCCTAATAAGAGCTAGCATTCATATAGCATTTTAAAGTTTGCAAAACACTTCATAAATATCTACCCTTTGATCCTCAGGACAATTATGGGAGATAGGGGCTACTCTTATTCAATTTTACAGATAAGGAAATTGAGGCACAGAGAGGTTAAATCACTTGGCCAGGTTAACACTTAAAAGGTCTGAAGCAGAATTCAAACTCAGGTCTTCCTGATTGCCTCATGCTATAACCCCCTCCCCTGCCCCTGAGATATAAAAGTGGGACAGATAGATAAAACATGACATGACAAAATGAAGATTTTAAATGGTCTTAACAGGCTGGAATGAAGGACTAAAACAGGAATGTAACTAGTATGGAGTGAATAGGGTGTTTGACAAAGCGGCATGTGTGAGGGGTTCATTCTTTTACAAGAGTGTTATTTCCTTTCAGCCTCATCCTTGTTTCTTGCCTCACAATCCTCTGATAACATACCACTAAACCTTCAAGTCTGGGACTTACTGTACTCCCTCCCAGTCCCCACCCTCTGTGATTTGTATATTGGCTCCTCCCTTATCAGACCTGTCCTCCTCCCCAAAACCTGGAGGCCCAAGTATTTGGTGGATTCTGCTTTCAATCCTGTTCCTGTAGTTAAGAATATACTTCTCTACCTCTCCACCATGCTCCCACCTTCAACCATATGGGCCTCAATTTAAAATATCCCAAGTTGCAACTCTGAGATGAATCTAGTAATGTAAAATTCAGCAAGGATAAATGCTTTATATTTAAGAAATCCTAAACATAGGTTCAAGTAATCTACTACAGTAGTATAAAGGAAACAAATTCCGCATAACTTACCCATGGTCACACAGCTAGAAGTATCTGAGGAAGGATTTCAACACAGGTCTTACAATACAAGTCTATATGCTAACAAGTAGCCCATTATATTAAAAAAAAAATAGCATATATCTAGTCCCTTCTTTTCCTCCAAGCTGAATTATCTATTGAAAGAATTTAGGGTATTTAAACTGAGGAAGAAAAAGAGTTAGTGAAGTGATAATCACTTTTGTCTTCAAATAACTTAGTCTATAGTGGGAGGGGGGAAAACACACACATGCATATATCTATATCTATATATACATATATACATACGTACACACTCATATATATGTATGTATGTATGTGTGTATGTATGTATACATGTGTGTATATATATATGTGTATATATATATATATGTATATATATGTTTATTTGTTTTTTACCCCATTGTTCTGCTTAGCCCCAGAGGGCAGAAGCAGAACTATCAAGGAAATCAATTTTGGAAGAGATAAAAGAAACAAACAAACGAATGAATGAATGAATGAATAAAAAGTTTAAAAGAATGATACTTTCCCCATAACAAGAATGGGCTAGATTCATAAACAGTGAGTTCTCTGTCATTGTAGCACCGGAGGTCTTCAAAGTGAAGCTAGCTGAGTTAGATCCCACTTGTCGGTGGTAACTTCAAGGAGCGATATTCGTATTTCAGTAGAGAATGGAAAAGATGGGATCCCGTTCAACTAAAATATTCAGTTAGCTCCATTTTAGCATCATCACTACTTACACCTCTCATCTTCTTCCATTGTCATGAAAATGTTTAGTAATTTTCCCATCATTCAGAACTCATCCATTTTTTTCCCAGAGGATCCAGGAAGTCCATTTAAGCTATTAAAACTAACCATCAAGGCCTGACATTCTCCATCTTCAAATCTCCATTGTGGAAGCAGAGCTGCATTCGACAGCCTAATCTCTCACTCGTTTACCATTGCTGTCATATTGCTATTTCTCCCTCCATTCTGCAATTTCCTGATACCACAAATAAACTGATAGTGAGTGAGGCCTGCTAAAGAGGCCTTGAAGAACAGTCTTTGAGGAAGGCGCCCAGCCAGCGTAGTCTTGTATAGTGAGCTAATCATGAAAACCACTCCATGTCAACTCCTCCTCTGCAAAAGCTCATGTCCCTATAGTGCCTCAGGGAGGAATAATACCTTTGCAACCATATTATTGAATTATCCTCACCAGAGGCCTCATGAAATGAGGAGCAGAGGCTTTTTTATATTTTATAGATATTTTAACTATATTTTATAGATAAGAGACTGAGTCAGGAAGAGGTGACATTTTCCCCCGCAATGTTACAATGCTAGAGAATAGCAGGCCTGACAATTAGGACTGATAGAGTCTTTATAATGAAAAATCTTAGAACCTACAAGATTAAAGATACAAGAAACATTAGAGCTTTTCTAAAAATCTTTTTCGTCTTAACCTCAGATAGACAAACGTGAATCTATCATACAGTAGGTAGTTAATAAATGTTTATTGACTTGAATTGACTAAAAACCAAGGTGCAGAGACCTGGAAGAGACCCAAGTCACACATTTGAATCGAGAACTTTTGAATTCAAATCAAGCAGTCCCCCTCTCCTGGGTCTTACCATCTTACTCTATGATTAGTGATCTTCCCGTCACACTAAGCTTCATCCCTAGCAGCTTCTACCATTATACTAACATTATGTAATGCTATGTGTTTTATTGTGTAATATGTGTTTAAAGTTTCCCCCAAATCTAACAGTCTGCATATTAAAGATGTAGATAGGAAAGGTTAGAGCAAATAAATATATTTCAAAATCTCTCTGGAGTTTTCCTTAGTCCATTAAAAATAGGACTGAAAGAACATAAGTTGATTTCTTGATTGAAATACACAGTGTATAGGTCTCCTTTTGGCTGGTGAAAGCAATTGGGACCTTCCTGTTTCTTTTAACTCAAATATTTCCTGAAATATGTGGGTATTTTTTTCTTATTAATTCTCTCAAAATTATCAGGTACCACATCACTTGGTATTTGGCCTGTTTTTTTGTTTTGTTTTGTTTTGTTTTTCTTAATCTGAAAACCTAAGTACTTTTCTGTCTTTGACCAGTATCCACAAATGAATCTACTTAGAATTCCTTTGTAATTCCCTAGGCTCTTCAACAGCTTACACTATCATACTAAGGCAGCATGATACCCACACTGGAATTTCTGTGCATTGCCATTTAAGGAAATTGGTATCAGATTACCTAGATTAAGTCCCATATCTACTACTTGTTAGAGGTAGAACTGTAAGCGAGTCGCTTCTCTCTTCTGCTTGCCTATGAGCAAACTTGTGTTTCCTATACCACAGGTTGTTGCAAAAGTGCAATGATTTCTTTTCCTTCCTTCCTTCCTTCCTTCCTTCCTTCCTTCCTTCCTTCCTTCCTTCCTTCCTTCCTTCCTTCCTTCCTTCCTTCCTTCCTTCCTTCCTTCCTTCCTTCCTTCCTTCCTTCCTTCCTTCCTTC